>OZ014519.1:187163790-188363790 GCA_963966055.1 Lathyrus aphaca
TGGAAGAATTTGAGAAGCTGAAGGAGAGGAATGAGAATTTGTCTCAAGCTCTGAAGAAGACCCTCTGGGAGAGGAGTGATGGTCGTCTAGACATTGAGAGGTTAGAAAAGCTAAAGGTGGAGCATCTAGCCAGGATTGAGAAATCAGAGGACTACATCAAGAAATCAAGAGCAGGAGAGCAGATTTTGAAGAATGCCTGTAAAGAGGCCCAGTTTCAAAAGGCTAGGACGGATCTCTATCTGAAAGAAAGTCAAGCTAGGTGGGTCAGGATCACTGAAGCTCGTACTCAAGAGGATAAGAGAACTCAGGCCAGGATTGAGCAGTTAGAGGCCATTGAGAAGAAACAACAGGAGGCTTTGCTAGCAGCCCAGAAGGAGATTTCAGAGTTAAAGCTTAGGGCTGGTGTGAAGAGGTCAAAGGACCAGGATAGGCACAAGAAGCTGACCACTGCTATTTCCACCAGAAACCTTCTCATCAGAAACATTACAGAGCACCTGGCTGGTCCTGTAACTGAAGCACTTTTAAAGGAGGTTAAGGAGGATGAGTTTGGCTTAGATGTTTGATCACTTTGCTTGTTGTTATTTCCATTTGATGTACTTTTCTTTTATGTTGTATTTTGACCCTTCAGGGGCATGTGTTGTAAAAACAAACTATGTATTATTCACTATTTGTAATATATCTGTTAGTTTGTTTCTCGTGAGTTTCTTTTCTCAAGCAACATCAAAGCATCTTCCTCAGGGTCTGGAAAGGTCAAAACCAAGAGCCAAGCCGGATACCTTGGAAAATAAATAGGCATATTGCATTGCATGCTAACCTTTGTTTTGTTTTGTAGGTTTTTGTATTGTTTGTTACTAACTCTGTTGTAGCTCAGGAATTATTGCTCGCCGTCGGGTGTTCCCTCTCAACCGTCCGCACAGATATCCTACTCGCAACAATCTTCCTGATATCCGGATGGACCAAGTACAGCAAGATCTGACAGAGGTCAGAACTCAGATGGCTAATGAAAGGCTGGAGATGAGAAACCAAATGACCCAATTCATGGAAGTAATGAATGGCTTGGCTCAAAGTCAAGAAAGGTTGAGGGCATTGGTAGAAAGGCAAACCCCGGAAGAACCTCCTCTGGGGACTGGAGGAACAAGTAACAATGAGAGGGGTCAGCCTCATGTTAACCCACCAGTATATGGGCCTCATCTACATCCGGAAGTCAACATCCCGGGTAATGTGAAAGGGAATACTACTGCAGGCAGGATCTTACAAGAAGACCCCCAGGAAGAGCAGTTTACTGTGATGGGAGCTGGGGATGAAGTTTATGATAGGAGGTTTGATGAAATTGCTGAGAAGTTGAGATCTCTGGAGTCTCAAAATTCCTTGGGTTTTGATGTCATGGATATGGGGTTAGTGGATGGGGTAAGGATTCCTCACAAGTTTAAACCCCCGTGTTTCGAGAAATACAATGGAACTTCCTGTCCACGAACTCACTTGCAGTCTTTTCTGGGGAGACTCAAGGCATACACCATGGATGAAAAACTGTGGATGTTTTACTTTGAAGACAGTTTGATTGGAGCTTCAAGGGAGTGGTACTCACATTTGACCAGAGCTACTATCCGATGTTGGAAGAACCTAGCTGAGACCTTCATCAGGCAGTACCAATACAATCTGGACATGGCTCCTACAGAACCCTTCTGATGGGAATGTCTCAGTCCTCCAGAGAAAGCTTCAGGGAATATGCCCAGAGGTGGAGACAGCTTGCTGCTGCTGTCCAGCCACCCATGTCGGAAAGAGAAATGGCTGACATGTTTATGAATACCCTGCAAGGGACATATATTGATAGGCTAGCTGCCTTTTCTTCCACCAGCTTCGCAGACGTAGTTATAGCTGGAGAAAGAATTGAGAGCCTTCTTAAAATGGGCAAAATTACTGATAATGGTGCAAGTTCGTCGAGTAATCCTAGGAAGCCTTTTGTGGGACCTAGAAGAACCGGTGAGACTAATGCCATTCATGCCACCAGGGGCAGGCCTCAGTACCTTCACAGATCAGTAGCAGCTGTCACTATTCCAGCTCCAATTCCTCAGCAACCAGCATATCAACCACAACAACAACCACAGTACCAACAACAAGTTCAGTATCCGCCACAGAGAACCTACAACAACAACAAAAACAATCAACAACAAATACCCTTTCAGCAAAGACCATCACAGGCAAATAGGGTGATTGACCCTATCCCTATGCCTTATGCTGCCTTATTGCCACAACTGAAACTCAACTTGGTTGAATTAAGGACATTGGCATCACCAGATCCCTCCAATCTTCCAAGAAATTATGATGTCAACGCCAGATGTGCTTTCCATTCCAATGCACCTGGCCATAACACAGAAAAATGCAGGGCTTTGCAAATGAAGGTACAAGACTTAGTGGATTCTAAAGCCCTCAACTTTGCACCCCCTCCAAATGTCAACAAGAATCCCATGCCCAATCATGGAGGACCAAGAATTAATGCCATTGAGGAAGACAAGCCATCTTTCTTGATCACTAGTGTTGGGCAGATTCGGACACCTCTGGTCGAAATTAAAGCTCAGCTTCTAGAGTGCCAAATGTTCGCCGGGTGTGAGCTCGGTTGTGGTTATTGCAACATTTCGGTCAACGGGTGTGATAATTTGAGAAGCGGCATAGATGATCTTATCAAAAGTGGTATACTTCAGATCACAACATCAGCGCCTACAAATCCAGCAATCCCTTTAGCAACAATTCCTGACTCTTCTACAACTGCAACAACAATCATTCCGACCAATTCATCAATATCATCAACAATGGCTTCATCCATCACTTCAACAAATCAGATGTCAACAACCATTTCTTCTACAACATCAGCATCCATTTTTTTACCAGGACCTTCTACAACACCAACAGCAATTAATGAAGATATCTCGGCAGTCACCATTTACTATGATCCGTCAAATGTTCCTCCAAACAACAACTTTCAACAACAAACAGTGGCACCTCCTGCCAGGTCACCAGTCACCATTTTCTACGATCCGCACACCGTTACAATACCCTCCTCTGCAGCAGTCAGTCCAGTTACCATCACGGTACCTGGACCCGTTCCATATGAAAACAGTAATGCCATACCTTGGCATAATGGCTCTGACCTCTACTGCAACGGGGAGAAAATCACTTTGGATTCTTCAACCTCTTCTCCACAAATTGATAATGTTGGGGGAAGCGGAGGCTTCACCAGAAGCGGACGCCTTTTTGCCTCACAATTACAAAGACCTAATACCGAAGCAGAAGCTGCTGCCAAAGCAAAAGGAAAGAGTGTGGTAGTTGAAGAACCAATCATCAAAGAAACTCAGAAGATATCTTTTGAGCAAGATGTAGACGAGTTTATGAGAATCATAAAGAGAAGTGATTACAAAGTGGTGGATCAGCTTCACCAAAATCCCTCAAAAATCTCCATATTATCCCTGTTGATGTGTTCTGAAGCTCACAGGAATGCATTACTAAAAGTCCTGCACGCTGCATACGTGCCAGAGGAGATCACTGTTAATCAGCTAGAAACTGTGGTGGCAAATGTCAATACTAGTCATGGACTGGGCTTCACCAATGATGATTTAACAACTGAGGGACGTAACCACAACAAGGCTTTGCATATCACCTTGGAATGCAAAGGTGCTGTTCTATCTCATGTGCTGGTGGACACTGGGTCTTCACTCAATGTTCTACCAAAGAAAGCCTTGGTGAAGCTGGAGTATGATGGCTTTGTTGGTGTAAGCCCTAGAGGCCAATACTTTTTGGTACTTGTATCAGATGATTCGTTTAATAATAAAAGGCATTTCTTTATTATGTTTGTCTTTTAGAATAATAAAGTCCCTAGAATAGTTAGTCTGTTTAATGAAATGTTAAGTGTGACTTAATCATGAGATCCCATTAAACATAAAGACATTATTCTTAAAATATCCGTAGTCAAGCTTTATTGCAAAGTGGGATAACATTAAAGCATTGAGACTATTATGAAGATAGACTGATGATCACATCTCATGGATCATGGATAAAGAGTTATCAAGTCTTGACATAGGTATAAATATTAGGAGTAATATTTATACCGGATTGACCCGCTATGAGAATACTACATAGTATGTTATGCAAAGTGTCATAAGTTATTCTCATGGTGATAATGGTGTATTACCACCCTTCGACCTGAAACCACTATGGACCCTAGATGTAGAGTCGGGTGCTTTATTGCTGATCAAACATTATCCGTAACTGGATGATCATAAAGACAGTTGATGGGCACTCCACGAAGCATGCTGAGGGACATGAGTGTCCTAGATGGAATTTGCCAATCCTGCATAACAGGAGAAATGTCTAAGGGCCCAATATTGAACTGGACAAGGATGACACAGTGTATGCCTTGTGTTCAATATAGACATAGGGGCAAAAGGGTAATTGTACAAACATATATTATCACGAAAAAGGTTTTGTCAGATCACATGACATTTTCGTGACTTGGGTAGCAGTGATGTGTTGCTAGATACCGCTCACTGTTTATTATGTTAAATATATAATTTAATATAATTACCAACGTTACGAAATCCTACAGGGTCACACACATAAGGACAGTTTGATGAGAGATAGAGAAATCAAAGGAACACCGTAAGGTACGGTGCACTTAAGTGAAAATAGAAATTCGGATAATATAATAATAATTATTGTTATTTTATAATGGTTATAAAATAATAATAAAATAAATATATTTATTATAATAATAGTTATTATAATAATATATAATATTATTATGGATCATGTGAATTGGGCTTTTAGCCCGCAGCCCACAAGAGAGTCTATAAAAGGAACCTTTGTGATGAAGCTTTCACTTGATGCAATTTCGTTTTTGATTCTCACTCAAATAATTCCGTTCGTAAGCGGCTAGCACTGTGACCGGAAGCTGTTCGTGTGGACTTAGTAGAGGCGTTGCACTTCATCAACGCTTGTGATCGCTGCATCAAAGATCTGAATCGCCACAAAGAGGTAACGATTCTATCACTGACCATGCTCATTCGTAAGGATCACTAAAGGAAAATTTTTGTTTTCCGCTGCGTTTAGATCGCAATTTTCCTTCAGTGGTATCAGAGCCACTTACGAAACCATGGATCTGATAGCTGTTAAATTTCCGTCTTTTCTGTATTTGATTCGATTAAAACACAGAATGAATTTAACAATAAACGATTAATTAAATTTGGCATCTGTTGTGTACGATTTGGATGATTGATGTTGATTATGCTTCAGAAACCGACATTAGTATGGTGAAGTTGTGCGATACATTGATCATCCATAGGTTACACAATTAGATCGATCACTTTTATATAAGATATAAGAAATTCTGATGCAAAGATGGTATATGGGATATACTGTTTTGATTTCATCCATTCAATCACATAAGGATTGTAATTCTTTTGAAAGATCATCATTTTCATTCGCTTCGGAATCCGACGTTAGTATGGTGAAGCAATGACATGTTGATCTATCATATTGAGTTATCAATCGAGTTGTGTTTGACGGCATGAAATTGTTGCATTAGGATTAATGGCAGTACAAGTGTTGTATTGCCGCAGACTTTTCGCCGGGGCGCTGCCCCTGACAACCCCGCAAGGAGGCGCTGCCCCCTTGACCCCCGTCCGCTGAACGGTCAGCGGAACCACCGTCCGCTGACCGGGCAGCGGAACCCCCGGCTAAGTCTGCAAAGTGTGATCAATCAGCCGAAATTTAATTTAGTTTATTTAATTATCGGAATTTTAAACTAATAATAAAAGTGTGTTTATTATTATTTATTTGTGGTGATCAGTTATGGCCTTAGTTTATCCTTTATTATTGTTTTGGGATTTTTAAATACGGCCTGCGTGTCGTGCCTCTCTCTCAATCTCTTTATGTAACTTGTTTTCTCATCTCACTCCCTCGTATGTAAAACGAGTTTTCTTATATGTAATGTAATATTATGTTATGAAGAAAAAGGAAGTATTCAATATTAAAGGAGGATAACCTTGGAGATCATGCTTGGAGAAGCTTAGATCGTTATTAGGTTAGCTTAGGTTCTCTCATTGGCTTGAGAGAACAATTGCGTTAGGGGCCATAATTGTATCTTTTTATATGTATGTTGATGCATGTAATTGTATGTTGATGCATGTGAGAGACGTTTTGCATGTTAAGCCGGTGAGATCAAACTAATAACAAAATCCCTCAAAATTAAATATTAAGTTTATGCTTTCCAATTTTTAGCACTCATCAAGACTAGTATCGAGCATTGTAGGTTTCGCCTACGCGAGGTGCATGTTCTATATTAGTAAGGTGTGATGGGATAATTGTAATATCCAATTGCTAAAACAATGGGTCAAACTTAACTAAACAAATTATAATAAGATTATACATGTTTAGAAGCAAGAATGGGAATGATTCATGTGATGGATCAGAATAAGGAGTTATTCACCCAATTGAAAATATTCGAGAGTTGTATGAGATACAATTGGAAGGAGTTCCTACTTAAATAACTTAGTTTTGTGTAATCAGCCTAACGCTGACTTAAAACAAAGTGAAACATGGATCTCGACCCACTAGAAAGTCTTCCAACGGGATTTTCCGAATCAAATGATGAGGGTCATTTGTTTTGAATAAAATAGTGGGAGCATATTTGATTAAAGGCCTAATTAAATATGTTGTTTTAATGATACTTATATTTTCATATTTCTCTTGTAGATTACCATGACAACAAACACATCGAACAATATTTTGCGATCCATCCTAGATAAGGAAAAATTGTCTGGGACAAATTTCCTGGATTGGCACCGTAATCTGAGGATTGTCCTCAAGCACGATAAGAAGCTGTATGTCTTGGAGACACCAGTTCCTGAGGAGGAACCTCCTAGTTCTGCACCAAAGGCAGAAAGAGATGCTTATAAGAAGCATTTCGATGATGCCAATGAAACCGCTTGCCTCATGCTTGCTACCATGAACTCTGAGTTGCAAAAGCAACACGAGAACATGTCTGCGTTCGATATGATCGGACATCTGAAAATGCTTTATCAAGAGCAAGCAAGAAATGAGAGGTTTCAGGTTTCAAAGTCCCTTTTTAACAGCAAGTTAGCTGAGGGAGCCCCTGTAAGTCCCCATGTACTCAAGATGATTGGGTATGTGGAGAACCTTGACAGATTAGGGTTTCCCCTTGGAAAAGAACTTGCGATTGATCTGATCTTGCAATCGTTGCCAGAGAGCTTAAGTCAGTTTGTCCTGAATTTCAATATGAATGACTTGGACAAAAGTCTTCCAGAACTGCTAGGCATGTTGAGAACTGCTGAGCAGAATATGAAGACAAAAGGGAAATCCATTCTGATGGTCAGTAATGGAAAGAAACAGAACAAGAGGCCCATAAAACAGGGTGGTAGAGGGAAAGGCAAGGAAGTTGCCAAACCCAAACCCACTCCTCCTGTTTTGAAGCCTAGTGGAGGAATAGCAAAGGAGGGCACTTGCTTCCATTGCGGTAAGACCGGACATTGGAAGAGAAATTGCCCAAAGTACATGGAAGATAAGAAAAATGGAGTAGAGACTTCAAATTCAGGTATTTTTGTTATTGAAATTAATTTATCTACTTCTGCATCATGGGTATTAGATACTGGATGCGGTTCTCACATTTGTACTAATGTGCAGGGGCTAAAAAGGAGTAGAGATTTGGCAAAAGGTGAAGTTGACCTACGAGTTGGCAATGGAGCAAAGGTTGCTGCTTTAGCTGTAGGAACTTATGTTTTAACTTTACCTAGTGGTTTAATAATTCAGTTAGAGAACTGTTATTATGTACCTGCAATTAGCAGGAATATTATTTCCGTTTCTTGTTTGGACAAGTTTGGTTTTTCATTCATAATAAAGAACAATTGTTGCTCCATTTATTTGAATGATATATTCTATGCTACTGCAAAAATGAATAATGGACTATATGTCCTTGATCTTGAAATGCCAATTTATACCATTAATACTAAAAGGTTGAAACCTAATGAGTTGAATCCAACTTACCTTTGGCACTGTCGATTAGGCCACATAAATGAGAAACGCATTTCCAAACTCCATAAAGATGGACTCTTGGACTCTTTTGATTATGAATCATATGAGACATGCAGATCTTGTTTAATTGGAAAGATGACAAAGTCCCCATTCACAGGAAAAGGTGAAAGGGCTAATGATCTTTTGGCACTCATACATACTGATGTATGTGGACCACTGAACATACCAGCCAGAGGAGGTTTTCAGTACTTCATCACTTTCACTGATGACTTCAGTAGATACGGATATGTGTATTTAATGAAACACAAATCTGAGTCCTTTGAAAAGTTCAAGGAATTCAAGAATGAAGTACAAAACCAACTAGGGAAGAATATTAAAGTTCTTCGATCAGATCGAGGCGGTGAATATTTAAGCCTAGAATTTGATGACCATCTAAAAGAGTATGGGATTCTATCCCAACTTACTCCTCCTGGAACACCACAATGGAATGGTGTATCTGAGAGAAGAAATCGAACCTTGTTAGACATGGTCCGATCCATGATGAGTCACGCCGATCTTCCAAACTCCTTTTGGGGACGCATTATTAACAGCAGCTTACACACTTAACCGTGTTCCATCCAAAAAGGTTGATAAGACACCATATGAGATATGGAGTGGTAAGAAACCACATATGTCTTACATGAAGATTTGGGGTTGCGAAGTTTACGTCAAACGACAAATTTCAACCAAGCTTGAGCCCAAATCTGACAAATGCTTATTTGTGGGGTATCCTAAAGAAACAAGAGGATATTACTTCTACAATCCTTCTGAGGGCAAAGTGTTTGTCGCTCGAACTGGAGTCTTTCTGGAAAGGGATTTTATTTCCAAAGGAAACAGTGGGAGGAAAATAGAGCTTGAATAAATTCAAGAATCACAAAACATTGAAACACCTATGGAGGAACTAGAGCAGGAAACACAAGTAGTTGTGGAAGAGCAACCTGCTCAAGTAGAACAAGACCAGCGTAGGTCAAGCAGGACACGTCACCAACCTGAGAGATATGGATATCTCATAAGTGATCAGGGTGATGTATTACTCATGGATCAAGATGAGCCTGTGACCTACAAAGAGGCCATAACTGGTCCTGAGTCTGAGAAGTGGCTAGAAGCCATGAAATCTGAAATGGATTCCATGTACACAAACCAGGTTTGGACCTTGGTAGAACCTCCTATAGGAGTTAACCCTATAGGATGCAAGTGGGTCTTCAAGAAAAAGACTGACATGGATGGTAAGGTACATACCTATAAAGCAAGACTGGTTGCAAAAGGCTATAAACAAATTCATGGGGTTGACTATGATGAAACCTTTTCACCAGTTGCAATGCTTAAATCTGTTCGGATTTTACTTGCCATCGCTGCATATCATGATTATGAAATATGGCAGATGGATGTCAAAACTGCTTTCCTTAATGGGAATCTTCTTGAGGATGTGTACATGACACAACCTGAAGGATTTGACATACCACAAGATGCCCAAAAGATATGCAAGTTACAGCGATCAATCTATGGATTGAAGCAAGCTTCCAGAAGCTGGAATCTTTGTTTTGATGAAACCGTAAAACAATATGGATTCATCAAAAA
The DNA here is from genome assembly GCA_963966055.1 of Lathyrus aphaca. Classification (NCBI taxonomy): domain Eukaryota; kingdom Viridiplantae; phylum Streptophyta; class Magnoliopsida; order Fabales; family Fabaceae; genus Lathyrus; species Lathyrus aphaca. The sequence goes on from OZ014519.1 coordinate 187,173,448, forward strand.
TGAAGATGAACCTTGTGTCTACAAGAAGGTTAGTGGGAGCATGATCGTGTTTCTGGTATTATATGTAGATGACATATTACTCATTGGAAACGATGTCCCTACCTTGCAACAAGTGAAGACTTGGTTAGGGAATTGTTTTTCTATGAAAGACCTAGGTGAAGCAGCCTATATATTAGGAATTAGGATCTATAGAGATAGATCACAAAAACTGCTTGGCCTAAGTCAGAGTACATACATAGATAAAGTGTTGAGACGCTTTAATATGCATGATTCCAAGAAAGGATTCATACCTATGCAACATGGTCTGTGTTTATCAAAAACACAATCCCCTTCAACTAAGGAAGAAAGGGATCGCATGAATAAGATTCCATATGCATCTGCAATAGGATCTATCATGTATGCCATGTTATGTACTCGACCAGATGTCTCGTATGCATTAAGTGCAACGAGTAGGTACCAATCTGATCCCGGTGATGCTCACTGGGTAGCTGTCAAGAATATCCTTAAGTACTTGAGAAGGACTAAGGATTCATTCTTGATATATGGAGGTCAGGAAGAGCTTGATGTAATTGGTTACACTGATGCTAGCTTCCAGACAGATAAGGATGATTTTAGATCACAATCTGGTTATGTGTTCTGTCTCAATGGTGGCGCTGTGAGCTGGAAAAGTTCAAAGCAGGAAACAGTTGTTGATTCTACAACTGAGGCCGAGTATATTGCTGCCTCAAATGCAGCAAAGGAAGCTGTTTGGATCAAGAAGTTCATTAGTGAACTTGGCATAGTCCCTAGAATTGTGGATCCCATTGGTTTATATTGTGATAACAATGGTGCTATCGCACAAGCTAAGGAGCCTAGATCTCACCAACGATCCAAACACATACTTAGGCGTTATCACCTCATTCGAGAGATAATCGATCGGGGAGATGTGAAGATATGCAGAGTACCTACACTTGACAATATCGCTGACCCATTAACAAAGCCTCTTGCGCAACAGAAGCATGATGGTCATACTAGATCTATGGGTATTAAGGGTATGCCTAATTGGCTCTAGTGCTAGTGGGAGATTGTTGGTGTAAGCCCTAGAGGCCAATACTTTTTGATACTTGTATCGGATTATTCGTTTAATAATAAAAGGCATTTCTTTATTATGTTTGTCTTTTAGAATAATAAAGTCCCTAGAATAGTTAGTCTGTTTAATGAAATGTTAAGTGTGACTTAATCATGAGATCCCATTAAACATAAAGACATTATTCTTAAAATATCCGTAGTCAAGCTTTATTGCAAAGTGGGATAACATTAAAGCATTGAGACTATTATGAAGATAGACTGATGATCACATCTCATGGATCATGGATAAAGAGTTATCAAGTCTTGACATAGGTATAAATATTAGGAGTAATATTTATACCGGATTGACCCGCTATGAGAATACTACATAGTATGTTATGCAAAGTGTCATAAGTTATTCTCATGGTGATAATGGTGTATTACCACCCTTCGACCTGAAACCACTATGGACCCTAGATGTAGAGTCGGGTGCTTTATTGCTGATCAAACATTATCCGTAACTGGATGATCATAAAGACAGTTGATGGGCACTCCACGAAGCATGCTGAGGGACATGAGTGTCCTAGATGGAATTTGCCAACCCTGCATAACAGGAGAAATGTCTAAGGGCCCAATATTGAACTGGACAAGGATGACACAGTGTATGCCTTGTGTTCAATATAGACATAGGGGCAAAAGGGTAATTGTACAAACATATATTATCACGAAAAAGGTTTTGTCAGATCACATGACATTTTCGTGACTTGGGTAGCAGTGATGTGTTGCTAGATACCACTCACTGTTTATTATGTTAAATATATAATTTAATATAATTACCAACGTTACGAAATCCTACAGGGTCACACACATAAGGACAGTTTGATGAGAGATAGAGAAATCAAAGGAACACCGTAAGGTACGGTGCACTTAAGTGAAAATAGAAATTCGGATAATATAATAATAATTATTGTTATTTTATAATGGTTATAAAATAATAATAAAATAAATATATTTATTATAATAATAGTTATTATAATAATATATAATATTATTATGGATCATGTGAATTGGGCTTTTAGCCCGCAGCCCACAAGAGAGTCTATAAAAGGAACCCTTGTGATGAAGCTTTCACTTGATGCAATTTCGTTTTTGATTCTCACTCAAATAATTCCGTTCGTAAGCGGCTAGCACTGTGACCGGAAGCTGTTCGTGTGGACTGAGTAGAGGCGTTGCACTTCATCAACGCTTGTGATCGCTGCATCAAAGATCTGAATCGCCACAAAGAGGTAACGATTCTATCACTGACCATGCTCATTCGTAAGGATCACTAAAGGAAAATTTTTGTTTTCCGCTGCGTTTAGATCGCAATTTTCCTTCAGGCTTGGCATTGCGTCCAAGTAATTTGGTGGTGAGAGCTTTCGATGGCTCTAAAAGATCAGTGCTTGGAGAGATTGATCTGCCTGTGATGATTGGCCCATAGACTTTTAAAATTACCTTCTATGTGATGGACATTCAGCCGGCCTACAGCTGTTTGTTGGGTAGACCTTGGATCCATGCCGCTGGCGCTATTACGTCTACCCTTCACCAGAAGCTGAAATTCGAGTGGGAAGGCCAGATCATTACCATCTGTGGTGAAGAAGATATCTTTGTTAGCCATCTGTCTACGTACAAATACATTGAGATGGATGGAGAAATCCATGAAACCATGAGCCAGGGATTTGAGGCCCTGAACATAAATGAAGCATCTGCTGTACTGGGAACCTCCATGACATCTTATCAGCAAGCCAGGAAGGTTGTTGAAGAGGGTACTGCCCAAGGCTGGGGCAAGCTGGTGCCCGTGGAGAAGAAGGAGGACAGATTTGGGTTGGGTTACAAACCAACTCAACAAGATCAATCAGAGGCTGTTAAGAAGCCCAATTTTGTCAGCGGGGGAATGCTCACCCCGGATGCAGTGAACAACTTGGAAGACGAGGATGAAAGCGACCGCAACCTGAAGAGCTGGATACGTCCAAGGATCCCGGGGAGCCAAGTCCTTAACTGGTCTTCCCAGGAAATTATAAGGGTTACTCCTGCAGAGTAATTATTATTTCCTGTTTATTTTAAGCATGCATCAAGTCTTGCATCTTGCCCAAGATGACAAGACTCATTTTGTAATCGGGCCATCTTGTAATTTTGTGCAAACAGATTAATCAATGAATATCGGACATCTTTTGCAAATGAGTCTTTTTCTTTCGCTCACTGTTTTTCATTTTTCTTTTTGTACAAAAATAAAATGGCAATGTTTTCCAAAATGAAAACTTCATTTCACTTTTTTCTAAACAAGATTAAAATCGATCACTAAAATGAACAATCTAAACCCTTGCAGAGAGTGCCTTTCAGACTGCACCGACAACAACACAGCTATGACTTCGTATGACTTTGACAATCCAATCAATCAAGCTGATGAAGGGGTTGAGGAAGACTACGAGCTCCCTGAAGAGCTAGCCAGGTTGTTAAGGCAAGAGGAGAAAGTTATCACTCCTCATCAGGAGGAGGTCGAAACGGTTAATCTTGGTACGGAAGAAGATGTGAAAGAGGTTAAGATCGGAGCCTGCTTACAAGATTCGGTAAAAGAACAACTGATTGACATGCTGCATGAATATGTGGATGTGTTTGCTTGGTCTTATCAGGATATGCCAGGGTTGGACACCGATATTGTCATGCACAAGCTGCCTTTGAAAGAAGACTGCCCGCCGGTAAAACAGAAACTGCGCCGTACTCGCCCAGATATGGCAATGAAGATTAAGGAAGAGGTGCAAAAGCAATGGGACGCCGGGTTCCTTGCTGTGACTAGCTATCCGCCGTGGGTTGCTAATATTGTACCTGTGCCTAAGAAAGATGGCAAGGTGAGGATGTGTGTGGACTACCGGGATCTGAACAGAGCCAGCCCAAAATATGATTTCCCATTACCTCACATTGATGTATTGGTTGATAATACGGCTCAGTTCTCGATGTTCTCCTTCATGGACGGATTTTCAGGATACAATCAGATCAAGATGTCACCTGAAGACATGGAGAAGACGACTTTTATCACACCCTGGGGCACGTTCTGCTACAAGGTGATGTCGTTCGGACTGAAGAATGCTGGTGCTACTTATCAACGGGCTATGGTAACATTATTCCACGACATGATCCATAAAGAAATTGAATGTTATGTGGATGACATGATTGCCAAGTCCCTTACAGAAGAAGACCACCTGGTAAATCTGTTAAAGCTATTCAAGCGTCTGAGGAAGTACCAACTGAAGTTGAACCCCAACAAATGCACATTCGGGGTGCGATCTGGTAAGCTGCTGGGATTTATTGTAAGCGAGAAAGGGATTGAAGTTGACCCTGATAAAGTCAAAGTCATTCAAGAAATGCCTTCACCAAAGACTGAGAAAGAAGTTCGGGGGTTCTTAGGTAGATTGAACTACATTTCACGGTTCATATCTCACCTTACAGCAACCTGTGAACCTCTGTTCAAGCTGTTAAGAAAAGAACAAACGGTCAGGTGGAACGAAGACTGCCAGAGGGCTTTTGACAAAATCAAGGAATACTTACAAGAGCCTCCAATCCTTATGCCTCCAGTTGAAGGAAGACCTCTGATAATGTACTTGACAGTATTAGAAGAGTCAATGGGGTGTGTGTTGGGCCAACATGACGAGTCTGGTCGAAAAGAGTATGCAATTTACTACCTAAGCAAAAAGTTTACCGACTGTGAACAATGTTATTCACTGCTCGAGAAAACTTGTTGTGCTTTAGCGTGGGCTGCTCGCCGACTAAGGCAGTATATGTTGACCCACACTACCTTGTTGATTTCAAAGATGGACCCAGTCAAGTACATTTTTGAGAAGCCAGCACTTACTGGACGGGTTGCAAGATGGCAAATGATCCTCACAGAATATGACATCCAGTACACATCTCAGAAGGCCATCAAGGGCAGTGTATTGCCTTATTATCTTGTTGAGCAACCCATTGATGACTACCAGCCTATGAGATTTGACTTCCCTGATGAAGACATCATGTTCATAAAAGCAAAAGATCATGAAGAGCCTGTTCACACTGAAGGGCCTGACCCGGAAGAAGAATGGACTATAATGTTTGATGGGGCTGTTAATATGAATGGTTGTGGGGTTGGTGCAGTACTCATTACACCTAGGGGAGTTCACATGCCTTTCTCGGCAAAGCTCACCTTTAACTGCACTAACAACGAAGCTGAATACGAAGCTTGCATTATGGGTCTTGAGGAAGCCATTGACCTCAGGATTAAGACTTTGACTGTGTTCGGAGATTCAGCTTTGGTAATCAATCAAACCAATGGCAAATGGTACACGCACCAGGATCATCTGATACCTTATAGGGACTATACAAGAAGGTTATTGACTTTCTTCACAACGGTCAAGCTTGAGTATATCCCTCGGGACGAGAATCAGTTTGCAGATGCTCTGGCTACCATTTCATCAATGATCAAAGTTCAAGCCGCCAACTTTGTACCTCGGATCTCAGTATCCAGACTCGACAGACCAGCATATGTATTTGCAGCAGATATTGCCAAAGATGACAAGCCTTGGTTCCATGACATTAAGTGCTTCTTGGAGGATCAGACATACCCACCTGGGGCATCTTCCAATGATAAGAAGACATTAAGAAGGCTAGCTGGTAGTTTCTTCCTGAATACCGATGGTTCCTTGTATAAGAGAAACTTTGATATGGTACTTCTCAGATGCGTCGATAGATCAGAAGCAGACTTGTTAATGAACGAGGTGCACGAGGGATCCTTTGGTACCCATGCCGGAGGGCATGCAATGGCTAAAAAGTTGCTAAGATCAGGCTATTACTAGATCACAATGGATGCAGACTGTTGTACTTATGCCAGAAAATGTCATAAATGCCAGATTTATGCAGATAAAGTACATGTGCCTCCGAATCCTTTGAATGTGATGTCTTCACCCTGGCCCTTCGCCATGTGGGGCATTGATATGATTGGCAAGATTGAACCGACTGCTTCGAACGGCCACAGATTCATCTTGGTTGCAATTGATTATTTTACCAAGTGGGTTGAAGCAGCTTCTTATGCAAATGTTACAAGGCAAGTGGTAGCCCGATTTTTGAAGAGAGACATCATCTGTCGGTATGGAGTTCCCGAGCGAATTGTTACTGATAATGGTTCCAATTTAAACAACAAAATGATGGCAGAGCTATGCTGGGACTTCAAGATCCAACACCACAATTCTTCTCCTTACAGGCCAAAGATGAATGGCGCTGTTGAGGCAGCTAACAAGAATATCAAGAAGATTGTGCAGAAGATGGTAGTCACTTACAAAGACTGGCATGAGATGCTACCATTTGCCTTTCATGGGTACCGTACGTCAATCAGAACATCAACTGGGGCAACACCGTATCAGCTTGTTTACGGTATGGAGGCAGTCCTACCTGTTGAAGTTGAATTACCCTCATTACGGGTATTAATGGATGTTAAGCTGAACGAAGCAGAATGGGTCCGATCCCGATACGAACAGCTGAACTTGATTGAAGAGAAGAGATTGGCTGCAATCTGTCATGGACAACTGTATCAGAAAAGAATGAAGAAAGCCTTCAATCAGAAAGTCAGACTCCGAGAGTACCAAGTAGGAGATCTTGTGCTGAAAAGACTCCTCCCTCCCCATACAGACCACAGGGGAAAGTGGACTCCAAACTATGAAGGACCATTCGTAGTAAAGAAAGTTTTCTCCAGTGGAGCACTCATGCTCAGTACTATGGATGGTGAAGACTTCCTGTCTCCTGTGAATTCAAATGCAGTTAAAAAATACTTCGCATAAAATGACCCGTTGGACATAAAAACAGAATGTGAGTCTAGGCAAAAATAGGGCATCCCGGCGAGTCAAAAATAGAATAAAAGACTCGGGCAAAAATAAGGGAAAGAAATAAAAAAAATGTGTACACCCGCTGAGATGAAAAGCCGCATTGGACAACTCAGGCAAAAATGGGTATCCCGATGGATTAAAAACCCGAAAGGGCGATCCATGCAAAATAAGGGAATAAGCGAATAACTGTACTCTAAATTCGTCTGTATCACTTACAACTTGGTAAGCCTCAAAAGGATCAAGCTTCTTTCAGAATCAGCCTTCTTCAGAAAGCAAGACGAGAAGAACGTCAAATGTCATACGAGTCATAGCCGAGGGAAGCTCCTTAAAGCGTCATCAACATTGCCAACACCTTTTGTTTCTCAATTTGTAACAATCTCCTCATTTTAGGTGATTTGTTTCTTTGACTGTATCTTGCCAATTCAGGGCACATGAATTAATAAAATCAGATTTTCAGTCATGTCTCGTCTCGTACATTTTATTTGCAAAAATGTCCGGTGTCTTTAAAATATTGATTGCATAAATACAGATGCTTCTCTTCTAAAAAATACGTGCTTGCAGGAAATATACTTACTCCCGGGAGTGTCTAAACTCCTATGATGGAATCCGGTAAGGGATACCTCGGGATTACTTGTGCGTTCCTATGTCTTTTCAAGATTGCAGGTATTCAAAGCACCACATGGGGCATGAAAGCTTCACCCCAGCAAGCCGACAAATCATTACCTACTCAGTCTATCTCACAATTAGCACCGGAGGTGCTTTCTCCCCAGCTGAGTTGCCATTCATTATTCCTCCTCAGCCGAGTACAAAAGCCAGGGAACCATCTCCCCACAGAATGTCAATCTCTACCCGGAAGATAAACACGTGAAGAAACCACAACGGAGTGGAGAAAAGCTTCTACAAACCCCAGCTGGGTCCCTCATTACCGAGATAGGTCCATCAGTGACCTATTTCCCCAAGCAGAGTCATATATGCTAGATCTACCAATGATCTCACCCCCAGCTGGGATGTTCCACTCCAAGCAGATCAGTCAGAGATCTTCGCAGCCACGGGATCCGAATCCCGGATGGTTACCTTTTGCATAATCATAGCATTTGCATCATGTTCTCCCCACATAGCGTAGCATTCCGTCTAATACGGAGCATTACGGCAAAAATCAAACATATTGCATAGTCATAAGCCATGTACTGGATCAAACACTTGTAAGTACTGACAATCCATCGAGGATATACAGAAAACTCCCCAAAATTCCCCACCAGAGAGCCAAAGCATTTGCCTTACACTCACAAATACCAGTACACACTCCTGTTGGCACCCGTCCGTGTCATGATTCCCCAGTAAAGTCGCCCGAGCTTTCTTTACAAACAAACACTTATACATATCACAGATACTTCTTGACATCCGTCCGTGTCATATCCTCAGTAGAAAGCCAAAGTGTCCCCTTTGCACTCACAGATACATATATATATATATATATACATCTTCCCTGGCACCCGTCCGTGTCACTCTCCCCAGCACATTAAACACTCAACTATACACCACTCATACTTATTACTCATGTTTCACTCATACAGATACTAGTCCGTATTTTGCATACACCACTTGTATCCCCTCAGATTCGACACTCGTCTGTGTTCTTTGTTAACCAGTTGATACTCGTCCGTATCATCATCTCCGAATATGCGTCAAGCGTTTGTTTCTACCTGATACTCGTCCGTATCATAGTCTTAAGGATGCTCGTTCGCATTTTTAATCTATACACCGTGTCAAACACTTGGGTCTTCTTGAGTTTAGACACTCGTCTAAGTCTATCTTTCCCCAAAAGAGTCCCCGCAGATCTGATACTCGTCCGTGTTCTTTGTTAACCAGTTGGTACTCGTCCGTATCATCATCTCTGGACATGTGTCAGTATTTGTTTCTACCTGGTACTCGTCCGTATCATTGTCTTTAGGATGCTCGTCCGCATCTTTAGTCTATACACAGTACCCAAACACTTGTACCTCTCATTTCTTGGATGTAGACACTCGTCCGTGTTTACTTTTCCCCAGCGAAGTCCTCAGCAAAACTTCCTTTATATCTGACATTCGTCCTATGTCGTGATATTCGGCAGCCGTACCCTGCCAGGTGATCGTCCTTCACCTTTGGATGACCGTCCCTCATCCTTTCCCCAGTGGAGTCTCCATTATTGGAACCCTTTTCTATCCGGCATTTGTCCTATGTCGCGATACTCTCAGCAGCCGTCCCCTGCTAGGTGATCGTCCTTCACCTCTTGATGATCGTCCTTCATCATTTTATCCGATGGCCGTCCCCATCGTTGATCTTGTTATCTGACATTCGTCCTATGTCATGACAAACCCTGAGAGCAGTCGTACCCTGCTAGGTGATCGTCCTTCACCTCTTGATGATCGTCCTTCATTATGCTTATCCGATGGCCGTCCCCATCGTCGACCTTTTTATCCGGCATTCGTCCTATGTCGTGATACCTTTGCCAACCGTACCTTGCCCGGTGATCGTCCTTCACCTTAGATGACCATCCCTCATCTTATCCCCATCAGAGCAGCCGTCCCCTGCTAGGTGATCGTCCTTCACCTTTGATGACCGTACCTCATCACTTATTTTTACCTCTAAATCCCCAGAGAGTCTTATAGCTTTACCTGATGGCCGTCCCCATCATAATCTCTTATATCCCCAGCTTGTCGGTCGTCCCCGTCATTGCTTTATTTCCCGCATTTTCCCCAGCCTGTCAGTCGTCCCCGTCATTGCTTTATCCCCAGCAGTCGTCCTCTGCTCAACGGTCGTCTTCCGTCGCCCGCACTTTATAATTATACTTTATTTTTATTTTTACAATCTATATCCCTTTTCTTCTTCATTCTGTGAATGCAAATTTTGGACTGTCTTTGGTATTCAACCACAAGTTATCTTGTTTGCCTGTTAAGCCGTTGCTTACATCCTGCACATCTAACTCATGCTTGAATAGGGGCAGCTGTAAACACCCCAAATTTTCCCTCACCCATTCACACCATGGCTTGTGATCTTTTCATATGCATAAGTTCAAACATATCACCTCATATTGCATTTTTGCTTCACTAAATTAGTTATAAGTCATCTGCATCTAGGGTTTGTGATCTGAACAATCCAAGAGCCATTTGAGCCATTCAAAAGGTCTCCAATCACTTCAAAGGTATCCATGTATGTTCAAGCATCATATTATATCCCCTCAAAGTCAAGAATGTCAAAAAATCACAAGAACTGAGATTGGCATGGAAACAGAGCCAGGTTTGACTACACAGATGACCTAGAATTAGGGTTTTGGTTTCAAAGGCCATAACTCCAAATTTTTTGGTCATTCTTGTTTCTATTGGTCTTTATATGGTATAGGGATCATGCATATAAATTTTCATGAAGAAATTCCATGGGGAAGGCATCTAATCAAGAGTTGACTTCTTGAGCAAGTCAGTGCAAAATCAGGGCATCTGAGGCCCTCAATGACCCAACCAAAGGGTATTCTTCATCATTTTGATTGTGTATGATCTTTATTTGATCATAGAAGATGTTATAAGTTCACAAAATTGAAGAATTTCAAGCCATTTGCAAAGTTGACTTTTTGGGAAATGACTTGTAATGGAAACTTGCCATTTTGGGAAACTTTTTCAACCCTTGCTTTTTGATTCAAAAATTCCTCAAATGGGAAAACTTTGGTCATGAAAGTTGTAGAATGGATCATTCCCTTTTCAAAAAGTACAAGAACTCATTCTAATTCATTTTGGATCAAAAGTTATGGCTTGTCAAAGTTGGCCAAAATCACATAATTTCAAGTTATGCACCAAAGAGGCAAAGTTGCAAAATCACTTGCCAAGGCAAATTGAGACCTCAAAGTGACTTCTAAACTTCACACAAACATGAACCAATGTCTAAAAGTCAGATTGCATCAAGAGTTTGCTCATTTTTATGACTTGTGGATCAAGAAACTTCAAAAGGGGCAAAGTGGAACAAAGTTGCAAAACCTCACTCAAACCCTAATCCATTTGCTGGCTGACTTCAGAATTGATCCTATGGTTCTCCTCACTTCTTGCTGCACAGGACACCCCTCTTGTCCTTGGCTACCCATGAGCCCATACCTCTCTTACACAAAGCTTGACTTTTTTGCAAAAGACCCATACCAATCACCATAGGCCACCAACAACTCTCTGACCTATCACCACTTGATACATGGACCAAAAGCAGCTCAACACACCACACACACAAGCCTAAAACTCTCTCTAAGCCAGCATTCTCATTTTTCACCTCTTATGCAACTTCCTTCGAAACTCATCATACAAGCAGCAAACATTCAAACAAACTTCACAAAACATCTCAGCATACTCCCCTGATCATTTCCCTGCCCTCATTCATCCCTAAAACATCCTCAAACTGAAACACGATTTCTCTCCCTCACTAAACAGAACTTCTGCAAACTCACAAACCAACCATTTTAAACTCCAACCAAGCCTTGCAAACTTCTCAGGGGGATCATTGGAGGTGATTGGAAGCAAAGAGCTGGCCAGAAAGTTGCAAATCGAGAAAGCTCAAGCTCAGGTACCTCAAGAACTTTTTTTTCAGAAATTGATTTTTATGCTATAGAATTGTTGCTTATGCTCCACTGATCATTCTGGTGTTCTTAGTTTTTAAAATGATTGAGTTTTGAGCCTGAACCATGTCTCTGAAAGTTTGACCTGAAAACTTCTTTGATTCGATTCGTGTTTGTGTTGAAAGATAAACATGATTTTGTGCTTGATTCGTGTTTAGGGTGGGTAGAGGATGAATTCTGGAGAGTTAGAGCATTTGAAATGGCCTAGGGAGTGATTTTGATTCTCGGTTGGCCGGAGAAGATGACCGGAACACTGTTCTGGTCACCTGAAAGTGTTTAGGGTTCAGATTAGGGTTTAATGACGTAATTAGGCAAGTTTGAATGTGGGCCGTCCATTAGTGCGCGTAGTCAACTCCCGCCCCCTGGAATTTGAATCCTGGCCCTTAGATCTGCTGACTTTCTCATTTTTCATTTAAAATTCATTTTATTTTCATTTGTTTTGATTTATTTTGCACGAATTATTAAAAATAGCAAAAAACCTTTAAAAATTATGAAAATTTTTGTCAAGGTTTTCATTATTTTTCAGAACACAAAAATATTTTTATTTTTATTTTTTGCATTAAAAATTATTTTTAAATCATTTAAAAGTTTATTTTTAATTAATTAATGAAAATTAATTAATTAAAAATACTTTTAGGTATTTAAAAATCACAAAAAAATTCATGTAACATTTAAAAACATTTAGAAAGATTGTCTAACCCTCAAACCAAATTTCCTTTTTGTTCTTGATTCCTTTTGATAATTTTCTTTGGAATTAATTTCATTTCAAGGCAATATTTTGTTTCAAACTTCAAAAATTCATTTCTGCCTAACCATTGAGAGTTGGACAATGATTCTTTTTGCATTGCATCTTGCATAACATGTAATTTATAGGGTAAAATTGGCATGATTTGATCTTGCATTTTCATTTTGTTTGGAATTTTTCTTGACAAGGTACCTTAAAACCCTAACAATCTTAGAAAATTCATAACTTGCACTAGGTTAAGAATTGGATCCCCTCCTTTGGGCAGTGAGTTTGTGTAGGTTTAGGGTTCCTTTGATTGCATTTTCAAATTTTTATCATGTCATTTGCTTCTGGTTTTGGATTTTTGCTTTGTATGTTGCATATAACCCTAATTCATGCTTTCCTTTGCATCCATCTTCCATTTGCTTGCATACCATGACTTGCCATGACATTTTGTGCATCCATTTGCTTCTCTTTGCTCCTTTCATCCGCTTCTCGCCTTGGTGGTTCCTTGAAGATTCTTCTTGTAAACCTCACTAACCCTAGGAATAACCAAGCATGATAACAATTAGGGTTGATTAGTCCCCCCATTTAGCTTTTACCTTTGTGTCATCTTTGAGTCTTCTCTCCTCATCTCATAATCAGGGACTAAACCCTAAAGGCTTTAAGGCTTTGTGATTAAGCTTATGCCTGCATCCTTCTATTAGGATGGAGTGTATAACTTTAATCCTAAGTGTTAAACCCTTAATGTGTTTGAATCCTTTAATCAATTCACTCAATAATCATAAAGACATCAAGCTTGTAACCTTGGCCTTGAATTAGGGTTCTAATTATTCCTTAATTGGTTAAGAAGGACTAACCCTAGTGTTAATGGACAATTCCCCCTCAAGTTGTCTTACAAACCATAAAACTCACTTCTTCATCTTATCATTAACTAAAATCCATCTAATAAAGGCTTTGTTTTGTCATGAGGTTAATCCCTAGTCATGGATTAAGTTGAGGAATCTTCCTCAGCTTAAACATTCTCATCTATTATCCTTCTATTAGGATGGTGTAATGAGTCTGTTTAATCCCTAATTATGGCTTAATCTCATTACTTAACACTAAACAAAAACAACAAAAAACATCTAAATAATTACAAGTAGGTTAATGATCTTAATCCTACATCATAGTGATTAAGTGTGAGATGCTGACTTCACACTTAAGGTATTCTCATTACCCCTAATCAGAGGGAGGATGTGATGAGTTTACTAAATCCATTGGTTTAGGCTTAAGCTCATTTTCTTATGACAAATCCAAAAGCAATAAAAGACTGAAAACACAAAAACAAACAATAATCGTCTCCTCGGGGATTCTTTTCTCACCTCATTCACTCACAAACGAGAACTCGCTTCTTCCGTCTAATGCAAGACAGTTTGCACCTGAGCCAGACAGGTCATACACTTGAGCATAGACAAGTAAGCAGTTCATCAGTCAATTTATCTTTCAGTCTCTTTGGGTCGAACTACGGTGTTCTGACTTCCTTATTGCACGAGAGGATACGTAGGCATAACTTAAAAGTTATCGAACAAAATTCTCTGAATATTCCCCCTCTTTCCAGCTTTATTCTTTTAGCCTCATGATCTTGAGCAATTCATTCTTGTTCCTACACTGACACTTCACTTATACACTTCACTTCTCTTACACTGACACCTGTACATCCTTTTCCAGCTCTTTTATACACAGATTACACTGACACTACCCCTTTAAAACACAAATCTTTTAAGCGTGGATCCCGTCGAGTACGGAGGATAATCTGGGTGCTAATACCTTCCCAGGTTGTAACCAACCCCCTTTCTCAGTCTCTCTGGTTCGCAACCATCTTATCCATATCTTTCTAGGTCTATGCAGCATTACCTTTCCTCCGGGATAAAAATGCCTAGCTGGCGACTCCTTTCTTTCTCTTGAGTTCACTCCTGTGTGTTCTCATTCCCCTTTTCGCCGACCGTTCGCGTCTGTACCCCCTCTTGACCTGAGGTGTCATTTAGGTGGGAGCGACACTATTACTGCATTTTTATGCATTTCTGGTAAACATCAATCATATTAAGCATTTTATGCATTTCTGGTAAACATCAATCATATTCAAAAGCATACATACATTCAAACACAACCAATGGACGCTTCGCTTATGTAAAATAGGGTAAAAGTAAATCTGGATTCAAAGATGAAATTTTATTTATATCACAAAGTGGCCCATACATAGGCAAGTTTGCACAAGGAGACAAAAATCCTAGTAAGAGGAATTTGTCATAAATATTTTTATAAAACAGAGAAAACCAGCTATGTGGGAAATAACCCTATTGAGTTTCAATTCTACTATTGCCATTATCTTCAAGTATCTCATCTTCTGCTGTCGAGACGGAAACGGTTGGATTGATCTTTATCTGTTCGAGCTTGAGTAAGTAGCACAACTGGTTGGAGTTACATGGGTGATCCAAACGAGACATAGTCATACGCTTTAATCCCTAAATTTTACCTGGATTGCCCTTTCAGGTTTTCAATCCACCGGGATACCCTTTTTTGCCCAAGCCTCCTTTTCAGGTTTTCGACTTGCCGGGTGTACATTATATATATATATATATATATATATATATATATATATATATATATATATATATATATATCCCTAATTTTTGCGCGAACCCTTTTGGTTCGCCGGGATGCCCTTATTTTTGCCTAGGCCAGTCAACCTAGCGGGTCTCTTTTTATGCTTAGTATTTTTTAACTATGTCTGCGTTTACAGGTTGTGGGAAGTCTTCACCATCCATAGTAGACCAATAGTAACCTGCTCTCAATATCTTCTTTGCCATAGTATGACCACTAGAATGAGTGCCAAAGATCCCATCATGCATGTCTTCCATAATCTCAGTTCCTTCCTTCTTATCCACACAACGAAGCAAAGTTGAATCATGATTGCGCTTGTACAAAATTCCATTACTCAAGAAAAACTTAGCAGAAAACCTCCTCAGAAACTTCTTATCTTTGACAGATGCCCCTTCAGGGAACTCTTGGGCTTCAAGATACCTTTTCACTTCATAGAACCAAGGTTTCTCCTCTGCTTCTTCATAGTCAATCTCATTGCAGTATGCAGGCTTCTCAAATCTATCAATAGTAATCTTGGGAGCTTCATCATCCCAGTTGATCTCAAACATGGATGCCATGGTGGCTAATGCATCTGCCAACTGATTCTCTCTTCGTGGAATATGTCCAAAGGTAATCTCTTTAAAATGTGGGATCAAGGACAACAAATACTCTCTGTAAGGAATGAGATTATCATGTTTGGTATCCCAATCTCCTTTGATCTGACTTACTACCAGGGCTGAATCTCCATACACGTCAAGGAACTGAATCTTCATATCAATGGCAGCTTTTATACCCGATATACATGCCTCATATTCAGCCATGTTATTGGTACAATAGAAACAGAGTCTGGAAGTAATCGGGGTATGACAACCTTCAGGGGAACTGATCACAACACCAACACCATTACCAAGTGCATTAGAAGCTCCATCAAAAACGATAGTCCATCGTGATCCTTGTTCAGGTCCGTCATATTGTCCAGGTTCTTTGGTAATAATCATAATGTCTTCATCAAGGAACTCAAAACTCATTGACTGATAATCATCCACTACTTGATAAGCCAAATGATCAGCCACAATACTTCCTTTAATGGCCTTCTGAGTAGTATATTGTATATCATATTCTGTTAAGATCATTTGCCATCTTGCTACTCGTCCGGAGAGAGCAGGTTTCTCGAATATGTACTTGATTGGATCCATCTTCGAAATCAACAAGGTAGTATGAGTCAACATATACTGTCTTAGTCGGCGAGCAGCCCATGCCAAAGCGCAGCAAGTTTTCTCGAGCAGTGAGTATCTTGTTTCACAGTCGGTAAACTTTTTGCTAAGGTAGTATATTGCCTGCTCTTTTCGACCAGACTCGTCATGTTGCCCCAACACACACCCCATTGAGTTGTCTAATACTGTTAAGTACATAATCAAGGGTCTTCCATCAACTGGTGGCATCAAAATTGGAGGTTCTAGGAGATATTTCTTAATTTCATCAAAAGTTGTCTGGCACTCATCATTCCACTCCATTACCTGATCTTTCTTTAACAACTTGAAGATTGGCTCACAGGTAGCAGTTAATTGGGAAATTTATCTTGCAATGTAATTCAATCGTCCCAAGAAACCTCTAACCTCCTTCTCAGTACGGGGAGCTCGCATCTCTTGTATAGCTTTCACTTTTGCAGGAACTACTTCAATACCTTTTCCACTGACAATGAAACCCAAGAGCTTACCAGATCTAACTCCAAAAGCACACTTGTTTGGGTTCAATCTCAACTTGTATTTCTTCAACCTCTCAAACAACTTATGCAGATGATCAAGATGTTGTTCTTCATTCTGAGACCTGGCTATCATATTATCCACATACACCTCTATCTCATGATGAATCATATCGTGAAACAAAGCCGCCATAGCACGCTGATATGTTGGCTCAGCATTCTTCAAACCAAATGGCATCACTTTATAACAAAAAGTGTCCCACTGTGTAACAAATGTTGTCTTCTCCATATCTTCAGGAGCCATCTTGATTTGATTGTAACCAGAGAAAGCATCCATGAAAGAGAATACTTTATGCTGAGCAGTGTTGTCTACCAGAACATCAATATGAGGAAGTGGAAAGTCATCTTTGGGGTTGGCCTTGTTCAAATCCCTGTAGTCTACACACATACGTACCTTACCATCTTTCTTAGGTACCGGTACCACATTTGCAACCCATTGAGGATAAGAAGTCACAGCTAAGAACCCTGCATCAAATTGTTTTATTACCTCTGCCTTAATCTTCTCCGACATTTCAGGACGCATGCGACGAACCTTCTACTTCTTTGGACGACAATCTTCTTTTACTGGTAATCGGTGAACCACAATGTCTGTATCCAACCCTGGCATATCTTCATAGGACCAAGCAAAGATCTCCACATAATCATGTAACATCTGAATCAATCTGCTCTTGACACCATCCTCTAATTCAGCCCCTATCTTGACTTCTTTCCTGTTTTCTTCAGTTCCCAGATTCACAACTTTGATTGGCTCTTCATGTGGCTGTATAGCTTTCTCTTCTTGTTGTAACAACCTAGCAAGCTCTACAGGTACTTCACAATCGTCCTCATTTCCATCTTCAGCTTGATAGATCGGATTCTCGAAATTATAATTGGCAATAGTAGAACTGTTATCAACAGGATCCAGAGTGGATGAGGATCTGCATTTTAGTGATGTGGGTGTGTGTAAGAACACATAGCTGATAAAACAAAAATAAAAGAAAGGAAAGACAAGGAACACAATATTTACGAAAACGAAATGTCCACTGATTTTTATTGAATGAAGTATGCAAATGAAATGACATCCCGAAACAAGCATACCATTGTGCCCCGGGTAAGGCACAAGGCTTGAAAGTTTAATTGTTCAAGAAATTACAAACTTAAATGTAACAACACAGTAATAGTATTTACTCCTGACTAAAGGAGATAGGAATAACATCTTCAGCCTTCCAGTTATTGAGCCCCGCACCCACGGTAGGAAAAATCCAGTCATCCAGGTTGTAGTCTTCATCATAATCACCCACAGCATTGATCTGATCTTTCATAATCCCTTGATTAGTTATACGAACAGCACGAGCACGACGAACAACCTTCTGGGACTCTGCAGTGAAACCCAAACCAAATTTGTCAGACTTATAAGGAATGTCCGGAAGCTGACCCCAAATAGTACAACCACCTTCATCCACCACAACTCTAGCATCTTTGAGGGAGGCCATTGTAGGAGGTACTCTGGTGACCACAGGAACTTTCTTGACAACAAGAGGAGCTTCAAAATTATTAACAACCTAAGGAACTACTTCAAACGTCTGGCATGGAGTTTCAACATATTCACCTTCCACTTCGAGATATTTAAATGTGTTCACATGGCTAATCATATGTCCTTCCTCTCCGTAAACAGTAACAACCTTTCCCTCTACTAGATATCTCAGCTTCTGATGTAAGGTGGAGGTCACAGCACCTGCCCCATGGATCCAGGGGCGCCAAAGCAAACAAGAATACAAAGGACGAATATCCATTACATAAAAGGTAGCATTGAAGACCTGAGAACCCACTTTGATTGGGAGATCTATTTCTCCGTGCACCACTCTTCTTGAACCATCAAAAGCCTTCACCACTATATTACTGGGCCT
The DNA here is from genome assembly GCA_963966055.1 of Lathyrus aphaca. Classification (NCBI taxonomy): domain Eukaryota; kingdom Viridiplantae; phylum Streptophyta; class Magnoliopsida; order Fabales; family Fabaceae; genus Lathyrus; species Lathyrus aphaca. The sequence continues at coordinate 187,192,001 of OZ014519.1, forward strand.
CAACACAGCATCTTCAGGACTAAGCTTATTCAGAACCTCTTTGGGAAGTACATTCAGCGAAGAACCATTGTCTATTAACACATGTGACAGGGTAGTGCCCCTACGTTCAATAGAGATATGTAGATCCCTGTTATGATCCCTCTTGGCAGGAGTCAAATCAGTATCGGAGAAACCTAACCCATTATCATAGGTCAAGTGTGCAACACAATTTTCATACTGATCTACAGAAATCTCATTTGGCACGTGAGCAGTCTTCAAAAATTTAATCAAGGCTTTAGCATGAGCCTCAGAACACAACAATAAAGACAACATGGAAATCTTGGAGGGAGTATGCCCCAATTGATCAACAATATTATAATCGCTCTTGCGAATGATCTTCAGTACTTTTTCCCTCTGCTTAGAAAGATCATCAACAGTTGGTGCATCAGCTTGCACAGGTTCAATAACAGGACCTTTTCCCCGAGCATCAGTAGTGGAGGTAGTAGTTGGAGTAACTGTATTCTTGGAGGTAACCGGATGAGATAAAACTCTTCCACTTCGTGTGATCTTACTAGATCTCGCAATATTATCAACATCAAGGTTTACATCAGCAACAGGTGCATCAGCTAAGGATTCCTGCTTAACACCATGAATATAAACATCGGAGCCATAATGCCAAGGCACCGCTTTATCAGAAGTATATGGAATAGGACCCGGAGTGGTGATGATCATAGGAGCCACTCTAGCTTCAGCAACAATCTTCATAGGGCCTTCAGCAGTAATCTTAATTCGACCCTTATGATTTATTTTGACAGGACCCTTGGAAGTAATCCTTATCGGCACTTTATCAACCATATCCACCTCTTCAACCTTCGCACCTTTAGTTATGTGTTCAACCATGCTCTCCACAGAAGGTGTCCTCTCAAACAATATTGTATAATTGTCCATGAGGCGTTGAATTCCGTCCTTCAACTTCCAGCAACTATCCGGTTTATAAGCACAATAGAAACAATCTTCATTACAACCTGGAAAGAACCCAGCTTGTACTAACTTCTTCTTAATAACAGACAATGGTGTAGTCACATCTGCAACTGAGGAAATATGTGAAACTTCATCAATGGCATTAACAGACTTTTCATGATTTGGCATGGGAGCAGTAATCACATTTGGAGTACCCGGAGGGTCAAACTCAATTTCTCCAGCATCAATCATATCCTGAATCTTATTCTTCAATATCCAGCAATTATTGGTATCATGTCCCTGACAATTAGAATGATATGCACATCGTGCATTAGGATTGTACCTGGGAGAGGTAACATTGGGGTTCTGAGGAGGGTCCTTCAAAGTGATGAGTTCACCCTTCAACAAGTGTTGCAAAGCTTGGGCTAGTGACATGTTGAACTTGGTGAACTGTCTTCTAGGCCTCTATTGATTGCCCTGTGGTAATTCTGGTGTTGCAGGAGTAGGATTGGAGATATGAACTGCACTCACAGATTGGTGCCTCCTATTACGATCAGATTGACCATAAACAGCATTTGACTCCTTCTTCCCACTGGGAGGCTTCTTTGTAGTACTTGATGAAGAAGCACCCACTTGTATCTTGCCACTCCTTATACCACTTTCTACACGCTCTCCTGTCATTATCAACTCAGTGAAGCCAGATGATGAGCTTCCAATGAGATGACTGTAAAAAGGACCATTCAACGTACACATGAACATATCCACTAACTCCCTGTCAGTTAGAGGAGGTTGTACTCTACCAGCCAAATCTCTCCACTTCTGGGTATACTCCTTGAAGTTCTCTTTAGCACCCATAGACATGCTTTGGAGTTGCATGCGGGTTGGTGCTAGATCAGCATTGTATTGGTATTGCTTATAAAAAGCCTCAGCAAGATCATTCCAATCACGGATGTTGACACTCTCCAACTGATAGTACCATTCCAATTGAGCTCTAGACAAGCTCTCTTGGAAGAAATGGATCCACAATTTTTTATCAGCAGTATGGGGTTGGATTCTCCGGACATAAGACCTCAGATGCAGTTTGGGACAAGAAACACCATCATACACTACAAAAGCAGGGACCTTGAAACCAATGGGTATAACCACTCCCGATATCAAACTCAGGTCTTCAAAATCCAACCCAGAATACTTTTGCAACTCCATAGCATCCATTCTATCTACCAGCATCTTGAACTTATCTTCATTAGGATCATGATAGTAGTTAGCTTCAGAATCAGAATCCCCCATTGGATTATGGAGACTGCCTCCCTCTTTCTCAGACTCTTCAGACTCATATTCTTCAACCTGTTCCTTGGTCTTGACAGGACCTCTGAACCTTCTTCCCATGTTGATTAGGCCTCCTAACCTTCTAGTCTTCTTAGTCTTCTTGGCCAGTAGTGTCTTCAATTCATCCTGCCCTTTGGACAAGTTCAGGATCAGCTCTTGGAACTGTGCATTTTGTGCCTGGAGATCTTTGACTGTTTGTTCAAGAGCCATTGCTGCTGAAATAAACAGCGAGAAGATAAGATACTTGTACATAAGAAACCTGTGATGCAATGATATAGTATGCAAATGCGTATGCAATGTTTTCAAGGACCGCAGGATTTAAATTTGCTTAAACAACCAAGAAGGTAAACTTTTATTAGTAATAAATTTGTTTTGCCCTTTGGGCTTACAATAAAAATGAAATAAATACAAAAAATGGGGTTTTAAGTCTCCCATGGACGTTTCCTCTTTGTGTTGAGGTATGAGTTGAGATTCCGCTCCTCATGAAGTTGCTTTGTTAGCTCCAAGGTTCTTTCTTGACTTGCTTTGTAATGAGTCTCAAAAGTATCCCTTTGCTCCTTCAATTGGATCCAGGATCTCTGTAAGTCTTCCATGTCAGTGGGCATGTCTGGGTGAAGGATGATATAAGAGGTATGTCCTTCAGCAACTGGCTCCATAGTAACTGGCAGGATGGCAGGATATGGCATCATAAGAGTCTGAGCACGAGATCGCACCCATCTGAGATAAGGTTCCATAGGAATAGTGTACTTGGGCTCCAGAGTCTTGCTGTCAACCTTGTTCACTTTACCCCATGCTCGTATAAACCTTTGACGGTAACCTTGGAGATCGTTGTCGTAGTCAAACACAATACCTTGAATCAACATATCATGAGGACCATCACTCCGAGCGTAACCAAACTGTCGTAAAGCTAAAGAAGGATTGTAAGTAATGCCTCCTCTTATGCCTAGAAGTGGCACATTAGGAAACTCCCCACAACGGTCAATGATAGTAACATTCTCCATAGATCGAGAGCACCAATGAATATCTGAATGAGAAAGTGACATAATCCTCTTGGACCACCTGAACCCTTGTTCATTCTTCATCACTGATCGAGGAAGGTGAGAAATAAACCACCTAGATAGAAAAGGTATGCAGCACATCAGAGTTCCTCGTGCCTTCGTAGTACGAGTCTGGAGAGAATGCAGAATGTCTCCAAGTAATGTAGGCACTGGATTGTGACTCAGGAATATGTTGATTGCATGAACGTCTATGAACTGATCGGGATTGGGGAACAACACTAAGCCATAAAGCAACAAGGCTAAGATCTCCTCAAAAGCATCATAGCTCATAGCCTTCAAGAACATTTGAGCCTTCTCTATCAACACCTTAGCAAGAATACCCTTAACTCCGCTTCTCGTTTCTAGAACAATGTCTGACTTCTTCAGATGTAGAGCTGCAGCAATGACTTCGGGTTTAGGTTCTTTCTCCAAGCCTGTGAAGGGTCTCTGATTAAGGACAGGTATACCCAAAATTTTAGAGAACTCTTCCATTGTAGGAACCAGCTGATAGTCGGGGAATATGAAGCAATGATGTTTAGGATCAATGAACTGAAACAAGACACTCATCATGTCTTCATTGAACCCTGAAGTGACTAGATCCAATAGGTGACCATGTCTCTTGATGAACTGGGAGTTTTCAGAAACTTGAGAGACCAATTCCTTAAGCTTAGGAGGTATTCCTACAAAGTTGATTCGGATAGTATTCCTACGAGCAGAAGCCATGACCTGCAACAAAGAACAAAGATAAATCCTTTGGTCCTTGAAATGGTTAGAGAAAATGCTATGCTTATGATGCATGATGATGCTATGATGTTATGCTCAATCACAAACATGTGGCACACACAAACAAGTCACACAATAGCCCTAGGTTTGAAGGCTTGCATGAGGTTTAAAGGTAAGTACCCTCCCCTGAAGTTAGTTGGTTCATCCTGTCCTACAAAAGTAACCAGGTTCTAAGGGATCTCAATATCATTGATCCTTCACAAGGGTGGTTGTTCAGTAGGAAACTTACTTGCCAACGAAAACCCTCCAAGTTTAGGATCTCAATGAGTGTAGCATCGAGTATCAACCAACTTCAGTCTTCACCAAAGCCGGTTATCTCACTAATTTTCTAAAGGCCAAGATGGGATAACTAGGGTTCTAAAAGTAAGTTAGTGCATTAACAACATATGGCAGCCTCATATTATCCTCAACTTGACTTAAGGAACATAAGCACCAACCAAGAAGTCACACTAACTATGGCCACCAGATCAACCATATCGGTATACGTCGTACAGTTTCCTTGGTCTATTGCCATTTACCTAAGGTACACTAGATCCGGGTTAGGATCTTTCACACATAATAGCCCCCAACAGATAAGTATAAAGCAAACAAGGTAAACAATGTTAAAGTGATCTAATTCCTAAGGGTACCCCTCTTTTATTAAATCCCCAGCAGAGTCGCCAGTTCTGTAACACGGTGGGAGAACTGACTTTCTATAAATGTTGCGGATAGCAAGAGTCGCCACCGACTTTTATTTTATCCAAAGGAAAGGCCATAAAAGAACAGGAAAGACCTTAAAATATTTTTGGGTTCGGGGGGTAGGTTATGTAAAGGGAAGGTGTTAGCACCCTTTACATCCATGGTTATCCATGGGCTCTTAGTTACTTAGCTCACTTTAAACTGTTTTGAGAAGTGTAGTGTGTGATTAAAAAATTTCTTAAGTACCTTATAATGATCCTTGTATGGATATATATATAAACACTTTGTTTTGAAAATTGTTTGAAAATGTGAAGTGTTTATGAAATGTTTTTGAAAAGGTGAGCAAGTACATAAGAGGAACCTACCCTAATTTGAATCTTTTCTGTTCTTAAATGTTCTTTCAATGGTAAGACTATCCCTATTATTAAGGAATAGGTAGTCATTACCTTGGATGTTATGAGGGACAAGTAAAGGGGCATCTGTGATTAGGCAATTGTAAGGTGTATAAGCAATTCGAAAGGGACTTATCATCTTTTATTCGAAAGGGACAAGATCATTTACGAAGGCAACCATGAAGGGACTTGATCTTATAATTCTTTAAAGGGACAATATGATATTAATAAGAGAAGGGAATTTGCTTTATACACCTTACTTGACCTTTTATTTAGGCAACATAAGAGGTAACCCTTAAGAAGTGAGATGGCGATCCAAGATCGACTTACGTGTGTGCGTGTACAAGTTCATATATTTATCTTAAAATTAATGACCTAAATTCAATTTTAAACACAAACATGTTTTCACACCCTATTTTACTAACCATGGCAATTTAAATAAATAATAAAAAAAATCTACAACTATTACATAATTTGCACAGTTACATTATAATAAAATAATTTAAATAAATATGCATATAATAAATAAATAAATAAATAAATAGAAGGTTAGTAATAATAAATAAAATAAATATAAAAGAGGTTAGTGTAATAATATAATATAGAAAATAAATTAAAAGTTCAAATTTAAATAAATAATCATTTTTTAAGAATTTTTAAGAAAAAGAAATAAATAATAATTATTATATACTAATAAATATGGTTAATGGTTTAATAAATTAATTATATATACATATTAGAAATATTTAACTATAATTATACAAGCATAATAAAAATGAGAAATTAAAATCATAAAATTAGGGTTTTGAATTGTTTAGAAAAATAAATTAGGATGTCTATAATTAGGGTTTTAAAATAAATTAGGGTTTACAAAGAAAATAATTAGATTTTATATAAAAATATTAGAATTTGAATATACAAAATTATTAAATAATATATAACTATAAAAAAAAATATTATAAGTTTTAAAAGAAAAATAATTTACATATATTGTTTTTGAAAATTATTTAAATTAGTTTAGAAAATATATAAAGAAATAATAAAAGAAACTAAAACAAGAAAAATTAAAACCACAAAAAACAGGACCTGGGATTTGAACCCAGGTCCTTTACCTGGAAATGCAAGGGCCTTGCCACTGGGCTAGCGCGCGTTGGTGAACATAATCCAAGCCACAATCCTTTTGTTGTCTAACCTGCAAAAATCATGAAAAGACAAAATAACACAAAATGGCCTGATGGGAATCGAACCCAGGCCAGAGAGTTTCTAAACGCACGCATCCACCATCTGAGCCACCAATGCATTCGTGAAATAAACTACAAACCATTCAATAAAATATTAGAACAAATTTTAAAAACCAGAAAGCGCGCGCTGGACTTCATCTTCTTCATTATACCTGCGAATTTTGATTCGAATATACCTGCAAATTTTCCTGCATTTTTTACACCATCAAGAACCTACGAATTTGGATCTTGCTCAATACATAAAATTTCAACAAATTAATCATATAAACATGATCCTCACATCATTCCTGATTCATTGATGTTCTTAAAACTCATTTATATTTGGTCTATTGATAAACCCTAATCGGCTACCTCAAACCCTAACAATGGTGAATCACTCATCCTGTACCGAAACTCAAATCAAAGTATCCAGAAACGATTGTTAGCTCATCACAAACAAGAATCAACAGTCAAATACAATTTATTTTACACCAATGTATGAAAACGAAAAAGTCATGAATGTCTAAAAATTTTGATTCGGTTTGACCAATTCATGGGCTTTTAGATGCATATGATCATTGGTATATGTTCAGTGATATGTAAGGAAGAGATTGGCATGCTCCATTCACCTGAAAAACAACAAATTAGAGGAATCCGAATTTAAAAAAATTTGATGAATTTTGAAAGTTTGAAAGTGATATTAGAAGCTGCAAATTTGTCCCCTCTTATTGGCAATGTGTTTGTCTATATATATGGATTGAATTAGGTCAAAAAAAGGTCATGATTCTTTGGACTTTTTGGATAATTGAAGATTGAGAAAGATATGTCATAAAACTTGATTTATTTTAATCTAACATTGCTATGTTTGGATGATCTGATTTTAAATGGTACAAATCATGTTTAAATGTTTTTTAAGACATTCTAGAAGTCAAATCCTTTTCAAATATATGAATTTTTATATTTTATTTCAATTTAAATTGTATTTTAATGAATAAAATTCAAATAAATATGAAATAAAAAATAAAAAAATCAGAATATAGGTGGATTGGGTCGTGCTTGATGATATTGTAAAGTTTGGATGGCAATTTGGTGGGCTCATTTAGCAAAAATTGGTTTTAAGGCCTTATTTGCTTCATAAATTTCCCAAAAATTTCCCAACTTTGCAAGGGCACAAATCCTTCAATTTTAATGCTATGAGGGTGTTCTTGGACATTTTGTAAAGCTTAAATAGTCCTATAACCAACCTCTTTTGTATCATGTCCATATCTTTTACCATTCTCAAGTTATGCTCTTTTGAAGTTGTTGACTTTTTGTTGACTTTTAAAAGGACCTATAATGTCTTAGCTCATACCTTCCAAATGAAGCATTTTTGGGCTTGGCTTGTGAGACACAAAGTTGTAGAGAATTCAATTTCCTTCAAAATGAGATTTGGATGGAAAATTTATGATGAATCATGTGAAAGTTATGGCTGGTCAAAGTTCAGTTGACTTTTCCTGTGAAAACCCTAATTTAGAAACTCCTGATTCTTGATGATCTGAAATCTCCTTGATGAATCATGATCAACCCTTGATAAAATGATGAATTTTACTTCATATAATTGATGTTGGCAAAAAATTATGAAGTTTGACTTTGGTTTGACCACAGTTGACCTCAGTTTGACTTTTTAACTGCTTAGATTGATTTTAACCTATCTGATCATCTGACTGAGCAAATCTTTTGGGAAAGTCTTGAAACTTGACATGGGGATTCTTGAACACATATAAGATGTTATGAAGCTCACTTGAAGTCTTGGAAGTCCATTTCTCCTGATTAAAGTCAAAACCCTAGTTTAGGATGCATTGCTTAGGAGGATGCATTGTCTGAGGGAATTGTCAAATCTTCTGACTAATTGTGAACTTTGTGAACCTTGTGAACCTCATGAGATGTCTTGTGAACCTTGTGAGCCTCTTAGTACACAATGTCTTGTCTTGTGGAGGGAAAATTTTGGGGTGCAACAGCTGCCCCTGTTCAATTTTCTGAAACCTGAGGGGTTAGATTGGTATATGTGCCAGTCGTGACCTGGAAGGTTGAAGGGGATTGAACACCAAAGCCCAAAAATTTGCACTCACCGGTACACAAAATAACCGTGATGATTAATTGTATATGCTTGAGTGGGCTTAAAGATGCCACTTGGAAGAATTGGAGATGGGCTCAGAGATGCCATCTGGAGTATCAGGATGTGATGATGTCTTTATGTTGATACTGGATATCAGTACTAGGTCTTTGTATAGGTCGTCTCTGAATCATTTATGCAGCATGATTTGAGTTGTTGAATGGACCAGTAGAAATAAATCTTGTGATGATTATCTCTTCTGGAGGTATCTTGGATTAGGGAATGGATCTTTGTACAGACCGTTTGCCTACTCTCTAAGATCAAAAGAACGTCAGGATTTGTTCTTCTGAAAAATGTCTTGAACCAAGGAATGGATCTTTTTACATACCGTTTGCCTGCTATTCAGGGGCCAAAAGAACGTCAGGATTTGTTCTTCTGAATAATGTCTTGAACCAGAGAATGGATCGTTTTACAGACCGTTTGCCTGCTATTCAAGGGCCAAAAGAACGTCAGGATTTGTTCTTCTGAATAATGTCTTGAACCAGGGAATGGATCTTTTTACAAACCGTTTGCCTGCTATTCAAGGGCCAAAAGAACATCAGGATTTGTTCTTCTGAATAATGTCTTGAACCGGGGAATGGATCTTTTTACAGACCGTTTGCCTGCTATTCAAGGGCCAAAAGAACGTCAGGATTTGTTCTTCTGAATAATGTCTTGAACCAGGGAATGGATCTTTTTACAGACCGTTTGCCTGCTACTCAAGGGCCAAAAGAACGTCAGGATTTGTTCTTCTGAATAATTTCTTGAACCAGGGAATGGATCTTTTTACAGACCGTTTGCCTTCTATTCAAGGGCCAAAAGAACGTCAGAATTTGTTCTTCTGAATAATGTCTTGAACCAGGGAATGGATCTTTTTACAGACTGTTTGCCTGCTATTCAAGGACATCTTGAGCAAATGTATGGATCATTTCTGACCTGTTGTAAATTGTTGATATAACTTTATCTGCATATAATGTTCCTGCAAGGAAAATGTTAGTTCATGCAATAGGTATGTATGCATAGTATGATGCACTTAAGTAAATGTATTATGCATTTATGGATATGTATGTTATGGTATGATGTAAATGATGTATGTATGAATCATGCAGCCTGAAGCGTCTGAATATCTTCGTATAATAACTGCTGGCTAGGGAAAATAAATCCCGATTCGTTGCTGAAGAACATGAGGAACTCGTTCCATTCTCGTTTAATAATATCGTATTCATAACTTCCCGTCTTCGTTTGATAGTACAGTATTCATAACTTCCCTTCTTCGTATGTCGTACTCCTATGGAAGGAATAAGTTCCTGTATATCCCGACTGAGGATAAAAGAGATGGACATAAAATCAAAGGGAGATATGACTTGAAGTATCTATGATGATGGTTTGCCCTACTGAGGGATTTGTAGCTGTCTTGTGGGGATGAACCGGCGAAGCTTCGTTGAATTCCTTCCCTCGTTCGTCCTTAGTAAATACTATTACTGCATTTTTATGCATTTCTAGTAAACATCAATCATATTAAGCATTTTATGCATTTATGGTAAACATCAATCATATGAGGCTTAAAGAATAATGCTGGCAGGAGGGGGAATATACAGATACTTTTGTTCGATAACTGTTAAGTTATGCCTACGTATCCTCTCGTGCAATGCGGAAGTCAGAACACCGTAGTTCGACTCAAAGAGACTGAAAGGTAAATTGACTAGTGAACTGCTTACTTGTCTATGCTCAAGTGTATGACCTGTCTGGCTCAGGTGCACACTGTCTTGCATTAGACGGAAGAAGCAAGTTCTCGTTTATGAGTGAAGATGATGAGAAAAGAATCCCGAAGGAGACGATTATTGTTTGTTTTTGTGTTTTCAATCTTTTATTGCTTTTTTTGAATTTGTCATAAGAAAATGAGCTTAAGCCTAAACCAAGGATTAGTAAACTCATCACATCCTCCCTCTAATTAGGGGTAATGAGAATACCTTAAGTGTGAAGTAAATACCTCACACTTAATCACCATGATGTAGGATTAAGATCATTAACCTACTTGCCTTTATTTAGATGTTTTTGGAGTTTTTTGTTTGGTGTTAAGTAATGATTTTAAGCCATAATCAAGGATTTAAAGGACTCATTACACCATCCTAATAGAAGGATAATAGATGAGAACATTTAGGCTGAGAAAGACTCCTCAACTTAATCCATGATTAGGGATTAACCTCATGACAAAACAAAACCTTTATTGAAGTGGATTTTAGTTAATGGTAAGATTAAGAAATGGATTTTATGGTTTGTAAGACAACTTGAGGGGGACTTGTCCATTAACACTAGGGTTAGTCCTTCTTAACCAATTAAGGAAGAATTAGAACCCTAATGCAAGGCCCGCGTTACAAGCTTGATGTCTTAGTGATTAAAGTTATACACTCCATCCTAATAGAAGGATACAGGCATAACCCTAATCACAAAGCCTTAAAACCTTAAGGGTTTAGTCCTTGATTATGAGATGAGAAGAGATGACACAAAGATGACACAAAGGTAGAACTAAATGGGGAACTAATCAACCCTAATTGTGATCATGCTTGGATGTTCCTAGGGCTTATGAGGCTTGCAAGAAGATCTTCAAGGAAAAGCCACCAAGGAAGAAGCAGATGAAAGGAGGAGAAGCAGAAAGATGCAAGTCAACTTACTTCACTTAAGAAGATAAGTTGCTTGGAGAAAGAAAGAGAGGAAGGAGCATGAATTAGCAAGCTCACTCTAATTCACAAGTTAAATGCAGCAATGATGCATAAGAGAGATGAGAAAAGATTATGAGAAGTGAAGGCAAATTCACTTCTCAAACACTTACCACCTGAAAACTTAGCAACAAGAAATGAGATGCAATGCAAATGGGATGAAACACAATGATGAAAACCATAGTCATAAGCATATTAAGATGTCAATGATGCTAAAGGATGATGCAAATGGTTGACATGAGATGTGGATTATCATACAAGAAATGGGAATACAAATGTGACAAGTAAAAAGCATGAAAGTTCATGAAAACCTATGAAATGCAATGAAAACAAAAGTATGAAAAATGAATGATGCAATGATCAAACATGATTCTAATGTGTCATAAGATGTCTTAGAAGTCATGTGAATGCATAAAATGTCATGGCAAATTTATGTATGCAAGCATATGAAGGATGAATGCAAATGAAGGCAAAAATTAGGGTTTATACATAACATGCTATACAAAATTCAAAACCAGAAGCAGATGACATGATAAAAAATTGAAAATAGGATAAAAGGAACCCTAACCCTATACAAGTTCACTGCCCAAAGGGGAAGACCTAAATCTTAACATAATGGAAGTTATGATTTTCTCACGTTTTCTAGGGTTTTAGGATACCTCACAATGATAAATGCAAAACAAATTGAAAATGAAAGATAAATTCAAACCAATTTTATCCTAGAAACTACATGACATGAGGAATGCAATGCAAAAAGAACCATCATCAAACACTTCATGGTTAGGCAGAAAGGATTTTTCTAAGTTAGGGCAAAAATATTAACTTTTAAGAACCCTAAATCCAAAGAAAAATGTCAAAATAGGTCAAGAACCAAAAAGAAATTTGTTTAAAGGGTTTGATAATGTTTCTAAATGTATCAAGATGCAATGTGATTTTTTTTTGTGATTTTTAGAAACTTAACTGGTATTTTAATTAATTAATTCTCATTAATTAATTAAAATAAACATTTAAATATTTTAAAAAATACGAAATTTAGGCAAAAAATAAAATTAAAATTATTTTCAGAATGAGAAAATATTTTAAGTCATGATGCAAAAAATGAAATTTTTTAGAAGTGTTTTGCTATTTTTAATAAAATGTAGAAAGAAATGTAATTAAAATGAAATAAAAATATGAATTAATGGAAGTATGCTGATCTAGTGGCCCAGATTCAAACTTAAAAGGGAGGAAATTGACCAGCGCGCGCAAATGGATGGCTCACATTCAAACTATACTAATTACGTCATTAAGCCCTAATCTGAACCCTAAACACTTTCAGGTGACCGGAACAGTGTTCCGGTCATCTTCTCCGGCTAGCCTCTCAAGCTATCTCACTCAATACGCAACCCCAAGCCCTAAAACTCTCCAGAAATGATCCTCTCCTCAACCCCAACAAGAATCAGCCATCAAAATTCATTTATTCATCATCAAAACAAGAATTGAAGCAAAACGGAAAAGAACTCAGAAATTTCAGAAGCTTATGAAATGCTTATTTCTCAACTATTTTCAAAAGTAAAGACACCATGGCAATCAGGGGAACACATAGAATCATTCTATAACATAAAACGAAGGTTCTGGAAAAAAAGTTATTGAGCTCACCTGAACTGGAGCTTTCACTTTTGGTACTTTCTGGCCAGGTCTTTGCTTCAAATCCACTCCACTGACTCCCCTCAAGAGCTTGTGATGCTTGGTTGGAGTTTAAATGGCCTCAAAATGAAGTTGGCAGAAGTTCAGTTCATGAAATGTTGAAATCGTGTTTTTGATTCTGAGTGTTTTTGGGCAAAGTGAAGGGTGGGAAATGATCAGTGATGATTATGGAGTTGTTCTATGGAATTTGTTTTGAGGTTTGATGGCTGAGTTGTGAAATTCGAAGGTTTTTGCAAATTTGGGGGATTTTGAGTATGTTGTGTTCTTGGAGGTTTCAGCTTGTGTTATGTTATGTGTTGGGTTGCTTTTGGTACACATATCATGTTTGGATAGGTTAGAGGGTGGGTGCTGGCCTAGGTTGATTGGTATGGGCAAGTTGCAAAAATGTCACCAACTTGTGTACTTGAGGTATGGGCTGGTTCAGTGGTTGTTTCAAGGCATGGCTCGAGTCAGCTTGGTTCAAGGAGGTCCATGGAAGTCATACTTTGTAGCTGGCACAAGTGGCTGAAGAGATTTGATCCATTTTGCAATTTTGGGGAAGTTTGGCCCCTTTTGAATTACTTGAAGTTCAAGGCATGAAACTTGGGGTTTCTTTGTGCAATTCTGATTTTTAAGCCATGTGTGATGTTTGTGCAATGCTTAGAAGTCAATTAGAGGTCACATTTGGCTTTGGCAAGTGTTTTTGCAAACTTCCCTCTTTGGTGCATAGGTGAAATTTTGTGATTTTTCCCAACTTTGCAAGGCCATAACTTGAGTTCTATGATGAATTAGATCAAGTTCATGTACTTTTTGAAAAGGGAATGATCTAATCTACAACTTTCATGACCAAGAATTTTTCATTTGAAGCATTTTTGAATCAAAAAGAGGAGGTTGAAAAACTTTCCCAAAATGGCAAGTTTGCATTACAAGTCACTTTCCCAAAATGGCAACTTTGCAAATGGCTTGAAATTCTTCAATTTTGTGAACTTCTAACTTCTTCTAAGATCAAATAAAGATCATATACACTCAAAATGATGGAGAAGACCCTTTGTTTGGATGATTGGGGGCCTCAGATGCCCTGATTTTGCACTGACTTGTTCAAGAAGTCATTTATTGATCAGATGCCTTCCCCATTGAATTTCTTCAAGAAAAATGGTATGCATGATCCTTATATCATATAGAGACCAATAGAAACAAGAATGACCAAAAAAAGTGGAGTTATGGCCTCTGAAACCAAAACCCTAATTTTAGGTCATCTGCGTAGTTAAGCTTGGCTCTGCTTCCATGCCTTCCTCAGTTCTTGTGATTTTCTGACTCTCTTGATCTTGGGAGGATATAATATGATGCTTGAACATACATGGACCCTCTTGAGATGATTGAAGACATTTGGAGTGGCTCAGATGGCTCATGGATTGCTCAGATCACAAACCTTAGATGCAAATGAATTTGAAACAATGCAGTGATGTAAAAATGTAATATGAGATGCTATGATTGAATTGATGCAACTATGAAAGATCACAAGCCATGGTGAAATGAGTGAGGGCAAATTTGGGGTGTTTACACCAACCACTTTTCAAATGATTTTTCTTTGATTTTTTTTATGATTCCTTCGTCGTTTCTTGACCAAATTTGAACCATAGGATCATTGTAACCCTAATTTCATGATCTCGGTCTTAAAAGTCAGGAGTTGACCCTCTTTACCTAGCTCGGTTGCTTTTTCCCCGATTCCTCGATTTTTAGTCTTTTGGACAATTGAACCCCTTCTAAAATGAATTTGTGGACTAGATTTGAACCTTAGGCATTTGACATAATATATGAGACAAAGGAATCCTCCTTGAATCAAAACTTCATGCCGAAGCCCCGTAGAAGTGAAACCCTAATTTGGCCTTTTTTATCAAGAAATGTTGCACTGCTTGCCTTGTTTAATTAACCTCATCTTTCCATGGCTCGTGGCTTCAAGTGAATACTTGTGGGATATTGTGAACCCTTTGCACAAGGTTGGGAAGCTTTGTGATCCTTTGATTGCCTTTGTATAGCCTTCAATTGCTCCAATCATTGATCACATACCTATGCCTCAGCTATGCTACACATGATGCAATGTTTTTTTTTATTCTATGAATTTATGAATGCAAAATGTTGAGGATATGAGAGGGCAATTTTGAGGTATTACAGTTCCATAATGTTTTTATATCATGTATTGATTGGTCAGAGAGTGGGTGGTGGCCTAGCTTGATTGGTATGGGTGATTTTGCAAAAAAAGTCAAGCTTAGGTGTACTTGAGGCATGGCACGAGTTAGAGCTGGATTAGGGGCATGGCTGGGCTCAGCATGGATCAAGGAAGACCTTTGGATTGTTTTTGTGCAGCTGTAATGACTGAGGCAAGTGGTAGCATTGCTCTTGCAACTTTTCCCTCTTTGTTGTTTCTTGATTCACAAGCAATAAAAACCCTAGGTCAAGGGCCCAATTCTGATCTTGGAAAGTTGTATGAACATGTTATGAGGCTTAGTAGTCCATTAGAGGTCATTTGAGGTCTTGGCAAGTGGTTTTGCAAAAAACCCTCTTTGGTGTTTCTTGTGATTCAAGGCATGAAATGATCCAATCCTTGGGCCAATTTTGATGCTTTGAAGTTGCTTGATCATGTTATGAAGTTTTTGTACACAATTGAAGTCATTATAATGCCTTATCATGCCAATTTGCAAAATCCCTCTTTGACATGAAACTTGAAATTTTAGGATTTTTGCCAACTTTGAAAGGCCATATCTTGAGTTATAGGATGAATCAAGACATGTTCTTGTACTTTTTGAAAAGGGAAAGACCTAATCTACAACTTTCATGACCAATAATTTTTCATTTGAAGCATTTTTGGTTAAGAAAGAGGAGGTTGAAAAACTATCCCAAAATGGAAAGTTTCCATTACAAGTCATTTCCATTTTTGGCAAGTTTGCAAATGGCTCAAAATTCTTCAATCTTGTGAACTTCCAACCACTTCTAATATCAAATAAAGATCATATAACTTCAATTTGATGAAAATACCCCTTTGGTTCCATTCTTGGGTGCCTCAGATGCCCTGATTTTGACTTAACTTGCTCAAGAAGTAACCCAGTGAACAAATGACTTCCACAATGAATTTCCTCATCAAACTTGGTACACATGATCCTTATAACATCTTAAGAACATTAAAAACAAGAATGGCCCAAAAATTTGGAGTTGAGGCCTCTGAAACCAAAACCCTAATTTGGGTCATCTGTGTAGTGAAAACCCTAGCCCTGCTTCCATGCTTTGCCAGTTCTTGTGATTTCTTGGCTTCCATGAACTTTGAGGGACACAATATGATGGTAGAACACACATGGACCCTCTTGGAATTCTTTGATGCCTTTGGGATGGCTCAGATGGAATCTTGGATTGCTCAGATCACACACCCTAGATGCAGATGAACTTGAACTATGCAGATGAAACAAATATGCAATGTGAGATAGTATGCCTATGCTTATGTAAAAATGAAAGATCACAAGCCATGGTGTGATATGAGTGAGGGAAAATTTGGGGTTTTTACACAACTGATAATGGTTGGTTCTGGAGCATGAAGTTGCAATAGGTTGTTGTGCAGTTAGTCATAGCTATAGGCCGCGCAGGAAGTCATAACACTTGATGTTGTGCAGTTAATTACGGAAAGTTGTCACGCAGACACCTCCTCAAGTAGACGTCACATCATGATGGAATCCCTGAAAGATTTAGCTGTGAGTTAGGATGAAATCCTATCAGAGGTTCTACTGGGTCAATGAACGTTATATCCGGTAGGATCCCTGAAGGGTTCATTGAGTTAGTCACATTGAGGTTGTGAGATTGTATTCATGGATCATTATTATAGTGGATTAAGTCATTGTTTAAGGCGAAATCACCTTGGTGGGTGGACTAAACTAGTTTGAGAAGTTCTCAAGTGAACCAGAATATATCGTGTATTTTTACTCTTGCTTTATGCTTATATTTCTTTATACTTCCGCAACGTATTAACATAGCTTGACACAACTTATCAAAGTTTGAAAAGTAGCCAAGAGTGAAAACCTCAATTCAATCCCCCTTTCTTTTGTTTTTCTCACACCTTCAATTGGTATCAGAGCTCCGATTTTGTTATTGATAGATATTAAACACTTAATAGTGTCAGATAAAGATATATTGTTGTGTGTTGTAAACACCTGAGGTGAATCCACTTATAATTTTAGTTTCATATCAGTTGATGATATTAAGAAGACACTGAATTGTAGCCAGATGGATTATATTTGAGCAAGTCACTAATTTGGCGGAATCAGATGACAACATAGATTCTTCAAATAAGGTTATATATTTGTTGAATGTTTATCTTAAATGTGATAGGTTGATCAACATATTTTGCTCAAGAATCAAATCATCAGAAAACAAGAAATCTTGTTTGCTGAAGATTATTTCTAAATGAGTATGGGATGTTTTCATGAAACAGATAATTCCATCCTTGAATTTCTCATATTAAGCTCATTGGAAGTTTTTCTGAAGTAAAATAGATGATTTTGAACTTATGGTTATAATTCATAAGTTCTTTGGAATGAGTCTGCAAAAGGAATGTCAGAAATTATAATCAGAAGGACGAGATGTATAAATGGTTATTCTATGGAAAAACTACTGTAGATGCTCAAATGCCTAGCAGAAGGAACAGAAGATGTTCTGAAGAAGTATGAGAAAAGAGAAAGAATGGTCAGAAGAAAAGATCAAATCAGAAGCAGAACAAGATTCGGATCAGAATCAATAAGGAAGAAGTTCTGAAATGCTAAGGCATGTTCTCCTTTTATCTTTGATGCATTCTTTAGGATATTTTTATAAAAATATTTCTACCAGTTAGAAGGTTTTTTTAGTCATAACAATAGTTGTCTTAATATTGTGAAACGTTTAAGTCAGAACTTTCTGATTGGGTGAAACTGTCATGATTAAAACGGTTCCTATTCACTAGTAAATATTTTGAGTAAAATCTTTTGATTTATTTTTTGAGTAATGAATAGTCACTACATTAAATGTGGCCATTTCATTTGAGATCGTGTGAATGTGATTGTAACATCTACCCCACTTACTAAACATGTGAAATTGAAAAAGACACATTTAGGTTTTAATTAGGTGTTTTGGTAATAGTTAGAATTGTACATCCTCTATCTATGAAATGCATATTAAGTGTTAATTGTGTATCTAATTTAAATCACCCTCTCACACCTCACACACCACGAAACTACACAAATACACTTTGGTTATTAGAAAACCCAAAACCAAAACCCTAAATCTCTGTGAGTTCTCAAATGGACGCCATACAACAAGCAGTCTATGATTTCTCTCAATAATATGAATAATCTAGGAATGTTGTTCCGACTCAAAAAGTGTCGGCATCATGTGGTGCATCAACATCTTCAGCAGAGAAAATGGATCCACCGATTACGGAACATCCTGCCCAAGTCTATCTAAACACTCCATCATCAGAATTACTGGTTTGCTGTGAGTCTCTGGTAAATTTGATAATCTTCGTGAAAATGTAGTTGACCTAATTGACCAACTAAAAGCTCAAGGTTGGGAAAGGTATTTTGATCGCCTACACGGTCATGATTATCCAACCTTTGTTAAGGAATTTTGGAGTCATGTGATTGCAGATGACTATGCCATTGTATATCATGTATTAATGAACAAAGTTTTTATTTCAGATAAAATCATTGCCACTCTTCTGGGATGGTGGATGTTAGAGGAAAGCAATTGTACAAGATGAAGAAAACTGAATTTCTGAACAAAACCGTCTCCCCCACTATTTTTGCTAAACCTCAATCTCGGAAGAATCAATGCAAACCTCAAGATTTTTCTAGAGACTTGGGAGTCTGGCATAAAATTCTTTTGGGAAGAGTCTACAACAGACCTCTTCATAACTCCTCATATTTCATCAACATAGATCAGAAGTTTATGCTTTACTACATTATGATGAATATCAAAGTATGTCTTCCCTCTATCATATTCAAATATCTTAGATATGCAGTAAGGGAAACCAGGGAATATGGAAAACACCCCAGATACTATACTCCCATGGGAAGGCTGATATATGACATACTGAAGAAAGCAAGTTGACCGACAATTTCACTCAAGATAGTTTAAGCATTGTCTATGGGTTACCTCTGAATGGAAAACCCCTGGTCAACATGAAAGTTATCCCAAGGATTCTGTCAAGGCCAAGAATCATTGAATCTGATTTCTGGAAGGAACAGAGAACCCATGTAGATGAATATCCCCTATTTGTCAAGGAAGAACCCATTGAGGTTATCAGGGCTTAAATCAGCATTCGAGAGACAAATGGTTATGATATGTCAGAAATAAATTTTGATCTGATAGAAAAGGAGGCCCAAAACATGTTGGAGAAGGGAAAGCATTTGGTTCCAGCTACAACTCGGAAGAAAGCTATAAAAAGACGTGAGTTTGGAAGCGCTCAATCAGACTATCCTCATAAACCTCGGTCTGAAAGTTCCATCAAGATATCTAAATTGATACCTGAAAAAGAAGAAAATAGCAATATTGATTTATCCCCTCATCTTCCTCTTCCAGTCTCATCAACAGAAGTCCTCAATACATCATCAGTTCTCACACCAACTACCAATGTTGTTTCCGATGCTACTCAACTCCAGAATCCTCACATTTTTCAATTCTTTTATACAAATAGATATATCAAAACCATAATGTCCCATAGTATCTGATCTAAGCAAAGATGGTAAACCAAATGCGTCTTTTGAAGAAATGATGAACTCCTTCAAGGATTATTTGATAAAAGGATTCCAGAAGATTTCTGAGATATCCAGCTGAAGTACTGATTCCCAAGGCATCAGAGTCATCTTTAATGAATTCAAATAATGGATGAACATATAATATCAGAAGACACAAGATATTCTTCAATATTTTAAAGATGGTATGGTTCAAAAATCCGAAAAAAAGGAAGCAGCAGAAACTCTAAAAAAGATGCAAGAAGCCACAAATTTTTCTGGGATAAGTATGGAAGCCTTCAAAAATATGAAATCCTGGCATGAATCAATAGAATTGGGTATGGTTGAAAATCGCTTAGCCATAGAAGAGCTCAGAGAAGGCATGGCATAATTACTCAAAAGGATTCCACTCCTCCAAACCCTTAGGCACAAATAGGATAAACCTTAGGATTTATTCTGCTTAATTCATTTTTAAGTTAATATTTTGCAATTATGTTTTGATGATCTATTATGAATGAATTTGTTTTGTGCAAAATATTTTTGCTTTATATGTGTGCGTCCTTTACATAATTTTAACTATCATATTCATTTGCATTAATCAGAATCATGATCATATTAACATGCTAAGATGCTCTAACTTTTTTATGGTTTCAAAAAGGGTGAGAAATAGAAATATGATTTTGATAAAATAACCTTAAGAATGCAAACTCATACCAATCAAATGATATAAACTATTTACCACTAACGTTTGATGTTTGATAATTATCCAAGGAACTTAACAAGTTCACTATGCATTCTTAGAAACAGGTTATGATGAGATCCAAGAAAGAATATCTGCATATAAATATCCAAAAAAGAAGTTTTGTCAAGACAAACTATGATACTCTAGAAGTATAGTGTTTTATACTTGAAGAACTATGAAGAAGTTCTGATAGACCAAGTAGTGATATTGCATTTGGTATCAGACTAAGAACAATCATAGAGTTCTGATAGTAACAAGGTTTTGAGATGAAGGCTTTTGTTCTGGTCAGACTCTAATGAGTATAGGGAAGTAATCCTTCTCTATCATATGCTTTGAACAACTTAAAATGTTTATTTTGTAAGTCTTGGGATCAGGGTGAGATTTTGAACAAGCATCAATAAAATTTTGGGGATAACACATTCAGGGGGAGTTGTTTCTCTGAAACTCTGAATATGTTCTCACTGGTGATTACCCGGTTATTACCCTGTTACGTTTGGTGATTGTTGTAAACACCCCAAATTTGCCCTCACTAATTTCACACCATCGCTTGTGATCTTTCACATTTACATTAGTTTAATCATACCCTCTCATATTGCATTTTTATTTCATCTGCATTGGTTCAAGTCATCTGCATCTAGGGTTTGTGATCTGAGAAATCCAAGATCCATCTGAGCCACTCCCAAGGCCTCCAATCATCTCAAGAGGGTCCATGTATGTTCAATCATCATATTATATCCTCCAAATATCAATTAAGTCAAAGAATCACAAGAACTGGCAAAGCATGGAAGCAGAGTTAGGGTTTAACTGCACAGATGACCTAAAATTAGGGTTTGGTTTCAGAGGCCATAACTCCAAATTATTTGGTCATTCTTGTTTCTATTGGTATCAATATGATATAAGGATCATGCATACCAGGTTTGATGAAGAAATTCATTCTGGAAGTCATCTGATCACTGGGTAACTTCCTGAGCAAATCAGAGCAAAATCAGGGCATCTGAGGCCCCCATCAATGGACCCAAAGTGGATTTTTCAACAAATTGAAGTTATATGGTCTTTATTTGATCATTGAAGTGCTTGCAAGTTCACAAAATTGAAGAAAAATGAGCTAAACCAAAAGTTGCCAAAAATGGAAATGACTTGTAATGTAAACTTTCCATTTTGGGAAAGTTTTTCAACCTCCATTTTCTTAACCAAAAATGCTTCAAATGAAAAATTGTTGGTCATGAAAGTTGTAGATTGGATCATTCCCTTTTCAAAAAGTACAAGAACAAGATCTAATTCATTTTGGAACTCAAGTTATGGCTTGTCAAAGTTGGCAAAAATCACATAATTTTCAAGAATGCACTAAAGAGGGATTTTTGCAAAACCTCTTGCCAAGCTATTTTGTGACTTAAAATACACTTCTAATCATCATACAAACATTGTGCAATGTCTAAAACTCAGAATTTCCCAAAGAATCTCAAGTTTTCATGCCTTGCCCATGAAGAAATCTCAAAGGGGCCAAACTTTCTCCAAATTGCAAAACCTCCCATAACTTTCTTTCAACTTGCTGAATTGCCTCAAGATTGATTCTATGGTCATCCTTGATCTCAGCTGCACATGGACATTCCAAAAAGCCAGCTGCATTCTTGCCCAAACCTCAAGTACAACCAACCTTGACTTTTTGCAAATCACCCCATACCAATCAGCATAGCCCACACCAACTCTTCTGACCTATCAAGACATGATATGTGGACTTTATGCAAGCCATAACATACATAACACAAGCCTGAAACAAAGCCAAGCTCAGAATACACAAAATCTCTCTCAAACTTCATCTCTTCGAAACTCTCAACTCCCTCAACAAAAATCAAAAATTCTTTCACCAATCATCTCCACATAACCCCAGGATCATTTCCCACCCCTCACATTGGCCTGAAACCACCTCAAACAAAAACACGATTTCAGCTTCCCCTGAACTTAAACTTTCAAAACAGTCCATACAAACTTGTTTCAAGCTTGCCAGAAGCATCAAGGGATTCATTGGAGTGGAAAAGCACCAAGAAAGTGGCTAGAAAGCTCCAGATAGCAAAGCTCCATCTCAGGTATACCTCAAGAACATTTTTCCAGAACTTTGATTTCTTGTTATAGAATGATTCTATGAGTTGTACTGATCATCCTGGTATGTTTAGTTTTGAAAATGGTTGATAAATAAGCATTTTATGATCTCTGAAAGTTTTCTGACCTAGAACTGATTTGTTTCGATTCTCTCTTTTGATGTGTTATAAATGAATTTTGTTTGAGGATTTAGATTCAGTGATGTATGTGGATCATTTCTGGGCAGAAAAATTATGTTTTAGATGCTTAGGGAGAGAGATGAGATTTTTGCTCGCCGGAGAAGATGACCGGAACACTGTTCCGGTCACCTGAAAGAGATTAGGGCTAATCTCATTAATTAGCTGAGTTTAAACGTCAGCCCTCAGATCCTGTTTCCCGCGCGTGTTTTAATGGCCCAGATCCTTTCATTAACCCTAATTTATGTTTAATTTAATTAATCCAAATTAATTAGCCAGAGTGAATCCTGTCCACCCATTCACGCGTCAGTCAACCCCCCCCCCCCCTTTGAGTTTGAATCCTGGCCTTTGGATCTGCATACTTTCCCTTTATTTCATTTTTATTTCATTTTCTTTGTATTTTATTTCATATATTTATTAAAAATAGCAAAAATGATTTAAAAAATCTGAAAATTTTTACCAAGTCTTTTATTAATTTTCAAAAACCAAAAATATTTTTATTTTTATTTTTTGAATTAAAAAAGTATTTTTAAATCATTTAAATGTTTTATTTAATTAGTTAATTGAATTTAATTAATTAAAAATACATTTAGATATTTAAAAATCACCAAAAAAATCAGAGAACATTTTTAGACATTTACAAACATTTACAAACTCACCATACAAATTTCTTTTTGGTTTTGATCATGCTTTGACATTTTTCAATGAATTAGGGTTCTTAAAATTGTTCATTTTCTAACCCTAACTTCAAAAATTCATAACTTTTAAACCAAGTTGAGTTTGTAAATGGTTCTTTTTGAATTGTTCTATGCATTGCTTCTAGCATCCAAAAACATTTTTGTTTCATTTTTATCTTGAATTTTCAAATTATTTGGCATTTTACATTGAGGTTCACCCTTAAAACCCTAGAAACTTAAAAAAATCATAAGTCCCTTAGGGTTAAGATTTAGGTCTCCTCCTTTGGGGTGTGATGTCATATGGGTTTAGGGTTATTTTGATTGCATTTTCAATTTTTTATCTTGTCATTTGCTTCTGTTTTTGAGTTTTGCATCTCATGTTGCATGAAAACCCTAATTTCTCATCTTCCTTTGCATACTTCTTGCATATGCTTGCATTCATGAACTTGCCATGATCTTTTATGCATTCACATGAATTCTAAAACATCTTAGGGCACATTAGAATCATGATTGATCATTGCATCATCCATTTTCCATGTTATGCTTTCATTTCATCCCATAAACATCCATGAACTTTCATGCTCCTTTCATGCTTCATTTGCATCCTCATTACTTGTATGATCATTCACATATCTTGACATACATTTGCATCATATCCTAGCATCATTTAAATCATAAATATACTTCTGGTTTTGGTTTGCATCCTTGCATTCATTTCATTTCGTTTCCTTTTGCTAACTTTTCAGGTGGTAAGTACTATGAGAAGTGAATTTGCCTTCACTTCTCACCATCTCTTCTCATCTCTCTTATGAATTCATTGCTTCATTTTGTATTTGTCTTAGAGTGAGTTTTCTCACTCATGTTCCTTCTTCACTTTCTTTCTTCAAGCAACTTATCTTCTTAAGTGAAGTAAGTTGACTTGTTTCTTCTGCTTCTCCTCATTTCATCTTGTTTCTTCCTTGGTGGCTCTTCTTGAAGATCTCTTGCAAGCCTCATAAACCCTAGGAACACCCAAGCATGATCACAATTAGGGTTTGATTAGTCCCCCATTAGTTTTACCTTTGTGTCATCTTTTGTGTCTCTCTTCTCATCTCTTAATCAGAGACTAAACCTTTAAGGTTTTAAGGCTTTGTGATTAGGCTTATGCCTGCATCCTTCTATTAGGATGGAGTGTATAACTTTAATCCTAAGTGTTAAACCCTTAATGTGTTTAAATCTCTCAACCAATTCATATAATAATCACTAAGACAATAAGCTTGTAACTTGGGCCTTGCATTAGGGTTCTAATTCTTCCTTAATTGGTTAAGAATGACTAACCCTAGTGTTAATGGACAAGTCCCTCTCAAGTTGTCTTACAAACCATAAAATTCACTTCATAATATTACCATTAACTAAAATCCACTTTAATAAAGGCTTGTTTTGTCATGAGGTTAATCCCTAATCATGGATTAAGTTGAGGAGCCTTCCTCAGCTTAAATGTTCTCATCTATTATCCTTCTATTAGGATGGTGTAATGGGTCCATTAAATCCTTGATTATGGCTTAAACTCATTACTTAACACTAAAAAAAACTCCAAAAACATCTAAATAATTTCAAATAGGATAATGATCTTAATCCTACATCATGGTGATTAAGTGTGAGGTGTTTACTTCATACTTAAGGTATTCTCATTACCCCTAATCAGAGGGAGGATGTGATGAGTTTACTAACCCTTGGTTTAGGCTTAAGCTCATTTTCTTATGACAAACTCCAAAAAGCAATAAAAGATTGAAATTACCAAAAACAAACAATAATCGTCTCCTTCGGGATTCTTTTCTCATCATCTTCACTCATAAACGAGAACTTGCTTCTTCCGTCTAATGCAAGACAGTTTGCACCTGAGCCAGACAGGTCATACACTTGAGCATAGGCAAGTAAGCAGTTCACAAGTCAATTTATCTTTCAGTCTCTTTGAGTCGAACTACGGTGTTCTGACTTCCTCATTGCACGTTGTCGTACCCCGAAAAATACGACCTTACGCGATCCAAATAGACGGGAGCCGCGAGCCGGACGGACTGAAGAGTCGCCACCTAATTCTATTTATTCCCAAAGAGGGAAAGGGGAGATATAGATACAACCCGGGAGGAAAAGGATGAGGACAAAGGTCAACGGAACCATTGCCTGGGTTCAGGAGTCGGTTATGCAGGGGGGAGGTATTAGCACCCCCTACATCCATCGTACTCGATGGGAACCATCTAAGCTAACGCGCGCGAAAGGATGTATATGCTTAAACGAATTGCTTGCTAGAGGGAAATGAGTTTGATTATAAGTTAGATTGAACCTAGGTGCTCGGCAAGGATTGAGATCCTCGTGCCTACGTACTCCCGCGTGCAATGGGAAAGTCAGAGCCTCGTAGTTCGGCCTACTAAGGGTATTGGATGTTGATTTTATTACCTTTCTTCGACGAAAGGGTTTAGGAGTTGAAATGTACTAAAGACTATGGATAGTTTATCTCGTCCAATAAGACGAGCATCTTGCGTCGAAATAATCAGAGCGAGTAACGAGAGCTCGTTATCCTCCTTTCTACCGCTTAAGGCTCGTGGCGTACAGATCTTCTCGTTTTTATTAAGGTGTTTTATTTCCTAAGACTGCTTGACGTTGGATCAAGGGTTCGGATCTAAAAGAGAAATGTTTTGGTTTTTTGAGGTTATAGGGTAAATGCAAGTGGAGGTATATATCTGTGTTTGTTAGCGAGGCACAATGCGCTCGGCTCGCAAGGTGGAGTGAATCCTAATAAACGATAAAGATAACTGGAAAATAAAGTGCAAGTTTGCGGGTGCAATCGCTTGGCGTTGGACCAAGGATTCAGAATTAAATAAAATACGGAAAATAAAGTACGTACAAAGTAATGGGAGAGAGATACAAAATAAATACAAGGGATTGCGAGAAATAAAGAAGTCTCGTTGTAGTTTGCCCAAAAGGAAGCGTGTGTGCAGTGTTTTGAACGGTTCGAAGGCGGTCGGCCTTTTTAATCGAGAACAACTATTCGAAGGGGTTGGACCTTTTAATCGAGAAAAACTATTCGAAGGCGTTGGACCTTTTTGGGACGCGTCGAAATTTAGTTCGTGAACTACCTTAGAATCGATTCAAAATGGGAATCATTCTATAAGGAGTCAAAACGTAATTTTGAAATGCGAAATTAAATAAATAAATCGAAATGAATCGCAAAAATTATAATAAAGTAATAAATACAAATTAGTAAATAAATTGGTAATATTTGGGAATAAAGAATAAAATTAATTAAATTGAATATTTATTGGTCAAAATAATAAAATGAAAAAATGAAAAAAAAGCTAATTACAAGGAGGGCCTCATATTGACCGAATATCACCGATTTAACGAAATCGGGCGAAAAACGGCCTTTTATTATGTCATTGGCCCATAGCAAAAAATATTGAAAATTAAATCACAACGATTCTAAACTAAAATACTTCTAATAAAAATCAATGGTCAAAGAAAACTATGAAAATAAATAGCAAACAAAATTTAAAAAAATCTAATAGAACAGGGGTGCAGTGTTTAACACGGGTGTATTTGGTGAGCAAATTCAGATCTGGGCCAAGCCCATACATCAACCATAACAACAAAACCATAAATAATAAAAAAAATAGAAAAAACAAGTGGAGGGTTTTTTTTTTGCCGTGGAGTGTGGTGTATCAGCAAGATCTAATTGGGCTGAGCCCCAGATTAAATAAAAGATAATAAAAAAAGGGGGGGTCTGCTTGGGTTTATAGTGTGTGTTAGTGAAATCAAACATGGTTATGGGTTTATTAGAGCCCAAACATCAACAACAATATAACAGCCCCTACGAAAAACAATGCTTGTCTCTTTTTTTTTTCTTTTTAAAATAATGTAGAATTTTATAAAAGATAACGAACAATCTCAAAGTTCAGAAATGAAAAATAAAACGTAGAAACCCACCCTGTTCACGATCGAACCAGATTTCACAAGACTCCTCTCTCTCAATGCTCGCGCTCAGCGCGCTTCTGTCTCTGAGCTTTGAGTATCCGCGATTTCGTTCTCACTCTCACGGTTCTGTTCTCATATTCTCGGTGGTAGCTACCCGGTTTCGCAGTGGATTCATCGGATTTGTTTTGGTGCGGTTCGTGGTTTCACGGCGGGTTTGGGTTTCGTCGCGGTTCAGATGGTTCTCCGCGTTCGGGTATTGGTGGTCGGAACGGTGGTTCGTTTGGGGGTTAACGGAATGGTATGTATCTGCGTTCAGTTGGTTTTGGGTGGAAGAGTGTATTTGTGTTTTTGTTCAGTTTGAGTGTTTAGAGAAACATGGTGGTGAAAGGTCAAGGTTGAGGCGGACTGAGTCAGAAAGGTATGGTTCGCAGGTTGATTTTATGGTCTTGCCGTTTGTGTTTGTTTTGGCTGGTGATTTGAGATGTTTGTTATGGTTTGGCAGTGGTGATGTGGTCTGATTGTGAGTGTAAGGATTTGGATTCAGTGGTTGGTTTGCGGTATGTCTGCGATTTTTGCATTTTCTTTTCCATCTCAGTTTTTGTTTTGTTTTTCATGGTTCGGATTTATGGTGATGGGGTTTGCAGGTCTGTTATTTGATATGTGGTGGTGAAGTTCATGGCAAGGAATGTTATGTGAATGGTGAGTTTGTGTATGGGTCTGAAACTTGGTTTTGATTTGTTTCTGCAGAGTAATCTTAGGGCACTCCAAGCTTTTTTTGCAAGAATGATTACTGTTGGTTTTATAGAAAGGATATTTGAGGATTTGAGGAATCTTTTGCCAGGTTGTAAAAATCCAGATTTGAAAAGTTTGTTATACATTTTGGAAAGAGTTGTTGTGCTGAGGTAGTGGAGACGAAATTGAGGTGTGAAGAAGAGTGTAATGGAGGCATTGGGAGTGGGGTCCGTAAAAAGAAAAGTTGTGTGTCTTGTTGTGTATTTTGGATAGAAAAAGTGATTTAATTGATTTTAAAATAAATGACAATAATAATAATAATAACTATAAAAGTAGTAATGAAATAAAAATAATAATAATGGTAAACTATATATATAAAATAAAATTAATAATAATGGTAATGAAAATAATAGTCATAAAGAAAATATTAATAATAGAAATAATAAATAATATATATATATATATATATATATATATATATATATATATATAATAAAGAATAGTGATAATGAAGTGTACTTTAAATAATGGGCTTAAGTAATGGATTTAATTGATAATAATGGATAAACAAAATAAAATAAAAATGGTAATTGGATATAAAATAAAAGATGGAAAGTCGAAAAGTCGGTTAATTTGACTTTGGGGTGGATGTATGGATATTTTAATAAAAGTGGAAAAAATATAAAAAGAGAAATTATGAATTGATTTTTTTTGTAGGATTTTTTATAATGACTAAATAATAAAGAAAATAATAAAAACTTTAAAATAAGAAGAGAATGCATTTTTTTAATTTTTCGAAAAAAAGGGAAACGGGACATATTTTTGAATTTTGATAATATCAGACAAATAAAATAAAATGGTATGTAATTTTGGATTTTTTTTATATGGTTAAATAAGATGGCGCAGGTAGGACAAATTTGGGGTATGACAGATGCCCCTATCGAATTGGCTTAGACCGAGTAAGATGAACTGGCTCGCGTTTAGTCTTTCAAGGTATAAGATAATTAGATATTAACAGACTCCAAATTTGTCCGACAAAGAAAGAAATTGTGAAAATGGAAAATGAAATAAACTGGAAATAATGAGTGACACAGCAAGAAATAAATTAACAAAATAAATCACTTATCACCAGAGGATGATAAGGCAACAGACAGAAAATAAAATCACTTATCAACAGAGGATGATAAGGAAAATAACTGAAAATAAAATCACTTATCAACAGAGGATGATAAGGCAACAGACTGAAAATAAAATCACTTATCAACAGAGGATGATAAGGCAACAGACTGAAAATAAAATCACTTATCACCAGAGGATGATAAGGCAAATGACTGAAAAATAAAATCACTTATCAACAGAGGATGATAAGGCAAATGACTGAAACATAAAATCACTTATCAACAGAGGATGATAAGGCGAATAACTGAAAATAAAATCACTTATCAACAGAGGATGATAAGGCAAATGAAATTTAAACACGGCCATTGAATCCGCAGAGGAGATGCCTGGAATCTTCGATTGATATGATCCTGACTTCTGCTGGGGAAAGGACTGGAAACTTGTGTTGATCCTGAATCCTGAATTATGCGACTATGCTTAATGTTTTGAAATGGTATTCCATAACGATGGAGATACGATGCAAATGTTTATGCACTGAAATGTAAAATTAAGAATGTTGGGGATATGAAAAACTGATTTTCTTAGGTATGCAAATGATGCATATGCTATAAATGATGCTTATGTTGTTGATGATGCACAATGATGCATATGAGCGATTGAAAGGTGCCAGCTTGGTGGACTTTTGGTTTGGTAGTTGCCAATAACGATTGGACTTTGGGTGGGTGGAGGGACTGATTCCCCGACACTTGATCTTCGACGATGTATGATCAGAAGATGGATCTGAAAGCTCCAAGCTTGATTATCTGCTGGTGAGCGAAGCGACTTAATTGACACATGAAGACTGATTTTGCTTTGAATGATTGCCAATGTCTGGAAAGGTCTGCTTGCTCAGCTGGGGAATAGAGATAGATTTGCTCCTTGTTTGCTTGCCCCTGTTTGTAGGGTGTTTGAAATAAATCCGGTGGGGAAGCTTTGACAATGGCCATAACATGCTCTGCCCCAGTGTCTGGATTTGGTAGGCGTCTGCCCCTGACTGAGCTGTTTGAAGATAACCTGCCCCTGATTGGGTTGTTGAAGATAAATTGCCTATGATTGGACTGTTGAAGTAGTCTTGATTCATGTTGGCACCAATGAAGTTCAAATTTCTCTTTTGGTTGCCCCTTGTTGGGATTGTACTGATGTCAAGCACTGAATTGCAATTAAATTGTTCATACACAAATGGCAGTGTTAATGTAAAGTTCTGTAAACACCCCAAATTTGCCCTCGCCCATTCACACCATGGCTTGTGATCATTCTCATATGCATAAACACCAACATATCATCTCATATCTCATTTTTGATTCACTGGATAGTTTCTGAGGCATCTGCACCTAGGATTTGTGATCTGAGCAACCTCAAAGTTTCTTGAGGCACTCCAAAGGCCACCAATCAACTCAAAGGGGTCCATGTGTGTTCTTATATCATATTTCATCTCCTCAAAGTCAAAATTGCAGAGGAATCACAAGAGCTAGGGTTTGAGTGGATGCAGAGCCAGGTTGAACTGCACAGTTGACTGAAAATTAGGGTTTTGGTTTCAGAGGCCATAACTCCAATTTTTTTGGTCATTCTTGTTTCCATTGGTCTCTATATGGTATAGGGAGTATACATATCAATTTTCATGAAGAAATTCCATGGGGAAGTCATCTGATCAAGAGTTGACTTTCTGGACAAGTCAGTGCAAAATCAGGGCATCTGAGGCCCCCAATGACCCAACCAATGGGTGATCTTCATCATTTTGAGTGTATATGATCTTTATTTGATCATGGAAGAAGGTTGAAGTTCATAGAAATCAAGAATTTAGGGTTTTTGCAAAGGTTGACTTTTTGGGCATAGTTGACTTTTCAAGAATGCATCTTTTTAGGTCAATTTTCAAGCTTTGATTCCTGGTCCAAAAATGCTTCAAATGGAAAAACTTTGGTCATGAAAGTTGTAGATCTCATCTTTCCCTTTTCAAAAAGTACAAGAACATGATCAAACTCTTCTTGGATCAAAAGTTATGGCAATGCAAAGTTGGCTAAAATCATTAATTTTCAAGGCATGCCTCATTTGGAAATTTTGCAAAACCTTGAACCAATGCACCATGTGACCTCTAATTCATTTCAAACCATTACACAAACATTCTCTAAGTCCTAAAAATCAGATTTGAACTAAGAATGCCATGGTTTTATGTGTGGTTAGGCAAAAGAATCACATGTGAACCAAAATGTCACAACTTGCAAAAACTCATGATCATGCTTTACCAACTTGCTGCCTTGAATGCTGGACCAAGCCTAGCCTTTCCCTTCACTTTGCTGCGCCAGAACCAGCCCATGTCCTTGCCTAGCACCTCACCATACTTTCTCTTACACAAGAGTTGACAAATTGCAAAAGTTGCCTCACCTATCCATAAAGCACATGTCAAATCAACTGACCAATGAGAGAGAGTCATGTGGACAATTTGCAAGCAAAACATAAGAAGAAACAAGGCTGAAACGAACTCATTCACCACATACACAAAACACTCCCCTTTTGCAAGTTCCTTCGAATTCCTCTCCACAGCCACCAAACACTCAAACTATCTTCATCAATCATCTCACCACACTTCATAGATCATCCAACACCAAGAACCCAAAGCCTGTAATAGCAAGAACACAGCATACACATTTTCACCCTCACTTGCAAAACCCTTCGAAACTGATCACACAGCTCACAAACACAAAAACAAACTTCATAGATCAACTCAACTCATCTTCCTGGTCACAAAACATCCATCACCATAGCCTAAAACCTCCAGAATCCCAAATACGATTTCTCTCCCCCATTGAACAGAACCTGCTCAAACCTTCAAACCAGCTACCACAAATCCTTTCCAAGCATTGAAAGCTTCTCAGAAGGTCAAGTGGAGTAGATTGCAAGCAGGAAACTAGCCAGAAAGTGTCAGAGATCAAAGCTCCAGTTCAGGTGAGCTTCATGAACTTTTTTTCCAGAAATCCTTTTTTAAGTTCTTAAGTTGTTATTCATGCTTCCCTGATCATAAATATGTCATTGGTTTTGAAAATGGTGGAAAAATAAGGATGTAATCGTGTTCTGAAAGTCTTGCCCTAAAATTTTGTTTGTTTCGATTCATGAGTTCGAGGAAATATAAATGATGTTTGTGTTAGGGTTTTGATTCAGTGGGTTATGGGGATCATTTCTGTGTTCTTAGATTCCATTTTAGTTATGTTTTGAGAGTTTTAGAAATTTTCAGGTGGGGTTCCCACCGGAGAAGACGACCGGAGGTCTTCTCCGGCCACCTGAAAATAATTAGGGTTTTAATCCTGCAATTAAGAGAGTTTGAATCTGGTACGTTGGATCAGTGGACTTTGTTGACTTGCCGCGCGCGTGTGTGGCTGAGATTCATCATTAAACCCTAACCATTAATTAATTAATTCATAATCCTGTTTAAACCAAGTTTGAATGTGGGCCTTTGATCTGCGCGCGCAGTCAACCCTCTCATTGCCAGATTCAATCCCAGCCCCTCATTTGGCATACTTCAGTTTATTTTGATTTTTATTTCATTTTTTCTCATTTAATTTGCATAGTTTATTTAAAATAGCAAAAATTGTTTAAAAATTATGAAACTTTTTGTCAAGAGTTTCATTAATTTTTAATACCCAAAAATATTTTTATTTTCATTTTTAGCATTAAAAAAGTATTTTTAAATATTTAAAAGTTTATTTTTAATTGATTAATGGAAATTAATTTATTAAAAATACTTTTAGGTATTTAAAAATCACCAAAAAATTCATGAAATGTTTTAAGACATTTAGAAACATTGTCCAACCTTCAAACCAAATTTCTTTTTTGATCTTGATGCATTTTAAGAATTTTTCATTGAATTAAATCATTTTTTTATGCATTATTTTGATCATGGATTCAAAAATTCATTTCTGCCTATTGGTGAAGGTTGAGACATTGATTCTTTTTGCTTTGTCATGTGTTTTGCATGTAGTTCCTAGGATAAAAAGGCCATGATTTGTTCTTGCATTTTCAAATTGATTGGCATTTGTTTTGTTAAGAACCCTAAAAAACCCTAATAACTTGCAAAAATCATATCTTGAGTTTGGTTGAGAGTTGAGAGCTCCCCTTTGGGAAGTGGTTCATCATAGGCCTAGGGTTTCTTTGGGTGCCATTTTCCATTTTTTATCTTAGGGTTTGATCCTGTTTTTGGTTTGTGTTTGATGTTTGATCCATGAACCCTAATTTGGGCTTTCTTTTGCATCCTTCTTGCATTCTCTTGCATAACATGACTTGTCTTTGCATTTTGTGCATGCTTATGATTCATTTGACATCTTAAGACATGTAGAAAGCATGTTTGATCATTGCATTGCATATTTGCCATGTCATTTGTCTTGTATGCTTCATAGCTTTTCATGCTTGTTCATGCTCCTTAACTTGCATCATTTGCATTCATAAGCTTGTATGATCATCCCCATTGTCTTGCCTCATGTTTGCAGCACCTCATAACATCATAATCATCATCAACATGCTTCTGGTCTTGCTTTGCATCATGCCATTTCATCTCATCTTGCATTGCATTGCATTTTCTTTCTAACATTGCAGGTGGTAAGTAAACTTGAGAAGTGGATTTGCCTTCACTTCTCATACCTTTTCTTTTCATCTCTCTTGCATCCATTGCTGCATTTCTATTTGTGTTTGAGATTGAGCTTGCTCATTCTTGTTCCTCCCACTTTCTTTCTTCAAGTGACTTGACTTCTTGAATGAAGCAAGTCACTTTGCTTCTCTTGATCTTATTCATCTGCTTCCTGGTGGCTCTTCTGAAGTTTGTTCTTGCAAACCTCACAAACCTTAGGATCAACCAAGCATGACAATGAATTAGGGTTTTGATTAGTTCCCCCATAGTTTTACCTTTGTGTCTCTCTTTGAGTCCTCTCTTCACATCTCATAATCAGGGACTAAACCCTAAAGGCTTTAAGACTTTGTGATTAAGCTTATGCCTACATCCTTCTCTTAGGATGGAGTGTATAACTTTAATCCTAAGTATTAAACCCTTAAGGTGTTTAAATCTCTTAATCAATTCACTTAATAATCATCAAGACATCACTTGTAACTTGGGCCTTGCATTAGGGTTCTAATTCTTCCTTAAGTGGTTAAGAAGGACTAACCCTAGTGTTAATGGACAAGTCCCCCTCAAGTTGTCTTACAAACCCTAAAAATCACTTCATCATCATATCATTAAATAAAATCCACTTAATAAAGGCTTGTTTTGTCATGGGTTTAATCCCTAATCATGGATTAAGTTGAGGAGTCTTCCTCAGCTTAAACATTCTCATCTATTATCCTTCTTTTAGGATGGTGTAATGAGTCTGTTTAATCCTTGATTATGGCTTAACCTCATTACTCAACACTAAACAAAAACCACAAAAACATCTAAATAATCACAAGTAGGTTAATGATCTTAATCCTACATCAAAAGGTGATTAAGTGTGAGAATCTGACTTCACACTTAAGGTATTCTCATTACCCCTAATCAGAGGGAAGATGTGATGAGTTTACTAAATCCATTGGTTTAGGCTTAAGCTCATTTTCTTATGACAAAAATCCAAAAAAAGCAATAAAAGATTGAAAACTCAAAAACAAACAATAATCGTCTCCTTCGGGATTCTTTTCTCATCATCTTCACTCACAATCGAGGACTTGCTTCTTCCGTCTAATGCAAGACAGTAAGCACCTGAGCCAGACAGGTCATACACTTGAGCATTGACAAGCAAGCAGTTCACAAGTCAATTCATTTTTTTCAGTCTCTTTGGGTCGAACTACGGTGTTCTGACTTCCTCATTGCACGAGAGGATACGTAGGCATAACTTAACGGTTATCGAACAAAAGTCTCTGTATATCCCCCCTCTTTTCAGCTTTATTCTCTTAGCCTCATGATCTTGAGCATACTCTCATCCTTACACTGACACTGTACATTTATACACTTCACTTCTTTGCACTGACACCTGTACATTCTTTTCCAGCTATCTTTACACACAGATTGCACTGACACTACCCCTTTATAACACAAATCTTTTAAGCGTGGATCCCGTCGAGTACGACGGACAATCTGGGTGCTAATACCTTCCCAGGTTGTAACCAACCCCCTTTCTCAGTCTCTCTGGTTCGCAACCGTCTTATCCATCTTTTTCCAGGCCTATGCAGCATTGCCTTTCCTCCGGGATAAAAATGCCTAGCTGGCGACTCTATTCATCCCCAGTGAGGTCACGGCTGTGTGTTCTCACTGTTCCCTTCGCCGACCGTTCGCGTCTGTACCTTCATATGATCCAGTTTCATTTGTCGGGAGCGACAGCTTGGCGACTCTGCTGGGGACCCTTATACTGCAACCAGGGCTTCTGGTTCTTTTTGTGGGTTCCTCCTAGCGCTTGATTGATTTGTGTTTACTGGGGTGTTATGTGCTATTTGTGTTTATAAATTTCATTTATTGCTTTATGTACAGTTTTGTTTATCACTTTCTTTATTGCTTTTGTATATATCATACTGTCATACTGTGCTGGCTGGATCTGGTTTTTCTTTGGTGGGTGGGTATTTCATTGAGAGTTAAGGTCCTATACCTGGGACCTGAGTGACACTTAGGCTAGAGTGAATCATATTCTTTCCCATTCCATTTCGGTCTGGTGCGGGAATATGAAACACGGTTCAGATATGGGTTTCTTCTTGAGAACTCTGTGTTGCAGATTTCCTGCAATGCTAGGGCTATCTGGGAAGCCTGCTAAGTCTGGATGACCTTTTAGTATTGACCTTCAGAAACTGAGGTGAATTAGAGGAGGAATTGTTATGGTTATTGTAAACACTGTACCTCCGGGTTAGAAGTGTTTACACTTCTCATAACGGATCCAAGTCTGAGGATCCTTGTTCTAGATCACCACCTGTGAGGGGGTTGGGCTGTTTACAGGTTTGCAGGTACCTTGACCTCAGAATACCCTGTTACTTTGACTTTGTTAAAAATGATCCATGTTGGATAGTTCTTGTGATTCTAAACCCTGGACATGTGGCTCTTTATTTGAGTCCCCCACCCTGGTTACTGGATTTTTAGAGCTCCATCTGGAATTCTTGAACACACATGGATCTATACCAAGGCAGTTAATCAGATCCAGCTCAGTCACAAACCCTTGCATTTCATTTGCATACATACTCATTGCATCATATTAACATTTGCTTATTTGTGTTTCAGGGTATCCACCTTCATCTTTGGTTTTGGTTTTGACCCCATCTGCAGTTTTGACCTATCTTGCTTCAGTTTGTCAGCCATATACTTCAGTTACTTGCACTAGCCAGCCAGTGGCCCACTCCTCAGCATCTTCATCCGCACTTATCCTACTCAGTCCTCAGCACTCATGGCTCCAAAGAAAAGCAACATCACCTATCATTTCTTCCAACCAGACTTGTCAGACATCAGGAGGATCCAAACCCTGATCACTCCAGATCACATACCCTTGTTCAGGGAGAGTTATGGAGATATACTGGACATGGTTATGGATCTGGACCCTTCTCAGAGGAGCCTCATCCACACCTGTATCCAGTTTTATGACCCCCCATTGAGATGTTTCACCTTTCAAGACTTTCAGTTGGGGCCTCTTCTGGAAGAATACTCATCTTTGGTTGGTTTGCCTATCAAGAGAGAAATCCCATTCAACCCTGAAATGGTCTTTCCCAGCAATGGAGAGATAGCAAAGGCTTTGCACCTGGAGCCCGTTTTGATTGAACAGCATATGACCTCCAAAGCTGGGATCCCTGGATTTCATCTGGACTTCCTGATTTCTCAAGCTAGTTTGAAGGCCTCCTTGGGGGATTGGAAAGCTGTTTGTGCTCTGTTGGCCTTAAGTGTATATGGAATTGTGTTGTTTGCAGATGAGCCTCGATTCATTAGCAAGAATGCAATCCATTTGTTCATCCTGAAGAACCCTGTGCCAACCTTGTTAGGAGATCTCTATTACTCAGTCCATCAGAGAAATGAGAAGCAGAGGGGAAGATTAGTGAGGATTTGTGCTCCATTATTCCATGCTTGGCTTCTCAGGCATCTACCCAGGACAGATGCATTTCTAAATCCTCATCAGCAAAGCAACTGGGCTAAGAGGCTCACTACTCTCACTTCAGCAGATATCAGATGGTGTACTCAGAGCACCAAGGGCAGAGATATGATCACCAGCTGTGGGCACTTTCCCAATGTGCCTTTGATAGGAGTTAAGGGAAGTATCAATTACAACCCTTTGCTGTTCAAGAGGCAATTAGGCTATGCACTGGTTCATACTCCCAGGGAACAAGACTTGGTGGAGACCCTCTACTGTGAGAACAAGATTAGTTTGACTGTTGTTAGGCAGGCTGCCTGGGCCTGGGATCATGTTCAAACCAAGGGAATCACCATTCTGGGGAAGTGCAATAATGTGGCATCAGTCCAATATTATGAGTGGTCCCATGCTAGGGCCCAATTCTCTGGAATGCCCTTCACCATAGAAGTCATGCCTGAGTCATCTTCAGCACCACCCCCTGCCACTATCAGTTTGGAAGAGTTTGAAAGCTTGAAGGAAAGAAATGAGAAGTTAACCCAGGCTTTGCAGAAGACCCTCCAGGAGAGGAGTGAAGGTGTGAGGGAGATTGAGAGATTGGAGAAGTTGAGAGTGGAACACTTGACTAAGATTGAGAAGTCTGGAGATTATATCAACAAGTCTAAAGCTGGTGAACAGATCCTGAAGAATGCTTGTAAAGAAGCCCAGTTTCAGAGAGCAAGAACAGACTTGTACCTGAAGGAGAGTCAGGCCAGGTGGGTCCGGATCACTGAGGCCCGTACTCTAGAAGACAAGAGAGTTCAGGACAAGATGGAACAGATGGAAAAAGCCCTGGCAGCAACCCAGGAGGAAATATCAGAGCTGAAAATCAAAGCAGGAGTAAAAAGGTCTAAGGACCAAAGTCAGAGCAGGAAGTTGACTGCAGCTGTTGCAACAAGAAACCTTCTCATCAGAAGTCTCACGGAGCATCCGGCTGATCCTGTGACCGAAGCACTTCTCAAGGAAGTTCGTGAGGATGAGTTTGGCCTTGGAGTTTGATCATTTGCTTGTTGTTGTTCCTTTTCATGTACTTTTGTTTTTTTGTGATGTATTTTGACCCCTTTAAGGGCTTGTGTTGTAAAATGGACAAATTATATTATTTCACCTTTGTAATATATTTGTGTTGGTTTCTATCTGGGTTCACATCAAAAGCAACTTCAACAGCATCATCTTCAAGGGTCTGGAAGGGTCAAAACTGAAGGCCAAACCGGATACCTTGAGAACAAATAAGCATAACTGCATTGCATGCTAACCCTTTTGTTTGTTTTGTAGGTTTTTGTTTTGTTGTTGCTAACCTCTGTTGTGATGTTCAGGAATTATTGCTCGCCGCCGGGTATTTCCTCTCAACAGGCCTCACAGGTACCCGACTAGAAACAACCTTCCGGGAATTCAGATGGATCAGATGCAGCAGGACCTTACGGAGGTCAGAAACCAGATGGCCAACGAAAGGTTGGAGATGAGAACTCAGATAACACAATTCATGGAAGTGATGAACAATTTAGCTCAAAGCCAGGAGAGGCTCAGAGTTTTGGTAGAAGGACGGAATCAAGAGGAGCCCCATGTGGGAACTGCTGGCACAAGTAACAACGAGAGGGTCCAACCTCATGTCAATCCCCCAGTTTTTGGACCCCATCTCCATCCAGAGGCCAACATCCCAGTCAACATTCAAGGGACAGCCACAGCAGCCAGAGTACTTCAAGAAGATCCTCAGGAGGACCAGTATACAGTAATGGGTGTCGGAGAGGAAACATATGATAGACGATTGGAAGAAATAGCTGAGAAGTTGAGATCACTGGAGTCTCAAAATTCTTTGGGTTTCGACGTCATGGACATGGGGTTGGTAGACGGGGTCAGGATCCCCCATAAGTTCAAGCCTCCTTGCTTCGAAAAGTATAATGGGACTTCATGCCCCCGGACTCATTTGCAATCATTTCTGGGAAGGCTGAAGGCCTATACAATGGATGAGAAATTGTGGATGTTCTACTTCGAAGATAGCTTGACTGGAGCTTCTAGGGAATGGTATTCCCATCTGACAAGAGCAACTATAAGATGCTGGAAGGACCTGGCAGAGGCCTTCATCAGACAGTATCAGTATAATCTAGATATGGCACCCAACAGGACCCTCCTAATGGGAATGTCACAGTCTTCGAGGGAGAGTTTCCGAGAGTATGCCCAAAGGTGGAGGCAACTGGCTGCTGCTGTTCAACCCCCTATGTCCGAAAGGGAAATGGCAGATATGTTCATGAATACTCTTCAGGGAACCTATATTGATAGGTTAGCTGCTTTCTCTTCCACTAGCTTTGCGGATGTTGTTATAGCTGGGGAGAGAATTGAAAGCCTGTTAAAAATGGGAAAGATCTCAGACAACGGTGCAAGCTCGTCCAGTAGTACAAGAAAGCCTTTTGCAGGCCCGAGAAGAACTGGCGAGACCAATGCCATTCACACCAACAGGGGGAGGCCCCAATATGCTCAGAGGTCAATAGCAGCAGTCACTATCCCTGCTCCAGCTCATCCTCAGCCAATCTATCAACCTCCGCAACAAAACTTCCAACAGCAACCTCAGTATCAGCAGAATCAGTATCCTCCAAGGAATTTCAACAACAACTCCAACAACAACAATCAACAGAGGCCATTCCAACAAAGGCCATCCCAAGCTAACCGAGTGATCGACCCGATCCCAATGTCGTATGCTGCCTTGCTGCCACAACTTCTGAAACTCAACCTGGTTGAGCTAAGAACGTTGGCACCTCCGGATCCCAACAGTCTACCAAGAAACTATGACTCCAATGCTAGGTGTGCTTTTCATTCAAATGCACCTGGTCACAGTACAGAAAAATGCAGGGCTCTGCATATGAAGGTACAAGACTTGGTAGACTCCAAGGCTCTGAATTTTGCACCGCCACCCAATGTCAATAAAAACCCTATGCCAAACCATGGTGGTCCCCGAATTAATGCTATCGAAGAAGACTAACTGTCTTATTTGATAACTAGTGTGGATCAGATCAGGACACCATTGGTGGAAATCAAGGCTCAACTCCGTGAAAACCAGATATTTCCGGGGTGTGAACTAGGGTGTCCCTATTGCAATATTTCATGGAATGGGTGCGAGGACCTGAGGAATGGCATTGACAGCCTTATTCAGAGTGGCCTGCTACAGATCACTACATCATTTCCGACAAATCCAGCAACTTCATCAACAACGGTTTCAGACCCTCCTACAACTGCAGCAACTATTGTTCCCAACAATTCATCAGCACCATCAACAAGTACTTCATCTGTCCTCCCAAATGATCAGTTTTCAACAGTTTCTCCTGCTACAACTTCAGCTTCATTCCATTTCGACTCTCCATCAACAACAACAACAGTCCTTCCAACAGAACCTCCTACAACACCAGCAATCAATCATGAAGATGTCTCCACTGTTACCATATTCTACGATCCTGAAAATAATTCTGCCTACCATTCAGAAGGTGCTGCTCCCGCCAGAGCACCAGTTACAATCTTTTATGATCCACAAACAATTACAGTCCCTTCAGCAGCAGCAATCAGTCCAGTCACTGTCACGGTGCCTGGACCAGTACCATATGAAAGCAATAGGGCCATACCTTGGCACTATGGCTCTGACGTGTACTGCGAAGGAAAAAGAATCACTCTTGAAACATCAACACCTGCACCACAAATAGATAATGTGGGGGGAGGCGGAGGCTTCACCCGAAGCGGACGTCTCTTTGCTTCACAAGTTCAAAGACCTACTGCCGAAGCAGAAGCTGCTGCCAAGGCAAAAGGAAAGGGCCCGGTGCAGGAAGATCCAGCTGCCAAAGAAACCCTGAAGACTCCATTCGATCAGGAAGTTGATGAGTTTATGCGAATCATCAAAAAGAGTGATTATAAAATTGTGGATCAGCTTCACCAGACGCCATCCAAAATCTCTATCCTCTCACTGCTTATGTGCTCCGAAGCCCATCGGAATGCACTACTTAAAGTCTTGCACGCAGCTTACGTGCCTGAGGAGATAACTGTCAACCAGTTGGAAACCGTGGTTGGAAATGTTACCGCTAGCAATGGGCTAGGGTTTACCAATTCTGACTTGACAGCGGATGGCCGCAATCACAACAAAGCCTTGCACATAACCGTGGAATGCAAAGGAGCTGTCCTGTCTCATGTGCTGGTGGACACAGGTTCTTCCCTGAATGTCTTACCAAAGAAGGCTCTGGTGAAGCTTGAATATGATGGATTGGCATTGAGGCCCAGCAACCTGGTAGTAAGAGCCTTTGATGGTTCGAAGAGATCGGTTCTGGGAGAGATCGAGCTGCCCGTGACAATTGGCCCGCAGACCTTTAAAACTATCTTTTATGTGATGGACATTCAGCCCGCCTACAGCTGTTTGTTGGGTAGACCCTGGATTCACGCCGCCGGCGCAATAACGTCTACCCTTCACCAAAAGTTAAAATTTGAGTGGGAAGGTCAAGTTGTCACAATCTGTGGGGAAGAGGATATTTTTGTTAGCCATCTGGCTACCTACAAGTACATTGAGATGGATGGAGAGATCCATGAAACAATGAGCCAAGGTTTTGAAGCCTTGAATGTCAATGAAGCATCTGCTGCATCTGGTATCTCCATGTCGTCTTACCAACAAGCCCGGAAGGTTGTTGAAGAAGGAACTGCCCTAGGCTGGGGCAAGGTCTTAGCTGTGGAGGAGAAGAAGGACAAATTTGGGTTGGGTTACAAACCAACTCAACATCAAGCAAAGGCTACTGCAGAGCCAGGTTTTGTCAGTGGGGGGATGCTTACCCCCGATGCTATCAACTGTCTGGAAGACGAGCTGGAAGAGGAGCGCAATCTGGAGAATTGGATTCGTCCAAAGATCCCGGGGAGCAGTGTCTCGAACTGGTCTTCCCAGGAAATTATAAGAGTTACTCATGCAGAGTAATTATTATTTCCTGTATTTTTTATAGCATGCATCCAAGTCTTGCATCTTGCCCAAGATGACAAGACTCATTTTGTAACCAGGGCCATCTGTACTTTTGTGCAAACAAGATTAAATTAATGAAATATCAGACATCTTTTTGCAAACGAGTCTTTTTCTTTTCTGCTCACTGTTTTTCCATTTTTCTTTTTGTACAAAAATAAATGGCGGTGTTTTCAAAATGATAACTTCATTTCACCTTTTTCTAAAGCAAGATTAAAATCAATCACTAAAATGAACCAACTTAACCCTTGCAGAGAGTGCCTTCCAGACTGCACCGACAACAGCACGGCTATGACATCGTATGACTTTGACAATCCAATCAATCAAGCTGATGAAGGGGTTGATGAAGAATGTGAGCTTCCTGAAGAGCTAGCCAGGTTGTTGAGACAGGAGGAAAAGGTTATTACTCCTCATCAGGAGGAGATTGAAGTGATTAATCTTGGTACAGACGAAGACGTGAAGGAAGTTAAAATCGGGGCCTGCCTGCAAGACTCAGTGAAGAAACAACTGATAGATCTGCTTCAAGAGTATGTTGATGTGTTTGCTTGGTCGTATCAAGACATGCCAGGGTTGGATACCGACATTGTTGTGCACAAGCTACCTTTGAAAGAAGAATGCCCTCCAGTCAAACAGAAGCTGCGCCGAAC
Source organism: Lathyrus aphaca (assembly GCA_963966055.1). Classification (NCBI taxonomy): domain Eukaryota; kingdom Viridiplantae; phylum Streptophyta; class Magnoliopsida; order Fabales; family Fabaceae; genus Lathyrus; species Lathyrus aphaca. Next base: position 187,234,862 of record OZ014519.1, read on the forward strand.
TCGCCCAGACATGGCTATGAAAATCAAGGAAGAGGTACAAAAGCAATGGGACGCCGGGTTCCTTGCTGTGACTAGTTATCCGCCGTGGGTTGCTAACATAGTACCTGTGCCTAAGAAGGACGGCAAAGTAAGGATGTGTGTCGACTACCGGGATCTGAACAGAGCCAGCCCGAAAGATGACTTCCCATTACCTCACATTGATGTATTGGTGGATAACACGGCTCAGTTCTCGGTATTCTCCTTCATGGATGGATTTTCAGGATACAATCAGATCAAGATGTCGCCTGAAGACATGGAGAAGACAACATTCATCACACCTTGGGGCACGTTCTGTTACAAAGTGATGCCATTCGGACTGAAGAATGCTGGCGCCACATATCAACGGGCTATGGTGACATTATTCCACGATATGATCCACAAGGAAATAGAATGTTATGTGGATGATATGATCGCCAAGTCCCTTACAGAGGAAGATCACCTGGTAAATCTGCTGAAGTTGTTCAAGCGTCTGAGGAAATACCAATTGAAGCTGAACCCCAACAAATGCACATTCGGGGTGCGATCCGGTAAGCTGCTGGGCTTTATTGTAAGCGAGAAAGGGATTGAGGTTGACCCTGATAAGGTCAAGGCTATTCAAGAGATGCCTGCACCTAAAACTGAGAAAGAAGTTCGAGGGTTCTTAGGTCGATTGAACTACATTTCACGGTTCATATCTCACCTCACAGCAACCTGTGAACCCTTGTTCAAGCTGTTAAGAAAAGAACAAACGGTCAGGTGGAACGAAGATTGCCAGAAGGCTTTTGACAAGATCAAAGAATATCTGCAAGAACCTCCAATCCTTATGCCGCCAGTTGAAGGAAGACCTCTGATAATGTACTTGACAGTATTAGAAGAGTCGATGGGGTGTGTGCTGGGCCAGCATGACGAGTCTGGTCGAAAAGAGTATGCAATATACTACCTAAGTAAAAAGTTTACCGACTGTGAACAACGTTATTCACTGCTCGAGAAAACTTGCTGTGCTTTAGCGTGGGCTGCTCGCCGACTGAGACAGTATATGTTGACCCACACTACCTTATTAATCTCAAAAATGGATCCAGTTAAGTACATTTTCGAGAAGCCAGCTCTTACCGGACGGGTTGCAAGATGGCAGATGATTCTCACAGAATACGACATACAGTACACCTCTCAGAAAGCCATCAAGGGCAGTGTACTATCTGAATATCTTGCTGAGCAACCCATTGATGACTACCAGCCTATGAGGTTTGACTTCCCTGATGAAGACATCATGTTCATTAAAGCAAAAGATCACGAAGAGCCTATTCACACTGAAGGGCCTGACCCGGAGGAAGAATGGACTATGATGTTTGATGGGGCTGTTAACATGAATGGCCGTGGTGTTGGTGCAGTACTCATTACACCTAAAGGAGTTCACATGCCTTTCTCGGCAAAACTCACTTTCAACTGCACTAACAACGAAGCTGAATACGAAGCTTGCATTATGGGTCTGGAGGAAGCCATTGACCTCAGGATCAAAACATTGACCGTACTCGGAGATTCAGCTTTGGTAGTCAATCAAACCAACGGAAAATGGTACACCCACCAAGATCATCTGATACCTTACAGGGATTATACAAGGAGGTTATTGACTTTCTTCACAACAGTCAAGCTTGAGTATATCCCTCGGGATGAGAATCAGTTTGCAGATGCCTTGGCTACCATTTCGTCCATGATCAAAGTTCAAGCTGCTAACTTTGTACCTCAGATTTCAGTGTCCAGACTTGATAGACCAGCATATGTATTTGCAGCAGATGTTGTAAAAGATGATAAGCCTTGGTTCCACGACATTAAGTGCTTCTTGGAGGATCAGACATACCCACCTGGGGCATCTTCCAATGATAAGAAGACTTTAAGAAGGCTTGCTGGTAGTTTCTTTCTGAACGCTGATGGGTCTTTATACAAGAGGAACTTTGACATGGTACTCCTCAGATGTGTTGACAAGACGGAAGCAGATTTGTTAATGCATGAAGTGCACGAAGGATCTTTTGGTACCCACGCAGGAGGGCATGCCATGGCTAAGAAATTGCTAAGATCAGGCTATTACTGGGTCACAATGGATGCAGACTGTTGTGCTTACGCCAGAAAATGCCATAAATGCCAGATCTACGCAGACAAGGTGCATGTGCCTCCCAATCCTTTGAATATCATGTCTTCACCATGGCCCTTTGCCATGTGGGGCATTGATATGATCGGCAAGATTGAGCCGACTGCTTCGAATGGTCACAGATTCATCTTAGTCGCCATTGACTATTTCACCAAGTGGGTTGAAGCAGCCTCATATGCTAATGTTACAAGGCAAGTGGTAGCCAGATTTCTGAAGAGAGATATCATCTGTCGGTATGGAGTGCCCGAGCGAATCATTACTGATAATGGTTCCAATTTAAACAACAAAATGATGGCAGAGCTATGCCGGGACTTCAAGATCCAACATCACAATTCTTCTCCTTACAGGCCAAAGATGAACGGCGCTGTTGAGGCAGCAAATAAGAATATTAAGAAGATTGTGCAGAAGATGGTAATCACCTACAAAGACTGGCACGAAATGCTACCGTTTGCCTTGCATGGGTACCGCACATCAATCAGAACATCCACTGGGGCAACACCGTATCAGCTTGTATATGGTATGGAAGCAGTCCTACCTGTTGAAGTTGAACTACCCTCGTTACGGGTATTAATGGATGTTAAACTGAGTGAAGTAGAATGGGTACGGTCCCGATTCGAACAACTTAGCCTGATCGAAGAGAAAAGATTGGCTGCAATCTGCCACGGACAGCTATATCAGAAGAGAATGAAGAAAGCCTTTGATCAGAAAGTCAGGCACCGAGGGTACCAAGTAGGAGATCTTGTGCTGAAAAGAATCCTCCCTCCTCATACAGACCACAGGGGCAAATGGACTCCAAATTATGAAGGACCATTTGTTGTAAAGAAAGTTTTCTCTGGTGGAGCACTGATGCTCAGCACCATGGATGGTGAAGATTTCCCGTCCCCTGTGAATTCAGATGCAGTTAAAAAATACTTCGCATAAAATGACCCGCTGGACATAAAAACAGAATGTAAGTCCAGGAAAAAATAGGGCATCCCGGCGAGTCAAAAACAGAATAAAAGACTCGGGCAAAAGTAAGGGAAAATAAATGAAAAAAATGTACACCCGCTGAGTTGAAAAGCCGCATTGGACAGCTCAGGCAAAAATGGGTATCCCGATGGATTGAAAACCCGAAAGGGCGATCCATGCAAAATAAGGGAATAAGCGAACAACTGCATTCTGAGTTCGTCTGTATCACCTACAACTTGGTAAGCTTCCAAAGGATCAAGCTTCAATCAGAATCAACTCTCTCCAGAAAGCAAGACGAGAAGAACGTCATTGTCATACGAGTCATAGCAGGAGAGGAAGCTCCTCAAAGCGTCGTCAACACCGCCAGCACTTTATTTCTCAATTTGTAACAATCTCCTCATTTCAGGAGATATGTTTCTTTGACTGTATCTTGCCAATTCAGGGCACATGAATTAATAAAATCAGATTTTCAGTCATGATTCGTTTTACATTTATGTTTTGCAAAGAGTCGTCTGATATCTCTAAAAATACAATTGCATAAGTACAGATGCCTTTCTCTAAAAATGAAAACACATGCTTACAGGGAATATGATTATTCTCGAAAGTACTTAACTCCTATGACGGAATCCAGTAAGGGATACCTCGGGACCTTTTGTATGTTTCCTTATCTTTGCAGGATTGCAGGTATCCAGAACGCAACTTGGGGCATGCAAGGTACATCCCAGCAAGCTGGCAAATCAACAAAAGATATCAGCATCCGAGATGCCCTATCCCCAGCTGAGTAGCTCCCCATTGCCTTCCCCAGCAAGCTGGCAAATCAACAAACAGGCTTAACACTCAGAATGCTCTGTTGCCTCTTGTTGCTCTCCCCAGCTGAGTTGCCTCTCAATTCCCCAGCCGAGTTGCCATTCTTCCTCAGCAGAATGCAGAAATCAGGGAATCATCTCCCCACAGAATCCCCAACCTCTATTCAGAAGAGCAACGCGGAGAAGTCACAACAGAGTACAGAAAGCTCCTACAAACCCCAGCTGGGTTTCTCATTTATAAGGATATGTCAATCAGTGACCTATATCCCCGAGCAGATACACCATTAGATCTACCAGTGATCTCATACCCAGCTGGAATGTCCATTTCAAGCAGATCGACCAGAGATCTTCGCAGCAATGGGATCTGAATCCCGGATCTGTGCCCCTTTGCATAATCATGGCATCCGCATCATATTCACCCCCCAGAGCGTAGCATTCCGTCTAATACGGAGCATTACGGCAAAAATCAAATGCATAGCATAATCATAAGTCATGTTGTGAATTGAACACTTGTGAATAATAAACCGTTCACCATCATGATATACAAAAATCCCCACCAGAGTCCCGGCAAAAGCAGCTGCCTCACAATCACAAACACCAGTATATAAACCTTTTGGCACCCGTCCGTGTCATCTTTCCCCAGTAAAGTCGCCTGAACACCCTTTACAAACAAAATCACCCGTACTACAGATACATCCTGACACCCGTCCGTGTCAAATCACCAGCAAAAAGCCAAAGACATCCTCTTTGCACTCAAATATACCTGTACTTGTATATACACTCTTTTTGACACCCGTCCGTGTCATATCCCCAGCGCAGTCGCCTAGATACTTGTTAATATTATACTTTTCTCTCTTGACACTCGTCCGTGTCACTCTCCCCAGCAGATAAACACTCATTAATACAATACTCATACTACTCATGGTACGCTTATACAGATACTCGTCCGTATCTTGTATACATCATCACTCATAACCCCACAGATTCGGCAGTAGTCCTTGTTCTTTGTTAACCAGTTGGTACTCGTCCGTACCATCATCTCAGAACATTGCGTCTAGTGTTTGTTTCTACATGATACTCGTCCGTATCATAGTCTTAGGGATGTTCGTCCGCATCTTTAATCCATACACCATGTCAAACACTTATGTCTTCTTGAATATAGATACTCGTCTGTGTCTGTTATTTCCCAGAAGAGTCCTTTCAGATGCAACACTCGTCCGTGTTCTTTGTTAACCAGTTGATACTCGTCCGTATCATCATCTCTGAACATGTGTCAGTTTGTTTCTACATGATACTCGTCCGTATCATAGTCTTAAGGATGCTCGTCCGCATCTTTAATCCATACACAATACCAAATACTTATACCCTTTTGTTTCTTGGATGTAAACGCTCGTCCATGTTTACTATCTCCCCAGTAGATCACCAACAAATTTTCTTTTTTATCTAACACTCGTCCTGTGTTATGATACCTTTGAGAGCAGCCGTACCCTGCTGAGTGGTCGTCCTCCACTTCTTGATGGTCGTCCTCCATCATGCTCATCCGATGGCCGTCCCCATCGTTGATTTTAGCAGCCGTCCCCTGCTAGGTGGTCGTCCTCCACCTTTTGATGATCGTCCTTCATCACTTTATCCAATGGCCGTCCCCATTGTTGATTTTTTGGTTATCTAACACTCGTCCTGTGTTATGACAAACCTCGAGAGCAGCCGTCCCCTGCTGAGTGGTCGTCCTCCACTTCTTGATGGTCGTCCTCCATCTTGCTCGTCCGATGGCCGTCCCCATCGTTGACCTTTTCTATCCGATGGCCGTCCCCATCGTTGATATTTTCGGCAGCCGTACCCTGCCAGGTGGTCGTCCTCCACCTTTGATGGCCGTCCCCATCATTTTTCTTTATACCCAACAGAGCAGCCGTACCCTGCTAGGTGATCGTCCTTCACCTTTGATGGCCGTACCCCATCATCTGTTTATTTCATTCATTCTTTAACCCGATGGCCGTCCCCGTCGTGGTCCCTTTTCCTTTTAACCCGATGGCCGTCCCCATCGTTGGTTACTTTACCTTTATGAACTTGATGGCCGTCCCCGTCACGTTTCATTAATCCTCAGAGAATTTTATAACTTTATCTTGACGGCCGTCCCCGTCATTTGCATAATTTCTTTTCTTTCCCCAGCTAGTCGGCCGTCCCCGTCTTAGCTTTACCTTTTATCCCCAGCATGTCGGCCGTCCCCGTCATTTGCTTTATTTCTTTTCTTTCCCCAGCTAGTCGGCCGTCCCCGTCTTAGCTTTACCTTTTATCCCCAGCATGTCGGCCGTCCCCGTCATTTGCTTTATTTCTTTTCTTTCCCCAGCTAGTCGGCCGTCCCCGTCTTAGCTTTACCTTTTATCCCCAGCATGTCGGCCGTCCCCGTCATTTGCTTTATTTCTTTTCTTTCCCCAGCTAGTCGGCCGTCCCCGTCTTAGCTTTACCTTTTATCCCCAGCATGACGGCCGTCCCCGTCATCGCTTTATTTTCCTGCACTTTTCTAGCATGTCGGCCGTCCCCGTCATCGCTTTACTTCACATTTATCCCAGCATGTCGGCCGTCCCCGTCATCGCTCTTTACCCAGCAGTCGTCCTCTGCTCGACGGTCGTCCTCCGTCGCCCACTTTACAATATACTTTATTTTTCTGTTATAATCTATATCCCTTTTCTTCTTCATTCTGTGAGTGCAAACTTTGGACTGTCTTTGGTATTCAACCACAAGTTATCTTGTTGGCCTGCTAAGCCGTCGCTTACATCCGGCACAGCTAACTCATGCTTGAATAGGGGCAGCTGTAAACACCCCAAATTTGCCCTCGCCCATTCACACCATGGCTTGTGATCATTCTCATATGCATAAACACCAACATATCATCTCATATCTCATTTTTGATTCACTGGATAGTTTCTGAGGCATCTGCACCTAGGATTTGTGATCTGAGCAACCTCAAAGTTTCTTGAGGCACTCCAAAGGCCACCAATCAACTCAAAGGGGTCCATGTGTGTTCTTATATCATATTTCATCTCCTCAAAGTCAAAATTGCAGAGGAATCACAAGAGCTAGGGTTTGAGTGGATGCAGAGCCAGGTTGAACTGCACAGTTGACTGAAAATTAGGGTTTTGGTTTCAGAGGCCATAACTCCAATTTTTTTGGTCATTCTTGTTTCCATTGGTCTCTATATGGTATAGGGAGTATACATATCAATTTTCATGAAGAAATTCCATGGGGAAGTCATCTGATCAAGAGTTGACTTTCTGGACAAGTCAGTGCAAAATCAGGGCATCTGAGGCCCCCAATGACCCAACCAATGGGTGATCTTCATCATTTTGAGTGTATATGATCTTTATTTGATCATGGAAGAAGGTTGAAGTTCATAGAAATCAAGAATTTAGGGTTTTTGCAAAGGTTGACTTTTTGGGCATAGTTGACTTTTCAAGAATGCATCTTTTTAGGTCAATTTTCAAGCTTTGATTCCTGGTCCAAAAATGCTTCAAATGGAAAAACTTTGGTCATGAAAGTTGTAGATCTCATCTTTCCCTTTTCAAAAAGTACAAGAACATGATCAAACTCTTCTTGGATCAAAAGTTATGGCAATGCAAAGTTGGCTAAAATCATTAATTTTCAAGGCATGCCTCATTTGGAAATTTTGCAAAACCTTGAACCAATGCACCATGTGACCTCTAATTCATTTCAAACCATTACACAAACATTCTCTAAGTCCTAAAAATCAGATTTGAACTAAGAATGCCATGGTTTTATGTGTGGTTAGGCAAAAGAATCACATGTGAACCAAAATGTCACAACTTGCAAAAACTCATGATCATGCTTTACCAACTTGCTGCCTTGAATGCTGGACCAAGCCTAGCCTTTCCCTTCACTTTGCTGCGCCAGAACCAGCCCATGTCCTTGCCTAGCACCTCACCATACTTTCTCTTACACAAGAGTTGACAAATTGCAAAAGTTGCCTCACCTATCCATAAAGCACATGTCAAATCAACTGACCAATGAGAGAGAGTCATGTGGACAATTTGCAAGCAAAACATAAGAAGAAACAAGGCTGAAACGAACTCATTCACCACATACACAAAACACTCCCCTTTTGCAAGTTCCTTCGAATTCCTCTCCACAGCCACCAAACACTCAAACTATCTTCATCAATCATCTCACCACACTTCATAGATCATCCAGCACCAAGAACCCAAAGCCTGTAATAGCAAGAACACAGCATACACATTTTCACCCTCACTTGCAAAACCCTTCGAAACTGATCACACAGCTCACAAACACAAAAACAAACTTCATAGATCAACTCAACTCATCTTCCTGGTCACAAAACATCCATCACCATAGCCTAAAACCTCCAGAATCCCAAATACGATTTCTCTCCCCCATTGAACAGAACCTGCTCAAACCTTCAAACCAGCTACCACAAATCCTTTCCAAGCATTGAAAGCTTCTCAGAAGGTCAAGTGGAGTAGATTGCAAGCAGGAAACTAGCCAGAAAGTGTCAGAGATCAAAGCTCCAGTTCAGGTGAGCTTCATGAACTTTTTTTTCCAGAAATCCTTTTTTAAGTTCTTAAGTTGTTATTCATGCTTCCCTGATCATAAATATGTCATTGGTTTTGAAAATGGTGGAAAAATAAGGATGTAATCGTGTTCTGAAAGTCTTGCCCTAAAATTTTGTTTGTTTCGATTCATGAGTTCGAGGAAATATAAATGATGTTTGTGTTAGGGTTTTGATTCAGTGGGTTATGGGGATCATTTCTGTGTTCTTAGATTCCATTTTAGTTATGTTTTGAGAGTTTTAGAAATTTTCAGGTGGGGTTCCCACCGGAGAAGACGACCGGAGGTCTTCTCCGGCCACCTGAAAATAATTAGGGTTTTAATCCTGCAATTAAGAGAGTTTGAATCTGGTACGTTGGATCAGTGGACTTTGTTGACTTGCCGCGCGCGTGTGTGGCTGAGATTCATCATTAAACCCTAACCATTAATTAATTAATTCATAATCCTGTTTAAACCAAGTTTGAATGTGGGCCTTTGATCTGCGCGCGCAGTCAACCCTCTCATTGCCAGATTCAATCCCAGCCCCTCATTTGGCATACTTCAGTTTATTTTGATTTTTATTTCATTTTTTCTCATTTAATTTGCATAGTTTATTTAAAATAGCAAAAATTGTTTAAAAATTATGAAACTTTTTGTCAAGAGTTTCATTAATTTTTAATACCCAAAAATATTTTTATTTTCATTTTTAGCATTAAAAAAGTATTTTTAAATATTTAAAAGTTTATTTTTAATTGATTAATGGAAATTAATTTATTAAAAATACTTTTAGGTATTTAAAAATCACCAAAAAATTCATGAAATGTTTTAAGACATTTAGAAACATTGTCCAACCTTCAAACCAAATTTCTTTTTTGATCTTGATGCATTTTAAGAATTTTTCATTGAATTAAATCATTTTTTTATGCATTATTTTGATCATGGATTCAAAAATTCATTTCTGCCTATTGGTGAAGGTTGAGACATTGATTCTTTTTGCTTTGTCTTGTGTTTTGCATGTAGTTCCTAGGATAAAAAGGCCATGATTTGTTCTTGCATTTTCAAATTGATTGGCATTTGTTTTGTTAAGAACCCTAAAAAACCCTAATAACTTGCAAAAATCATATCTTGAGTTTGGTTGAGAGTTGAGAGCTCCCCTTTGGGAAGTGGTTCATCATAGGCCTAGGGTTTCTTTGGGTGCCATTTTCCATTTTTTATCTTAGGGTTTGCTTCTGTTTTTGGTTTGTGTTTGATGTTTGATCCATGAACCCTAATTTGGGCTTTCTTTTGCATCCTTCTTGCATTCTCTTGCATAACATGACTTGTCTTTGCATTTTGTGCATGCTTATGATTCATTTGACATCTTAAGACATGTAGAAAGCATGTTTGATCATTGCATTGCATATTTTCCATGTCATTTGTCTTGTATGCTTCATAGCTTTTCATGCTTGTTCATGCTCCTTAACTTGCATCATTTGCATTCATAAGCTTGTATGATCATCCCCATTGTCTTGCCTCATGTTTGCAGCACCTCATAACATCATAATCATCATCAACATGCTTCTGGTCTTGCTTTGCATCATGCCATTTCATCTCATCTTGCATTGCATTGCATTTTCTTTCTAACATTGCAGGTGGTAAGTAAACTTGAGAAGTGGATTTGCCTTCACTTCTCATACCTTTTCTTTTCATCTCTCTTGCATCCATTGCTGCATTTCTATTTGTGTTTGAGATTGAGCTTGCTCATTCTTGTTCCTCCCACTTTCTTTCTTCAAGTGACTTGACTTCTTGAATGAAGCAAGTCACTTTGCTTCTCTTGATCTTATTCATCTGCTTCCTGGTGGCTCTTCTGAAGTTTGTTCTTGCAAACCTCACAAACCTTAGGATCAACCAAGCATGACAATGAATTAGGGTTTTGATTAGTTCCCCCATAGTTTTACCTTTGTGTCTCTCTTTGAGTCCTCTCTTCACATCTCATAATCAGGGACTAAACCCTAAAGGCTTTAAGACTTTGTGATTAAGCTTATGCCTACATCCTTCTCTTAGGATGGAGTGTATAACTTTAATCCTAAGTATTAAACCCTTAAGGTGTTTAAATCTCTTAATCAATTCACTTAATAATCATCAAGACATCACTTGTAACTTGGGCCTTGCATTAGGGTTCTAATTCTTCCTTAAGTGGTTAAGAAGGACTAACCCTAGTGTTAATGGACAAGTCCCCCTCAAGTTGTCTTACAAACCCTAAAAATCACTTCATCATCATATCATTAAATAAAATCCACTTAATAAAGGCTTGTTTTGTCATGGGTTTAATCCCTAATCATGGATTAAGTTGAGGAGTCTTCCTCAGCTTAAACATTCTCATCTATTATCCTTCTTTTAGGATGGTGTAATGAGTCTGTTTAATCCTTGATTATGGCTTAACCTCATTACTCAACACTAAACAAAAACCACAAAAACATCTAAATAATCACAAGTAGGTTAATGATCTTAATCCTACATCAAAAGGTGATTAAGTGTGAGAATCTGACTTCACACTTAAGGTATTCTCATTACCCCTAATCAGAGGGAAGATGTGATGAGTTTACTAAATCCATTGGTTTAGGCTTAAGCTCATTTTCTTATGACAAAAATCCAAAAAAAGCAATAAAAGATTGAAAACTCAAAAACAAACAATAATCGTCTCCTTCGGGATTCTTTTCTCATCATCTTCACTCACAATCGAGGACTTGCTTCTTCCGTCTAATGCAAGACAGTAAGCACCTGAGCCAGACAGGTCATACACTTGAGCATTGACAAGCAAGCAGTTCATAAGTCAATTCATTTTTTTCAGTCTCTTTGGGTCGAACTACGGTGTTCTGACTTCCTCATTGCACGAGAGGATACGTAGGCATAACTTAACGGTTATCGAACAAAAGTCTCTGTATATCCCCCCTCTTTTCAGCTTTATTCTCTTAGCCTCATGATCTTGAGCATACTCTCATCCTTACACTGACACTGTACATTTATACACTTCACTTCTTTGCACTGACACCTGTACATTCTTTTCCAGCTATCTTTACACACAGATTGCACTGACACTACCCCTTTATAACACAAATCTTTTAAGCGTGGATCCCGTCGAGTACGACGGACAATCTGGGTGCTAATACCTTCCCAGGTTGTAACCAACCCCCTTTCTCAGTCTCTCTGGTTCGCAACCGTCTTATCCATCTTTTTCCAGGCCTATGCAGCATTGCCTTTCCTCCGGGATAAAAATGCCTAGCTGGCGACTCTATTCATCCCCAGTGAGGTCACGGCTGTGTGTTCTCACTGTTCCCTTCGCCGACCGTTCGCGTCTGTACCTTCATATGATCCAGTTTCATTTGTCGGGAGCGACAAGTTCATGTAAGTTTTGAAAAAGTCAATTTTATTTTAATGCTTGTGATAGTGTGACGAATGGATCGTTAGTCCAAACGAGGTGTTGATTTAGAAAATGTGTAAAATATGCAGCAAGAATAATATGCAATCGGGATTGAAGATTAGCAAATATATGGGAGTCATTTTACGCAACCTTGTTGGTAATATGCTTTCAGAATAAACCTTGCCTCAATTAGGTCTTTTGAGGGTTGTAACGTGGTCTGGTTAATGGTTAGAGAAACAAAGGATATAAGGCTCAAAGTTTGATTTGTACCCAACCCTTCTTCGTGATTGCTCTCCAGTCCTATGTTCAGTTAACTCTACACATGCATCTGTTTTGATATTGCAAGAGTGAAGACGAAGCTTTAAAATTCGCTCGAAAGTGGCAGCCATCTTATTTTGCTGGTAACCTTTTGATTTTTGATTTGGTGGTCACTGATATTTGTTTGGCTTTTGCTGAGGATCTGGGTTCCTCTTTTGATTCATTTTTCGACTAAGTCTCCCTTTGGGTGCTCAACTTAGTGGTTTTTCTTTTCTTTTCTTTTTTTTTTGCTTGAATATTGTGACTGCCAAGTCATTTGTTGACGGTCCTCTGATGGGATGTCTCATTTTGCAATTCGAAGGTGTAGTCAGGTTAACTGAACAACTACCATGCCCCGGGTTAAATGTAAGGGTTATATCCAAAAGAAAATCCTACTTCTAGGCTCGAAGTGGTTGACTATGGATTAACTCCTTATATCTCCAGTGTTTGGGAATTTGAACAAATGCTTGTACATCATTGACAAGGTTTTATCCGAAAGCATACCACAATAGTTATGGGTATTTTGTTTTCATCATCCTCCCTCAAATATTTGCTAAAGTGAAGTGAGAGAATATTTTTGTAATTTTGTGATAAATGATAAATAATGAACAAATGCGAATAGATTGATTTAAAACATGCATAAACATAACATTAACATAACCAAGTACAGATAGCTGTAAACACCCCAAATTTGCCCTCACCCATTCACACCATGGCTTGTGATCATTTCATATGCATAAACTCAATCATACCATCTCACATCACATTTTTGATCCACTGCATTGGTTCTAAGTCATCTGCACCTAGGGTTTGTGATCTGAGCAATCCAGGAGCCTTTTGAGCCACTCCAAAGGCCATCAATCACTTCAAAGGGATCCATGTGTGTTCTTGCATCATATTACATCCTCTCAAAGTCAAAAATGCAAAAGAATCACAAGAACTGGGATTGGTGGGGATGCAGAGCCAAGTTTGACTGCACAGTTGACCTAAAATTAGGGTTTTGGTTTCAGAGGCCATAACTCCAAATTTTTTGGTCATTCTTGTTTCCATTGGTCTCTATGTGGTATAGGGAGTATGCATATCAATTTTCATGAAGAAATTCCATGGGGAAGTCATCTGATCAAGAGTTGACTTTTCAGACAAGTCAGTGCAAAATCAGGGCATCTGAGGCCCCCAATAACCCAACCAAGGGGTGATCTTCATCATTTTGAGTGTATATGATCTTTATTTGATCATGGAAGAAGGTTGAAGTTCACAAAATTCAAGAATTTGAAGTTTTTGCAAAGTTGACTTTTTAGGGCATAGTTGACTTTTAAGGAATTTGTCAATTTAGGTCACTTTTCAAACCTTACTTTTTGATCCAAAAATGCTTCAAATGGAAAAACTTTGGTCATGAAAGTTGTAGAATACATTTTTCCCTTTTCAAAAATTACAAAAACATGACCTAATTCATTTTGGATCAAAAGTTATGATATGACAAAGTTGGCAAAAATCACTAATTTTCAAGATATGCACCAAGTGGAAAATTTGCAAAATCATGAACCAAGGCAAATTGTAACTTCTAGTTCATATCAAACCAAGGCACAAACATCACATGTGACCTAAAAATCAGATTTGGACCAAGATTTCCCATGTTCATGGTTGGCAAGGCAAGGGATTTTTCATGAAGTTTCAAAAGTAAACAACTTGCAAAATCATCATCACACTTTCCCCCACTTGTTACATTGGATGCTGAACCATGCTAGCCTCCCTCACACACCATGCTGCGCCAGCCCCATGCTTGTACTAGCCTAGAACCAAGCCCATGCCTCTCTTACAACAAAGTGGACTTTTTGCAAAAGTGAACATCCCAATCACAGCAGGCCAGGTCACATCATCTGACCAATTAGAATTGTTTATACTATCCATTTGCAAGCAAAACATAACATCAAGCCAGCCTGAAGCAAGCCCTAGCACAACATACACAAACTCACCCTCACTTGCATTTTCCTTCGAATCTGTTTCCACAGCTCACAAACACAAAAACAAACTTCATAGGTCAACTCAACTCATCTCCCTGGTCACAAAGAAACCATCATCACAGCCTGAAACCTTCAGAATCCCAAACATGATTCCTGCCCTTCATTGAACAGAACTTGTTCAAACTTCAGAACCAGCCATCATAAACTCTTTCCAAGCATTGAAAGCTTCTTAGGAGGTCAAGTGGAGTAGATTGCAAGCAGGAAACTAGCCAGAAGGTGCCAGAGATCAAAGCTCCAGTTCAGGTGAGCTTCATGAACATTTTTTCCAGGAGCTCATTCTTAAGTTCTTAAATGGTTCTCTATGTCCCACTGATCATGATGATATGTTTGGTTTCGAAAATCATTGAGTTTTGAGCATGTATGGTGTTCCTGAAATTTTTTGACCTAAACCCCTTTTGCTTCGATTCAGCTTTGTTGTGTAAAATAAATGTGTTTTGGCTTTTGATTCTTGCTCTATGATGATTGGGAATGATTTCTGGGCAAGAAAATTAGGTTTTAGTGAGCTAGGGTGAGAGTTAGCATTTTTCAGGGAGGGTGTTGGCCGGAGAAGACGACCGGAAGTCTTCTCCGGCCACCTGAAAGTCATTAACTTCAAATTAGGGTTAGGGCACCAGGTTTGAATGTGAGCCATTGGATTGTGTTTCCCGCACGCAATTGGAGGGCCTGGATCATTTCATTAAGATTTAATTGTGGATTAATATTTAATTAATTAGAATTAGGGAAGTTTGAATCTGGGCCGTCCAGATGCACGCCCAGTCAAACCTTGTGAAGCCCAGAATCAATCTCAGCCTCTCCTTCTGATTACTTCCATTTATTTTAATTTTTATTTCATTTCTTTTCTTTTATTTTGCACAATTTATTTAAAATAGCAAAATTTGTTTAAAAATTATGAAATTTTTTATCCTGAGTTTCATTAATTTTTAAGACACAAAAATATTTTTATTTTCATTTTTAGCATTTAAAATGTATTTTTAAATATTTAAAAGTTTATTTTTAATTGATTAATGAAAATTAATTTATTAAAAATACTTTTAGGTATTTAAAAATCACCAAAAAATTCATGAAATGTTCTAAGACATTTAGAAACATTTTCCAACCTTCAAACCAAATTTATTTTTTGATCTTGATGCATTTTAAGAATTTTTCATTGAATTAAAATCATTTTTATGCATTAATTTGATCCAAAGTTCCAAAAATCATTTCTGTCTATTCATGAGGAGTTGGACATTGATTCTTTTTGCATTGCATTGTGTTTAGCATGTAGTTTATGAGATTAAATGGCCATGATTTGATCTTTCATTTTCCATTTGTTTGATAATTTTCTTGTTTAGGAACCCTAAAACCCTAGCAAACTTGTAAAAATCATAACTTGAAATTGGTTAAGAGTTGAAACCTCTCCTTTGGGCATTGGGTTAGTATAGGATTAGGGGTCCTTTGAGTGGCATTTTCAATTTTTTATCTTAGGGTTTGCTTCTGATTTTGATTTTTGTTTGATGTATTGTTCATAAACCCTAATTTGGGCTTTCATATGCATCCATCTTGCATTCTCTTGCATAACATGTCTTGCCATGACATCCCATGCTTCCATTTGATTCATTTGACATCATAAGACATATTGGAAGCATGTTTGATCATTGCATCATGTATTTGCCATGTTGTATGCCATGTGCACTTCATAATTTTTCATGTATGTTCATGATTCCCAACTTGCTTCATTTGCATTCATGAACTTGTATGATCATTCCCATGTGCTGCCTCATGTTTATAGCATCTCATAGCATCATTAGCATCATGTAATTGCTTCTGGTTTTGTTTCTCATCATGTCATCTCATCCCATTTTGCATTGCATTGCATTTTCCTTTCTAACTTTTCAGGTGGTAAGTGATCTTGAGAAGTGAATTTGCCTTCACTTCTCACAACTTTTCTTTTCATCTCTCTCTTTCATCCATGCTGCATTTTTTTATATGTGTTTGAGTTTGAGCTTGCTCATTCTTCTTCTTCCCACTTTCTTTCTTCAAGTGACTTGACTCCTTGAATGAAGCAAGTTGCTTTGCTTCTCCTGATCCTTTCATCTGCTTCCTGGTGGTTCCATTGAAGATTTCTCTTGAAAACCTCACAAACCTTAGGAACAACCAAGCATGACAATGATTAGGGTTTTGATTAGTCTCCCCTCTTAGTTTTACCTTTGTGTCTCTTTTGAGTCTTCTCTTCTCATCTCATAATCAGGGACTAAACCCTAAAGGCTTTAAGGCTTTGTGATTAAGCTTATGCCTGCATCCTTCTATTAGGATGGAGTGTATAACTTTAATCCTAAGTGTTAAACCCTTAATGTGTTTAACTCCTTTAATCAATTCACATAATAATCATTAAGACATCACACTTGTAACTTGGGCCTTGCATTAGGGTTCTAATTCTTCCTTAATTGGTTAAGAAGGACTAACCCTTGTGTTAATGGACAAGTCCCCCTCAAGTTGTCTTACAAATCATAAAATTCACTTCATCATCATACCATTAAATAAAATCCATCTAATAAAGGCTTTGTTTTGTCATGAGTTTAATCCCTAATCATGGATTAAGTTGAGGAGCTTTCCTCAGCTTAAACACTCTCATCTATTATCCTTCTATTAGGATGGTGTAATGAGTCTGTTTAATCCTTGATTATGGCTTAACCTCATTACTTAACACTAAACAAAAACACCAAAAACATTCAAATAATCACAAGTAGGTTAATGATCTTAATCCTGCACCAAAGGTGATTAAGTGTGAGAATCCGACTTCACACTTAAGGTAATCTCATTACCCCTAATCAGAGGGAAGATGTGATGAGTTTACTAGATCCACTGGTTTAGGCTTAAGCTCATTAACTTATGACAAACTTCAAAAAGCAATAAAAGACTGAAAATACAAAAACAAACAATAATCGTCTCCTTCGGGATTCTTTTCTCATCTCATTCACTCATAAACGAGAACTCGCTTCTTCCGTCTAATGCAAGACAGTAAGCACCTGAGCCAGACAGGTCATACACTTGAGCATAGACAAGTAAGCAGTTCACAAGTCAGTTCATCTTTCAGTCTCTTTGGGTCGAACTACGGTGTTCTGACTTCCTCATTGCACAAGAGGATACGTAGGCATAACTTAGCAGTTATCGAACAAAAGTCTCTGTATATTCCCCCTCTTTCTAGCCTCATTCATTTAGCCTCATGATCTTGAGCATTTCACTCCTGTTCTCACACTGACACTCCATACTTCACATCACTCATACACTTCACACTGACACCTGTGCATATTTTTTTCCAGCTCTTTTATACACAGATTGCACCGACACTACCCCTTTAAAACACAAATCTTTTAAGCGTGGATCCCGTCGAGTACGGCGGACAATCTGGGTGCTAATACCTTCCCAGGTTGTAACCGACCCCCTTTCTCAGTCTCTCTGGTTCGCAACCGTCTTATCCATCTTTTCCTAGGCCTATGCAGCATTGCCTTTCCTCCGGGATAAAAATGCCTAGCTGGCGACTCTATTCATCTCCAGTGAGTTCACGGCTGTGTGTTCTCATTGTCCCTCTCGCCGACCGTTCGCGTCTGTACCTTTATCTGGGCCTATTCCCCACTTATCGGGAGCGACAATAACAATGTTCAGAGCAAATAGTACTTAAACAAACATTACAAAACAACAGGAATGCGAAAATAATAAATGGCGATGGATGCCTTGATTTTAGGAATGAACTTCTCTTGATTGAATGCTTCAAAGTTGGAGACTACTTAGCTTGGTCTTCAACAACCCCTTTCAAATGTCTTTACTTGTTGGCGTCGTGCGGCGGCATTGGATCGTTCTGGACATTTGCATTTCTCGGAGTGAGAGTGAGATCCTTAGAGTTGATCATATCCTGAACCAAGTGTTTGAAGGCATGACAGTTCTCGATTGTATGACCTGGAGCGCCTTTGTGATACTCACAACGAGCATTGACATCATAGTTTCGGGCATTGCCAGTCTGAGGTGGCATATCTCTCAAAGTAAGAGGTCCTT
The DNA here is from genome assembly GCA_963966055.1 of Lathyrus aphaca. Taxonomy (NCBI): domain Eukaryota; kingdom Viridiplantae; phylum Streptophyta; class Magnoliopsida; order Fabales; family Fabaceae; genus Lathyrus; species Lathyrus aphaca. Next base: position 187,253,081 of record OZ014519.1, read on the forward strand.
TTGCTATCAGCTGTTTAAAGATTTCGGTGTATTACATAGGCAGGGGATCAATGTGCCTATCATATCCTCTTTGTTGATATGGTGGACGCTGTTGAGGAGCGCGTTGCGGTTGTTGAACAGGCCGTGGTGGATAAGCCGGTTGCTGGTATGGTCCAGGTGTATATTGTGCGGCTGCAACCATAGGATGTGGACGTGGTTGATGAGCCATCTGAGGCGGAAATAGAGCTTGAAAGGCCTGCTGATAAGGCATTGGAGGAACTGGCTGATATGGCATAGGAGCATATTGTGCAGTAGCAACATAAGGGTACTGGTAATAGGGAACTGGCGCAGGTGCACTCTGTTGAAAATTCCCAATTGCAGCAGAAACGGCGTTTGTTTCGCCCTTTTTGTACCCGTTGAAAGGCTACTTGGCATTGGTTTTGCTGCTAGAACCTCCTTGGATCTTTCCACTTTTCAAACCTTCTTCGATTCTTTCTCCTACCATTACCATGTCCGAAAATCCAGAAGATACGCTGTTGATCAGCTTCTCGTAGTATTTCCCCTGTAGGGTACCCATGAAGATATCGATCAATTCACGGTCAACCAATGGCGGATGTACTCTGGCAGCTAGCTCCCTCCAGCGTTAGGCGTACTCCTTAAAGGATTCTCTCTCCTTTTGAGACATACTCTGAAGTTGAGTACGGTTAGGAGCTAAGTCGGTGTTGTACTTGTACTGCTTTTTGAATGCATCTGATAGATCGAGCCAAGTACGAACATTGTTGCGCTCAAGTTGCATGTACCATTCTAGAGACGCTCCAGACAGACTGTCTTGGAAGCAATGGATCATGAGCTTGTCATCTTTGGCATGAGTGGCCATTTTTCCTGCAATACATCCTCAAATGAAGCTCAGGATAGCTGAGGCCTTTATATTTTTCGAATTCTGGCAATTTGAACTTAGCAGGGATCACAACATCTGGAACTAAGCACATGTCTGAGGCACTCAGAGAAGTTGAGTTGTGTCCTTCCATGATTTGGAGTTTTTCAGCTAACTTGCGACACATCTTCATAGCTTCGGATTCTTGAACAGCATGAGGATTGGTGATTGGAACAGCAGTATGCATCTCGTACTCAACTTGATGATTCTCTTCAGTTTAAGGAAACTGGACTTGAGTTGGAATAGGTTGAGCTTGAGGAATAGCACCAACAGTGACACCAGAAGCAGGTATTGGTTGGGAAGTGACCTCTTCAACAGCAGGAGTGAAACCTGGAGGCAAACCGTAAACCAAAGGATTTGGAACTGGAACTGAAGGCAACGCTCGTGATGTAGATCCTTGCACTTGAGCATTGTTCATTGCGGCAGCAGCTTCGCGACGTTCTTCCATTCTTGCCAAAGCTTGCAAAGTCTCGTAAATCTGGTCAATCTTGCTCTTGACCGAGTCAATCTCTTCCCTCATGGCAGCTTGCTCTTCTTGAATCACGTCCATCAGTCTTCTAGTGTTGGCTCGAGTTAAGTATGGGCGTCTAGCTCGATACGGGTGTAGGGAAACCAGCTTGATTTACTGAAGATGGAGGAACATGAAATGAGTTATCGGATTTGGAATGAAATGCAATATGAATTAATAATGCAAATGAGATGATATGCAATGTCAGAATCCAGGATCACAAGATCATGGTCTCATGAGTCCAAGGCACAGATGGAGGATACTCTGATCAGGAACTCACTGGGTAGACTCTAAAGTTTTAGGGATCCCAAAGTTATCAATTCATATGGTTGTTCATCACACACGCCATAAGCATGACGGTTGATTGACTCCGCCATATGAATCTATTTTGGGTGAGATCTTCGTATCAACAACCCACGAGAGCAAATTTTCCTGGGAGCCTATATTAAGCGATCATCGACACAAGGTTTAAACAAAGCCTCAAAGTTATGGACTTTGCTCAAATTTTTGATGCACATGTCAGCTCTTGACAGTCAATCAACTCCATTGAGAATGTCTATTCTGAGTGAGATCTTCGTACCGACAACCCACGAGAGCAAATTTCCCGGGAGCCAATACTATGCGACCATCAATCGATGTTTTAACCAAAAGGTTCTAAAGGTCCTCAGAGTTAATGACCCTAATGAAAGCCACTGAGCACACACGCCAAGAACTTGACGGTCATCAGTATTCTCATCAGAATCTACTCCAAGTGAGGTTTTCATATCGACAACCCACGAGAGAGGTTCTCTCGGGAGCCCATACTACACAACCTCGCTAACTTAAGTTTGTACTCGTAAGCCCGGGTATAGAGCTTTTCCCTCAAGTTTCTTTTGCAAAGTATCGATCCAAATTATAGTACCAAGGAGCCACAAGATATAGAAGATGGAATGCGATAAAGAAAGCGATAAAAATAAATAAGCAAGGCATAAAAGCAAACATTCAAACAAGCGCGAAAACCTAGACTAGGCTTGACTCGCATAGGGGTGAACCAGTCCCCAGCAGAGTCACCAGCTGTTGTACCCCGAAAAATACGACCTTACGCGATCCAAATAGACGGGAGCCGCGCGCCGGACGGACCGAAGAGTCGCCACCAAATTCTATTTATTCCCAAAGAGGGAAAGGGGAGATATAGATACAACCCGGGAGGAAAAGGATGAGGACAAAGGTCAACGGAACCATTGCCTGGGTTCGGGAGTCGGTTATGCATGGGGAAGGTATTAGCACCCCCTACATCTATCGTACTCGATGGGAACCATCTAAGCAAACGCGCGTGAAAGGATGTTTATGCTTAAACGAATTGCTTGCTATAGGGAAATGAGTTTGATTATAAGTTAGATTGAACCTAGGTGCTCGGCAAGGATTGAGATCCTCGTGCCTACGTACTCCCGTGTGCAATGGGAAAGTCAGAGCCTCGTAGTTCGGCCTACTAAGGGTATTGGATGTTGATTTTATTACCTTTCTTCGACGAAAGGGTTTAGGAGTTGAAATGTACTAAAGACTATGGATAGTTTATCTCATCCAACAAGACGAGCATCTTGCGTCGAAATAATCAGAGCGAGTAACGAGAGCTCGTTATCCTCCTTTCTACCGCTTAAGGCTCGTGGCGTACAGATCTTCTCGTTTTTATTAAGGTGTTTTATTTCCTAAGACAGCTTGACGTTGGATCAAGGGTTCGGATCTAAAAGAGAAATGTTTTGGTTTTTTGAGGTTATAGGGTAAATGCAAGTGGAGGTTTATATTTGTGGTTTGTTAGCGAGGCACAATGCGCTCGGCTTGCAAGGTGGAGTGAATCCTAATAAACGATAAAGATAACTGGAAAATAAAGTGCAAGGGTGCGGGTGCAATCGCTTGGCGTTGGACCAAGGATTCAGAATTAAATAAAATACGGAAAATAAAGTACGTACAAAGTAATGGGAGAGGGATACAAAATAATACAGGGGATTGCGAGAAATAAAGAGGTCTCGTTGTAGTTTGCCCAAGAGGAAGCGTGTGTGTAGTGTTTTGAACGGTTCGAAGGCGTTCGGCCTTTTTAATCGAGAACAACTATTCGAAGGCGTTGGACCTTTTAATCGAGAAAAACTATTCGAAGGCGTTGGACCTTTTTGGGACGCGTCGAAATTTAGTTCGTGAACTACCTTAGAATCGATTCAAAATGGGAATCATTCTATAAGGAGTCGAAACGTAATTTTGAAATGCGAAATTAAATAAATAATCGAAATGAATCGCAAAAATTATAATAAAGTAATAAATACAAATTAATAAATAAATTGGTAATATTTGGGAATAAAGAATAAAATTAATTAAATTGAATATTTATTGGTCAAAATAATAAAATAATAAAATGAAAAAAAGCTAATTACAAGGAGGGCCTCATATTGACCGAATATCACCGATTTAACGAAATCGGGCGAAAAACGGCCTTTTATTATGTCATTGGCCCATAACAAAAAATATTGAAAATTAAATCACAACGATTCTAAACTAAAATACTTCTAATAAAAATCAATGGTCAAAGAAAACTATGAAAATAAATAGCAAACAAAATAAAAAAAAATCTAATAGAACAGGGGTGCAGTGTTTAACACGGGTGTATATGGTGAGCTAATTCAGATCTGGGCCAAACCCATACATCAACCATAACAACAAAACCATAAATAATAATAAAAATAGAAAAAACAAGTGGAGGGTTTTTTTTTGCCGTGGAGTGTGGTGTATCAGCAAGATCTAATTGGGTTGAGCCCAAGATTAAATAAAAGATAATAAAAAAAGGGGGGTCTGCTTGGGTTTATAGTGTGTGTTAATGAAATCAAACATGGTTATGGGTTTATTAGAGCCCAAACATCAACAACAATATAACAGGCCCTACGAAAAACAATGCTTTTCTCTTTTTTTTCTTTTTAAAACAATGTAGAATTTTATAAAAGATAACAAACAATCTCAAAGTTCAGAAATGAAAAAAAAAAAGTAGAAACCCACCCTGTTCACGATCGAACCAGATTTCACAAGACTCCTCTCTCTCAATGCTCGCTCTCAGCGCGCTTCCGTCTCTGAGCTTTGAGTATCCGCGATTATGTTCTCACTCTCACGGTTCTGTTCTCATATTCTCGGTGGTAGCTACCCGGTTTCGCGGTGGATTCATCGGATTTGTTTTGGTGCGGTTCGCGGTTTCACGGCGGGTTTGGGTTTCGTCGCGGTTCAGATGGTTCTCCGCGTTCGGGTATTGGTGGCCGGAACGGTGGTTCGTTTGGGGGTTAACGGAATGGTATGTATCTGCGTTCAGTTGGTTTTGGGTGGAAGAGGGTATTTGTGTTTTTGTTCAGTTTGAGTGTTTAGAGAAACATGGTGGTGAAAGGTCAAGGTTGAGGCGGACTGAGTCAGAAAGGTATGGTTCGCAGGTTGATTTTATGGTCTTGCCGTTTGTGTTTGTTTTGGCTGGTGATTTGAGATGTTTGTTATGGTTTGGCAGTGGTGATGTGGTCCGATTGCGAGTGTAAGGATTTGGATTCAATGGTTGGTTAGCGGTATGTCTGCGATTTTTGCATTTTCTTTTCCATCTCAGTTTTGTTTTGTTTTTCATGGTTCGGATTTATGGTGATGGAGTTTGCAGGTCTGTTATTTGATATGTGGTGGTGAAGTTCATGGAAAGGAATAATATGGGAATGGTGAGTTTGTGTATGGGTCTGAATCTTGGTTTTGATTTGTTTCTGCAGAGTAATCTTAGGGCACTCCAAGCTTTTTTTGCAAGAATGATTACTGTTGGTTTTATAGAAAGGATATTTGAGGATTTGAGGAATCTTTTGCCAGGTTGTAAAAATCCAGATTTGAAAAGTTTGTTATACATTTTGGAAAGAGTTGTTGTGCTGAGGTAGTGGAGACGAAATTGAGGTGTGAAGAAGAGTGTAATGGAGGCATTGGGAGTGGGGTCCGTAAAAAGAAAAGTTGTGTGCCTTGCTGTGTATTTTGGATAGAAAAAGTGATTTAATTGATTTTAAAATAAATGACAATAATAATAATAATAACTATAAAAGTAGTAATGAAATAAAAATAATAATAATGGTAAACTATATATATAAAATAAAATTAATAATAATGGTAATGAAAATAATAGTAATAAAGAAAATATTAATAATAGAAATAATAATAATATATATATATATATATATATATATATATATATATATATATATATATATATATATATATATATGTATATAATAAAGAATAGTGATAATGAAGTGTACTTTAAATAATGGGTTTAAGTAATGGATTTTATTGATAATAATGGATAAAAAAATAAAATAAAAATGGTAATTGGATATAAAAATAAAAGATGGAAAATCGAAAAGTCGGTTAATTTGACTTTGGGGTGGATGTATGGATATTTTAATAAAAGTGGAAAAAATATAAAAAGAGAAATTATGAATTGATTTTTTTTGTAGGATTTTTTATAATGACTAAATAATAAAGAAAATAATAAAAACTTGAAAATAAGAAGAGAATGCATTTTTTTAATTTTTCGAAAAAAAGGGAAACGGGACATATTTTTGAATTTTGATAATATCAGACAGATAAAATAAAATGGTATGTAATTTTGGATTTTTTTATATGGTTAAATAAGATGGCGCAGGTAGGACAAATTTGGGGTATGACACACGCGAGGATACGGAGGCATAACTTAACGGTTATCGAACAAAAGTCTCTGTATATTACCTCTCTTCCAGCATTATTCTTTAAGCCTCATCCCTGAGCAATTCACTTCACATTTATTTTGCACTGACACTTGCATCCTTTTTCCAACTTTTGCACACAGATAGCACTGACACTACCCCTTTAAACACAAACTTTCAAGTGTGGATCCCGTCGAGTACGACGGACAATCTGGGTGCTAATACCTTCCCAGGTTGTAACCAACCCCCTTTCTCAGTTTCTCTGGTTCGCGACCGTCTTGTCCATATCTTTCTAGGTTTATGCAGCATTACCTTTCCCTCGGGATAAAATTCCTAGATGGCGACTCTTTTCAGTTCATCTTCATGTTCTCTCCTTCGCCGACCGTTCACGTCTGTACCCCTTCTGGCCATGTGTCATTTGGTGGGAGCGATAATTGCCTGTATAAAACGTTATATCAAAAGACATGTTTTTGTCATCATCAAAAAGGGGGAGATTGTAAGAATAAGAGTTGTCTCTGCATTCCATCTATATGTTTTGATGATAACAATGGAGTATTTATGAAAGAACCATTTTATGTTCTGATGTTTGTTAAAGTGCATAAACATTTTGAATGAGTGCGCTCACGTTAGGTTCCAACGATTCCTTTTCTAATCCCTAAGGCTCTTTGTTATAAATGGAATTGATCCTGTAGCCTTGAATTTTTCCTTGATCCTTATCAGGTGGCTCTGGTTTGAACTCTATGTCAGGCCCATCAAGGTGCTCAACAGTTTTTTTGTCTTCGACAGCCATGTATTTAACTTCGGCCTTTAGGGTCCCTTTTAATCTATTTTCGACTTTGTAACCCGAAATATTTTCTAATGTCTTGTGTTCTGACATCATCACTAAATTCATTGCCCCAACCCATTGGTTGGATTCCATATGTTCCCCCAAAACCAAGGTTTTCCTCCCCTACAGCCTCTCTATCCCACTATGAACCATGAGTAGGATGAAAATACAAGGAACAATATGCATTGTCTTCATGTGTGATTGCAAACCCTATAGGATTGCAAGATGCAATATTTTCCAAGTGTTTGTCGAAGTTACCCTTGTCAACATGGTTGATCTCAGCCATGAAATAGCTTTTATCTGCCTCAATGTTTTCTACTATCCCATCACTTAGCCATATAGTAATCCTTTGATGCATCAAAGATGGTATAGCCCTAATTCCATGAATCCACTCATGACCCGTCAACAAATTATAATTAGCTTTCGACTCCACAACCATGAACTCGGTGGGTCTGGTAATTATTCCAAATGTTAAATCAATTTGGATCACCCCCAAGGTGGTTCCAACTTTACCTTCATAGTTTGATAGCACCATATTATGAGGTTTGGTGTCTGTATCAAACTTCCATATTTTCTTTAACATGATATGCGACAATGAACTTAATGTCACATATCATGTTGAAGAAAATATGGAAGTTTGATACAGACACCAAACCTAATAATATGGTGTTATCAAACTATGAAGGTAAAGATCCACTAGGATTTAGTTCAGCTATGTTGACTCCCAAATTGGAGCCATCTGTGATCTTCAGCTTTTCCAGTTTAACCCTAAGGCTCTCATTATCTTTAGTCATTTCATTCTCTTGCTTGAAGCCCTCAGTAGCTTTGATCACATTGATGTTTTGGTTGAAGCCCTCAGTAACTTCGACCACATTGATGTTTTTGTTGAAGCCCTTAGTGGCTTCGATCATGTTTATCATGATTGGTCCAGTATAGTGAGCGTCTTCCACCTGCAAGGGATCTAATTCAATCTTCATTTGTGACTTGCCCTTATCTCTAAACCTTATCCTTCCATCCTTGATAGCATTTTGCACCAAATCCTTGAAAGGGAAACACTGTGAGGTTTTATGGCCAAGAAAATTATGATATTTACAAAAACTTTGTTTCTTTATGTGTTCTAACAGAGGAATTTTTGCACCAGGAGGCACTATCATTTAGCCATATTGAACTATCAAGTCGAAAATCTCGTCATACTTAGGGACGTCGAAAGTGTAAGTTCTCTCAGGGAACTTATCGTTCTTCTCTAGTTCAACATAATTTTTCACATTCGAAGGCACTAGTACCTTGAATGAATAAGGTGGCACTTGTTTCAGTTCAGCCAAGTTAATATTGCTCCAATCGAACTCTAACGGGTCACTACACATTTCGTGTTCATCCTCTTATATGTCAATGTAAGCTACTCTTTCTCTCATATTAATTTTATTTGCTCTAGCTTTTTCAGCCTTCAAATGCTCGATCTATCAAACATATTGCTCAACTGGACTATTGATCGTACCTGGAGATTAGGATCCGATATGGCTGGCATCGAGCGTTGTTGACGGACAGTAGATAGTGAGAGGAGGGGGTGTACCTGCAAGGCACTCCGATGCTGAAGTAAGACACTGAGCAAAGAGTGAGCAAGAACAAGAATTAAGGTCAGATAATTGAATACCTGACCCTTTCAAATGAGAGGGTTTATATACTGGTCCAAATGGATGATTATTGGTTCAAACCGTTGGGCGCGGATCATGGAACCCGTATAAATAGGTCACAGTCAAAACTAGCCGTTGGAAGACTTCGTCTTGGTCGGTATGGCTTTGGTCGGCAAAGACCATCACTCTTAACGTTGCTCGACGTCGAGCGTGCCATGAAGCTGGTTTGCTTGGCCCAATTCTGGGAGTTGGGCCAGCCCGGAACAGGAGCCCCCCAAGTCGTTGCTCCTGCGGAGGAGCGGTGCCTTAGTGACGGTTTCATGTCCAAGGTGTATGCAGTGCGTCTGGTGTCTTTCGTGCGCGGACCAGGAAGTTATCATCGATGATCCTTGGTAGGCGGGCAGTTGTTTCGTCGCCCGACAAAAGGGGATATGAAACAAAAAGTTAGCGTATCTGGGAATTCGCACCTATTTAATGTTCTGACGGCTAGCCTAGGGGCTAGAGCGTAGGTAATTATTGGCTAGGGGTAGGGGTCACACGTTTCTGCACGTGTTCCCTTCCCTATAAATAGGATCCCAAGGCTTTCTTGTAAGCTTTTTTGTTTCCCCTTCTTCTTCACTGCACTGCCCGTACATCAATCGTTGCTCTCAGCCGTCGACCACCACCTTCATCCGTCGACCACCGCCTCCAAAGCTAATCTTTTCTGCAAATGGACTCCCAAGCTCCAGGTACGGCTTTTATTTGCGTTTATACTAGTCATAGGCTTGATATTTAGCAATGTATGTGGAATCGGATAGAGTTTCCGGTAGTTTAGGCTTAAAATGAGTAGGTAAAAAATCTTCTGCCACCGTTGTTCGTCGACTACGAACCCTAGTTCGTGGTTGACGATGGTCCTGGTCGACTTTGACTTGGGACCTGGCAAGTACCTAGGTTTAGATCGTCTCATCTCCAATGTCGGGCGTTGGCCATCGCCTTGAGCGGTGGTTAGCCGGGGGCTATGGCTCGGGATCTTATTCCTGGGCCGGTGCGTGCCCTTTCACTTATCGAGCGGTGGAAGGGTGGATTTGATATTCTTAATCGAATTCACTGACACCTTTCCTCTGCTTTTCAGGTGAAAATTCGCTTATAGACCCGCTTGATATCTCCTCAGAAGAGGTATCCTCGGAAGACTCTGGTTCTTCCGCATCTGTTCCCTCCGACTCCGGAAGCTCGTCGGGAGAATCAGACGCGACCACAATGGAAGAAGGAGCCCCTGACTCTGGAGAGACGACGGATTCCCCTCGCTGCCCGGAAGACATAAGAACCGCGCCCGAAGAACGGGTAGTAGAAGACTTGCTCGACAAAGTGTCGTCGTTTTCGAGGCCTCGCACGGAGCCATTACCCACTGTTGGTGACCCGGAGGATTGGGTCGTCACCTGCCCCGGGGACGATGACCGTATCTTCTCAGACTTCGGCGGTTGCAAATTTTCAATGTACGAGTACGCGACTTCAGTCCTAGGGGTAACCTTTCCCTTCAGCGACTTGGTCTGTGTTGTGCTCGGGCACTTGGGTGTGGCCCTGTCCTAGCTGCACCCCAACGCTTACGCGTTTCTGAGAGCATTTGAGGTAACGTGTGCCCATCTGAGTGTTGGAGCCACGCTTCCATTGTTCTTTTGTCTGTTCTCACTGCAGCGCCAAGTAGGGCGGGGGACCGACCGAAAGGGATTTGTTTCTTTCAAGCAGCGGACCAAGATTTTCAAAGCTTACTCAGAGTCTATCCGGGCTTTCAAGACGGATTACTTTTTGATTAAACCTGCGAACGCAGAAGCTGTGAGGGCGTTGAGTTTCTTGGGGATAGACACCGATGAAAATGACGAGCCCAGACTCGATGATCAAGGACAGGTGATTCCGAGGAGGCTCTGGCTGTTTCCTTTCTCGTGGAAATACGCTCACTACGGGCGACCGGTTAGTGAGTTTGTCCATGTAGGGGACTCTCTTAACGAGGATGATGCGGCCAACTTTGAGGCCTTTAGGAATTTGATAGCTTCTTTTACCCCGACTCCTATGCAGGATGGAGAGGGTAAAATAATGCTAGACCAGGATGGTGGAGAGGATGTGGAGCGTCCTCTGATAGACGTCACGGACCTGCTGGCGTGTAACACCGGGCAAGAAGTGTCTGAGTTTTTTGGTATTAGTTTTTATTTCTGCTTGTTACTATGTTTTGATAATTTTTTGTCGTCCGTGACTAATCTTGTGTGCTCTTTTTCTTTACTTTGCAGGCTCCCTGTCGAACCCTCTTGACAAGATTCAGGAGCGCTTGTGTCAGCAACAGAAGAAACGGTCGCGGGTCGTTCAAACTAAGTTGACTGAGACGATCGGCTCTGGGTCGGGCCCCCTGGTTCAAGGTTCTCTGAGCGCGTCTATCGGCTCGCTCATGAAAAAGCACAAGTCTGCAGCGACCGTAGACTTGACTGCCAATGCTCCCCCCAAACCGAAGCATGTGTTGCCGCCCTGCTTTGTGAAGCAGAATTATTTTGAGGGGACGAGCATGGAGGTTGACCGGGCGGACTCTCTGTTTGTCGAGGCAATAGATCGCCCTGCCCGACGGCTGTCTCTAGCTCAGGATGTGAGCGCTGTTATGCGGGTTTTGTCCATGGCCTGGTTGTCGGCCGAAGGAAACCCTGGGAAAGAAAGGGAGGTAGCAAGGTAGAAGGAGTTATTGGCTGCTGCCGAGAGGAAGATGACGGTGGCCTCTAAAGAAGCCACTACCACTGCTAAAGAGCTGACTAAGCGAGGGAATATCATCGCCAAGCTAGAGGTCGACAAGAGGAGGGCCTTAGAGCAGAGCAAAAAGCTAAAGGACGCCTTTTTCCCAAAGGAGGACGAGGATGCTGAGACCAAGAGCTTGGTGAACAGGGCCCAGTTCCTTGCTCGGATCGACCAGGACATGGAAGATCTGAACTCGTTTATTGAGCTTAGTTTCCAAAACGCCGTGGACCAGATAAGAGCTCTTCATCCTGAACTGGCTTTGGATCTTGATCGCGGAGGATTCTCAGCCCGGGGTGACTATTCAGCCCGACCAGTCAGAGGTGCAGCCGAACCAGAGCGAAGGTCAACCTGGTGCTTCGGAAAGGGAGGGTAATTAGTTTTGTCCTACGTGTCATTAGCTTGTAACTTATAGCGTTTTTCTTGGGGACGTGGTCCCCTTTGTATGTAACCATGAACAAGTCGGCCCTTCGGGGTTGCATTTTTTGCAGTAAAATTCTATGTTCTTGATGGTCGTTTATTATTCTATTTAACTGTGCGTCCGTCGGAGGACTTTTCCCTTTATGTTTTTATAATGCTAACTGTTTGACGTCTTTGTAATGATTGGATGTGATTAAGCAAGTACGGGGTGTGTGTTTCTGATCTGTTGGTTTGGGGGACCAACCAGATTTTGGAGTCTGGCTCCTGGTCAGTGCACGGGCCAAGGTAATGGCTCGGGCTCCGAGGCTTGAACGTCCCATCACGAGCTGGGGTTCATCCTGGTCGTGGTACGTAGGTGACGTCGGACTCGTTTGAGTATCCGCCCGTGCAACAGTTATCCCCTTCCCTTGGAAGAAGATCCTGACAGTCATGTTATTTTGGGCTGTCGTGCTTGTACCTGGGCACGCAGTTCATAGTCGGACCTATCGCTCCTCGCTTGAGAGTCGAGCAAGGTGACTCTGTAACTTAACTGTAATATTGCTTGAGCTTCTCGGCGTTCCACGGTCGAGCAAGTTCTTCCCCGTGTAGATTTTCTAAATAATAGGCTCTGTTTTCGGTCTCTGCCCGGACGCGATATGGGCCCTCCCAGTTAGGCGTAAGTTTTCCCTCGCGGGAGTCTCTGTGATTTCTTCTTAGAATGAGACTACCCACCTCGAATGTTCGTCTTATGACTTTAGAATCGTATCGAGCAGCTATTTTCTGTTTGAGAGTTGCCTCTCGGAGAGCAGCTTTTGATTAGATTTCTTCGACCAGGTCAAGCTCGTCTCTCAAAACTTCGTAGTTGGTGTCTTGGTCCATTGGAGACTCTGTTCGTCTGGATCGGATGTGCATTTCCACAGGGATCACTGCTTCGGTCCCATATGCCAACCGGAATGGGGATTCACCGGTCGTTGAGTGGGGAGTGGTTCTATACGCCCACGACACGTTGTGTAACTCCTCGACCCAGTGTTTCTTGTGTTCGTCTAGTCTTCGTTTTAGACCTCTTAGGATTACTCTATTTGCAGGTTCTGCTTGTCCGTTAGTTTGGGGGTGCTCCACGGAAGCGAAGTGTTGTTTTGTTCCTATTGACGCAACAGATTCTTTGAAATGTCTATCGGTGAATTGGGTGCCGTTATTGGTTACAATGGCAAGCAGTACTCCGAACCGGGCGAGGATGCTCCTCTTGAAGAAGTGTAGTATGTTGAGCGCAGTAATTTTGGCTAAGGCCTCAGCTTCTATCCATTTGGTGAAATAATCGACGCCCATAATGAGGTATTTATTTTGGCCGGATTCGACGACGAATGGCCCTAAGATATCCATCCCCCACCACGCAAACGGCCACGGGGAAGATAGCGAATTTAGCTCGGTAGGGGGTGCTACGTGTACGTCCCCGTGTCGTTGGCATTTGTCGCATCTTTTTATGTGTTCTTTCGCGTCGTGCTGGAGCGTAGGCCAATAGTATCCTGCTCGGAGAATCGTTTTGGCTAACGATCGTCCGCCCGAGTGTTGTGCATTAATTCCTTCGTGGACCTCTCTTAGTACGTGTGGGACGTTCTCTTCTTCTACGCACCTGAGGAGAGGTGTAGAGAATCCTCGACGATACATACGTCCACCTACTAGAGAGTACGAGCACGACCTTCGACGCACGATGCTGGCCGTTTTTGGGTCTGTCGGAAACTCCCCTTTGGTTAGGTAGTCAAACACCGGGGTCATCCAGCAGTTGGCGTCGCCTATGAGATTAATGTCTAGGTGGGTTGAAGATTGTTCAATGCTTGGTCGGGGGGAGCACTTTTTGTATGATGGATTTGTTCTTTTTAGTGCTTGCCAACTTGGAAAGGACATCAGCCCAGGTATTATTCTCTCGCGGGACGTGTTTGACCTCCACGTTTGTGAATCGTTTTAGTTCGCCTTTTACAAGGGCCAGGTATTCGGCCATATTGTCGTTTTTGGCCTGGAAAACTCCTCGGACTTGGCTAGCGACCAGCTGGGAATCTGTGCAAATTGTGATCTTTTCTGCTTCCAGGTCGGTCGTGAGCCGTATGCCTGCCAGGAAGGCTTCGTATTCCGCCTGATTGTTAGAAGTGGGGAAGGATAAAGTTAAGGATACTTCGATGATGTTTCCCTCTTCGTTTTCTAAGATAACTCCAGCTCCACTACCCGTCGGGCCAGATGCTCCGTCCACGAAGATAGTCCATTTGGACGGAGATTTCGGCTCCTGCTTGGTGAAAGTGAGCTCTGCCACAAAGTCGGCCAGTGCTTGAGCTTTGAGATCTTGTCTCCCTTCGAATTTGATGTCGAATTCGGACAGTTCCAATGACCATTTTAGCATTCGCCCGACCATATCTGGTCGACCGAGTATTTGTCTTATGGGTTGGTCTGTTCTCACGGTGATGGTGTGGGCTAAGAAATAATGTCGTAGCCTTCTGGCTGCAAAAAGGAGGGCCAGGGCTACCTTTTCTACCTAGAGGTACCGAAGTTCAGGGCCCTGGAGTGCCTTGCTCGTAAAATAGACAGGTTTTTGTCCCTCGGGTAGGTCGCGTATGAGGGCCGAGCTTATAGCCTCGTTCGCCACGGCGAGATAAAGGTAAAGCGTCTCCCCTTCCATGGGCCTTGACAAAACTGGGGGTTCAGATAGTGCCCTTTTCAAGTGGGACAAGGCTAGCTCGCATTCCTCCGTCCATTCAAAAGTAGCCTCTTTGCGGAGGAGCTTGTAAAAGGGGAGGGCGTGCTGAGCGGAATTTGCTACAAATCGTGCGAGGGAAGCGAGGACCCCGTTCAACGATTGTATGGATCTTTTAGAATTAGGGGTTGGAAGTTCTGTGAATGCCCGACATTTGTCAGGATTGGCCTCGATACCTCGTTCGGTTAAATAGAATCCGAGGAACTTCCCCGCTCGGGCTCCAAACGTGCACTTCTCGGGATTGAAACGTATCTTGCATTTCCGAGCTTGATCGAATACCTTTCGTAAGTAGGTGATGTGAAAATAGCAAGTGTACTATTTTTCTCACTGTAGTAATAAAAGGGAAATTCCCCGTTTGTCGATCTCCAGGACTGCTTGACGATACAGAGTTTATAGATTGTTTCAATTAGACAAAAGCCTTTGGTTTTTGCGTTGTGGTGTAATTATACTACCAATTGCGAATAAATAAAACAAGTAAAAAGGTTGAACGAGATACAAATGAGAGAAGATTGCTAGGGTTCGGTGAATGAAACTTCTTGTAACAGATATAATTTATGACGGCGTAGAGCTATTCCTGTCAAATTAATTCCGGTCCTCAAGGGTATCTATTATTAAGTCCTTAGTAATAGACCTTTGATTATGTAACCTAATTACTATGTCCATAAACAATTAGGTTCATACTCAAGCATTCACATATCAAGAATTACCGGTCAGATAGAAAATCCCTAGTCCTAGGTTATTTTTACTATCCAAAGTTCTTATCCAGGTCAATGAATAATTGTTGTCCAGCTTACACTATTCATAAGAATCATCATTCGTTGGTCCGACAAATAATGCATAAAGAACGGCGATAAGAACAAATTAATGGAAAAGAAGAAATAAGCAATACTTTCATAAACATCAATACTGTCACATTCAGAATCAGGGTCACCCCCTAGCAATGGGGTTTTAGTTACTCATAATAAAAGTAAAAACAAAGATTAATATTGTTGTCATTACAGAATTTCGTGAGGAATCAATCTTCAATAGTTGGAAAACTCTTGAACATATGAATCCCGTGATCTTCCTTGAGTCTCCAGCTCTCAAAACGCGTATATTTTCTATCCAAAAATGTCCAACCCTCGGAAAATTGTGGTCTGGCCTTTTAATAGCTATTCAGTTGGATTTTTCCTGAATTTGTGCTCCATACGCGTACTGCGTTGTCCCATACGCGTATTGCCTAGTAGGAAACGCGTATTGGACGTAACACAGCATCTGGTACGCGTATTGGCCAGCCTGTTACGCGTATTTCCCAAATTGTTACGCGTATCACCAAGTTGTTACGCGTATCACCAGAAGCTTGTATTTTGGCTGAATTTTCCTTCCCTCTGGTCATTTTCGTATGGTACGCGTACTGGAAGGTCCATACGCGTATCAAGTAAGGTCATACGCGTATGGACAGCAGGTTCTCCAAAAATTGACTTTTTCTTCCGTTTTCTTGCTCGGGCTCGATTTCTCATCTGACGTTTGATCCCCTGAGCTTCCAAACTAGCTTTTTACCTGCTGACATACCAAAAAGTGTAAAATATCCTCAAGAAACTCATCAGTAACAACACACTTACTATCATGGAATTGAGCTTATTTCTAACGAAAAATGCTTCAGTTTACACAGTTTACCTGATTTATTTACGGTTAAATAGTGGAATGTCTAGCATAAATGGTGACTGATCACAACCCCAAACTTAGCTTGTTGCTTGTCCTCAAGTAACATCTTATTACCTTCAAAAATCATGTCACCCCAAACTTACTGTAAAACAGTTCTTACCACAATACTGCTGAAATCTTTCGCACTGGACCTCTTGATGTTTTTCAGGTTTTCTGATTCTTCCACATAGCCAACGAGCTAGAAACTCTTTCCCTCAGATATATAACTTCACCTGTCAGCTTATATCACACTCTCACCAAGTCTCTCTGGGTTAAAGTTTTATCACTCTCAAATCACAATATGCAATATCAAATCAACAGTTTGAATAAATTCTCTCATCCTATCAACATGTACAATCACACACACTTTTTGAGGTCTTTTAGGGTTGTAACTGGGCTTGGGTTTAGGTAGGCTATGAAGGTGGAACCTCAGGTTTATGTTTATTATATTTATTTATTTATTTTTTTTTTTTTGGTTCAGAGTACATGAAATCATTCTCTTACTACGTTTCTTTGTTATTATTCCTGTAGGGTTATGCAATCCTCTTTTCCTTTTATTTCTAGTGAATGTAGCATCTTTCAAAAGTTGTTCTTCGCTTTTCTCTTTCTTTCTTTTGGTTATTATTACTTTTTTTTTTTTACTACATTCACTTACTATTCATTGACTGCAAAGCTACCCCAAACTTAAAGGTTGCTATACCAACAGCAACCCCAAACTTAGATAGAAACGTAGATATGAAATCACTTCTCACATACTCTGAACAGGGTAAGATAGGTCCAGGGTCATGGGTTTAGAAAAAAAAAACGGGTATATCAACAATAAATGATTAAAGGCTCAACGGGGTAAAACAATGGATAATAATGATAATAATGGGATGGCTAGAAAGGCTCTAGGTGATAACAAAAACATGCCTCAGTGTGTGTATTCGTACAGCTAATAATAACAAAAGAACGTACGCAAACCAAGATTGATAAAGACATACCTGATATCGCTCATATGATAATAAGTGTTTGGCTTTTTATGAACTCACCAGGACGGGTTAAGCTGACTTGTTCTATCATACCTCTGAGTTCAAAGCTCATGCTCGTGGTTCTAATGTTAATCTTAACCAGTGCGTCCAATCATAAACAACAGTATCTAACGTCAGGGGACTGAAAGGGAGGATGCCCAAGTAGTTGGTGTAAGTGATCGCGAAACCAATAGCCAGACATAGTCACGTATCTAGGGAAATAAACAGGAAAATTGAGATAAACCAAATCACATTCATTAGAATTCGCCAACCCATAATAGGTGGTTACATCAAAGCAACAGAAATTAAACTGCATAACTAAAAAAAACAAAAATTAAACAAATAAAACCAAAAGTACAGAAACAACAATCAAACGAAAGAAAAAATCAAACCTCCCTTGGGTTGCCTCCCAAGCAGCGCTTCGTTTAACGTCGCATGGCTCGACGGGACACCTCATACTCAGAGGAATTTAACGGATTCAATTGGCCCCCCTTCACCGGGATTGTATGGGTTTAACCTCCTCTGTGGTTGCACTACCGGTTTCGGATTATCTTCCATCAGTATCTTATGCATGCATACTGTGGGGCTAATACCTTTTAAATCCTCAATAGTCCACCCAATAGCACTCTCATGTTTCTTTAGTACCTTTTCATTTTCTAATTCTGGTGAAGATCTCAGGTCCTCCCACTGACGTGGTTTGGATTTCATCCAAAGAGGTTGTGTATCCAGCATGGCAAGCACTTCTTTTTCTTTTTCATCATCATTCTCTTCAATCTCTCTGACTGACAGACTCAGAACTCTTTCCAATGGTGATTCAGGAAACTTTCTTTGCATTGTGCTAGTCACTATTTGATCAATTACATCAACAAAGTGGTTTGTACACATTTCCTCTTTATGTTTCATAGTATCCCGGACATCAATTCTGAGCTCTTCATCATATACCTTTAGGGTCAAGGTACCTCCCTCAATGTCTATCATGCATCTACCTGTTTCTAAGAACGGTCTTCCCAGAATCAGAGGTATCTCTTCATCTTCTGGCATTTCCAAAATTACAAAATCAACAGGAAAAACAAATTTATCAACTTTGACCAGAACATCCTCAACCACCCCATAAGGTCTCTTCACTGAGTGGTCAGTAAACTGAAGTGTCATTCTGGTATCCTGAACATTGCCAATTCCCAGCTTCCTGTAAATAGACAAAGGCATAAGGCTAACACTAGCACCCAAATCAATCAGCGCCCTTTTAAAAGACCTATCTCCAATGGTACACGGGATGGTCACAGACCCTCTATCTGGCTTCTTTACTGGAATCTTCATACCCTGCAAAATAGCACTACAAGTTTCAGTTAATATAACAGGGTCAGCGTCAGTGGTGCGCTTCTTGGAGATGATGTCTTTCATGAACTTCGCATAGATAGGCATCTGCTCGAGTGCCTCAGAGAATGGAATATTGATTTCTAATTTCTTGAACAATTCCATGAATTTCTGAAAATTTTTCTCATCTTGCTTCTTCTTTTTGTTTCTTTGTGGGAAAGGAAGCTTAATGATGGGTTTTGGTTCAGGTAGCTTTTCTTGTACCACCGGCATTTTCACACTTTCTTCCTCAGGTGGTGTCTTATTCTCTAAGATTTCCAGGTCCACTTCACACAATGTATCTTCTTCTTCATCCTTCTTCTTAAGATCTTCAACAGATTTTCCGCTTCTTGTTGTTACCGCACTCACATTATTGTGCTCCCTTGGATTTGTCACTGTTGCACTAGGTAATGCGCCTGGTATTTGGGAATTTTTTATCTGTTGTGCTATCTGACCCAATTGAATCTCCAGATTTTTAATTGATGCATTGGTGCTTTTCTGATTATTCCTGGTTTCCTCCTGAAATTGCATATTATGAGTTGCCATCTTCTCTATAGCAATCTCCCAATCCGCTTTCTTCTTGGTTCTCTGAGCTTTTTGCGCAGTGTTCTCTCTGGTTCTGCGTCAAAATGAAAATGAGCTGAGGCCTTACCTCGCATACACTGATTAGAAGAAGTTAGTTATTATAATAATAAAAATAAAATTAACAATAAATAAAATTTTGGATGCAGAGCAACAAAATTCTAATTGAAAATAAATTAATAAACTCTACTATCTTTGGCAGTCCCCGGCAACGGCGCCAAAAACTTGATGTGAAAATAGCAAGTGTACTATTTTTCTCACTGTAGTAATAAAAGGGAAATTCCCCGTTTGTCGATCTCAAGGACTGCTTGACGATACAGAGTTTATAGATTGTTTCAATTAGACAAAAGCCTTTGGTTTTTGCGTTGTGGTGTAATTATACTACCAATTGCGAATAAATAAAACAAGTAAAAAGGTTGAACGAGATACAAATGAGAGAAGATTGCTAGGGTTCGGTGAATGAAACTTCTTGTAACAGATATAATTTATGACGGCGTAGAGCTATTCCTGTCAAATTAATTCCGGTCCTCAAGGGTATCTATTATTAAGTCCTTAGTAATAGACCTTTGATTATGTAACCTAATTACTATGTCCATAAACAATTAGGTTCATACTCAAGCATTCACATATCAAGAATTACCGGTCAGATAGAAAATCCCTAGTCCTAGGTTATTTTTACTATCCAAAGTTCTTATCCAGGTCAATGAATAATTGCTGTCCAGCTTACACTATTCATAAGAATCATCATTCGTTGGTCCGACAAATAATGCATAAAGAACGGCGATAAGAACAAATTAATGGAAAAGAAGAAATAAGCAATACTTTCATAAACATCAATACTGTCACATTCAGAATCAGGGTCACCCCCTAGCAATGGGGTTTTAGTTACTCATAATAAAAGTAAAAACAAAGATTAATATTGTTGTCATTACAGAATTTCGTGAGGAATCAATCTTCAATAGTTGGAAAACTCTTGAACATATGAATCCCGTGATCTTCCTTGAGTCTCCAGCTCTCAAAACGCGTATATTTTCTATCCAAAAATGTCCAACCCTCGGAAAATTGTGGTCTGGCCTTTTAATAGCTATTCAGTTGGATTTTTCCTGAATTTGTGCTCCATACGCGTACTGCGCTGTCCCATACGCGTACTGCCTAGTAGGAAACGCGTATTGGACGTAACACAGCATCTGGTACGCGTATTGGCCAGCCTGTTACGCGTATTTCCCAAATTGTTACGCGTATCACCAAGTTGTTATGCGTATCACCAGAAGCTTGTATTTTGGCTGAATTTTCCTTCCCTCTGGTCATTTTCGTATGGTACGCGTACTGGAAGGTCCATACGCGTATCAAGTAAGGTCATACGCGTATGGACAGCAGGTTCTCCAAAAATTGACTTTTTCTTCCGTTTTCTTGCTCGGGCTCGATTTCTCATCTGACGTTTGATCCCCTGAGCTTCCAAACTAGCTTTTTACCTGCTGACATACCAAAAAGTGTAAAATATCCTCAAGAAACTCATCAGTAACAACACACTTACTATCATGGAATTGAGCTTATTTCTAACGAAAAATGCTTCAGTTTACACAGTTTACCTGATTTATTTACGGTTAAATAGTGGAATGTCTAGCATAAATGGTGACTGATCAGTAGGATGCATGGTCCGTCTCTTGCTGAGATTTGACGATCATATCGTCCATGTACACCTCAAGCATGTCCCCGATTTCTACCCAGAATACCTTATTCATCATGCGCTGATATGTCGCGCCTGCATTTTTTAGACCGAATGGCATAACGTTATAATAGTAGTTTCCCGATTCGGTCATGAAGGCCGTGTACTTTTTGTCGGACACGACCATGGGTATCTGATTGTACCCCGAGTAGGCGTCCATGAAGCACAATAGCTTGAAACCGGACGAATTGTCGACCAATTTATCGATGTTAGGCAAAGGATATGCGTCTTTCGGGCATGCCCGGTTAAGATCAGTATAATCAACACACATTCTCCACTTTTCATTAGATTTCTTGACAAGTACAACATTTGAGAGCCAAGTTGTGTACCTGGCCTCGGTTACAAATTTTGCCTCTAGGAGGTCTTTAACAACAGATTCGGCCGCTCTGGTTTTCTCGGTCGACTGCTACCTCCTATGTTGGGCGACCGCTTTGTGTGTTGGGTCGATGGAGAGGTGATGACAGGCCGTCTCAGGGTCGAGCCCTGGCATTTCTGCGGCGCTCCAAGCAAACAGATCCGCGTTTCCTTTGAGGCATGCCTCTAACTGTCGTTTCGCCAAGTCGGGCAGATGTGCCCTGATTTTAACGTACCGAGTCGGATCATCTCCCAAAGGAATCAGCTCGAACTCTCTGTCTGGAATTGGCTGGGAAAGTGAATCGGTCAGCTTTTGAATGCCCTCGTTGTCGTCTGAGAACCTGTAGTCCAGATCGATCGAGTCTACCTGAGGAAAAGCCTTGGATGTTTGTGGAGTATCTGGCGAAGTCAGTGTCGAAGGACTTGGTTGGTAAGATATTGAGCTAAGACCTTTAGATGTCACCTCAAAACATCGGCGGGCAGCTTCGACGTCACCGTGCAGCGTAGCAACCTTGCCCGAAGTAGTATAATACTTCATTTTTAGGTGGATAGTGGATGGAACAGCGATCAGCTCGGCCAATTTCGGTCGTCCCAAAATACACTGGTATAGCGATGGGCAATCCACGACTAGGAACTGGACGCGAACCGTTCTGGCGGTCTCGGATACCCCGAAGGTGACGAACAGATCGATGTATCCCCATGGTCGGGAGACTGCTCCGTTGAAACCTTGTAAGTCTGATCCGACGTACGGAGTCAGGTGTGTTTCGTTCAACTGGAGTGTCAAAAATAACTGGGAGTACATGATGTCACAGGAGCTGCCTTGGTCTACTAGGATTCTCCTTACATCAAAATTTGTCATTCGTGCCCAGATGAGTAGTGGGATGCTAGCATTTGGTGCCCCTCCTAAGAGTTCCTCCCGGTAAAAGGCAAGGGGTATTGAGCCTTCCCTTGGGGGGTCAAGGGTCGCGCTCTGTGCAGGGCCTTTCGCAATTAGTTGGTCGAATTTCCTCTTTATCGATCCGACCGTGATTTTGTTAAAACCTCCTCCTGAGATGACCATTGCTGATGGAACGGTCTCCCATGGGCTGTGGGAGGAAAAATATCCCGGATTCCCCGTATGATCGGGCAGGAAGAAGTCTTCTGGGCGATCGATGCTCAGGACGACCTGCATGTTCGCATCCGTTGGAATGGGCACGGCCTCCTCGATCTTTTGAGTCTCCTGCGCTTCTTGTCGAGGGGTGTTCCTAGATTTTGTAAATTTTTTAAGGTGCCCGTCCTTAATAAGTATTTCGATTGCATCTTTGAGATGGATGCAGTCTTCGGTATTGTGGCCGTGACGTTTGTGGAATCTGCAATACTTTGTTTTGTCCGTGCCCGGTTTGCTGGGTAGCTGCTTCGGAAAGCGTACCCCTGCTTGCCTGAATTCTGAGTTGGCACATTCGGACAAGATCTTCTCCCTAGAGACCAGGAGGGGAATATATTCATGAAATCGGCCGACGAGTCCTCTGTGCTCCCGCGGTTCACGGGAGCGATCATCCTTTCTTTTGTCTCCTCCCGACGAGATGTTGAGGGTTCATCGACCCGGTGGGGCTTCGCGTCCTTGCGACGTCGGGCGTCTCGGACGGAGCTAGCTGCCTGCTTTTCCTCATATTGGATATAAGTTTGGGCTTTCAACAAGAATGTGTCAAGGGTGGCAGGGGTCTCGATGCCAACCTCCCGGTGGAAATCGGTTGAAGGACATAGTCCTCGTTCCAGGAAGTACTTCTTCATGTCGTCCGTTGTGGACACCTGGACTGCTTCTTTATTGAACCTTTCGATTTAAGTTCCTAAAGGTTCGTCTTTCCCTTGGATGATCTCTTCGAGAGACGCTTTCGTCTTCGGATGCCGCCTAGAGGCGGTGAAGTGCCTGGAAAATGTGCTTCCGAGCTATTTCCAGGAAGTGATGGACTCTGCTTCGAGGCTTTTGTACCACGTCATCGCTCCTTTCCTCAGATATGTAGGAAGAGGCGACATTTGATCGCTCCTCGTACCCCTCGGTAGTCGAGCAAAGCATCAATATTCTCAATATGCTCGTCAGGATTTGTGGTTCCATCATATGATCTTAATGGTGGAGGTTTTTCTAAACCCCTTGGAAGTTTTAGCCGCCATGATTTCCAACGAAAGGGGGCCCCGGGTGTCCTCATCGTCGCTGGAGTTGAATGAAAGGGATCTGGGCGCACGCTTCTTTGCTCGCCGAGGTGATGCGGATCTTGATCTTCTCCTTCTTGATTTTCTTGGAGGGGAAGATCGAGAAGGCGATGGGCGAGGCCGTTTGTCACCAGTAGATTCGTCGATGCGTCCTTTCCTCTTTCTCTTGGAAGGAGAGGGACTACGCCTTCTTTGGTATCTCGCGGGAGACCGGGGTCGACAATTGTTGTCCTCGACATGGGCAATCTTCTCTCCATGTGTAATACCTCAAAATTTTCCCTCTCATATCCTCAACATATTGCATATTATTTTGCATTCATAAATTCATAAAATAACCAAAAACATTGCATCATATATAGCATAGCTGAGGCATAGGTATGTGATCAATGATCGGAGCAACCGAAGGCATTACCGAGGAAATCAAAGGGCTACTAAGCTTCTCAACCTTGTGAAAAGGGTTCACAACATCCCACAAGTCTTCACTTGGAGCCACGAGCCATGGACAGATGGGTTTAATTAAAGGAGGTGAG
Source organism: Lathyrus aphaca (assembly GCA_963966055.1). Taxonomy (NCBI): domain Eukaryota; kingdom Viridiplantae; phylum Streptophyta; class Magnoliopsida; order Fabales; family Fabaceae; genus Lathyrus; species Lathyrus aphaca. The sequence goes on from OZ014519.1 coordinate 187,276,977, forward strand.
CAGTGCAATATTTCCGAATGAAAAGGCCAAATTAGGGTTTCACTTCTACGCGGCTTCTGCATGAAGTTCTGGTTCAAAGAGGATTTCATTGTCTCATATATGATGTCAAGTTCCTAAGGTTCAAATCTCGTCCACAAATTCATTTTGGAAGGGGTTCGACTGGCCAGACGACGGAAATCGAGGAATCGGGGAAAAGGCAATCGAGCTAGGTAAAAAAGGGGTCGACTCCGTATTTTTAAGATTGAAATCATGAAACCAGGGTTACAATGATCCTATGGTTCAAGTATGGTCAAGAAATGATGGAGTAATCATAAAAATATCAAAGAAAAATCGTTTGAAAAGTAGTTGGTTTTGCATTTCCCTCCACTTTTCCTTCCACTTTCTTTCCACACTTCTTTTCATTCTTTCCATCTTGTTTTTTCCATTTCAATTCCACTCAATTTCCCTTGGAAGCTTCCACCATGTTCTACCATCTTCTAGAGTGTTCCAAGGAATATTCCAAGGAATATTCCAAGGAATATTCCTTTTTCCAACCTTAACCCTAACTAACTACCAAACCTAATTTTGGATCCCAAGCCTAATTTTTGGGCCCCAAATCAAGTTTCATTCCAAGCCTAGCCTCTATATATTCATTAATCACTTCATTGAAGAGGGTTCACACCATTTTCCAATTTTTCACTCTTTCACAATCACTTTTTCTCTCTCACTTCTCCTCCATTTTTCCTCCTCTCACTAAAGCTTTTTGAATAAGCTCTTCAAGTTTCACATTGAAACTTGAAGATCTTGAAGCTTAGCCTCAACCTTCATTGATTGTGGATTGTAGAAGAAGAAGCTACTGAATTTTGTTGAAGATTTCGGCTTATCGGGAGTGCACGAAGGTCCAACGTCAAGAACGCATTTATTTTGCGGTTTCTCGGTTTTCTCTTTGATCAAGCTCCGATTCTTGCAACATTCTCCGAAGCACTTATCCACTTCATAGGTTGGCGATCTAATTCACTTCTTCTTTAAGTTATTCTCTTCATCTCGCCATTTCGGCATTCTTTAATTGCTTTTCGTTGTGCTTGTGATCGATTATGTTTCTTTATGTGTTGCTTGCATTTTGTGATTTTTGTTGGATTTGGATTTAAGGTGTTGATAATCATAGGTTCTAGCATGTGTAAATAAGCTCCAATTAAGTAGAAATTAGTGTTAGCATGTTCCTAGGTATGTTAGGGATCATTAGAAGTGAGTTTGTGGCCAACAACACTTATTTTCAAAGTATTTTTTTCAATTCTGTTCAGTGTTAACCGGTTAACGCATTTGGTTAACCGGTTAACGCGTGCGTTTTGCCACAAATTAGTGTTGTCTAGGGTCCGTTAACCGATTAAAGCATATGGTTAACCGGTTAACGCTGTTGATTTTTGGATTTTTTGTTTGTTTGATTGCTCATTCTTGCTTTCTAGTGCTTTTAATGTTCATACATGTTTAGGTAGTCATTTTAGGGAATTTTTGAGTCCATTTCCAGTAGCTCATTTCCCGATTTTGAGTCGTTTCGACACGATTCTGTTCATGTCGCATATTATGCCTTTTGTGTTCTTTTGTGCATAGCTTGATTTCTTGCATTTTGTTGCCATGTTCATGCATTATTTGGCATATGAATAATCATGTTGCATTCTGTTTTTACATGTTTGCATTGCTTTAAATCATTTTGCATTTCATTGTATCAAGATATGTTGCATTTTGCATAATCATATGTATGTGTATTTGGTTACACTTTTTTGCATGCTTGATCATAGCATTTACATCAATTCAATTTTGAATTTTGCATAGAGTTTAGTATGTTTGTTGAGCTATCACATTGAATGTTCATAATCAATAATCATCATGTTTATGTGCCATGTTCATGTGTTACATTTTTGCATTACTTGTTGCATAATCCACATGTGATGCATTCTTGCATAATCATCAAAAATGCTCATGTTCTTGCATTTATATATGTTGAATTAGGTTCAAATACATGTTCATGATGAATTGGTATATGTTGTATTAAGTTTGAGCATTAAAAATGAAAATAATCAATTCTGGATTTTGCATTTCATAGCTGTTTTTGCATATAAGTGTTGTAAAATGTATGTTGTTTGTTATGTGTACATGTTGTATTTGACTTTTTACACCTACTTTTTCATGCTGCATGCTGGCTGTAAAAAGCTTATTGGTGTTAGGCATAGTTTCATAGTTGTTTGTGTATTAGGGGCTGTAGTAGGTACTGTATTTTTGTCCTAGCAATTTTTAGTTCCTTTAGGATTAGAATAGAGTTTAGTTTAGTTCCAAGTTGCCTTAGGATTTAATTAGGGTGTGTTTGCTTATTATTTTTAATAAAATGCACATTAACATTTGTTTTGTAGAGGGGAAGATTGAGGTAAGTCTCCTTACCTTATCCTTTATTTTATTTTTATGCATTTAATTTGCATTTAATTTCCTTCTTTCCATACTTGTGATTGGTAGGATTCCCCATTGTTAGGATCAACTTATCTTCCTTAGGAAGTAAGTTGCATCCTTTTTCCTTCTTTCTTTCCCTTTTCTTCCTTAGGGTTAGAAATCCTCACAAACCATTAGGATCTCCCTTTTATGAATAATAAATAACTTAGGTTGTGTCTTAGTCTCCCTTAGTTTTTGCCCTTTTTCCAATTTGAGTCTTTCTCTTCTCATCTTCAAACAAAATCCAAAAATACTTAATAAATGCATGAAAGGATCCCTTGTGTATAGCCTTATCCCATGAGGCACTTTCACTCATTCCATCTTGGAGTGGTGTAGGCTCGTCTAGCATGATGTACAAGTCTCATCAATGGGTTGTTTCATAAAACAAACAAATTCAAAACATTTCTCATAAAAGACAAAAGCAAATAATAAGCGACTTTCCTGCGGGAATTCTCTTCTCATCTAATTCATTCTATGTGCGAACACGCGACGACTTGTCTTTCATGCAAGACGGTAAATGCACTTGTACTAGACGAGCCTGCAACACCTGAGCATAGACATACGCAGTTCCAGCCATAAAAAAACACAAACAAATAGTTCCCGCCTTAGTTTGGCGAACTACGTCGACTCTAATCCTCATTATCCCGATGAGGTACGTAGGCAGCGGGGTAGGGCCCGTTCGAGTACATTCTTTATTTTCCTACATTTCCCCCTTTCTTTCCATTCTCTTTTCAACTTCTTTCTCATTTCACTTCCATTCCAGTTAGCAGTTTTATTCAGCAGCAGTTATATTTTTCTCACCCTTTGAAACAAACAAGCAAGCGTGGATCCCGTCAGGTACGGCGGACGATTTAGGGTGCTAATACCTTCCCAGGTCGTAACCGACTCCTGAACCCAGATCTTTGGTTCGCATGACCTTGTCCTTTCCTTCTTCCTAGGTTTGTGCAGCATTACCTTTCCCATTCCTTCGGGATAAAAATGCCTGGCTGGCGACTTTACCCTTTCCGCGCCACTTTCGCGTTTGTACTAGGATGAAGATCCCGGGAGCGACAGCTGGCGACTCTGTTGGGGATCGAACCCAGAATCTCTGGTTTCCCTTGTAGAGTCAATCCTAGCGCCCTTCTCGGGAATGTATTGATACCGGAATCTTTCTGGGTTAATACGCTACCTTGATAGTTATGTGCAGTCAAGGGACCGATCATTGAGAACCCTTGTGAAAACATCCCTCTCCAGTGATGACAGTGGCAGACCACATTTGTTGGCAAACCCACTCGCATCCGAGGGCCCACTGGGAACTCGCATAGGATGGCCTGGTTCTCTCATAGGAATCCAGTCAAGGAAAACTATTCGTATGACGATAGTATTGTACCCTTCAGGATGAATGTACTATTATTTCTCGATTCAGTGCTTGAAGCTGAGGACTTATGAGGGATGCTTGTTTCCTTGGACTCAGCTGAGACCTCCCTGAGTAGTACATAATGCCAAACCGATTCCCTGATATGGTCATGAGCCATTTCTCGGAAATGGTGAACGTATTATTGCTATTCGGATTTGAGAGTCTGTGATGTTGACTCGAGTAGCACACCCGTGAGATTGGGAGGGGTTTACAGGTTTGCAGGAACCCTAAACTTCAACATACCCATGAATGCCAGTATATTTCGGTGATATGATCTTGTTCTGTTAATTATGGATTTTGAAATCACGAACTCCTGATCAGAGATACTTGTGATGATATTGTGGCCTTGCACAGACACTTGATTATCTGATTCACTACACATACACGTAACTGATCACATGCCTTGCCTTGCATAACATCATAACATCATTAATCATTTGTGTTATTTTTATTCTCAGGGTTCATTACATCCCATTTCTGGTCATTTTTGCTGCTTCAACATGGAGATTCCAAAGAAGATAAATGTCCACTATACTTTCCCACAACAGGAGACAGAGAGTATTTAGGGATTGATTAGCTTGATGGGTGACAAAGTCCTTGATGATTTCAGGAAAGAGTTTGGCAAGATACTGGATTATGGAGCAAGCCCACAGTTGACCAGAGGGATAGCTTGCATTCTTTGTTGCAGTTCTATGATCCACAGTTGAGGGTCTTTGTTTTCCCTGATTATATCTTGGCACCTATATTAGAGGAGAATTCTAGTATGCTGAGTGTTCCTATTAAAGAGGGTATGCCTTACTATGCTTCAGAAAGGACCCCTCCTCATGAGGATATCACTGTTGCTTGTCATTTGAGTATGCCCAGACTCAAGATGGGATTAGAGGCTGGCCAAAGTAAGGGGATCCCTTTGGAATTTCTTATCACAGAGGCGCATATCATGGCATTGGGAAAGAAATGGGCAGACTTCAAAGCATTGTTAGCCATGATAGTGTATGGAATCGGTTTATTTCCAGGAGAGAAAGGGCTAATTAGCATGGAGGCCATTACCATCTTTGTCAAAAGAAATCTTGTACCCACGTTGCTAGCTGACTTCTACTATGAAGTTCACCACAGGAATGAGAAGAGGAAGGGACATGTAAATTGTTGTGCTCCCCTATTTGCTGAATGGTTTGTAAGGAAACTCCCTAAATCGGGACCTTTTCAGGACTTGAAACAGTCTTGGAAGTGGTCCAAAAGATTAATGGGCTTAACCTCAGCTGGCATTGCTTGGGGATGCAATAGAGATCTGGTGGGCAAAGAAATGTTGGTAAGTTAAGGTAGCTTTCCAAATGTGCCTTTGATAGGAAGGAAAGGTGGGATCAGCTACAATCTTATCTTATCCCGAAAACAATTTGGCTATCCTTTAAGAGATGTACCAGTGACTGACGATACAAATGAGTCTTTATACTTTCCAGCAGAAGGAAATTCCAAGATAAGCATACTAGCATCCCAAGCTTGGGAAGTTAGGGTGATGAAAGGGAAGAAAGACTTTGGAAGAGTGGATCCCAACACTTATGATCCTTTTGCCAGCTGGTTGGAGGATCGTGTAAAGACTTTGTTGCTCCCATTTTCTAAGGAAACACCTCTATACCCTAAGGAGGTAGCACCCACGACTTCAGTGCCTCTGCAAGATTATCAAAAGTTGGAAGCCTTGGTTCAATAGCTCAGATTGGAGAATCAAGAAGCTTACAATTTATGTCAGAAGCTGAAGATGCAGAATTAAAAGTTGGAGGAAAGAGCTCACAAAGCGGAAGAGATGGTTAGGCTCAAGCAGCAAGATTTTCAAGAGAGAGAGCTTTACTTCAAGAAAAAGGGATTAGCTGAAACTCACAAGGTGGACCAGCGCCGGAAAGAGAGGAAGGACCTGAATGAAGCCAATGAAGTTGTTACCTTATGGCAAGAAAATTGGGAAGACAATTTGAGGAAGCAGAAAGAGCTGGAAGTCAAGCATAAGCTGGAAATCAAGAGTCTGCAGGATTCTTTGGATGGACAGAGAGAGCTCCTTTAGAAGGCTTATCATCAAGAGAAGAATTGTCTCCAAAGTTTAGCAGAGAGCCAACAAGCGGTAAAGGAAGCTCAGAAAGAAATAGAAGACTTGAAATTGAAAGTTGATGTCAAGAGAGCCAAGGTTGATCCTATTACAAGTCTAGAAAGTGAAAAGGTGTTCCTACAGCAAATCGAGGAACTGCGGGCCTCCTTTGACCTTAGGGATATCCTAATTCAGAAGCTCGTACAGGAACCTACGCATCCAGATGTAGCTCAGTTGTTGCAAAATGTCAAGCGCCTCAGTTGGAGATTACAGGATATAGATTTTCCTAAGCTTTAGTCTTGTATTCATATGACTTGGATTACCCACAGGCTTGTTGTGGGAGTCCCCTCTCTCCTTATGTACTTTTCTCTTGACATATGAATTTGCACCCTGTGAGGGCTTTTGTTATTCTAATTATCTTCTGGTATACTCAAAGTCTCTGGTTATATTTGTTGCACGGACATAAAATAAATGCTACCACTTCAAATTCGAATGTCACACGGGATTTTCTTGCAAGGGATATTTTCTCAACACCAGAATGGGAAAACAAATGAAGCCTTGGGAATAAAAGGAACACATTGCATTGCATATGCATCATTTACATTTTTTCTTTGTTTTGCAGGTTTTCTACAGGGTGCTTAATTTATCTGTGTTTCAGGCAAAGATTGCGAGAGCTGCCAAGACCTGACATCTCCAACAAGATATCCCGCATCGCTACGTAACTCGTAGCAACCAGAGGACAGTGATGGACGCTATGCAAACTGAGCTTAATGAGTTCCGCACCAGAATGGGAGAGTTCATGGTCATGATGCAAGGGATGGCTCAGGGACAACAAGAGTTAAGGAATGCAGTTCAGGGGCTCAACCCTCCTCAGACTAATATCCCTGTAACCACTCCTGACGTCCAAGTGACTCCTCCCAACACCAACAATGGCCCAGGTGGACCTCAAATTCCAGAGCATGGCACAACAACTTTCATTCCGATACAAGACAAGCAGGATGATCAGTTCCCTTCTTTCAACAATGACATGGGGTTCGGAGGAGAAGGAAATCTCCAAGACTTTTTGGTACTTCCTGAGAAAGTCAAAGTCCTCGAGTGTAGAGACACTTTGGGGATAGATGTGTCTGACATGGGCCTAGTCCCCGGGGTGGTTATTCCTCACAAATTCAGGTCGCCTACTATTGACAATTATAACGGTAGCTCCTGCCCAAAGACTCACTTGCAGGCATTCTACCGGAAAATTGCTGCCCATACTAGGGATGAAAAGCTCTGGATGTACTACTTCCAGGATAGTCTCTCCGGAGGGTCCTTGGAATGGTATATGAAGCTAGAGAGAAGTTCTGTAAGAAGCTGGAAGGAATTCGGAGAAGCATTCCTCAAGCAGTATCAGTATAATATCGACATGGCGCCCAGTCGCACTCAACTTCAAAGTCTGACTCAGAAGAATTCCGAGAGCTTCAAGGATTACACACAAAGGTGGCGTGAAGTGGCCGCTAGAGTGCAACCGCCTTTGTTGGAGAGAGAAATGGTAAACCTGTTCCTGGATACCCTCCCTGGGGATTTCATGGAAAGGCTAGCTGGATGTTCCTCAAGTGGATTTTCGGATATCATCTTGACTGGCGAGAGAATAGAAAGTTGGATCAAGCAAGGGAAGATTCAGAATGGGGGCGCTTCGAGTTCTGGTGTCAAGAAGCCCTTCGTGAAGAAGAGAGAAGGAGAGACCGGGGAGGTGTACGCGCAGAGGGGAGGAAACAACAGAGGATTTTATCAGCAAGTTGCTCCTATCACTATCTCAGCTCAACCTGTTCAACAGCAAGTCCAACAACCACAGCAACAGCGCCAGCAAGGGTATCAGCAAAGGGCTCCTCGTCCATATTACCCCGAGAAGCCCAAAGAAAGGCATTTCGAAGCTCCGCCGATGTCTTATTCACAGCTTTTGAAGAACCTCCTACAACTCCATATGGTTCAACTCCGAACTTTACAACCCCCGAAGCCGGGCCAAATCCCCGAGGGTTATGATACAAATGCTAGATGCGAATTTCATTCCGGAGCTCCCGGACATACCACAGAGAACTGCAAAGCACTGAAGCATGTCGTTCAAGATCTACTGGATTCTAAAGCAATCAACTTTGCTCCTACTCCTAATGTAATTCAGAACCCCATGCCTCCTCACGGAAGTACGGTTGGGGTAGTTGATGAAGGGGAGAATCTAAACTTGGTGCGCGATGTCAATGACCTGCAGACTCCGTTGAATGTTGTTAAAATTTGCTTATCAAAGAAAGGTATCTTCCCTAGGTGTGAAGTTGATTGTCCAGGATGTGTTGAAGCTACAAATGGTTGTGAGCTGTTGAAAGCAGGGATCCAGAGCATGATTAATGAAGGAGTGTTGCAGTTTGACAAGATTGTAAAGGAAAGCAAAGTCTCTACAATAACCATCTTCTACGATCCATCTCGAGTTCCTCTACTGTCCAGAGTGGCACCGATAACGATCACCACTGCAGGACCAGTATTGTATCAGAGTGATAAAGCCATTCCCTGGAATTATGGTGACGAAGTATACTGTAACGGCCAGAAGCACGAGTTGGCCGCGTCTAGTACAACCCCGACTCAAGTAGAAAATGTTGGAGTAGGGGGCTTTACTAGAAGTGGAAGGTTGTTTGCGCCGGAAACACTAAGAAATAGTGTGATACCACCCAGGGACATGCAGAAGCCCAGGCTAGAGCGAGAGGGAAGCAGCCAACGGTTGTCAATGAGCCTGCACCAGTAACTGATCCAGACCTTACCTTTGATAAAGAAGCTGAAGAATTCTTGAGTATTATCAAAAAGAGCGACTACAAGATTGTGGACCATCTGCAGCAGACTCCGTCGAAGATTTCCATCTTGTCCTTTCTCATGTGTTATGATTCCCACAGGAAGGCCCTCTTGAATATTCTGAACAAAGCGTACGTGCCTCAAGATATTTCAGTAAATCAATTGGAGGAAGTGGTATCTAGTGTCAATGCCAGTCACGGATTGGGTTTCACAGACTTGGATCTGACTTCTGAAGGGTGTGCGCATAATCGGGCATTGCATATCTCTTTAGAATGTAAAGGTGCAGTACTCTCTCACGTGTTGGTAGATATCGGGTCGTCGTTGAATGTCTTGCCCAAGAAAGCACTGATGAAGTTGGATTATGATGGAGTAGTTCTAAAGCCCAGCGACCTGGTGGTTAGAGCATTTGATGGGTCGAGGCGATCGGTGCTTGGGGAGGTGGATTTACCAATTAAAGTAGGTACAGAAATCTTCAATACCACGTTTTACGTAATGGATATACAACCTGCATATAACTGTTTTCTTGGAAGACCTTGGATACATGCAGCAGGAGCCGTATCATCCACACTTCATCAAAAGCTAAAGTTCATCTGGGAGGGTCAAATTGTAACTTTCAGTGGGGAAGAAGACATTTTTGTTAGTCATTTAGCTTCATTCAAATATGTGGAGATGGATGGCGAAATAGTTGAGATCCCATGTCAAGCTTTTGAGCCCTTGAAGACCGAACAAGCATCTGCAGTGGCAGCTTCTCCTGAAGAACCGAAGAAGGGGGTTTCCATAGCCTCTTATAAGCAAGCTCTTGAGGTGGTAGAGTCAGGGGTGCGAGAAGGCTGGGACAGTCCAGTAGAAGTGCCAAAAAAGAAAGATATGTTCGGAATTGGTTACCATCCTGGGCAGTCATCCTCTGAACCAAATGCTAGAGGTCGTCAAGGCCTAATTACTTTCACGAGTGCGGGGGTGGTGGATTATGGAAACATCAGTGTCGTGCAGGATGACGCAGTTGATAGTGACTGTGAGCTAGATGAGTGGATTAGGCCTGCCGTTCCAGGAACTCATCTTAGCAATTGGACATCAGAAAGGCTTATTTCAGTCACCTCTTTCGAAGAGTAATTATTTTTGTTTATGTTTTTCCTGTATTCAAGCACTATGCCTTGCCCGGGGCATAGTAGCTCTTTGTAAGGGTTCTTTTGTTCTAACACAATTTACAATCATAAATAAAGCTGAATTTTCGCATTCATTCATGTTGTTCTTTGTCTTTCATTTTTGCATTTTTGTTTTTCACAAAAAGAAAGAAAAGTTTTAAAACAGGCAATGTACCTCATTTTCTCAAGCCTTTTCTAAAGCCTTGCATGAATCACCATTCATGCAGGTGCTCGTCACCGGATCCTATCAATGACGACCCTATTATGGCTGGGTATGACTTTGATAATCCAATTTATCAAGCCGATGAGGAAGGTGAAGAGGATTGCGAACTACCTGAAGAATTGGCCAGACTCCTTAAATAGGAGGAGAAGATGATTCAGCCGCACGAAGAAGTTGTCGAAGTAATAAACCTGGGTACTGAAGAAGATAAGAAAGAAGTCAGGATCGGGGCGGCATTAGAAGAATCTGTCAAGACTCATTTGATTGATATGCTTCGAGAGTATGTTGATTTCTTCGCATGGTCCTACCAAGATATGCCTGGTTTAGACACTGATATTGTGGTACACAAGCTGCCTCTCAGAGAAGGTTGCCCTCCAGTGAAGCAGAAGTTGAGGCGCACACGTCTCGACATGGCAATTAAAATAAAAAGAAGAAGTACAAAAACAGTTTGATGTTGGCTTCTTGGCCGTGACTAGTTACCCTCCGTGGGTTGCCAACATTGTGCCGATTCCCAAGAAAGACGGTAAAGTCAGGATGTGTGTAGACTACAAGGATTTGAATAGGGCCAGCCCCAAAGATGACTTCCCTCTACCCCACATAGATGTGCTCGTCGATAATACGACTCAGTTTTCCGTGTTCTCCTTCATGGACGGATTTTCCGGTAATAATCAGATTAATATGTCTCCCGATGACATGGAAAAGACAACCTTCATCACTCCTTGGGGCAACTTCTGTTACAAGGTCATGCCATTTGGTTTGAAGAATGCTGGAGCCACTTATCAACGGGCGATGGTGACGCTATTTCACGACATGATTTATCATGAAATTGAGGTTTATGTTAATGATATGATAGCAAAATCCCAAATGGAGGAAGAGCACTTGGTTAATCTAGCAAAGTTGTTTGACAGACTCCGGAAGTTCAGACTGAGGTTGAATCTGAATAAGTGTACCTTCGGGGTCCGTTTTGGCAAGTTACTCGGCTTCATTGTTAGTGAGCAAGGAATTGAGGTTGATCCATCCAAAGTGAAAGCTATCCAAGAGATGCCTGAGCCGAAGACTGAAAAGCAAGTACGTGGTTTCTTAGGGAGACTAAACTACATTGCACGGTTTATCTCTCACCTAACGGCCACGTGTGAGCCCATCTTTAAGCTTCTGAGGAAGAATCAGGCCATCAAATGGAATGAAGACTGCCAGCAAGCCTTTGACCGAATCAAAGAATACCTGCTAGTACCTCCAATTCTTATACCTCCAGTGCTAGGGAGACCTTTGATTATGTATCTTACCGTGCTTAAAGGATCGATGGGATGTGTGCTGGGTCAGCAAGACGAGTCTGGTCGAAAAGAGCACGCCATTTATTACCTTAGCAAAAAGTTTACCGATTGTGAGACGCGCTACTCATTACTCGAGAAAACTTGTTGCGCTTTGGCATGGGTTGCTCGCCGACTAAGACAGTACATGCTGACTCACACTACTCTCTTAATTTCCAAGATGGATCCTGTGAAATACATCTTTGAAAAGCCAGCTCTGACAGGAAGAGTAGCCCGGTGGCAGATGATACTAACAGAGTATGATATACATTACACTTTGCAAAAGGCAATCAAAGGAAGTGTATTGTCAGAGTACTTGGCTCAGCAGCCAATCGATGATTATCAACCCATGAGGTTCGAGTTTCCGGATGAGGACATCATGTTCCTCAAGTCAAAAGACTACGAAGAACCACTTCCAGAGGAGGGGCCAGACCCTGAATCCAAATGAAAGTTGATGTTTGACGGGGCTGTGAACATGAATGGAAGTGGAGTAGGTGCCGTTATCATCTCTCCGGAAGGGGTCCATACACCTTTAGCTGCTCGGTTGACTTTTGAATGCACTAACAATGAGGCAGAGTATGAATCTTGCATAATGAGAATTGAAGAGGCAATCGACTTGCGAGTCAAAAACCTCGAAATCTTCGGAGATTCTGCTCTGGTGGTGAATCAAGTCAATGGCAAATGGCTGGTTCATCAACCTCATTTGATTCCTTACAGAGATTATGTCAGGAGGCTATTAACCTTCTTCACCAAAGTCAAGCTGAATTATATTCCTCGAGATGAAAACCAATTCGCCGATGCTCTAGCAACTTTGTCTTCCATGATTAAAGTTTATCAAGAGCATTTAGTGCCTCGAATTACGGTCTCCCGTCTTGAAAGACCTGCTTATGTCTTTGCAGTCGACGATGGTGAAGGTAACAAGCCTTGGTATCATGATATCAAGCAATTCCTGAAAGCTCAAGAATACCCGGCTGGGGCATCTAGTAAGGATAAGAAGACCCTTAGAAGACTGGCAGAAGGTTTCTTCTTAAATCAAGATGGTGTGTTGTACAAGCGAAACTTCGACATGGTTCTGCTGAGATGCGTGGATAGACACGAAGCAGACCTGTTGATGCAGGAGGTTCACGAAGGTTCCTTTGGTACTGTAACACGGTGGGAGAACTGACTTTAGTTAAATGTTGCGGATAGCAAGAGTTGCCACCGACTTTTATTTTATCCAAAAGGAAAGGACATAAAAGAACAGGAAAGACCTTAAAAAGATTTTGAGTTCGGGGGGTAGGTTATACAAAGGGAGGGTGTTAGCACCCTTTATATCCATGGTTATCCATGGGCTCTTAGTTACTTAGCTCACTTAAATTGTTTTTGAAGAGTGTAGTGTGTTATTAGAAATTTTCTAAGTACTTTGTAATGATCCTCGTATGGATGTATATAAAGACTTTATTTTGAAAATTTGTTTGAAATGTGAAGTGTAATGAAGTATTTTGAAAAGGTGAGCAAGTATTTAAGAGGAACCTACCCTATATTAAGTCTTTACTGTTCTTATATGTTCTTTCAATGGTAAGACTATCCCTATTATTAAGGAAAAGGTAGTCATTACCTTGGATGTGTTAAGGGACATGTGAAGGGACATCTGAATTTAGGCAACTGCAAGGTGTCTTAGCAATACGAAGGGACTTATCATCTTTTATTCGAAGGGACAAGATCATTTACCGTAGTCAACATTGAAAGGACTTGATCTTATAATCTTAAAAGGGACTTCATGATATTTTATGAAAAGGAACTTTGCTTTAAGACACCTTACTTGACCTTATAATTAGGCAACATGAGGAATAACCTTAGAAAGTGAGAGATGGCGATCAAAGATCGACTTACGTGTGTGGGTGTTCATATTCATATATTTATCTTATTAAATAAGTCATTCTAAATTAATTTTAAAGCACAAACATGTTATCACTCCCTATAATTACTAACCATGGCAAAAAATAATATTTACAATGATAAAGACAAAAAATAAAACTACGACTATTACAAGGCTTTCGCAATTACATTATAATATAAATAATAAATATATAATAAATATATAATAAATAAACAATAATTAAAAGGTTAGTGATAGAATAATTATAAGAAGAAAAGGTTAGCACAAATAAACAAAATATATATAATTTAAGAGAATATTTTTAAGTTCAGCAAATAATTTTTTGAAGAATTTTTAAGAGAAAAGAAAGTAATAAAATAATTAGAATAAAAGCTAATAAACAATATAATAATTATTTACAAAACAAGATTAATTATTTAATTATATATTAAAAAAAACCAATTAAGTTTGATATTTAAAGTTAAATAAAAAGTTAGGGTTAGAAATTAGGATTTGAAATTAGGGTTAGTTTTACAATTAAGAAAATCAGGATTAGGGTTTTGATTATTTAATCTAAACTTAATTAAATTATTTATAAAAATATATACAATAATAATATAAACATTTTTTAAACTAAATATAAACCAAATTAAATTTTAGAAAATAAATTAGAAAATTTTTTAGAACATATAAATTTATATATATATATATATATATATATATATATATATATATATATATATATATATATATATATATATATATATATATATATATATATATATATATATATATATATACATATTATTATTTAAAAAATAATTTTCTTATAAAAATATAATTTATATTAACCATAAAACAAAATAATAAAGAAGATAATGAGAAAATGAATAAAAATAACAAAACTTACCTGGGGCAGGGATCGAACCCACGCCCTAGGCCCTTCCTCCCTTGGACCAACACCAGCACCACCAGGCCATGCGCGCGTTGTGAATATATGAGGCAAGACAATCATTATATTGTAAGCTTGTAAAATCCAATGAAATTAAATCAAAAAATGTTGGAAGCTGGTTTCGATCCCTAGTCCTCCTGCATACCAAGTCACATCCTTGCCATCAAGCCATATGGGGCGCGTCTGGTAATTGATTAGCAACAAATAATAATATGTTAAACTTAATGAATATCAGGAGGAATAACAAAAAAGATGGTGCCTCCAGGATTCGAACTCAGGTCTCACACCATGCTGCGCGTATGCCAAAACCACCAGAGCACCTGCGCATTTGTGATAATCATATGAAACAAAAGAATAAAATATCAAGATGAAAATTTGAAATTATATTTCGCGCCAAACAGCTTCGTCTTCAACCTCTAGCCTTGCGAATTTTCCTGCGAATTTTGCTGCCAATTCTCCTGCGAAATTTCAAACTGCAGGAAACCCTACGAAATCCATACACTATCATTCATGTACAGTTTGGTTAAATTAAACACGTGAGTATAATCCAGACATCATTTGCAATTGATTTACGGTTTTAGAATTCATTTATATTTACTTAATCGTGAAACCCTAATTTGAAGGTTATGAACCCTAAAATGGCATTATACGATTCAACCATGGTTTCTTCTATCTAACCACCCAGAATTCATCACAAGCCTTCACTAAACACAAATCAGCAAGCAAAACTCAATAATAACGCATGAATGATCAAGAACGAAAAATAAAAAAAAAACATGAAAAACTTGAATCGGGTTTGTCAATATGAGATGTTATATAGCAATGTAATGATCAGGTTACACTCAATGATGTTCAGGGAACATGTCTCAACCTTCAAAATGCTTTGAAAAGCTCTCTAACAAAGAATCTGAATCAAGCTTTTTGGATGAATTTTTGAAGTTTGAATGTGTTGTTTGAGGCTGCAAATTCGTGTCCAATGCCTTGCTTTATGTTGTATATATATGATGCATCAGAATTAGGTCAAAAAATAGATCACTTCTTTGGACTTTTGGACCTATGGAGATTGAAAAAGATTTGTCTTTAAAAATTGAATTTCTTTGATCTTACCTTGCTATATTTGTATGATCTGAAATTATATGGTACCAATCACTTTTAAATGAATATTAAGACCTTCTAGAACCAAAATCAAATCAAATATCCATCCTTTTATATTTTATTTTAATTTAAAATGATTTTTAACATAAAAAATCATAATAAATAAAATAAAATGAATAAAATTATGAATAAATAAATTTTAATTCGTGCAATATGTCATGGAAGTGTTTGGATCATAAAAAAGCAAGCCCATTTGGTGAATTATGGTTTTAAGACCCCATTTGCTTCATAAACCTCTCAAAACTTTCCCAACTTTGCAAGGGCACAAGTCCCTCAATTTTAATGATATGAAGGTGTTCTTGAACATTTTACAAATCTTAGAGAGTCCTCTAACCAACCTCTTTGGTCTCATGTCCATATCTTTTACCATTCTCAAGTTATGTTCTTTGGAAGTTGTTGACTTTTTGTTGACTTTTAAAAGGACCTATAATGTCTTAGCTCATACCTTCCAAATGAAGCATTTTTTGGCTTGGCTTGTGAGACACAAAGTTGTAGAGAATTCAATTTCCTTCAATATGATATTTGGATGGAAAAGTTTTGATGAAGCATGTGAAAGTTATGGCTGGTCAAAGTTCAGTTGACTTTTCTTGTGAAAACCCTAATTTAGAAACTCCTGATTCTTGATGATCTGAAATCTCCTTGATGAATCATGATCAAACCTTGATCAAATGATGAATTTTACTTCATATACTTGATGTTGGCAAAAAATCATGAAGTTTGACTTTGGTTTGACCACAGTTGACCTCAGTTTGACTTTTTAACTACTTTGACTGATTTTAGCCTATCTGATCATCTAACTGAGCAAACCATTGGGAAAAGTCTTGAAACTTGACATGGGGATTCTTGAACACATATAGGATGGTATGAAGCTCCTTTGAAGTCTTGGAAGTCCATTTAGCCTGATGAAAGTCAAAACCCTAGTTTAAGATGCATTGCTTAGGAGGATGCATTGTCTGAGGGAATTGCCAAACTTTCTGACTAATTGTGAATCTTGTGAACCTTGTGAACCTCATGAGATGTATTGTGAACATTTTGAACCTCTTAGTACACAATGTCATGTTTTGGGGAGGTCAAATTTTGGGGTGCAACAGGTACACATGCTGGAGGACATGTTATGGCCAAGAAATTGTTGAGATCGGGATACTATTGGATTACCATGGAATCCGATTGCTGTAAATACTCCCATAAATGCCACAAGTGTCAGATTTATGCCGATAAAGTTCATGTGCCTCTGAATCCGTTGAGTTTCATGTCTTCACCTTGGTCGTTCGCTATGTGGGGCATTGATATGATTGGCAAGATCGAGCCGACAGCTTCTAATGGTCATCGCTTCATCCTTGTTGCTATAGATTATTTCACGAAGTAGGTCGAAGCGGTATCTTACGCCAATGTCACTAAACAAGTTGTAGCCCGGTTTATTAAAAGAGACATCATTTGCCGGTACAGAATTCCTGAAAGGGTCATTACTGATAATGGTTCTAATATCAACAACAAGATGATGGCTGACTTGTGTCGAGATTTCAAAATAGAGCATCACAACTCTTCTCCATATCGCCCAAAGATGAATGGCGTCGTCGAGGCGGCCAATAAGAACATCAATAAGATCATGCAGAAGATGGTTATAACATACAAAGACTGGCATGAGATGCTACCATTTATGTTGCATGGGTACAGAACGTCAGTACGTACTTCAACAGGGGAAACCCCGTTCTCACTGGTGTATGGTATGGAGGTTGTCCTACCAATTGAAGTGGAAATCCCCTTATTGAGGTTGATGATGGACATTAAGCTAGATGAAGCTGAGTGGCTCTGATCCAGATACAATCAGTTGAGCCTCATTGAAGAGAAACGTCTAGCAGCTGTATGCCATGGATAGTTGTATCAGCGACGGATGAAGCGGGCTTTTGACAAGAAGGTGCGACCACAGAGGTACATGCCAGGTGAGTTAGTGCTGAAAAGGATTCTTCCTCCTCTTAACAATCACAAGGGCAAGTAGACACCCAACTATGAAGGACCGTTTGTGGTTAAAAAGGTTTTCTCAGGTGGATCCTTGATGCTGACAACCATGGACGGAGAAGACTTCCAATCCCCTATTAACACAAACGCAGTAAGAAAATACTTCGTGTAAAAAGGACCTGCTGGATAAAAACATAATAAAGATCCATGCAAAAATGGGCATCCCGGCGAGCCAAAAAACAGAATAAAAGGCTCGGGCAAAAGTTAGGGAAATCTTAAAAAAAAATGTACACCCGCTGAGTTGAAAAGCCACATCGGACAACTCAGGCAAAAAAGGGTATCCCGGTGGATTGAAAACCTAAAAAGGCGATCCACGCAAAAGAGGGATTAACAGGAACGACTATAATCTGCGAGATCCATAACCTATCTACAGTTGAGGCTATCCTAAGGGTTGAAGGTCAGTTCAATTACTTTTTCTCAAGAGGCAGAGCGAGCGGAGCATCTTGAAGACATACGAGTCATAACCGGGTTGAAACTTGATGAGATCCACTTCTCACATTTCCAATAGGATAGTTTGTTTTCCTTTTTTGTTGTTTCCTCTTTCCAGGGAATTGCTTCCTTTGTATTGCCTATTCATGGCCATTTTTCCGAATCAATAAAATTCAACTTCAGTCAACTTGTGACTATTTGCATCTTGTTTTTGTTTTTCATCTAGTGTTGATTGATTGCGAAAACGTCCAGCAAATTGTGATTTGTATTGTGTTGTGAACATTTGAATGCTTTCTAACTCGTGCAGGAGGACATAAACATTTAATACAACTCTGAAAGGGTGTCAAGATGCCCAGATAATGATTCATACTACGAGCCAGGGGCAGGTGGGTCCCAAACTAATTCTCCATGTTGCAGGTACTATCGATTGTGTTCATGCAGGTACAGGTACCGGTGTTGCTAACAGAGCTACAAGCAAATTCGCAGGAAGAGCATTTCTTAATGGATGAACAGGAGTCGGTGTCTCCCAGAGTGTCTCCAATCATCCCCAGTGAAGTAGAAGTTGAAATTTCTCCCAGCAAGGTAGCATAATGTGGGTGTCATCCCCAAGCAGGAGCTTTCCTTCAGACAAGGGCAAATCCCAGCAGTATAAGGAGTGTCATTCCTCCGTAGCAGTATCATACATTTGTTTCCCCAACTAAGTCAGAAAGTTTCACTTCCCCAATAGAGTTCAACGGGTAGCGTACCTAGCAAGAAGAGTGCGTCTCCAGCAGGGTCTTGGCGCTCCAATCCCAAAGTCCAATTTATTTTTGGCAGTGGCGGCAGTGCAGAGTTGGTGTATCATTGACAGCTTTTCCCGCAGAGTTGTCTCCTCCTTATCAGGATGGATCAGGATCAATGCAGTGATCATCAGTTCTCCCCAGTCAAGCCATCTAGGATACTTGCAGTCTCCTTGTCGGGAGATATTTTTTCATTTGCATTTAGTAATCATCATTACATTTGCATCCTCTAAAGCGTATCATTTCCATCATCATGGAGCATTACGCCATAAATTCAAACATATGCATGCCAGCTTGGGCCAGTTTTGAGGTATATTACGAACATCTTCTCAACCTGGAATACTCCCCACAGAAGATACTTATACCGTTTGCCAGGCATCTCTGTCTACCAAGTCTTGTTGTTATCTCCAGTTGAGTCTTTTTTCAGTACAACAATCTCATATTTTTCGCGTCTCCGTTTAAGTAAAATGGTCGCCTCTCGGGCTCTCGTCTAAATACAATGATCCCGTTCCGTTCGAGTCTCCATTTAAGTACAATGGTCTCGTCTTTGGGTCTTGTTTTAGTACAACAGTCACATTTTTTCGCGTCCCTGCTTCAGTACAACGGTCGCATCTCGGGTTATCATTTAAGTACAATGATCCTATTCCTTTTGGTCTCGTGTCAGTGCGATGGTTATGAATTGGTTGATACCATCTCCATGTTAGATCGTTTGATCTTATTTGAGTTGTAAATCGGTTGATATTACTTCTCTTTGAGCCGTAAATTGGATGATATTACGTTCTCATTTTCCTAGTTATGGATCAGTTGATACCATCTCCATGTTAGATCGGTTGATCTTATTTGAGTTATGAATCAGTTGATATCATTTCTCTTCGAGCTGTAAATCGGATGATATTACGTTCTCGCATTTCCTGGTTATGGATCGGTTGATACCATCTCCATGTTAGATCCGAGGATCTTTTGTGAGTTGTCATTCGAGGATGGAATTCTCTTCTTCAAGTCCTTTTGAGGTTGGTCTTGTTGTTGTGGTTATCACTCGAGGGTGATAGACCATTTTGAGCTTATTGATTGACGTCAGTTTGTCTCTTTTGCATAGTCTTCCTGAGGTCGGTCTTTGTTGTTTCTGATTATCGACTGAGGCCGGTATACCATTGTGTTTCCATTCGAGGATGGTTTCGTGTTAGATCTGAGGATCTTTTGAGTTGTCATTCGAGGATGACATTCTCTTCTTCAAGCCCTTCTGAGGTTGGTCTTGTTGTTGTGGTTATCACTCGAGGGTGATAGACCATTTTGAGCTTATTGATTGAGGTCAGTTTGTCTCTTTTG
Source organism: Lathyrus aphaca (assembly GCA_963966055.1). Taxonomy (NCBI): domain Eukaryota; kingdom Viridiplantae; phylum Streptophyta; class Magnoliopsida; order Fabales; family Fabaceae; genus Lathyrus; species Lathyrus aphaca. Next base: position 187,296,893 of record OZ014519.1, read on the forward strand.
CATAGTCTGCCTGAGGTCAGTCTTTGTTGTTTCTGATTATCGACTGAGGCCGGTATACCATTGCGTTTCCATTCGAGGATGGTTTCGTGTTAGATCCAAGGATCTTTTGAGTTGTTATTCGAGGATGACATTCTCTTCTTCAAGCCCTTCTGAGGTTGGTCTTGTTGTTGTGGCTATCACTTGAGGGTGATAGACCATTTTGAGATTATTGATTGAGGTCAGTTTGTCTCTTTCTCAAAGTCTGTCTGAGGTCAGTCTTTGTGTTTTTGGTTGTTGACTGAGGCCGGTATATCATTGTGTTTCCATTCAAGGATGGTTTTGTTTTAGATCTGAGGATTCCTTTGAGAATTGTCATTTGAGGATGGCATTTTTCCCAATATATTTTACTACCCACAGAGTTCAAATTTCTAGGTTTTATTTGAGTATTCAATCACTCCATACCTTGAACATCTAAAAGCTCTCGCAATTATTCGTTCAGGCCTGTAGATGATTGAATAGGGGCAGCTGAAATACCTCAAAATTTGCCCTCTCATATCCTCAACATTTTGCATAGCATTTTGCATTCATAAATTCATAAAATAACCAAAAACATTGCATCATATATAGCATAGCTGAGGCATAGGTATGTGATCAATGATCGGAGCAACCGAAGGCATTACCGAGGCAATCAAAGGGCCACTAAGCTTCTCAACCTTGTGCAAAGGGTTCACAACATCCCACAAGTTTTCACTTAGAGCCACGAGCCATGGACAGATGGGTTTAATTAAAGGAGGCGAGCAGTGCAATATTTCCGGATGAAAAAGGCCAAATTAGGGTTTCACTTCTACGCGGCTTCTGCATGAAGTTCTGGTTCAAAGAGGATTCCATTGTCTCATATATGATTTCAAGTGCCTAAGGTTCAAATCTCGTCCACAAATTCATTTTGGAAGGGGTTCGACTGGTCAGACGGCGGAAATCGAGGAATCGGGGAAAAGGCAACTGAGCTAGGTAAAAAAGGGGTTGACTCCGGATTTTTAAGATTGAAATCATGAAAACAGGGTTACAATGATCCTATGGTTCAAGTTTGGTCAAGAAATGATGGAGGAATCATAAAAAAATCAAAGAAAAATCGTTTGAAAAGTAGTTGGTTTTGCATTTCCCTCCACTTTTCCTTCCACTTTCTTTCCACACTTCTTTTCATTCTTTCCATCTTGTTTTTCCATTTCAATTCCACTCCATTTCCCTTGGAAGCTTCCACCATGTTCTATCATCTTCTAGAGTGTTCCAAGGAATATTCCCTTTTCCAACCCTAACCCTAACTAACTATCAAACCTAATTTTGGATCCCAAGCCTAATTTTTGGGCCCCAAACCAAGTTTCATTCCAAGCCTAGCTCCAAGCCTAGACTTTATATATTCATTAATCACTTCATTGAAGAGGGTTCACACCATTTTCCAATTTTTCACTCTTTCACAATCACTTTTTCTCTCTCACTTCTCCTCCATTTTTCCTCCTCTCACTAAAGCTTTTTGAATAAGCTCTTCAAGTTACACATTGAAACTTGAAGATCTTGAAGCTTAGCCTCAACCTTCATTGATTTTGGATTGTAGAAAAAGAAGCTACTGAATTTTGTTGAAGATTTCGGCTTATCAGAAGTGCACGAAGGTCCAACGTCAAGAACGCATTTATTTTGTGGTTTCTCGGTTTTCTTGGTTTTCTCTTCGATCAAGCTCCGATTCTTGAAACATTCATCGAAGCACTTCTCCGCTTCGAAGGTTGGTGATCTAAATCACTTCTTCTTTAAGTTATTCTCTTCATCACGTCATTTCGGCATTCTTTAATTGCTTTTCGTTGTGCTTGCGATCGATTATGTTTCTTTATGTGTTGCTTGCATTTTGTGATTTTTGTTGGATTTGGATTTAAGGTGTTGATAATCATAGGTTCTAGCATGTGTAAATAAGCTCCAATTAAGTAGAAATTAGTGTTAGCATGTTCCTAGGTATGTTAGGGATCATTAGAAGTGAGTTTGTGGCCAAAAGCACTTATTTTCAAAGTTTTTTTTTTCAATTCTGTTCAGCGTTAACCAGTTAACGCATTTGGTTTACCGGTTAACGCGTGCGTTTTGCCACAAATTAGTGTTGTCCAGAGTCCGTTAACCGGTTAACGTATATGGTTAACCGGTTAATGCTGTTGATTTTTGGATTTTTTGTTTGTTTGATTGCTCATTCTTGCTTTCTAGTGCTTTTAATGTTCATACATGTTTAGGTAGTGATTTTAGGGAATTTTTGAGTCCATTTCCAGTAGCTCATTCCCCCATTTCGAGTCATTTCGACACGATTTCGTTCATGTCGCATATTATGCATTTTTTTGTTCTTTTGTGCATAGCTTGATTTCTTGCATTTTGTTGCCATGTTCATGCATTATTTGGCATATGAATAATCATGTTGTATTCTGTTTTTACATGTTTGCATTGCTTTAAATCATTTTGCATTTCATTGTATCAAGATATGTTGCATTTTGCATAATCATATGTATGTGTATTGGGTTGCACTTTTTTGCATGCTTGATCATAGCATTTACATCAATTCAATTCTGAATTTTTCATTGAGTTTAGTATGTTTGTTGAGCTATCACATTGCATGTTCATAATCAATAATCATCATGTTCATGTGCCATGTTCATGTGTTACATTTTTGCATTACTTGTTGCATAATCCACATGTGATGCATTCTTGCATAATCATCAAAAATGCTCATGTTCTTGCATTTATATATGTTGATTTAGGTTCAAATACATGTTATGATGAATTGGTATATGTTGTATTGAGTTTGAGCATTAAAAAATGAAAATAATCAATTCTGGATTTTGCATTTCATAGCTGTTTTTGCATATAAGTGATGTAAAATGTATGCTGTTTGTTATGTGTACATGTTGTATTTGACATTTTACACCTACTTTTTCATGTTGGATGCTGGCTGTAAAAAGTTGATTGGTGTTAGGCATAGTTTCATAGTTGTTTGTGTATTAGGGGCTGTAGTAGGTGTTGTATTTTTGTCCTAGCATTTTTTAGTTCCTTTAGGATTAGAATAGAGTCTAGTTTAGGTCCAAGTTGCCTTAGGATTTAATTAGGGTGTGTTTGCTTATTATTTTTAATAAAATGCACATTAACATTTGTTTTGTAGAGGGGAAGATTGAGGTAAGTCTCCTTACCTTATCCTTTATTTTATTTTTATGCATTTAATTTGCATTTAATTTCCTTCTTTCCATACTTGTGATTGGTAGGATTCCCCATTGTTAGGATTAACTTATCTTCCTTAGGATGTAAGTTGCATCCTTTTTCCTTCTTTCTTTTCCTTTTCTTCCTTAGGGTTAGAAAACCTCACAAACCATTAGGATCTCCCTTTTGTGAATAATAAATAACTTAGGGTGTGTCTTAGTCTCCCTTAGTTTTTTCCCTTTTTCCGATTTGAGTCTTTCTCTTCTCATCTTCAAACAAAATCCAAAAAGACTTAATAAATGCATGAAAGGATCCCTTGTGTATAGCCTTATCCCATGAGGCACTTGCACTCATTCCATCTTGGAGTGGTGTAGGCTCGTCTAGCATGATGTACAAGTCTCATCAAGGGGTTGTTTCATAAAACAAACAAATTCAAAATATTTCTCATAAAAGACAAAAGCAAATAATAAGCGACTTTCCTGCGGGAATTCTCTTCTCATCTCATTCATTCTATGCGCGAACTCGCGACGACTTGTCTTTCATGCAAGACGGTAAACGCACTTGTACCAGACGAGCCTGCAACACCTGAGCATAGACATACGCTGTTCCAGCCATAACAAAAACACAAACAAATAGTTCCCGCCTTAGTTAGGCGAACTACGTCGACTCTGATCCTCATTATCCCGGTGAGGTACGTAGGCAGCGGGGTAGGGCCCGTTCGAGCACATTCTTTATTTTCCCTACATTTCCCCCTTTCTTTCCATTCGATTTTCAACTCCTTTCTCATTTCACTTTCATTCCAGTTAGCAGTTTTATTCAGCAGCAGTTATATTTTTCTCACCCTTTGAAACAAACAAGCAAGCGTGGATCCCGTCGGGTACGGCGGACGATTTGGGGTGCTAATACCTTCCCATGTCATAACCGACTCCCGAACCCAGATCTTTGGTTCGCATGACCTTGTCCTTTCCTTCTTCCTAGGTTTGTGCAGCATTACCTTTCCCATTCCTTCGGGATTAAAATGCCTGGCTGGCGACTCTACCCTTTTCGCGCCACTTTCGCGTTAGTACTAGGATGAAGATCTCGGGAGAGACACAATGGGCGAGGAGCAACAAATTTTTCTGATTCAGAAGGAGTCGAGGGAAAAGGAACTTCTGGGCGACTCTCCAGAGATTGGTCGCGGTCGGGAGAATGCGAGGTTGTCTTCCCGTCTGGGTGATCTTGCACGGTTTCTTCGTGCGGAAGATGATGAATGTTGCTCTCACGTTGCGTGAGGATCATGCCGTCATTCGACCGGTTGTCTGGATTGTTGTCTCGAGCAGCCATGGATCTTGGTAAAAAATTTGGTTCTTGAAGACTTTGAGAGAGAAGAACGGGGAAATCAGATTCCCACAGACGGCGCCACATGATCGTACCTGGAGATCAGGATCCGATATGGCTGGCGTCGAGTGTAACGCCCCGAAAATCTAAATTTAATTATTTAATCATTTATTTAATTAATTTAGAAAAATTTGGAGAGTTTGGGTTAATTTGAGAATTTTGGAGAAAATGAGTATTTTTATATAATAAGGATAAATAGTGTTTTATTATACTATTTTATTTTTATTATTAAAAATATATTAAAGAAAAGGGTAAGATGGTCCTTTGTGAAATCATGAGGGTAATATGGGAAAAGGCTAAACTGGGATATTATAGCCAAAGAATAGAATACGATGAGTTTTCTCATTTTTGTTGTTTCTATCGTGTTTTGGAAGTGCTCTGAAGAAAAGAGGAGCTCAGAGTCAGGAGGCTGTGGAGAATCCAAGAGAAGCGTGTAAAGCGGCGAAATTCTCTAAGGTATGGGGAGTCTTCATAATCTATGAAAAATGTATAGGAATTGGAATATGAATGGATTAGGATAGTATGAATTTTAGGAGTTTTGGGGTTTTGAGTTAGGTTGAGTTTTAGGAGAAATCTTGATGAATTAGAGCGATTAGAATGAGTTATAATCGTATATTTGTCTGTATAATTGTTGTCTGGATGTTGTTGAGGTTTAATTGATGTTTTTGAATGGTTTTTGGGTGTTATGATGTGAAATCCGTAATGGGGTTTGGGAGTTTTTGGAAATTGGAACAGTCTGTAATTGTGTAGCAGAAGACTGCTGAAACGCGTGCGTTAACCAGTTAACCATTGGAAATTTTGGGGTATTTTCTGAAATTACGCAGGCGTTAACCGGTTAACGCTTTGGTTAACCGGTTAACACTGTTGGGATGACAAATTTTAAATCTTTGAAAATTCATATCTTTTAAACCATAAGTCCGATTCGCATTCCGTTTGAAGCGTCGGAAAGAGTACAAATTGAACTTTATTTTGATGAATAGAAACGAGAAAAATGCAATAGTTTTTGATAAATGAATTTGTGAAATAACCTTATAATTACCTTATAAATTACCGGGTACGGGTTAATTCTTGATATATCAGAGTGGTTAGAAAACCAGTGTTCAGGGTGTAATGTCATGATGATATATATGAATATTTGATGATTGTTTTGCTGATTGAAATGAATGATGCGAATTATTTTGGTGAATTTTTCGATGTAACGCATCATTGCATTTCATAACATTCACGATGGGGCTTCGGCCTATTTATTTGCTTCAATCCCATTGTGTGGATTGAAGTGTCTCGATGATTATGGTGTGTGTAACACCCCAAATTTGCCCTCTTCTTGTTTAGCATCGTTATCATATCATAATCATCATGAGCATACCATATCCTTATCATTTAGCATAGAAAAATGAGGCATAACACTCGCATGTTCTAGCATAAGGCATATGATCGGTCATCTGGGAAAATCCGAACCTGCAAGGCAAAATCAAGAGCATGGTGATCTAGCAAGAATCTCACAGGATCATTTTGCACAAGCCTGGTATCATGTTCAGAGCCCTAGAAAGAGAAGATGGATCAAAGTTTGCTTGAAACGGTTGGTGCAGGTCTATTTTTGAAGGTTCCCACCAAAGGGAGGGAAATTCAAATTTTCCATGCGTTAACCGGTTAACGCATATGGTTAACCAGTTAACAGCTGCGAAATTTGAATTTCCAGCAGCATTTTCAGCATGTGTGTTTTTAAACGGTCCCATTTTCCAATTTTCTGATTTTTATTCATTTGAATTAAATTTGAATTTGAGAGAAGGATCTAGAGCATTTATCCAAGCCTCATTCCAACCCTAAATCCAAATCACTTTCTAAGCTAATGCCAAGCCATTTTTTTTTGGATCCCAAACCAAAATTTTGGGCCCCAAACCTAAATCATATTTATTCCATTTCCTTCCAAACCAAAGGGGCTCTCACTCATTTTTCACTCTCATTTCTGAATTTTGATTCCTCTCACTCACAATTCTCTCACTTTTCTCTCCCAATTTTCCAAATCACTCAAAGTTCCTCTTTGAAGATCACACAACCTTGCCTTGAGGTGTGTAGATCTTGGAACTAAACCTCCTTTCATAGCTTCTTTGCATCTTTTTGCTGGTTTTATTGGAGATTCAGATCTGGTTTGAGATCTAGAAGTGCTTTTGGATCCAAAATTCTGCATCAAGAGCTTGTTCTTGCATTTATTTTGCATGGAGTGTGGAGCTTAGCATCGGATCTTCAAAGTTTTGCGCGAGATCTACCGTTTTCAGCTCAATCAACAATTACCAAAGCATACCTCAGCTTTGTAGGTTGGTTAATTTCAGATCTAGCTCTGTTTTTAGCTTATTTGCATGCTTGTGCTTTAGATCCACCATGTGTTTGTGTATTTGCTTGTGTTGTTTGATTTGATTGGTTGATTTGTATCCGGATCCGAATGTTATTGTTCCTGAGCTTAATGATATGGATTAATGTGAATTGATCTAATTTTCCATGTGTAATTGATTGCTGGTCTGGTGCAAGCTTATTTGAATAAGCTGTTTTGAGATGCTGTTTCCTGCAGGATTTGTTGCTGTTTTATCAGTGTTAACCGGTTAACGTATATGGTTAACCGGTTAACGCACCTGTTTTGTGCGTATTTTGTGCAGGTTTGAGCTGGTTAACCGGTTAACGCATTTGGTTAACCGGTTAACACTGAAGCAGAATGACTTTTTAGTGTTGTTTTGAGCTTGTTTGATCCCTTTGCTTGTTCTAATTGCCTTGGATCATTGCATGATCATTAAGCATGATATTTTAGGGTGATTTGCTTGCTGGTTGATGTATGCTTTCATGTTTTCGACGCGTAAGTCGTGTACTTGCAATGTTTGGCATGATGTTTGATTCTTGTTCACAAGAACCTTTGAGCATGACTAATTCCATGTTTGTGTTGGTCACTTTGCTGGATTTTTTTGTGCATACTAACCTTGTAGGGGCTATGGTAAGTGAGAGATGTGGGAATTGAGTTCCACATCTCCAATTCTCATCTTCCTCTTATGTTTATGTTACTAACCCTTTGTTGTTGGGCTTAGGCCTTTCTCATCCCTTCTTCTATCTTCTTCTTTTTTCCTTCATTAGGATAGAAACCTCACTAACCTGTAGGACTTCCATGCATGTGAATACTTAGGATTATTTTAGTCCCCCTTTAGAATTTTTCCTTTGAGATCTTTTGGTTCTTCTTCTCTTCTCATCTCATAACTCTTAAAAAGAAAACACTTTAATAAATGTGAAGTGATGCATTGATCCATAGCCTTATTCCATGAGGTATGCTTGTAGTCTTCCCATCTTGGGATAGTACATGTTTACCTTGTGATGCACAAGTCTGATCAAGGTATCTTCTTCATAAAGAAAAGCATAAAAAACACTTATTCATGTAAATAACCAAAAAACACTTAATAATTAAGCGAGTTAGTGAGCCTAAGCCCTAATCTTTGGGTTCAAGTTTTGGGGATCTTCTCCTTACTTGAGTGTGCTTGTTCTATTATTCCATCTTGGAATGTAGTGACAAGTGCACATTCCATTGGTGAGAGTTTGAGTTCACTTCCTCGTGACACACTCATAAAAGCTTCTAAAAAAACACAAAACAAACAATAAGCGTCTTTCCTTCGGGAATTCTTTTCTCATCTCCTTCGCTCCGTACGCGAACTTGCTTCTACTTGTCATTTTGCAAGACGGTTACGCACTCGTCGTCCGAGTCTGCAACACCTGAGCAATGGCATAGGCAGTTCAAGCCTTAATTCACAAGCAATTTCCTTTTAGTACCCCTAGTTAGGGGAACTACGGCGTCTCTGATCCTCATTATCCCGATGAGGTACGTAGGCAGTGGGGTAGGGCCCGTTCGAGCACAATCTTTATTTTCCCTACATTTTTCCTTTTGCTTTCTTATTCAGTTCCTTTCCAGTTCCAGTTTCTTTTCATTTTCATTTCTTTGCTGCATTTTTCATACCCTCACCCTTTGAAACAGTTTTTTTGCAAGCGTGGATCCCGTCGGGTACGGCGGACGATCTGGGTGCTAATACCTTCCTAGGTCGTAACCGACTCCCGAACTCAGTCTCTTTGGTTCGCAGGACCTGTGTCCTTCCTCTTTCTTTCTTCTGGTTTGTGCAGCATTACCATTCCCTTTCTTCGGGATAAAAATGCCTGGCTGGCGACTCTATTCTTCTTCCGCGCCACTTTCGCGTTTGTACCAGGATGGAAATCCTCGGGAGCGACAGCTTGGCGACTCTGCTGGGGATCGAACCCAGAATCTCTGGTTCCCCTGTGAGTCTCTCCTAGCGCTTGTGTGTTGCTGTTTCATTGGGTGATGTTTGTTTGGTGTGGCTTGTTGTATTATATTGCTGTTTGTTTATTGCTTTATTTACAGCTTTATTTACAGTTTTCAGTATTTATTTTCTGCATCATATATCATACTGGACTGTCTGGACTGGTTTTCTGTTTGGTGGGATGGGAGTTACTGGTTCTTGAGAGATGTGAGCCAAGTACCCGGCTCGAGTGCACCATAGGACTTAGAGTGGTTCCACTTTGGCCTCATGAGATCTTGTCATGGGGGTAGTAGTGAGTTCCACACCCAGGTTGCGATTGTCTTGGAAATGTCTTGATTTGGGGATCTTCCTCTCTCATCACATAACCCTGACAGTTATGTGCAGCTGGGGACCGATCATTGAGAACCTTTGTGGAAACAACCTTCTCCAGTGGTGACAGTGGCAGACCACATTTTGTGGCAAACCCATTCGCACCCGAGGGTCCACTGGGAACTCGCATAGGATGGCCTGGTTCTCTTATAAGAACTCAGTTAAAGCATCTGGTCATATGACATTAGTACTGTATCCTACGGGCTGAATGTACTATTGTTTCTTGATTTCAGCGCTTGAAGCTAGGGACTTATAAGGGATGCTTGTTTTTCCCGGACTCAGCTGAGGCCTCCCTGCATAGTACATAATGCCTAACCGATTCCCTGATTTGGTCATGAGCCATTTCTCGGAGATGGTGACAGTATTATTGCTATGTGGCTTTGAGAGTCCGTGATGTCTGACCCGGAGCCTTTTACCCGTGAGATTGGGGGGTGTGTACAGGTGTGCAGGAACCCATGACCTCAACATACACTCATCTGTTCAGTTATGATCTTTGGTCCTGTGAATATGACCGGTGGTTCTATTGATTCTATGGTTCCGAAGTTATGGTCCTGGAATTCTGGATTTCTTGATACTGTGGGTCTGAGATCTTCTATCAGAGGGTTGTGATTACCAGAGGGGGTGACTCAGTGAACTTTTGGGTTTGCCGGTTATTCAGAGGGGCCCTTGTCAGTGTTCCAGTTCAGATGGCCCAGTTGGTCATATGCCTGCATTGCATTACATTTGCATCATTCTTTGCATTAACTGTTTATGTTTCCCATTTTTTCAGGTCATTACTCACATCTGTTCCCGGTTCTGGTATTCTTATCTCCATGGCAGAAATTAAAAGCGATCCGAGAAAGAAGAATGTGCATTACACCTTTCTTCAGCCGGAAGTCAAAAGTGTTCAGAGGTTAGCAGGTCTGATGAATGATCCAGTCTTAGGAAATTTCAAGAAAAGATATGGCCAGATACTGAAGTTTGTGGACAAGCCTACTACAGACCAAAAGGACAGCTTGCATACCTTGTTGCAATTTTATGATCCCCTGCTGCGTTGTTTTATTCTTCCAGGTTACATCTTAGCTCCGACATTAGAAGAGGTCTCCAGCATGCTGAGTGTTCCGATCAGAGAAACATTGCCGTTCTACGGGTCAGAGGTTGTGCTCAGAGATGAAGACATAGCCAAGGTTTGTAGGTTGCCAGTTGTTCCAGTCAGAAAGGCTTTGCAAGAGAGTAAAGGCAGAGGTCTACCATGGAGTGTGCTTATTCCAGAGGCTGAGAAGTATGCTACAGAAGCTAAGTGGAATGACTTTGGAGCTTTTCTTGCATTGATGGTATATGGGTCTAGCTTGTTTCCCGGAGAGAAAGAGTTTGTCAGCTTAGAAGTGATCTCAATCTTCGCAAAAGGCAATCCAGTGCCTACTTTATTGGGTGACTTTTATTTTAGTGTCCATTACAGAAACGAGAAAGGTAGAGGCGGTCCAGTGGTCTGCTGTGCTCCTTTGTTTGCTGAATGGTTCGCTAGACAGTTGCCTAAGTCAGGTGCCTTCAAGGATATACGAGACGAATGGAGATGGTCCAGAAGACTGATGGGATTGACTGAAGAAGACATTGCTTGGGGTTATGACAGGGATTTGCTAGGAAAAGAGGTGATGATTAGCTGCGGAAGGTTTGCTGGAGTACCTTTGCTGGGAAGGAAAGGTGTCATCAGTTACTACCCGACATTAGCCAGAAGGCAGTTTGGCTACCCTTTGAAGGATCCTCCTCAGATGGAAATGTTTGCTGAATCTTTGTATTTTCCTGTTGATGGAAACAGAGAGCTAGTCCAACAAGCAGTTCAATCCTGGGATCACAGGAAAAGGAAAGGGAAGAAGGACTTCGGCCGAGTTGATCCCAAAGCATATCCACCATACGTTGAATGGTTGCAAAGGCATATCGAGTCAGTTCTCATGCCTTTTTCAGTCGAAGCTCCACTTTATCCTCGAGAGGTACCAGGTCCGAGCAGTACGGTTTCCTTGGAGGAGTACAAGAAGCTAGAAGCTCAGCTGCATGCGGTCAGAGTAGAGAATGTTGAGATGGTAAGCTTATACCACCAGGCCAATGGAGCCAAGAAGGAAGCTGAAGATAAACTGCAAAAGCTCCAGTCCTCTTTGGAAAACAAGGAGAAGGATTTTGCCGGAAGAGAAGCCCATTTCCACCGATTGGGTATGATGGAAGCGCGAAGAGAAGCCAAGCACAAGGAGACCTTAAAGACTCTCAGGAGTGCTCGACAGTCCATTGTTTGGCTGAAAGGCCAAAGGGAGGAAGAGCAAAAGAAATTCAAAGAGAAGGAAGAGTTCTTTGAAGTTCAGATGGCTTTTAAGAAGGAGGAAGTGGAACAAGCCCACGCCATCCGGAGGGAGAAGACCCAACAGTTGGCCCAAAGTCAATTAGCTCTGGAGGAAGCCAGGAAAGAGATTGAAGAGCTCAAGCTGAGAGCAGGCGTCAAGAAGAGTAGGGCGGAGGTGGCAGAGTCGGGGTCCTTAGCTTAGTTTATTTTTCAGACTACCTACAGGCTTGTTGTAGGAGTCTTGCTTTTATTTCTTTTGTCTTTATGCACTGATTTGTAACCCTTCGGGGAATATTCTTGGATGTATTCTGACTTTTAGCCTATAGTGGTTTGTCCATATTCAGTATTAATGTGCAAGTTATCGTTTTGAATGTGCAAGACTCGTTTGTCTGGATACTACTAACGTCTGAACACTTATCAAAGAGAAAGTTTGAAAGCTAAACACTGAAAGTGATTGCCGAGATAGATACCAGAACTGGGGCATGCCAAATGCTTAAAATTGGGAACATGAACAGTTACATTGCATTGCATATAACCTGTTTGTCTGTTTTGCAGGTGTTGCATCAATTACTAACGTATTTTGTGTTTCAGGCACTATAGCTCCCCGAAAAGTTCGAGAACAACCGGCAGTGCATAGATACCCAACCAAGATTAACAGAGAGCGGGCCATGGATCAAATGTAGGCAGATTTGGCAGACCTAAGGCAGAGAATGGATAACTTCATGACGTTAATGACCGGCATGGGGCAGAATCAAGAACGGCTGCGAGAGTTGGTTGAAAATCAGAACAGAAACGCTGCTGCTGCTGCTAATGCTGATAATCATACCGGTGCGGGCGCACGTCAGGGTGGACCTCATGTTATACAACCAGGGGCGACCGTAGTCAATGACGGAATGCATAACATTCATGTGGACCACCAGGAGGACCAGTTCACTTTACTGGATGAGACCGAGGGTCAAGGGGTCGAAATGAACAAGAGGTTTGAAGAGATGGCCGAGCAAATTAAGGCTATTCAGTCCCAGAGTTCTTTGGGATTCGATATAACAGACTTGGGTTTGGTTCCGGGAGTCAGAATCCCGTACAAATTCAAGGTTCCTACTTTTGAGAAGTATAACGGCACTGCTTGCCCAAAGACCCATCTGCAATCATATGTGGGAAGAATCGCCGCTCATACAGACGATGAAAAACTGTGGATGTATTACTTTCAGGACAGCTTGGTGGGAGCTTCCCTTGAGTGGTACATGAAGCTCAGCAGGGTCAATGTTAAGAGCTGGAAGGATCTCGCTGAGGCTTTCGTAAAGCAGTACCAGTACAACATGGATATGGCTCCGAATCGCACCCAGTTGCAACATATGGCTCAGACAGCAAAAGAAGGCTTCAAAGAATACGCCCAGAGGTGGCGTCAGCTAGCTGCCAGGGTGCAGCCACCCTTGTTAGAGAATGAAATGGCCGATATGTTTATGGGTACCCTCCAGGGAGTATTTCTTGAAAGATTGGCGTCAAGTTCTGCTACAAAGTTCAACGATATTGTCATTGCGGGAGAAAGGGTCGAAACGCTGTTGAAAATGGGGAAGATACAAGACCCCGGTGCTAGTAGTTCAAATGGAGCGAGGAAAGCTTTTAGCGGACCTCCAAGAAGGAGAGAAGGAGAGACCAATGCTGTATTCGGCCGAAGCCAGGGTCGTGGTTACAGAAGACCTTATGAACATGTGGCTGCTGTCACTATTCCTGCAGCTCCCGTACAACAGGTGCTACCTCCACCACAACAACATCAGCAACAACAACAACCCAGAGCCAACTACCAGCAAAGGCCTTATCAGCCAAGGCAGGCTCGTCCTGCTAACAGGGTGATTGAAGCTATTCCGATGACATATGCTGCCTTGTTGCCGAGACTACTAGACTTGAACCTTATTCAATTAAGGACTTTGGCACCACCACCTCCTGGAGAGTTTCCAGCTGGTTACGACGTCAACGCGCGATGCGCTTTTCATTCAGGAGCACCCGGGCACTCAACTGAGAAGTGCAGGGCGCTGCATCACAAAGTTCAAGATCTCGTGGATTCAAAGGCAATCAACTTTGCGCCACCACCGAATATCAACTCGAACCCTATACCTAATCATGGAGGGGCAAGAGTTAACGCTGTTGAGAGTGATGACAAGTTGAGTTTGGTACTGAGAATTGATGAAGTCAAGACGCCGTTGAAGGTGGTGAAAGAGAGACTGTTGAAAGGTCAAGTGTTTCCTGGTTGTTCTCTCGATTGTGAAGACTGTATAAGTGTTGCGAATGGCTGCGAGAAGTTGAAGACGGGTTTGCAAGAGTTGATTGATGTTGGGTCCCTACAAATTAGCAAGATTAGTAATGAAAAGGCTGATGATGTGTCAACCATTACTATCTTCTACAATGAGGCTGACATGCCCGTTCGACAAGAGCCAGTTACTGTTTACGCTCCTCAGATTAGTCCTGTGACTATAACTGTACCTGGGCCAATGCCGTATAATGATGATAGAGCCATTCCGTGGCATTATGGTTCCGATGTCTATGTGGCGGGACAGAAGATGGAAAGTAGACCTGTTGCTGACTTGACCATTGAAAATGTGGGAGGTGTTGGGGGATTTACTCGAAGTGGCCGTTTATTTGCTCCCCCTGCATTGAGAAAGGATCCCGAGGCCGAAGCTTCGTCCAAAGACAAAGGGAAGCAGACTGCGATTGACGAGTCAACTACTCCTGTGGCTGGGCAGGGGACGTTTGAAAAGGAGGTAGAGGAGTTTATGAAGATCATCAAAAGGAGTGACTACAAGGTGGTTGACCAACTGAATCAAACGCCTTCAAAGATTTCTATCTTGTCACTGTTGATGTCCTCTCCCGCGCACCGAGAAGCCTTGCTGAAAGTACTTCAAATGGCCTATGTTCCTCAAGAAATCACTGTTAATCAACTCGAAGCTGTTGTTGGAAGTGTTAATGCCAGCCATGGTTTAGGCTTCACTGACCGAGACCTTACTTTGGAGGGAAGGAATCACAATAAAGCACTGCATATCACGATGGAATGCAAGGGCGCTGTTTTGTCTCATGTTCTTGTGGACACAGGCTCTTCCTTGAATGTGCTCCCGAAGAAGGCGTTGATGAAGCTTGACATTGATGGGGTTATTCTGACGCCGAGTGATCTGGTGGTTAAAGCTTTCGATGGTTCAAGAAGGTCAGTTTTCGGAGAGGTTGAGTTGCCTGTTAAGATAGGCTCTCAAGTCTTCAAGAGTGTCTTCTATGTTATGGATATCCAGCCTGCGTACAGTTGCTTGTTGGGCAGACCGTGGATACACGCAGCTGGAGCCGTCACTTCAACCCTGCACCAAAAGCTTAAATATGTGGTGGATGGCCAGGTCATCACAGTTTGCGGGGAAGAAGATATTTTCGTCAGCCACCTGTCGACGTTTAAATATGTGGAAATGGACGGAGAAATTCACGAGACTTTGTGCCAAGCTTTTGAGGCAGATGTCAGTATCTTGACTCCGGTGAAGAAAAACAACGAAGGCACGTCAATTCATTCTTACCGGGAAGCAAAAGAGGCCGTCCAATCAGGCAATGCCCAGGGCTGGGGCAAGCTACTGGAGGTGGAAAAGAAGGGTGATAAATTCGGTTTAGGGTATCAACCTGGGGGGTCTATTCAGAGTGGTAAAGCTATCTCATTCACAAGTGCTGGGTCGCTCGACCGCGATCAAATCTGTACGGCGAACAAAGACGGGGATAGTGACAGAGACTGGGACAACAATTGGATCCGCCCGTGTGCACCCGGCGAGGAGCTAGGAAATTGGTCTGCTGAGGACATTGTTCAAGTCACCTGGCTCTCAAAGTAATTGTTTTGTTTCCTTTTATTAGCATACTGCATTGTCAAATCCAGCATTCTGCCCAAGATGTTTGGATCCATTGTACTGGGCCACCATGTTTTGTATTGCATCGTTATTTTTGCCATGAAATAAAAGGACATTTTCAGACAAATTGTGCTCTCTTTCTTTGTTTTTAAATTTTTTTCACAAAAAAACAATATAAAAATGGCAATGTGTTTTTTCATTTTTTGCTTTGTATTAGCGTCTCTTTTCAAAATAAGCAGATTCTGAATAAGCACATCATTTGTGCAGTATTGATCATCCGGATTCCACGGATAACGTTCCTGCTATGACTATGCATGACTTTGATAATCCAGTCTACCAAGCTGATGAAGGGGTTGAGGAAGATTGTGACCTACCTGAAGAGTTGGTCAGATTGTTAAAACAAGAGGAACGAGTTATTCAGCCTCATCAAGAGGAGATTGAGACCATCAACATTGGCAGTGAAGATGCAAAGAAAGAAATCAAGATAGGAGCCAATCTGCAGGCCGACGTCAAACAAGAGCTGATCAGTATGCTGAGAGAGTATGTAGATATCTTTGCTTGGTCATATCAAGATATGCCAGGGTTGGATACCGACATCGTGATGCATAAGCTACCTCTGAGAGAAGACTGTCCTCCTGTAAAGCAAAAATTGAGAAGAACTCGCCCGGATATGGCGATGAAGATTAAAGAGGAGGTACAGAAGCAGTGGGATGCCGGGTTCCTTGCCGTGACTAGTTACCCACCTTGGGTAGCTAACATCGTACCAGTGCCTAAAAAGGACGGCAAGGTCCGGATGTGCGTTGACTATCGAGATTTGAACAGAGCAAGCCCAAAGGATGATTTTCCGTTGCCACACATCGACGTGTTGGTCGACAGTACTGCTCAATTCTCAGTATTCTCCTTCATGGATGGATTCTCCGGTTATAATCAGATAAAAATGGCGCCGGAAGACATGGAGAAGACAACGTTCATTACCCCGTGGGGAACATTCTGCTACAAGGTCATGCCCTTCGGTTTGAAGAACGCTGGGGCAACTTATCAACGGGCAATGGTCACGTTGTTCCATGACATGATCCACAAGGAGATCGAATGTTATGTGGACGATATGATTGCAAAGTCCAAAGACGAAGAGGAGCATTTGGTTAACCTAAAGAAGTTGTTTGACAGATTGATCAAGTACAAGTTGAGGTTGAATCCGAACAAGTGCACTTTCGGAGTGCGTTCTGGAAAACTGCTGGGTTTCATTGTAAGTCAAAGAGGAATTGAGGTAGATCCTGCTAAAGTGAAAGCTATTCAAGATATGCCTGCACCAAAGACAGAAAAAGAAGTGCGCGGGTTCTTAGGTAGATTGAACTACATTTCTCGGTTCATATCTCACCTAACTGCCACGTGCGAACCGATATTCAAACTGCTAAGAAAAGAGCAAACAGTCAGGTGGAATGATGATTGCCAAAGAGCTTTCGACAAAATAAAGGAATATTTGCAGGAGCCTCCAATTCTGATGCCTCCAGTGGAGGGGAGACCGTTAATCATGTACTTGACCGTGCTAGAAGGGTCGATGGGGTGTGTGCTTGGCCAACATGACGAGTCTGGTCGAAAAGAGTACGCCATTTATTACCTTAGCAAAAAGTTTACCGACTGTGAATCCCGATACTCACTGCTCGAGAAAACTTGCTGCGCTTTGGTATGGGCTGCTCGCCGACTGAGGCAGTACATGTTGACCCATACTACACTTCTCATTTCCAAGATGGATCCTGTCAAGTACATCTTTGAGAAACCAGCATTGACCGGAAGGGTTGCTAGATGGCAGATGATTTTAACTGAATACGACATCCAGTACACTTCTCAGAAAGCCATCAAAGGAAGTGTATTGTCGGAATACCTTGCTCAGCAACCTCTTGAGGATGACTATCAGCCGATGAGATTTGATTTCCCTGATGAGGACATCATGTGCCTCAAAACAAACGATTATGAGGAACCACTTCCGGAGGAGGGGCCTGACCCTGAATCCAAATGGAAGTTGAT
Organism: Lathyrus aphaca; assembly: GCA_963966055.1. NCBI lineage: Eukaryota > Viridiplantae > Streptophyta > Magnoliopsida > Fabales > Fabaceae > Lathyrus > Lathyrus aphaca. The sequence goes on from OZ014519.1 coordinate 187,314,331, forward strand.
GTTTGATGGGGCTGTCAATATCAATGGTCGTGGAGTTGGTGCCGTACTCATTACTCCTGAAGGTGTTCATTTACCCTTCGCTGCCAAAATTACTTTTGGCTGCACCAACAATGAAGCGGAATACGAGGCGTGTATAATGGGAATAGAGGAGGCAATTGATCTTCGGATCAAGAACCTCGATATATTCGGAGATTCAGCCCTCGTCATTAACCAAATTACCGGCAAGTGGTATACACATCAAGAGCATCTAGTTCCGTACAGGGATTATGCTAGAAAACTGTTGACATTCTTCACGACAGTTGAGCTCAAATACATACCACGGGACGAAAATCAATTTGCCGATGCTTTGGCCACTCTCTCTTCGTCAATTAAAGTCCTATGTTGGAACTTTGTGCCCAGAATTGACATCTCCAGGCTTGACTCTCCGGCTTATGCTTTCTCTGTAGACGCCGTGTCTGACGAGAAACCTTGGTATTTTGATATCAAGTTGTTCCTGGAGAAGCAAGAATACCCAACAGGGGCATCTTCCAAAGACAAAAAGACCTTGAGACGACTTGCTGCTAGTTTCTTCTTGAACACAGACGGGGTTTTGTACAAGAGGAATTTCGACATGGTCTTGCTCAGATGCGTGGATAGACACGAAGCAAGCCTGTTGATGCAGGAAGTCCATGAAGGATCTTTTGGTACCCATGCAGGAGGGCATGCTATGGCAAAGAAACTGCTAAGATCAGGGTATTACTGGATGACAATGGATGCAGACTGTTGTTCATTCGCTCGTAAATGCCACAAGTGCCAAATATATGCAGATAAAGTGCATGTTCCTCCAAATCCGCTCAACATCATGTCATCTCCTTGGCCTTTCTCTATGTGGGGCATTGACATGATCGGGAAGATCGATCCAACTGCTTCGAACGGTCATCGCTTCATCCTGGTCGCGATTGATTACTTTACCAAGTGGGTAGAAGCAGCGTCTTATGCCAATGTCACTCGTCAAGTGGTGGCAAGATTTCTGAAAAGAGATATTATATGCAGATATGGAGTGCCCGAAAGGATCATTACTGATAATGGTTCTAATCTCAACAACAAGATGATGGCAGACTTATGTCGGGACTTCAAAATACAGCATCACAATTCTTCTCCTTACCGACCAAAGATGAATGGTGCGGTAGAGGCAGCTAACAAGAATATCAAGAAGATTGTGCAGAAAATGGTTGTCACCTACAAGGATTGGCATGAGATGTTACCGTTTGCTTTGCATGGGTACCGAACGTCGGTCAGGACATCAACAGGGGCAACTCCCTTCTCTCTAGTGTATGGCATGGAAGCAGTCCTGCCTGTTGAAGTAGAGATTCCTTCACTGCGTGTGATGATGGACGTCAAACTGGATGAGGCTGAATGGGTGCGTGCTCGTTATAATCAGCTATGTCTAATTGAGGAAAAGAGATTAGCGGCTATCTGTCATGGTCAGCTTTATCAGAGGAGAATGAAGCGGGCATTCGATCAACGAGTACGTACTCGAGAGTATCAAGTGGGAGAGCTTGTAGTGAAGAGGATCGTTCCTCCAGGTTCAGATAACAGGGGCAAGTGGACCCCAAACTACGAAGGACCATTCATAGTGAAGAAAGTATTCTCAGGAGGGGCACTGATGCTCACCACTATGGATGGAGAAGACTTCCCATCCCCTGTCAACTCGGACGCAGTTAAAAAATACTTCGCATAAAGAGACCCGCTGGACACAAAAACAGAATGTAAGTCCAGGCAAGAAAAGGGCATCCCGGCGAGCTAAAAACAGAATAAAAAGCTCGGGCAAAAATTAGGGAAAATAAACAAAAAAATGTACACCCGCTGAGTTGAAAAGCCACATTGGACAGCTCAGGCAAAAAAGGGTATCCCGGTGGATTGAAAACCCGAGAGGGCGATCCACGCAAAATAAGGGAATAAGCGAACAACTGTGATCCAAGTTATCTGAACCACGTCATCGTTTCGTACGGTTTGACAATATCAGAAGGATAGGAAACAGTCCCCTTGTTCTCTCAGAAAGCCAAAGCAGAATGGAGAGTCTTGAAGACATGCAGGTCATAGCAGAAATGGAACTCCTTGGAATGCCATGTACATTGCCATTAGGATAGTTTCTTTTCTCAATTTTTATAGTGGCTACCTCTTTCCAGGTGGTTGCTTCCTGATGTAAATCTTTGCCTATTTAGAGGCCATTCAATAAAAATAATATTCAGTCAAAAAGCTGTGTGTGTTTATTTTTGTTTGCAAAATGTCCTGAATTTTTGGCAAAAAAAATAGCATTGCATCTAAACATGGTGATAATCTTGAAAAGAAAACTGACATGCAGGGAAACTGTAACCCTCTTTGAGTGTCGGGTGATAATGGATGAACAGATCACGCCATGCAAATCCCCGGGACACACGTGTGTTTTCTGTTGTTGCAGGTTGCAGGATGGCGTCACATCAAGCAATTTAATCTCCCCCAGTAGAGTATCTCCCCAAGCAGAGATTTTTCTTCTCCAGCAGGTAGCTGAAAGCCTGACTTGTCTAAATAGATATTTTCCTCCAACTAAGTCTTGGCAGCAGCCCAAGCAGGTTCTTCTTCCCAAGTGAAGTAGTAGTCCATTCTTCCCCAGCGGAGTGTGCCTAGCAAGTACCTGAGAGCATGTCATCATCAGAGGTGGAATTAACAGTATTTTATCATCAGCAAGAGTCCTTCCCAGTAGGCGTGATTGAGGGCCTGATATCCCCTCAGAGTCTTGAATCATCGGATGCTCTCCCCAGTCAGAGTATTCGCCCAGGAAGCTTCCCCAGCCAAGTCTGAAGATGATCTGTCCCCCCACAGAGTTCATATTTGATTTTCACCTCCGTCCGTGAAATATTTCCCAGCAGATTTGCCCTATTGTTGGTTTATTTGATGATGCAGCCAGGTATTCATCACCTCAGTCGGAGTGGGTATCCAGACCTCTTGACTTTTTCTCCCCTGCAGAGTTGTATCTCTTGTTGCCGATCAGGCATTCGTTTACTGCTCGTCTGCGTTTGTCAACACTCGTCTGTGTTATCCCTAAGCAAGTTTCCCCAGCAAGGACATATCACTGCTTTATTGTTGCTCGTCTGCATCTTTCAACACTCGTTTGTGTTAGTTCTGTGTTGCTGTTTGCTCGTCTGCAATTTTCGGCATTCGTCTGTGTTTTGAAGTGATTACCTTATTATTGCTCGTCTGCAATTTCCAACATTCGTCTGTGTCATGATGCCTCCGTTGTTGCTCGTCCGCAACTCCTCAACACTCGTCTGTGTTCTGAGATGATATTTGTTGTTGCTCGTCTGCAACCTTCCAACACTCGTCTGTGTTTGGTATTGGATCCTTCGTTGCACTCGTCTGTGCCTTGATATGTATTCTCTGTTGTTGCTCGTTTGCAACTGTCCAGCACTCGTCTGTGTGTGTTTGAAGCTCGTCTGCTTTTATCCCCCAGAAGTCGTTTGTGTTCTGAAGCTCGTCTGCTTTGCCTGGATACTCGTCTGTATCATCCTCAACACTCGTCTGTGCTAGCTTGCGCCTGAATGTGAAGATTTGCTGTTTACCCTGATATCTCTGTGACTACTTCAAATGCTCGTCTGTGTTTGAATTTCTGGTATTCGTCTATACCAGTGGCTGATACTCGTCTGTATCATCGCCTGAAGCGCTCGTCTGTGTTTCTCAGATCATCGTCCGATACTCGTCTGTATCTTTGACTATTGGCACTCGTTTGTGTTCTCTTGATGATCATCCAATACTCGTCTGTATTGAAGAGGTTTAAAGTCCTGACAGTGGGAATTAAATGTCAAAATGGTTACCGGTCCTGGCGTAACAGGTAAATCCGAGGGAGACTCGTCCGTCTCAGGCACCAATTGTTATGGTTGCTGCACCTGGCGTAACAGGTTTGCTCAGAAGACTCGTCTGTCTTATACCATATATCCGCGGATAATATATGAAGAAGGTTCGTCTACCTTGATTGCATGTCTATCCCACAGACTTATATGCATTCCCGGAGCCTGCGTAAGGGTTATCCGAAGAAGACTCGTCCGTCTTATTCCACTTATCTGCGTAAGGATTAGTGAAGGAGATTCGTCCATCTCAGGTTACTTTGAAGATCCTTAAGGGCTCGTCCGCTCTCTGCACCTGGCGTCACAGGTCATGCGAAGACTCGTCTGTCAGCATGATAGTATTCCAGATATCAGTTTCAACTTGGAAGAAGCTCGTCTGCTTTTTTTTTTCTCTCCTTCTTATCCCCAGAGCGTCATCTGGTTGGGTTTATTTCCCAGTGTTGCATTCTTCGTCAGAGTGCAAATTTCAGGTCTTCTTGGTATTCAATCACAGTTTATCTCGAATGTCTGATAGCCGTTGCTCTCATCCTTTTCAGATTAACAGTTGATTGAATAGGGGCAGCTGTAACACCCCAAATTTGCCCTCTTCTTGTTTAGCATCGTTATCATATCATAATCATCATGAGCATACCATATCCTTATCATTTAGCATAGAAAAATGAGGCATAACACTCGCATGTTCTAGCATAAGGCATATGATCGGTCATCTGGGAAAATCCGAACCTGCAAGGCAAAATCAAGAGCATGGTGATCTAGCAAGAATCTCACAGGATCATTTTGCACAAGCCTGGTATCATGTTCAGAGCCCTAGAAAGAGAAGATGGATCAAAGTTTGCTTGAAACGGTTGGTGCAGGTCTATTTTTGAAGGTTCCCACCAAAGGGAGGGAAATTCAAATTTTCCATGCGTTAACCGGTTAACGCATATGGTTAACCAGTTAACAGCTGCGAAATTTGAATTTCCAGCAGCATTTTCAGCATGTGTGTTTTGGTCCCATTTTCCAATTTTCTGATTTTTATTCATTTGAATTAAATTTGAATTTGAGAGAAGGATCTAGAGCATTTATCCAAGCCTCATTCCAACCCTAAATCCAAATCACTTTCTAAGCTAATGCCAAGCCATTTTTTTTTGGATCCCAAACCAAAATTTTGGGCCCCAAACCTAAATCATATTTATTCCATTTCCTTCCAAACCAAAGGGGCTCTCACTCATTTTTCACTCTCATTTCTGAATTTTGATTCCTCTCACTCACAATTCTCTCACTTTTCTCTCCCAATTTTCCAAATCACTCAAAGTTCCTCTTTGAAGATCACACAACCTTGCCTTGAGGTGTGTAGATCTTGGAACTAAACCTCCTTTCATAGCTTCTTTGCATCTTTTTGCTGGTTTTATTGGAGATTCAGATCTGGTTTGAGATCTAGAAGTGCTTTTGGATCCAAAATTCTGCATCAAGAGCTTGTTCTTGCATTTATTTTGCATGGAGTGTGGAGCTTAGCATCGGATCTTCAAAGTTTTGCGCGAGATCTACCGTTTTCAGCTCAATCAACAATTACCAAAGCATACCTCAGCTTTGTAGGTTGGTTAATTTCAGATCTAGCTCTGTTTTTAGCTTATTTGCATGCTTGTGCTTTAGATCCACCATGTGTTTGTGTATTTGCTTGTGTTGTTTGATTTGATTGGTTGATTTGTATCCGGATCCGAATGTTATTGTTCCTGAGCTTAATGATATGGATTAATGTGAATTGATCTAATTTTCCATGTGTAATTGATTGCTGGTCTGGTGCAAGCTTATTTGAATAAGCTGTTTTGAGATGCTGTTTCCTGCAGGATTTGTTGCTGTTTTATCAGTGTTAACCGGTTAACGTATATGGTTAACCGGTTAACGCACCTGTTTTGTGCGTATTTTGTGCAGGTTTGAGCTGGTTAACCGGTTAACGCATTTGGTTAACCGGTTAACACTGAAGCAGAATGACTTTTTAGTGTTGTTTTGAGCTTGTTTGATCCCTTTGCTTGTTCTAATTGCCTTGGATCATTGCATGATCATTAAGCATGATATTTTAGGGTGATTTGCTTGCTGGTTGATGTATGCTTTCATGTTTTCGACGCGTAAGTCGTGTACTTGCAATGTTTGGCATGATGTTTGATTCTTGTTCACAAGAACCTTTGAGCATGACTAATTCCATGTTTGTGTTGGTCACTTTGCTGGATTTTTTTGTGCATACTAACCTTGCAGGGGCTATGGTAAGTGAGAGATGTGGGAATTGAGTTCCACATCTCCAATTCTCATCTTCCTCTTATGTTTATGTTACTAACCCTTTGTTGTTGGGCTTAGGCCTTTCTCATCCCTTCTTCTATCTTCTTCTTTTTTCCTTCATTAGGATAGAAACCTCACTAACCTGTAGGACTTCCATGCATGTGAATACTTAGGATTATTTTAGTCCCCCTTTAGAATTTTTCCTTTGAGATCTTTTGGTTCTTCTTCTCTTCTCATCTCATAACTCTTAAAAAGAAAACACTTTAATAAATGTGAAGTGATGCATTGATCCATAGCCTTATTCCATGAGGTATGCTTGTAGTCTTCCCATCTTGGGATAGTACATGTTTACCTTGTGATGCACAAGTCTGATCAAGGTATCTTCTTCATAAAGAAAAGCATAAAAAACACTTATTCATGTAAATAACCAAAAAACACTTAATAATTAAGCGAGTTAGTGAGCCTAAGCCCTAATCTTTGGGTTCAAGTTTTGGGGATCTTCTCCTTACTTGAGTGTGCTTGTTCTATTATTCCATCTTGGAATGTAGTGACAAGTGCACATTCCATTGGTGAGAGTTTGAGTTCACTTCCTCGTGACACACTCATAAAAGCTTCTAAAAAAACACAAAACAAACAATAAGCGTCTTTCCTTCGGGAATTCTTTTCTCATCTCCTTCGCTCCGTACGCGAACTTGCTTCTACTTGTCATTTTGCAAGACGGTTACGCACTCGTCGTCCGAGTCTGCAACACCTGAGCAATGGCATAGGCAGTTCAAGCCTTAATTCACAAGCAATTTCCTTTTAGTACCCCTAGTTAGGGGAACTACGGCGTCTCTGATCCTCATTATCCCGATGAGGTACGTAGGCAGTGGGGTAGGGCCCGTTCGAGCACAATCTTTATTTTCCCTACATTTTTCCTTTTGCTTTCTTATTCAGTTCCTTTCCAGTTCCAGTTTCTTTTCATTTTCATTTCTTTGCTGCATTTTTCATACCCTCACCCTTTGAAACAGTTTCTTTGCAAGCGTGGATCCCGTCGGGTACGGCGGACGATCTGGGTGCTAATACCTTCCCAGGTCGTAACCGACTCCCGAACTCAGTCTCTTTGGTTCGCAGGACCTGTGTCCTTCCTCTTTCTTTCTTCTGGTTTGTGCAGCATTACCATTCCCTTTCTTCGGGATAAAAATGCCTGGCTGGCGACTCTATTCTTCTTCCGCGCCACTTTCGCGTTTGTACCAGGATGGAAATCCTCGGGAGCGACAGTGTGCTCCCTTGTGGAGGGTTGATGGTCATGTATCCATCTCACGATGAAAATGGTACCACATGCATATTGCATATCAGGATGTTAGAAATGCATATTCTGGATGAATTTCATGATTGTGTTGATGTTGATTGATTTCATGATAGTGTTGTGGTTGTTGCTGAATTTTGTAGTTGACAATGTCATGATATGTGTTCTAATTTATTTATGATTCTATATTCTTGTAAGTTTATGATTTATTATGATTACTCACCCTGCCTGCTTGGAAATGTTGCCTCTTTCGTGGGTAACTTGCAGATGTCGAATAATAGTCATGCAGTGCAATAGGAGTAATGCATGAGTCTCGGAGCGTGCTTTAGTGTCCCTTAGGAGTGGTTCTGGTTATGTGTCCTGCTCTGTGTCATGTAACACTGGGATGGGTTTCTTTTGTTAAACTGTTTTCAATATGTTGTTATCTGGATAATGTTTTCCATTTTTTTTATGTTAAATTCAGGATGGTGAAAATGATTTTTATGAAGTTTTGAATTATGAAGTTAAATTCCGCTGTGAAATGATTTATGGTATTTTGATGTTGATTAACCCGTGTTACGGGATAGGACACTGTTTGTGTTTAGTTATGATGAAAATGTGATACCCTTTTAGATGATTACTCTGATAATATTTAAATATTATGTTTTGGGTAGAAGGGTGTTACATTAGTGGTATCAGAGAAGGTCGGTCTGTCCGGCCAAGTCTTGTTGTTGTCAGTCAGTTGTCAAGTCGTTATTTATTTAACGATTATTCTCTTCTGATGTGGTAAATGTTGTGCAGAATGGCTGGAAACAACTCACGTGCTCTCGCTGATACTGTTGCAGCTCTTGCTCAAACTGCTGCTCGAAACAATGCGCTTGATGAGTTTCGTGCCTTGGAGAAATTCCAGAGGAATAATCCACCTGTGTTTGAAGGAACTCATGACCCGGCGAGTGCACAGAAGTGGCTCAAGGAAATTGAGAAGATTTTCAGAGTGATGGCGTGTGCTGACGCGCAGAAAGTTCAATTCGGAACTCATATGTTGTCTGAGGAAGCTGAAGACTGGTGGGATAATACCCGTCAGTGTCTCGAGGATGAGGCTATTGTGGTGACTTGGACTGTGTTTAAGGCGGAGTTCCTTAAGAAGTATTTTCCGGAAGATGCTCGTGGTAAGTTGGAGATAGAATTCCTTGAGCTGAAGTAAGGAAACATGACAGTGGCAGAGTATGCTGCCAAATTTGAAAGGCTGGTGAAGTTTTGTCCCCACTACAACAGGGCAGATGCTGAACTTTCCAAGTGCCTTAAGTTTGAGAATGGGATGAGACCTGAAATTAAGCAGGGAATTGGATGCCAACAAATTCGTAAGTATGCAGAGTTGGTGGATAAGAGCCGTATTTATGATGAGGACAGCCGAGCTCGGTCAGCTCACTATAAACAGCTGAGCGGGAAGAAAGGCAAGAGTCAGTATAGAGGAAAACCTTATGTGACTACTGGTGATAAGGGGAAGCAGAAGGCATATGATGAGAAGAAGCAAAGTAGGGGAGCTGCTAATGTACCTGTTAAGTGTTACAAGTGTGGAGAGGCAGGTCATAAGGCCGATGTGTGTACCACCAGAGTTATGAAATGTTACCGTTGTGGCAAGCTTGGGCATAAGGTGAGTGATTGTCCTAATGAAGGCCCAACCTGTTACAATTATGGTGAACAGGGGCATATCAGCACCCAATGCCAGAAACCAAAGAAGAATGCTGCTACTACTCAGAATGCTGGAAGAGTGTTTGCATTAGCTGGTTCAGAAGCTCCAAGGAAGGACAACTTGATCAGAGGTACCTGTTTTATTAATAATATTGAGTTGATTGCTATTATTGACACTGGAGCTACACATTCATTTATTTCTCTTGAGTGTGCTAATAGATTGGGTTTAAAGTTGTCTAATATGAATGGTAATATGATAATAGAGACTCTTGCTAATGGTTCTGTGACTACCATGCTTGTCTGTTTGAAATGTCCTTTGACAATTTTCGAGAAGAATTTTGTGATGGATTTGGTGTGCCTACCATTACACCAAATCGATGTTATCCTTGGTATGAACTGGTTGGAATTCAATTATGTTCATATTAACTGTTATAGTAAGACAGTGCAGTTCCCTGTTTTGAGCGGGAATGGTGAGTTGATGTTTTTATCTGCTAAGCAAGTGGATGCACTTGTTTTAGATGAAGCTTTGATGTTTGCAGTGTCTACCTCATTGCAAGTTGATGATAAGACTGTCAGTGCAGAGTTGCCTGTGGTTTGTGATTTTCAAGATGTGTTTCCTAGTGATATAAGTGATTTACCACCGGAATGTGAGATTGATTTTTCTGTGGACTTAGTACCGGGTACGAGTCCTGTCTCGATGGCTCCTTATAGAATGTCGGCTTCAGAGTTGAATGAGTTGAAGAAACAATTAGAAGAATTGTTAGAGAAGAGGTTCATTAGACCCAGTGTTTCTCCTTGGGGTGCTCCGGTGTTGCTTGTTAAGAAGAAGGATGGTAGTATGAGATTGTGTGTCGATTACCGACAGTTGAATAAAGTGACTATCAAGAATAAGTACCCACTTCCGAGGATCAATGATTTGATGGATCAGCTAGTAGGTGCTTGTGTCTTTAGTAAAATTGATCTGAGGTCTGGTTATCATCAGATTCGAGTTAAAGTTGAGGATATTCCGAAGACAACTTTCAGGACGAGATATGGGCATTATGAGTATACGGTGATGCCGTTTGGGGTTTCTAATGCGCCTGGTGTGTTTATGGAGTATATGAATAGAATCTTTCATGAGTATCTGGATAAGTTCGTGGTGGTTTTCATAGATGATATCTTGGTATATTCTAAATCAGAAGAGGAACATGCCGAGCATTTGAGAGTTGTGTTGCAAGTGTTGAGAGAAAAGAAATTGTTTGCTAAATTATCTAAGTGTGAATTTTGGCTAAGGGAAGTGAGTTTCCTCAGCCATGTAATTTCAAGTGGTGGAATTTCGGTGGATCCTTCAAAGATTGATGCGGTATTGCAGTGGGATACTCCGAAGTCAGCTACAGAAATTCGTAGTTTTCTTGGGTTGGCTGGTTACTATCGTAAGTTCATTGAAGGTTTTTCTAAGATAGCTTTACCGTTGACGCAATTGACTAGGAAGGGTCAAGCGTATGTGTGGGATATTGCTTGTGAAGAGAGTTTCATAGAACTGAAGAAAAGATTAACGACCGCGCCAGTATTGGTCTTACCAAATCCAGATGAGTCCTTTATAGTTTATTGTGATGCTTCCAAGATGGGTCTTGGTGGAGTTTTGATGCAGGATAATAAGGTGGTTTCTTACGCTTCTAGACAGTTAAGAGTTCATGAGAGGAACTATCCTACTCACGACTTAGAGTTAGCAGCTGTGGTGTTTGCGCTTAAGATTTGGAGGCAATACTTGTTTGGTTCAAAATTTGAAGTATTCAGTGATCACAAAAGTTTAAGATACTTGTTTGATCATAAAGAGTTAAATATGAGACAGAGACGGTGGCTTGAATTATTGAAGGATTTTGATTTTGAATTACCATCCGGGTAAGGCAAATGTTGTGGCTGATGCTTTGAGTAGGAAGTCGTTACATATTTCAATGCTTATGGTGAAAGAATTGGAAATGATCGAGCAATTCAGAGATATGAGCTTGTTGTGTGAAACTACTACTGATAGTGTGAAATTGGGAATGTTAAAGTTGACCAGTGAGATTTTGGAAGAGATTCGTAAGGGTCAGAAATCTGATTTGAAATTAGTCGATCAATTGATGTTGGTTGATCAAGGTAATGCAGGTGACTTTCGAGTTGATGAAGATGGAGTTTTAAGATTCCGAGATAGAGTATGTGTTCCGGATATTGCAGGAATTAAAAAGAGTATTTTAGAAGAGGGGCACAAGAGTCGACTGAGTATCCATCCTGGTGCTACGAAGATGTATCAGGATTTACGCAGGTTGTTTTGGTGGCCGGGTATGAAAAGAGACATTGCTGAATTTGTATATGCTTGTTTGACATGTCAGAAGTCAAAGATAGAACATCAGAGACCTTCAGGTATGATGCAACCATTGAATGTTCCTGAGTGGAAATGGGATAGTATTTCCATGGATTTCGTGACTGGGTTACCTAAGACTGCTAGAGGTAATGATTCGATTTGGGTAATTGTTGATCGGTTAACTAAGTCGGCACATTTCTTGCCAATGAGGATTAACCATTCCATGCAAAGGTTAGCTGAGATTTATATTGAGGAAATTGTGAAGTTGCATGGTGTACCTTCAAGTATTGTATCGGATAGAGATCCGCGGTTTACATCGAGGTTTTGGAAGAGTTTGCAGGATGCCTTGGGTACTAAGTTGAGGATAATTTCTGCTTATCACCCGCAAACGGATGGCCAGACGGAAAGAACAATCCAATCTTTAGAAGATTTGCTGAGAGCTTGTGTATTAGATCAAGGAGGATCTTGGGATAGTCATTTGCCGTTGGTCGAGTTTACGTACAATAACAGTTTTCATGCTAGTATCGGGATGGCTCCATATGAGGCATTGTATGGTAGACGTTGTCGTACTCCATTATATTGGTATGAGTCAGGAGAGAGTTTGGTGCTTGGGCCAGAGATTGTCCAAGAAACAACTGAAAAGATAAAAATGATTCAGGAAAGGATGAAAACGTCGCAGAGTCGTCAAAAGAGTTATCACGATAAGAGAAGGAAAGCACTTGAGTTCCAAGAGGGAGATCATGTGTTCTTAAGAGTTACTCCTATGACTGGTGTGGGAAGAGCTTTGAAGTCTAGAAAGCTCACTCCATATTTCGTCGGTCCGTATCAGATTATGCAGAGGATAGGGGAAGTGGCCTATCGGGTGGCTTTACCTCCCTCTCTTGCGAATTTACATGATGTATTCCATGTATCACAGTTGAGGAAGTACATTCCGGACCCGTCGCATGTAATTCAGATAGATGATGTTCAGGTGAGAGATAATCTGACGATTGAAGCTGTACCAGTAAGGATTGATGGTAGGTAATTGAAGCGACTTCGAGGCAAGGAAATTGCTTTGGTGAAGGTATTGTAGGGAGGACCAGCTGGAGAAAGTTGGACTTGGGAGCGCGAAGATCAGATGAGGGAGTCGTATCCGACTCTATTTACTTCAGGTAATTTTCGAGGACGAAAATTCTTTAAGTAGGGGAGAGTTGTAACGCCCCGAAAATCTAAATTTAATTATTTAATCATTTATTTAATTAATTTAGAAAAATTTGGAGAGTTTGGGTTAATTTGAGAATTTTGGAGAAAATGAGTATTTTTATATAATAAGGATAAATAGTGTTTTATTATACTATTTTATTTTTATTATTAAAAATATATTAAAGAAAAGGGTAAGATGGTCCTTTGTGAAATCATGAGGGTAATATGGGAAAAGGCTAAACTGGGATATTATAGCCAAAGAAGAGAATACGATGAGTTTTCTCATTTTTGTTGTTTCTATCGTGTTTTGGAAGTGCTTTGAAGAAAAGAGGAGCTCAGAGTCAGGAGGCCGTGGAGAACCCAAGAGAAGCGTGTAAAGCGGCGAATTTCTCTAAGGTATGGGGAGTTTTCATAATCTATGATAAATGTATAGGAATTGGAATATGAATGGATTAGGATAGTATGAATTTTAGGAGTTTTGGGGTTTTGAGTTAGGTTGAGTTTTAGGAGAAATCTTGATGAATTAGAGCGATTAGAATGAGTTATAATCGTATATTTGTCTGTATAATTGTTGTCTGGATGTTGTTGAGGTTTAATTGATGTTTTTTAATGGTTTTTGGGTGTTATGATGTGAAATTCGTAATGGGGTTTGGGAGTTTTTGGAAATTAGAACAGTCTGTAATTGTGTAGCCGAACACTGCTGAAACGCGTGCGTTAACCGGTTAACGCTTTGGTTAACCGGTTAACCATTGGAAATTTTGGGGTATTTTCTGAAATTACGCAGGCGTTAACCGGTTAACGCTTTGGTTAACCGGTTAACACTGTTGGGATGACAAATTTTAAATCTTTGAAAATCCATATCTTTTAAACCGTAAGTCCGATTCGCATTTCGTTAGAAGCGTCGGAAAGAGTACAAATTGAACTTTATTTTGATGAATAGAAACGAGAAAAATGCAAAAGTTTTTGATAAATTAATTTGTGAAATAACCTTATAATTACCTTATAAATTACCGGGTACGGGTTAATTCTTGATATATCAGAGTGGTTAGAAAACCAGTGTTCAGGGTGTAATGTCATGATGATATATATGAATATTTGATGATTGTTTTGCTGATTGAAATGAATGATGCGAATTATTTTGGTGAATTTTTCGATGTAACGCATCATTGTATTTCATAACATTCACGATGGGGCTTCGGCCTATTTATTTGCTTCAATCCCATTGTGTGGATTGAAGTGTCTCGATGATTATGGTGTGCTCCCTTGTGGAGGGTTGATGGTCATGTATCCATCTCACGATGAAAATGGTACCACATGCATATTGCATATCAGGATGTTAGAATTGCATATTCTGGATGAATTTCATGATTGTGTTGATGTTGATTGATTTCATGATAGTGTTGTGGTTGTTGCTGAATTTTGTAGTTGACAATGTCATGATATGTGTTCTAATTTATTTATGATTCTATATTCTTGTAAGTTTATGATTTATTATGATTACTCACCCTGCCTGCTTGGAAATGTTGCCTCTTTCGTGGGTAACTTGCAGATGTCGAAGAATAGTCCTGCAGTGCAATAGGAGTAATGCATGAGTCTCGGAGTGTGCTTTAGTGTCCCTTAGGAGTGGTTCTGGTTATGTGTCCTGCTCTGTGTCATGTAACACTGGGATGGGTTTCTTTTGTTAAACTGTTTTCAGTATGTTGTTATCTGGATAATGTTTTCCATTTTTTTTATGTTAAATTCAGGATGGTGAAAATGATTTTTATGAAGTTTTGAATTATGAAGTTAAATTCCGTTGTGAAATGATTTATGGTATTTTGATGTTGATTAACCCGAGTTACGGGACAGGACACTGTTTGTGTTTAGTTATGATGAAAATGTGATACCTTTTTAGATGATTACTCTGATAATATTTAAATATTATGTTTTTGGTAGAAGGGTGTTACATCGAGCGTTGTTGACGGACAGTAGATAGTGAGAGGAGGGGGGTGTACCTGCAAGGCACTCTGATGCTGAAGTAAGACACTGAGCAAAGAGTGAGCAAGTACAAGAATTAAGGTCATAGAATTGAATACCTGACCCTCTCAAATGAGAGGGTTTATATACTGGTCCAAATGGATGATTATTGGTTCAAACCGTTGGGCGCGGATCGTGGAACCCGTATAAATAGGTAACGGTTAAAACTAGTCGTTGGAAGACTTCATCTTGGTCGGTATGGCTTTGGTCGGCAAAGACCATCACTCTTAACGTTGCTCGACATCGAGCGTGCCACGAAGCTGGTTTGCTTGGCCCAATTCTGGGAGTTGGGCCAGCCCGGAACAACTATATCTCTCAAATATTAGGTATCTAACTTCTTCCTAATGGAATAGTCCAAGCCACCAACGACCATTTCGACCAATTCATGTTCAGGAACTTGTGTAAAACATCTTGCCTTTAACAAACAAAACCTGTTGAGATAGTCACCAATTGGCTCTGAAAACTTGCACTTAATGCTAGCCAATTCTTTCGGAATAATCTTCGACTTCTCCATATAGAATTGTTCGTGGGACAAACTTTCTAAACAAGTCCACTCTTGGATCAAATTCGTTGGGAGATTAGTGAACCATGTGAAAGCATTTTTGGTGAGCGAACTAGGGAAATACTTTATTCTTAGGTTTTCATTATTTTCAATCTCTCCTACCTCAATTAAATATTTAGCCACATGTTCGACAGTGGACTCACTAGTATACGCAGAAAACTTAGTAAATTTTGGGATTTTCCATTTCGGGGCAGTTCAACCTGCAAGATATACTCAGATAAATGGGATATATAATTTGGCCTATGAAGGCCAATATTTACCCCATTTCGTGCCATAATATGTTTGACCATGGCTTCCAAATTATTATTTTCTTCCATATCATCACATCGAACTTGATGTACGACTTCGTCTGCATCCTAATTCTTATTTACCACCACTACCCTTGGCTTCATTTCCCTTGGCACTGTTATGGGTTGTTCTCCCCTAAGGGGTTCGACTATCACTCCTTGATTCACTGCGTTTGCATGAGGCACATTTCTCCGGGCTTGGTTAATTGTGGGGTCTTCTTCAAGGACAATCCCTTGGTTATTTGCCATCCAGTCCCTTCTAGGTTGTCGAGGGGGATGAGGGACTCCAAAGAAATTTGCAATGCGCATCATATGCCCTACCATTTGTTGATTTATTTGGGTAGTGTTTTGAATCAGAGGGTTAAATATTGTGCCTATCTGTTGGGCGAGCATATGGACCATATCATGATTGCTTTCGTATATTTGTTGCCTTAACAGTGCTGCAGAATTTGTGATAAAGTTGGGCATTTGTTGGGATTGAAATCCTAACCCTAAGGGCTGGCTAGTTCGACCCAAGTTATTAATGTATGACCCAGACCCTTGTAATGGCGAAGACGTATTCATCAATGGGTTAGTAAATGTTGATGTGGTATTGTGAAAACTCGCCATCATCGAAGTTGGCATACCAAATGGATGTTCACGACCACTTAAAGGCATTGAAAATGCAGGCATGTAGGGCCTGAACAAATTAGTTCCCACTGAAGGAGGGGTCACTAGTTGACCCTGCGTCTTCACGGGGGGGGGGGGGGGGGGGGGGGGGAATTGGTCCACTTTGGGCATTCGACGGTATAGTCGTCGTACGTGGATGGGATTGGTTATGACACAGATGTTGCGTTAGTATTTTCCCTGTTGAAGAATGGGGTTCTCCATTATTATTTGGTGGATTTTGATTCACATCCTTCTTACGTATCTCCTCCTTGGTATTTCTTCGTTGTTTGTGGCTATTTTACCACTTCTCAATATCATGAAACAAAGTCAAAAGATACTGTAAAAATGAAGAACTTGTAAAAAAAATTCAGAAAATTTAATAATAGCACTGCCCCACTAGACATGTCAATTTGTTTACCGCCAAAAATGGTAAACAATCGATGATCTTCAATTAAAGTTTACTTGTAGGATCAACCAATGAAACCTAGGACATGTGCTCTTGTTAAATTTAAGTTTTAAAAATTATGAACATTACAACAATGTTCTCAATTTGATAGTAATGTTTAAGATTTGTAAATAAAATGCAGAAACGTAAGGAAATAACTTTAACGACTTCAAAGTAAATTGCAATGAAGAAATAATGATGAAAAGTAAATAACTTTATTGAAAATGTAAAGATTGGTTATTCACACGTACATTCTCAGTAATTCATTTTCTCAACATACAAATACTTAAAGTATTTTATGAGTTTTGTACAATTGTTGAACACACTGAATCCTAAACACTAAGACTCCTATTTATACTAAATAAAAAATAATTGTAACTAACGGTCTTTTCTCTAGAAAATGACACACCTTCGTCTACATGCACTTCGTTATCTACAGTTTTCCACGTGTTCTTAAAAAATTGGAAAAGACCCAAAAAATAATTATTAGCCTCATTTAAACTAACACTCAGTCAAATTGTTAGGTCTGAAATATATAAAAAAAAATCTAAGTCTCAAACCAACATCTCCCCTATACAAAAGGGTACTCTTCTACTGAATATTCCTCTTCATATCTTTCTATCGAATTCTGGAATATCTAAATTGTCAAAATATTTCAAATATTTCTCTTAACTCTTTTTGCTCGGTTAAATTACTTTAACATCAAAATCCCAACCAAGACACGATCACATTTAATGCACTTAATTGTCAATTATAAATAAATGTAAAATTTATTCATTTGATTTTAAAAATAAACAAAATTTAATTTAAAATTCATTAAATTATTAATATATTTAGTCTATATTTAAAATTAAACACATTAATTATTTAACAAATTTGAAAAACAATTTAGAAATTGAGAATTTTTTAAAAGCACTCCTATATTACCATTAAATTATGAAGTAAGAAAATGTAGTAAAAAATCTCTATACCTGGTGCAGAGCTAACATGGATGATAGTCACGCGCCAAACATAATTTATTTAGAGGAGTAATGTTGTCGATTATATCTACTCCTACTAAATCTTCACCGATGCTATCGAATCTAGGATGAGTATTTACCATAAATATAGGGTTTCACGTGTCTCACTATATTTGACCTTGTTACTTTTGTCAGTCAAACACCCATTTCCTAACTAATGTTTTTAAAGTTCGTGTTAGTAGGATCTAATTTTTATACTTTTACAAATTATTTGAGAGTATGAAAGGGCTGTGGGAAAACAAGCATATAATTAAAAAATTAAAAAAAAAATTATACTTTCACTATCCCAAAATAAATACTCATTTTGATCATATATATATATATATATATATATATATATATATATATATATATATATATATATATATATATATATATATATATATATATATATATATATATATATATATATATATATATATATATATATATATATATATATATATATATATATGTATGAGATAAATTATTTTTTAAATTCATTTGACAAATAATATATTTGATCTAATAATAATTTAGATATATTGATTATTTAATAAATTTATTAAATAATTTGTCTCTTATAATAGAATCATAGGGAGTATCACATTTGCAAAAATTATTTGTTCTAATACAAATTCGCTTTAGTTCCCTTACAAAAATATCATTTTAATTTTTCAGGGAAATCCTTTTTTTTTTTTATCTTTCTATTATATCCTCTAATTAATTCTATTGATTTTTTATATATTTCATTAATGATAAATAGACTCGACCAATAATCAATAAAAATAATTTAGTAAGATTATATTTCGCTTCCTCATTCATTACATTTTTTTAATATATTTGAAAGTGTCAAGTATGATATTTATTTTGGAGCGGAAGATGTATTTTTTAGAGAATATTTTTGTAAATAAATATTCTTAAAAAAAACGGTGGTCTCATAGGTGGAAATTTACTCAAAAGAGTATTTTTGGAAAAAGAACAATATAGTCAAAATAATTTAATTTTCCTTTTGAAAGTTTTCATTCTTCGGTCTTTCTTTTTAAAGGTCAGGACACTCATCCCTAAAGTGACCAAACTTCTTACAGTTGAAGCAACTTTTTTGATCATATGTATTATCCTTGGAACTAGATCCTTTGAAGCTATTGCTTTTATCATAGAATTTTTTGTTCCTTCTCGCCAGTTGCCGAAACCTTCTGATGATAAAGGCCATCTCCTCCTTATCAGAGTCACCATCAGAAAACTTCCTCATCAGAAGCTTCTTCATATGTCCAAACTTTGGATGATCTAACAGTTTTACCACCAGATCTTCCAGCAACAGACTTTAATGTCAATGTTTTGGATTTAATCATTGGGTTATCCTCATCCAGTACCATTTCATGGCTCTGAGCTTTCTAATCAGACTTCCAAGACTCATAATATTCATGTCTTTAGCCTTTAAATAGATGTGACCCTCGTTTGTACTTAGCCGGAAGACTTCTTAAGATCTTTTTTATATAGTCAACAATAGTGTAACTTTTACTTAGGATCTGAAGACCTAATACATGAGCTTGATACCTAGAAAACATGGTTTCCATGCCATCAGCATCCTTCATCATAAACAACCCATAGTATTGAACAAAAAGGGTTTCCTTAGCTTCTTCACCAATTAATTCCCTTCATAAGTGGAAGTCAACGATTCAAAGATATTCTTAGCTGTAGAATTATATAGGATTTTAACATATTCAGAGTGAGGTGGAGCCCTATGTCATAATACCCCTTACTCTATGGTGTTTTTTGTAAAGTTTCTTTTGGACTGGTGTAAGCGTTTTAATGTCTTTTACCATCCCAACACCATCAACAACCATGTTAATTTTGTCCTCAAGTATGTATCGTAACTCATCATTAAGGCCAATGATGTAATTATACATTTTGATCTTCCACCACTCAAACTAAGTCGAATCACCATTGATATTGAAAGTAAATTTCTCAGGATCGATTCAGCGTATCGCGATTAAGTGTTTAACACAACTCGTGCTCTGATGCTAACTGAATTGTGTATGCCAAAATTCGTTCCATTTATGAATTGAAACTTAAGAATCTGAACTACATTCAAAGTTTGATATCAAAATGTGTAATAGAAGCGGGATAATAATGCTCATAAATAAATGCAAGCAACACACAAAGATTATCATGGTTCCTCTCCTCAACTAAGAGTAGTCCAATCCCCTTGCTTCAACACGAGCTTTTCACTATAACTACAGTAATTTCAATTGCTTAAGCCAACAGCTCAACACTTCCAGCTCAATCAACCAAGAATGAGGCTTCCTTGCTTAAGCCAACTGCTCAAGACTTCCCGCTTGTCGCTCCCGATAAGTGGGACAAGGCCCAGATAAAGGTACAGACGCGAACGGTCGGCGAAGGGGACAATGAGAACACACAGCCGTGAACTCACTGGAGATGAATAGAGTCGCCAGCTAGGCATTTTTATCCCGGAGGAAAGGCAATGCTGCATAGACCTAGAAAGAGATGGATAAGACGGTCGCGAACCAGAGAGACTGAGAAAGGGGGTTGGTTACAACCTGGGAAGGTATTAGCACCCAGATTGTCCGTCGTACTCGACGGGATCCACGCTTAAAAGATTTGTGTTTTAAAGGGGTAGTGTCAGTGCAATCTGTGTGTAAAGTAGCTGGAAAAGAATGTACAGGTGTCAGTGTAAAAGAAGTGTGAAGTGCATAAGTGTAGTGTCAGTGTAAGGAAAGAGTATGCTCATGATCATGAGGCTAAGAGAATAAAGCTGGAAAGAGGGGGAATATACAGAGACTTTTGTTCGATAACGGTTAAGTTATGCCTACGTATCCTCTCGTGCAATGAGGAAGTCAGAACGCCGTAGTTCGACCCAAAGAGACTGAAAGATGAATTGACTTGTGAACTGCTTACTTGCCTATGCTCAAGTGTATGATCTGTCTGGCACAGATGCTGACTGTCTTGCATTAGACGGAAGAAGCGAGTTCTCGTTTGTGAGTGAAGATGATGAGAAAAGAATCCCGGAGGAGACGATTATTGTTTGTTTTTGTGCTTTCAGTCTTTTATTGCTTTTTGGATTTTGTCATAAGATAATGAGCTTAAGTCTAAACCAATGGATTTAGTAAACTCATCACATCTTCCCTCTGTTTAGGGGTAATGAGAGTACCTTAAGTGTGAAGTCAGATTCTCACACTTAATCACCTTTGGTATAGGATTAAGATCATTAACCTACTTGTGATTATTTAGATGTTTTTGGTGTTTTTTGTTTAGTGTTGAGTAATGAGGTTAAGCCATAATCAAGGATTAAACAGACTCATTACACCATCCTAAAAGAAGGATAATAGATGAGAATGTTTAAGCTGAGGAAGACTCCTCAACTTAATCCATGATTAGGGATTAAACCCATGACAAAACAAGCCTTTATTAAGTGGATTTTAGTTAATGGTATGATGATGAAGTGAATTTTATGGTTTGTAAGACAACTTGAGGGGGACTTGTCCATTAACACTAGGGTTAGTCCTTCTTAACCACTTAAGGAAGAATTAGAACCCTAATGCAAGGCCCAAGTTACAAGTGTAATGTCTTGATGATTATTAAGTGAATCGATTAAGAGATTTAAACACCTTAAGGGTTTAATACTTAGGATTAAAGTTATACACTCCATCCTAAGAGAAGGATGCAGGCATAAGCTTAATCACAAAGTCTTAAAGCCTTTAGGGTTTAGTCCCTGATTATGAGGTGAGGAGAGAAGACTCAAAGAGAGACACAAAGGTAAAACTATGGGGGGACTAATCAAAACCCTAATTCATTATCATGCTTGGTTGGTCCTAAGGTTTGTGAGGTTTTCAAGAGAAATCTTCAGAAGAACCACCAGGAAGCAGAAGAACAGGATCAAGAGAAGCAAAGTGACTTGCTTCCTTCAAGAAGTCAAGTCACTTGAAGAGAGAAAGTGGGAGGAAGAAGAATGAGCAAGCTCAATCTCAAACACAAATAGAAATGCAGCAATGGATGCAAGAGAGATGAAAAGAAAAAGTATGAGAAGTGAAGGCAAATCCACTTCTCAAGTTTACTTACCACCTGAAATGTTAGAAAGAAATGCAATGCAATGCAAGATGAGATGAAATGACATGATGCTAAGCAAAACCAGAAGCATGTTGATGATGATTATGATGTTATGAGGTGCTGCAAACATGAGGCAAGGCAATGGGGATGTTCATACAAGATCATGAATGCAAATGATACAAGCTTAGAAGCATGAACAAGCATGAAATGTTATGAAACATACAAGACAAATGACATGGCAAATATGTAATGCAATGATCAAATATGCTTCCTACATGTCTTAAGATGTCAAATGAATCATAAGAATGCACAAAATGCAAAGACAAGTCATGCTATGCAAGGAAATGCAAGAGGGATGCAAAAGAAAGCCCAAATTAGGGTTCATGGATCAAACATCAAACACAAACCAAAAACAGAAGCAAACCTCATGATAAAAAATGGAAAATGGCACCCAAAGAAACCCTAGGCCTATGATGAACCACTGCCCAAAGGGGAACTCTCAACTCTCAACCAATCTTGAGTTATGAATTTTCTAAGTTATTAGGGTTTTTTAGGGTTCTTAACAAAACAAATGCCAAACAATTTGAAAATGCAAGAACAAGTCATGGCCATTTTATCCTAGGAACTACATGCAAAACAAAAGACAATGCAAGAAGAATCAATGTCTCAACCTTCACCAATTGGCAGAAATGAATTTTTGAATCCATGATCAAAATAATGCATAAAAAATGATTTAATTCAATGAAAAATTCTTAAAATGCACCAAGATCAAAAAAGAAATTTGGTTTGAAGGTTGGACAATGTTTCTAAATGTCTTAGAACATTTCATGAATTTTTTTGTAATTTTTAAATACCTAAAAGTATTTTTAATTAATTAATTCTCATTAATCAATTAAAAATAATCTTTTAAATATTTAAAAATACCTTTTTTAATGATAAAAATAAAATAAAAATATTTTTGGGTCTTAAAAATTAATAAAACTTTAAAGAAAAAGTTTCATAATTTTTAAGATATTTTTGCTATTTTAAATTAAATATGCAAAAAAAATGAAAGAAAATGAATTAAAAATCAAAATAAATAAAAGTCAAATGAAAGGGTGGCTGGGATTGATTCTGGGGAGGGGATGGTTGACTACGCGCGTCATCCAATGGCTCAAATTCAAACTAACCTAATCCTGATTAATTAAATATTAAAACATAATTATCACTTAATGAAATGATCCTGACCCTTCATACACGCGCGGGAAACACAATCCAAGGGCTCACATTTAAACTTTGCCCTAATTAATTACACTTAACCCTAATCATTTTCAGGCTGCCGGAGAAAACTTCCGGTCGTCTTCTCCGGCCAGCTCTCACCTGAGAAACCTCAAAACCTCTCAAAACGTAACAAAAACAAAATCTATGAATTGGGAAATGATCTCCAGCCTCTCACGAATCAAACCCCTCTCTCAAAACAAATTTATTCTTCCTAAACAAGCTGAATCGAAAGAAAGAAAAACTAGGGCACGCAAGCTTCAGAGACAAATTAAACTCTCAAATCAAAACCATTTCAAAAACTAAGAACATCAGGATGATCAGTGAATCACATAGAACAAGTTTGTAACAAGAAAAATGATTTCTGGAAAAATTATTTTCGAGCTACCTGAGATTTGGAGCTTTCAGTTTAGGAACTTTCTGGCCACCTCTCCTTGTGCAATCTACTCCTTAGAACCTCTTGATGATGTTTGAATGCTCAAATGGAGTTTAAGTTGGCTTGATGATGAGTTTCGAAAGGAACTGCTTCAGCTTGATCAAAAATGGCAATGGTGTTTCTGGAGGTTTCAGGTCATGATGAATGGTTGTTTGTGATCCTGAGGATGAATGAAGAAGGTCTGGAGTGTTTGTTTGTGTGTTTGTGGTTTTTGGAAGGAGATTCGATTGAAACTGCAAAATGAAGTGAGAAATGGCAGTGAGATGTTCAGGCTGTTTCAGGCTTGGTTCTTAGTTGCTGGGTGATCTATGGAGTGAGGTGAGATGATTGGTGAAGATGGCTTGAGTGTTTGCAAACTGGACAGAGAGATTCGAAGCAACTTGCAAATGAGAGTGTTTTTGTGAATGTGTTGAATGTATGAGTTTCAGCCTTGCCTTGTACATGAAATGGCTTGCAAAATGATAATGTATTTTAATCCTATAGGTCAGATGATGTGACCTGGCCTATAGTGATTGGTAAGTTTGCTTTTGCAAAAAGTCAAGTTTTGTGTAAGGCAAGCATGGCTCATGATCTAGGCAAGTACATAGCATGGGCTGCGCAGCAAAGGGTGAGGTGAGAGGCTAGCCAAAGTCAGCATCCAATGTCATAGTTTGTAGGAAGTGAAATGAGTGGTTTTGCAACTTGTTGCTTTATGGTTCCCATGAAGGAAAATCTTGTTACATGAACCAAAACATGAAGGAAACTTGGTCCAATTCTGATTTTTTAGGCTCATAGAATGTTTATGTAATGGTTTGAGATGAATTAGAGGTCACATGATGCATTGGTCCAAGACTTTGCAAAATTTCCAAATGAGGCATGCCTTGAAAATTAATGATTTTAGCCAACTTTGCATTGCCATAACTTTTGATCCAAGAAGAGTTTGATCATGTTCTTGTACTTTTTGAAAAGGGAAAGATGAGATCTACAACTTTCATGACCAAAGTTTTTCCATTTGAAGCATTTTTGGATCAAGAAACAAGGCTTGAAAAATGACCTAAAATGATGCATTCTTGAAAAGTCAACTATGCCCAAAAAGTCAACATTTGCAAAAACCCTAAATTCTTGATTTCTATGAACTTCAATCTTCTTCCATGATCAAATAAAGACCATATACACTCAAAATGATGAAGATCACCCATTGGTTGGATCATTGGGGGCCTCAGATGCCCTGATTTTGCACTGACTTGTCTGAAAAGTCAACTCTTGATCAGATGACTTCCCCATGGAATTTCTTCATGAAAATTGATATGCATACTCCCTATACCATATAGAGATCAATGGAAACAAGAATGACCAAAAAATTTGGGGTTATGGCCTCTGAAACCAAAACCCTAATTTTCAGTCAACTGTGTAGTTCAAGCTGGCCCTGCATCCACTCAAACCCTAGTTCTTGTGATTCCTCTGCATTTTTGACTTTGAGGAGATGAAATATGATATAAGAACACACATGGACCCCTTTGAGTTGATTGGTTGCCTTTGGGGTGCCTCAAGAAGCTCTGGGATTGCTCAGATCACAAACCCTAGGTGCAGATGCTTTGAAAGCTATGCAGTGAATCAAAAATGAGATGTGAGATGATATGTTTGTGTTTATGCATATGAAATGATCACAAGCCATGGTGTGAATGGGTGAGGGCAAATTTGGGGTGTTTACAGCTGCCCCTATTCAAACATGAGTTAGCTGTGCAGGATGTAAGCGACGGCTTAACAGGCAAACAAGATAACTTGTGGTTGAATACCAAAGACAGTCCAAAATTTGCACTCACAGAATGAAGAAGAAAAGGGGTATAGATTGTAAAGGCAAAATAAAGTATATTGTAAAGTGGGCGACGGAGGACGACCGTCGAGCAGAGGACGACTGCTGGGTAAAGAGCGATGACGGGGACGGCCGACATGCTGGGATAAATGTGTGAAATAAAGCGATGACGGGGACGGCCGACATGCTGGGGATAAAAAGTAAAGCTAAGACGGGGACGGCCGGCTAGCTGGAGAAAGACAAGTAAAGCTAAGACGGGGACGGCCGACTGGCTGGGGAAAATAGGATATTATGATGGGGACGGCCATCAAGATAAAACTGCAAAGTTCTCTGGGGATTAATGAAACATGACGGGGACGGCCATCAAGTTCATAAAGGTCAAGTAGCCAACGATGGGGACGGCCATCGGGCTAAAAAGGAAAAGGGACCACGACGGGGACGGCCATCGGGTTAAAGAATAAATGAAATAAACAGATGATGGGGTACGGCCATCAAAGGTGAAGGACGATCACCTAGCAGGGGACGGCTGCTCTGTTGGGAATAAAGGAAATATGATGGGGACGGCCATCAAAGGTGGAGGACGACCACCTGGCAGGGTACGGCTGCCGAAAATATCAATGATGGGGACGGCCATCGGATAGAAAAGGTCAACGATGGGGACGGCCATCGGACGAGCAAGATGGAGGACGACCATCAAGAAGTGGAGGACGACCACTCAGCAGGGGACGGCTGCTCTCAGGGTTCATCATGACACAGGACGAATGCCAGATAACCAAAATCAACAATGGGGACGGCCATTGGATAAAGTGATGAGGGACGATCATCAAGAGGTGGAGGACGACCACCTAGCAGGGGACAACTGCTAAAATCAACGATGGGGACGGCCATCGGATGAGCATGATGGAGGACGACCATCAAGAAGTGGAGGACGACCACTCAGCAGGGTACGGCTGCTCTCAAAGGTATCATAACACAGGACGAGTGTTAGATAAAAAGAAAATTTGTTGGTGATCTACTGGGGATAATGTAAACACGGACGAGCGTTTACAACCAAGAAACAAAAGGTATAAGTGTTTGGTATTTGTGTATAGATTAAAGATGCGGACGAGCATCCTTAAGACTATGATACGGACGAGTATCATGTAGAAACAAACTGACCCATGTTCAGAGATGATGATACGGACGAGTATCAACTGGTTAACAAAGAACACGGACGAGTGTTGCATCTGAAAGGACTCTTCTGAGGAATAGTAGACACGGGCGAGTATCTATATTCAAGAAGACACAAGTGTTTGACACGGTGTATGGACTAAAGATGCGGACGAGCATCCTTAAGACTATGATACGGACGAGTACCATGTAGAAACAAACACTAGACGCAATGTTCTGAGATGATGGTACGGACGAGTACCAACTGGTTACTGTCGAATCTGTGGGGATATGAGTGATGATGTGTACAAGATACGGACGAGTATCTGTATAAGCGTACCATGAGTAGTGAGTATTGTATTGTATAGATGAGTATTTACTGTTGGGGAGGGTGACACGGACGAGTGTCAAGAGAGAAAAGTATAATATTAACAAGTGCGTGGATTGATGAAAGCGTACGCGACTGCGCTGGGGATATGACACGGACGGGTGTCAAAAAGGGTGTATATACAAGTACATGTGAGTGCAAAGAGGATGTCTTTGGCTTTCTGCTGGGATATGACACGGACGGGTGTCAGGACGTATCTGTAATACGGGTGATTTGTTTGTAAAGATGTTCGGGCGACTTTACTGGGGAAGTGATGACACGGACGGGTGCCAAAAGGTGTATATACTGGTGTTTGTGGTTGTGAGGCAGCTGCTTTTGCCGGGGACTCTGATGGGGATTTTTGTACAGTGGCGATGAACAGTTCATTATTCACAAGTGTTCAATTCACAACATGACTTATGATTATGCTATGCATTTGATTTTTTTTTGCCGTAATGCTCCGTATTAGACGGAATGCTACGCTCTGGGGGGTGAATATGATGCGGATGCCATGATTATGCAAAGGGGCACGGATCCGGGATTCGGATCCCATTGCCGCGAAGATCTCTGGATGATCTGCTTGAAATGAACATCCCAGCTGGGGATGAGATCATTGGTAGATCTAATGATGTATCTGTTTGGGGATATAGGTCACTGATTGACGTATCCTTACAGTACGGGACCCAGCTGGGGTTTGTAGAAGCTTTCTTCACTCTGTTGTGATCTCTTCATGCGTTGCTCTTCTGGATAGAGGCTGGAACTCTGTGGGGAGATGATTCCCTGATTTCTGCATCCTGTTGAGGAAGGATGGTTGGCACTACAGCTGGGGAATGCTGTTGATAACTCAGCTGGGGAGAGTAATGAGAGGCAACTCGGCTGGCGAGAAAACATCCTGAGTGTTAAACCTGTTAGTTGATTTGGCAACTTTGCTGGGGGAAGCAATGGGGAGCAACTCAGCTGGGGATAGAGCATTTCGGATGCTGAGATTGAGTGTATGTTGATTTGGCAGCTCCGCTGGGGAAATGGGCACCTTCTAGTGCCATGTGGAAGATAGACCGAGTTGATAATGATTCGCCTACTTGCTGAGACGTAACTTGCATGCCCCAGGTTGCATTCTGGATACCTGCAATCCTGCAAAGGTAAGGAAACGTACAAAAGGTCCCGAGGTATCCCTTACTGGATTCCGTCATAGGAGATAAGTACTTTCGAGAGTAATCACATTCCCTGTAAGCATGTGTTTTTTTTTTATTTTTAGAGAAAGGCATCTGTACTTATGCAATTGTATTTTTAGAGATATCAGACAACTCTTTGCAAAACATAAATGTAAAAACGAGACATGACTGAGAATCTGATTTTATTAATTCATGTGCCCTGAATTGGCAAGATACAGTCAAAGAAACATATCTCCTGAAACAAGGAGATTGTTACAAATTGAGAAATAAAGTGCTGGCGGTGTTGACGACGCTTTCAAGGAGCTTCCTCTTCTGCTATGACTCGTATGACAATGACGTTCTTCTCGTCTTGCTTTCTGGAGAGAGTTGATTCTGATTGAAGCTTGATCTTTTGGAAGCTTACCAAGTTGTAGGTGATACAGACGAACTCAGAATGCAGTTGTTCGCTTATCCCCTTATTTTGCATGGATCGCCCTTTCGGGTTTTCAATCCATCGGGATACCCATTTTTGCCTGAGCTGTCCAATGCGGCTTTTCAACTCAGCGGGTGTACATTTTTCATTTATTTCCCTTACTTTTGCCCGAGTCTTTTATTCTGTTTTTGACTCGCCGGGATGCCCTATTTTTGCCTGGACTTACATTCTGTTTTTATGTCCAGCGGGTCATTTTATGCGAAGTATTTTTTAACTGCATCTGAATTCACAGGGGATGGGAAATCTTCACCATCCATGGTACTGAGCATCAGTGCTCCACCAGAGAAAACTTTCTTTACAACGAATGGTCCTTCATAATTTGGAGTCCATTTGCCCCTGTGGTCTGTATGAGGAGGGAGGATTCTTTTCAGCACAAGATCTCCTACTTGGTACTCTCGGTGCCTGACTTTCTGATCGAAAGCTCTCTTCATTCTTTTCTGATATAACTGCCCATGGCAGATTGCAGCCAATCTTTTCTCTTCGATCAGACTCAGTTGTTCGTATCGGGACCGAACCCATTCTGCTTCGTTTAGTTTAACATCCATCAATACCCGTAACGAGGGTAGTTCAACTTCAACAGGTAGGACTGCCTCCATACCATATACAAGCTGATACGGTGTTGCCCCAGTGGATGTCCTGATTGATGTGCGATACCCATGCAAGGCAAATGGTAGCATTTCATGCCAGTCTTTGTAGGTGATTACCATCTTCTGCACAATCTTCTTGATATTCTTATTTGCCGCCTCAACAGCGCCGTTCATCTTTGGCCTGTAAGGAGAAGAATTGTGATGTTGGATCTTGAAGTCCTGGCACAGCTCTGCCATCATTTTGTTGTTTAAATTGGAACCATTATCAGTAATGATTCGCTCGGGCACTCCGTACCGACAGATGATATCTCTTTTCAGAAATCTGGCTACCACTTGCCTAGTAACATTTGCATATGAGGCTGCTTCAACCCACTTGGTGAAATAGTCAATGGCGACCAGGATGAATCTGTGGCCGTTTGAAGCAGTCGGCTCAATCTTGCCAATCATATCAATGCCCCACATAGCAAAGGGCCATGGTGAAGACATGATGTTCAAAGGATTGGGAGGCACATGCACCTTATCCGCATAGATCTGGCATTTATGGCATTTTCTGGCGTAAGCACAACAGTCTGCATCCATCGTGATCCAGTAATAGCCTGATCTTAACAACTTTTTAGCCATGGCATGCCCCCCTGCATGGGTACCAAAAGATCCTTCGTGTACTTCATGCATCAGCAAATCTGCTTCTGTCTTGTCAACACATCTGAGGAGTACCATGTCAAAGTTCCTCTTGTATAAAGACCCATCAGTGTTCAGAAAGAAACTACCAGCGAGCCTTCTCAAAGTCTTCTTATCATTGGAAGATGCCCCAGGTGGGTATGTTTGATCCTCCAAGAAGCTTTTAATGTCGTGGAACCAAGGCTTATCATCTTTGACAACATCCGCTGCAAATACATATGCTGGTCTATCAAGTCTTGATACTGAAATCTGAGGTACAAAGTTGACCGTTTGAACTTTGATCATGGATGAAATGGTAGCAAGAGCATCTGCAAACTGATTCTCGTCTCGAGGGATATACTCAAGCTTGACTGTTGTGAAGAAAGTCAGTAACCTTCTCGTATAATCCCTGTAAGGTATCAGATGATCCTGGTGGGTGTACCATTTTCCGTTGGTTTGATTGACTACCAAAGCTGAATCTCCGAATACGGTCAATGTCTTGATCCTGAGGTCAATAGCTTCCTCAAGACCCATAATGCAAGCTTCGTATTCAGCTTCGTTGTTAGTGCAGTTGAAAGTGAGTTTCGCCGAGAAAGGCATGTGAACTCCTTTAGGTGTAATGAGTACTGCACCAACACCACGGCCATTCATATTAACAGCCCCATCAAACATCATAGTCCATTCTTCTTCCGGGTCAGGCCCTTCAGTGTGAACGGGCTCTTCATGATCTTTTGCTTTAATGAACATGATGTCTTCATCAGGGAAGTCAAACCTCATAGGCTGGTAGTCATCAATGGGTTGCTCAGCAAGATATTCAGATAGTACACTGCCCTTGATGGCTTTCTGAGATGTGTACTGTATGTCGTATTCTGTAAGGATCATCTGCCATCTTGCAACCCGTCCGGTAAGAGCTGGCTTCTCGAAAATGTACTTAACTGGATCCATTTTTGAGATTAATAAGGTAGTGTGGGTCAACATATACTGTCTCAGTCGGCGAGCAGCCCACGCTAAAGCACAGCAAGTTTTCTCGAGCAGTGAATAACGCTGTTCACAGTCGGTAAACTTTTTGCTTAGGTAGTATATTGCATACTCTTTTCGACCAGACTCGTCATGCTGGCCCAGCACACACCCCATCGACTCTTCTAATACTGTCAAGTACATGATCAGAGGTCTTCCTTCAACTGGAGGCATAAGGATTGGAGGTTCTTGCAGATATTCCTTGATCTTGTCAAAAGCCTTCTGGCAATCTTCGTTCCACCTGACCGTTTGCTCCTTTCTTAATAGCTTGAACAAGGGTTCACAGGTTGCTGTGAGGTGAGATATGAACCTTGAAATGTAGTTCAATCGACCTAAGAACCCTCGAACTTCTTTCTCAGTTTTAGGTGCAGGCATTTCTTGAATAGCCTTGACTTTATCAGGGTCCACTTCAATCCCTTTCTCGCTTATAATAAAGCCCAGCAATTTACCGGATCGCACCCCGAATGTGCATTTGTTGGGGTTCAGCTTCAATTGGTATTTCCTCAGACGCTTGAATAACTTGAGCAGATTTACCAGGTGATCTTCCTCTGTAAGGGACTTGGCGATCATATCATCCACATAACACTCGATTTCCTTGTGGATCATATCGTGGAATAATGTCACCATAGCCCGTTGATATGTGGCGCCAGCATTCTTCAGTCCGAATGGCATCACTTTGTAACAGAACGTGCCCCAAGGTGTAATGAATGTTGTCTTCTCCATGTCTTCAGGTGACATTTTGATCTGATTATATCCTGAAAATCCATCCATGAAGGAGAATACCGAGAACTGAGCCGTATTATCCACCAATACATCAATGTGAGGTAATGGGAAGTCATCTTTTGGGCTGGCTCTGTTCAGATCCCGGTAGTCAACACACATTCTTACTTTGCCATCCTTCTTAGGCACAGGTACTATATTAGCAACCCACGGCGGGTAGCTAGTCACAGCAAGGAACCCGGCGTCCCATTGCTTTTGTACCTCTTCCTTGATTTTCATAGCCATGTCTGGGCGAGTTCGGCGCAGCTTCTGTTTCACTGGTGGGCACTCTTCCCTCAAAGGCAGCTTGTGCACAACAATGTCGGTATCCAACCCTGGCATATCTTGATACGACCAAGCAAACACATCAACATATTCTTGAAGCAGATCTATCAGTTGTCTCTTCACTGAGTCTTGCAGGCAGGCCCCGATTTTAACCTCTTTCACATTTTCTTCCGTACCAAGATTGATCACTTCAATCTCCTCCTGATGAGGAGTAATAACCTTTTCCTCTTGTCTCAACAACCTGGCTAACTCTTCAGGAAGTTCATATTCTTCATCAACCCCTTCATCAGCTTGATTGATTGGATTGTCAAAGTCATACGATGTCATAGCCGTGCTGTTGTCGGTGCAGTCTGGAAGGCACTCTCTGCAAGGGTTAAGTTGGTTCATTTTAGTGATTGATTTTAATCTTGCTTTAGAAAAAGGTGAAATGAAGTTATCATTTTGAAAACACCGCCATTTATTTTTGTACAAAAAGAAAAATGGAAAAACAGTGAGCAGAAAAGAAAAAGACTCGTTTGCAAAAAGATGTCTGATATTTCATTAATTTAATCTTGTTTGCACAAAAGTACAGATGGCCCTGGTTACAAAATGAGTCTTGTCATCTTGGGCAAGATGCAAGACTTGGATGCATGCTATATAAAAAAATACAGGAAATAATAATTACTCTGCATGAGTAACTCTTATAATTTCCTGGGAAGACCAGTTCGAGACACTGCTCCCCGGGATCTTTGGACGAATCCAATTCTCCAGATTGCGCTCCTCTTCCAGCTCGTCTTCCAAACAGTTGATAGCATCGGGGGTAAGCATCCCCCCACTGACAAAACCAGGCTCTGCAGCAGCCTTTGCTTGATGTTGAGTTGGTCTGTAACCCAACCCAAATTTGTCCTTCTTCTCCTCCACAGCTAAGACCTTGCCCCAGCCTAGGGCAGTTCCTTCCTCAACAACCTTCCGGGCTTGTTGATAAGATGACATTGGAGTACCAGATACAGCAGATGCTTCATTGACATTCAAGGCTTCAAAACCTTGGCTCATTGTTTCATGGATCTCCCCATCCATCTCAATGTATTTATAAGTAGCCAGATGGCTAACAAAAATGTCCTCCTCTCCACAGATTGTGACAACTTGACCTTCCCACTCAAATTTTAACTTTTGGTGAAGGGTAGACGTTATTGCGCCGGCGGCGTGAATCCAGGGTCTACCCAACAAACAGCTGTAGGCGGGCTGAATGTCCATCACATAAAAGATAGTTTTAAAAGTCTGTGGGCCAATTGTCACAGGCAGCTCAATCTCTCCCAGAACCGATCTCTTAGAACCATCAAAGGCTCTTACCACCAGGTTGCTGGGTCTCAATGCCAATCCATCATATTCAAGCTTCACCAGAGCTTTCTTTGGTAAGACATTCAGGGAAGAACCTGTGTCCACCAGCACATGAGAAAGGACAGCTCCTTTGCATTCCATGGTTATGTGCAAGGCTTTGTTGTGGTTGCGGCCATCCGCTGTCAAGTCAGAATTGGTAAACCCTAGCCCATTGCTAGCAGTAACATTTCCAACCACGGTTTCCAATTGGTTGACTGTAATCTCCTCAGGCACGTAAGCTGCGTGCAGGACTTTAAGTAGTGCATTCCGATGGGCTTCGGAGCACATAAGCAGTGAGAGGATAGAGATTTTGGATGGCGTCTGGTGAAGCTGATCCACAATTTTATAATCACTCTTTTTGATGATCCGCATAAACTCATCAACTTCCTGATCAAATGGGGTTTTCAGGGCTTCTTTGGCAGCTGGATCTTCCTGCACCGGGCTCTTTCCTTTTGCCTTGGCAGCAGCTTCTGCTTCGGCTGTAGGTCTTTGAACTTGTGAAGCAAAGAGACGTCCGCTTCGAGTGAAGCCTCCGCCTCCCCCCACATTATCTACTTGTGGTGCAGGTGTTGATGTTTCAAGAGTGATTCTTTTCCCTTCACAGTACACGTCAGAGCCATAGTGCCAAGGGATGGCCCTATTGCTTTCATATGGTACCGGTCCAGGCACCGTGACAGTGACTGGACTGATTGCTGCTGCTGAAGGGACTGTAATTGTTTGTGGATCATAAAAGATTGTAACTGGTGCTCTGGCGGGAGCAGCACCTTCTGAATGGTAGGCAGAATTATTTTCAGGATCGTAGAATATGGTAACAGTGGAGACATCTTCATGATTGATTGCTGGTGTTGTAGGAGGTTCTGTTGGAAGGACTGTTGTTGTTGCTGATGGAGAGTCGAAATGGAATGAAGCTGAAGTTGTAGCAGGAGAAACTGTTGTAAACTGATCATTTGGAAGGACAGGTGAAGTACTTGTTGATGGTGCTGATGAATTGTCGGGAACAATAATTGTTGCATTTGTAGGAGGGTCTGAAACCGTTGTTGATGAAGTTGTCGGATTTGTCGGAAATGACGTAGTGATCTGTAGCAAGCCACTCTGAATAAGGCTGTCAATGCCATTCCTCAGGTCCTCGCACCCATTCCATGAAATATTGCAATAGGGACACCCTAGTTCACACCCCGGAAATATCTGGTTTTCACGGAGTTGAGCTTTGATTTCCACCAATGGCGTCCGGATCTGATCCACACTTGTTATTAAATAAGACGGTTGGTCTTCTTCAATAGCGTTAATTCGGGGACCACCATGGTTTGGCATTGGGTTTTTATTGACATTGGGCGGAGGTGCAAAATTCAGAGCCTTGGAGTCTACCAAGTCTTGTACCTTCATATGCAGAGCCCTGCATTTTTCTGTACTGTGACCAGGTGCGTTTGAATGGAAAGCACACCTAGCATTGGAGTCATAGTTCCTTGGTAGACTGTTGGGATCCGGAGGTGCCAACGTTCTTAGCTCAACCAGGTTGAGTTTCAGAAGTTGTGGCAGCAAGGCAGCATACGGCATTGGGATCGGGTCGATCACTCTGTTAGCTTGAGATGGCCTCTGTTGGAATGGCCTCTGTTGATTGTTGTTGTTGGAGTTGTTGTTGAAGTTCCTTGGAGGATACTGATTCTGATGATAATGAGGTTGTTGTTGGAAGTTTTGTTGAGGAGGTTGATAGACTGGCTGCGGGTGAGCTGGAGCAGGGATAGTGACTGCTGCTATTGACCTCTGAGCATATGGGGGCCTACCCCTGTTGGTGTGAATGGCATTGGTCTCGCCGGCTCTTCTCGGGCCTGCAAAAGGCTTTCTTGTACTACTGGACGAGCTTGCGCCGTTGTCTGAGATCTTTCCCATCTTTAACAGGCTTTCAATTCTCTCCCCAGCTATAACAACATCCGCAAAGCTAGTGGAAGAGAAAGCAGCCAACCTGTCAATATACGTTCCCTGAAGAGTATTCATGAACATATCTGCCATTTCCCTTTCGGACATTGGTGGTTGAACGACAGCAGCCAATTGTCTCCATCTTTGAGCATATTCTCTGAAGCTTTCCCTTGACGACTGTGACATTCCCATTAGGAGAGTCCTGTTGGGCGCCATATCTAGATTATACTGATACTGTCTGATGAAGGCCTCTGCCAGGTCCTTCCAGCATCTAATTGTTGCTCTTGTCAAATGGGAATACCATTCCCTCGAAGCTCCAGTCAAGCTATCTTCAAAATAGAACATCCACAATTTCTCATCCATTGTATAGGCCTTCAGCCTTCCCAGAAATGATTGTAGATGAGTCCGGGGGCATGAAGTCCCATTATACTTTTCGAAGCAAGGAGGCTTGAACTTATGGGGGATCCTGACCCCTTCTACCAAACCCATGTCCATAACGTCGAAACCCAAAGAATTTTGAGATTCTAAGGACCTCAACTTCTCAGCTATTTCTTCCAACCGTCTATCATAAGTTTCCTCTCCGGCACCCATTACTGTATACTGGTCCTCCTGAGGATCTTCTTGAAGTACTCTGGCTGCAGTGGCTGTTCCTTGAACATTTGCAGGAATGTTAATCTCAGGATGTAGATGTGGACCAAACACAGGGGGGTTAACATGTGGTTGCACCCTTTCATTGTTACTTGTGCCTGCAGTCCCCACATGGGGCTCCTCTTGATTTTGCCTCTCCACCATGGCCCTCAGTCTCTCCTGGCTCTGGGCCATGTTGTTCATAACTTCCATGAACTGCGTCATCTGAGTTCTCATCTCCAACCTTTCGTTGGCCATCTGGTTTCTGACCTCCGTAAGGTCTTGTTGCATCTGATCCATCTGAATTCCCGGAAGGTTGTTTCTAGTTGGGTACCTGTGTGGCCTGTTGAGAGGAAATACCCGGCGGCGAGCAATAATTCCTGAGATTCACAACAGAGGTTAGCAACAACAAAACAAAAGCCTACAAAACAAACAAAAGGGTTAGCATGCAATGCAGTTATGCTTATTTGTTCTCAAGGTATCCGGTTTGGCCTTCAGTTTTGACCCTTCCAGACCCTTGAAGATGATGCTGTTGAAGTTGCTTTTGATGTGAACTTGGATGGAACGAACTAACAAATATATTACAAAGGTGAAATAATACAAATTGTCCAAATTACAACACAAGCCCTCAAAGGGGTCAAAATACATCACAAAAAAGCAAAAGTACATGGAAAAGGAACAACAACAAGCAAATGATCAAACTCCAAGGCCAAACTCATCCTCACGAACTTCCTTGAGAAGTGCTTCGGTCACAGGATCAGCCGGATGCTCCGTGAGACTTCTGATGAGAAGGTTTCTTGTTGCAACAGCTGCAGTCAACTTCTTGTTTTGACTTTGGTCTTTAGACCTCTTCACTCCTGCTTTGATTTTCAGCTCTGATATCTCCTCCTGGGCTGCTGCCAGGGCTTTTTCCATCTGCTCCATCTTGTCCTGAACTCTCTTGTCTTCTAGAGTACGGGCCTCAGTGATCCGGACCCACCTGGCCTGACTCTCTTTCAAATACAAGTCTGTTCTTGCTCTTTGGAACTGGGCTTCTTTACAAGCATTCTTCAGAATCTGTTCACCAGCTTTAGACTTGTTGATATAATCTCCAGACTTCTCAATCTTAGTCAAGTGTTCCACTCTCAACTTCTCCAATCTCTCAATCTCCCTCACACCTTCACTCCTCTCTCTGAGGGTCTTCTGCAAGGCTTGAGTTAACTTCTCATTTCTTTCCTTCAAGCTCTCAAACTCCTCCAAACTGATAGTGGCAGGGGGTGGTGCTGAAGATGACTCAGGCATGTCTTCTATGGTGAAGGGCATTCCAGAGAATTGGGCCCTAGCATGGGACCACTCATAATATTGGACTGATGCCACATTATTGCACTTCCCCAGAATGGTGATTCCCTTGGTCTGAACATGATCCCAGGCCCAGGCAGCCTGCCTAACAACAGCCAAACTAATCTTGTTCTCACAGTAGAGGGTCTCCACCAAGTCTTGTTCCCTAGGAATATGAACCAGTGCATAGCCCAATTGTCTCCTGAACAGCAGAGGGTTGTAGTTGATACTTCCCTTAACTCCTATCAAGGGCACATTGGGAAAGTGTCCACAGCTGGTGATTATATCTCTGCCCTTGGTGCTCTGAGTACACCATCTGATATCTGCTGAAGTGAGAGTAGTGAGCCTCTTAGCCCAGTTGCTTTGCTGATGAGGATTGAGAAATGCATCTGTCCTGGGTAGATGCCTGAGAAGCCAAGCATGAAATAATGGAGCACAAATCCTCACTAGTCTTCCCCTCTGCTTCTCATTTCTCTGATGTACTGAGTAATAGAGATCACCCAGTAAAGTTGGCACAGGGTTCTTCAGGATGAGCAAGTGGATTGCATTCTTGCTGATGAATCGAGGCTCATCTGCAAACAACACAATTCCATATACACTTAAGGCCAACAGAGCACAAACAGCTTTCCACTCCCCCAAGGAGGCCTTCAAACTAGCTTGAGAAATCAGGAAGTCCAGATGAAAACCAGGGATCCCAGCTTTAGAGGTCATATGCTGCTCAATCAAAGCAGGTTCCAGATGCAAAGCTTTGGCTACCTCTCCATTGCTGGGAAAGACCATTTCAGGGTTGAATGGGATTTCTCTTTTGATGGGCAGACCAGTCAATGATGAGTATTCTTCTAATAGGGGCCCCAACTGAAAGTCTTGAAAGGTGAAACACCTCAATGGGGGGTCATAAAACTGAATACAGGTGTGGATGAGGCTCCTCTGAGATGGGTCCAGATCCATGACCAAGTCAAGTATATCCCCATAATGCTCCCTGAACAAAGGCATGTGATCTGGAGTGATCAGGGTTTGGATCCTCCTGATGTCTGATAAGTCTGGTTGGAAGAAATGATAGGTGATGTTGCTTTTCTTTGGAGCCATGATGCTGAGGACTGAGTGGGATAAGTGCTGATGAAGATGCTGAGGAGAGGGCCACTGACTGGCTAGTGCAAGTAACTGAAGTATGTGGCTGACAAACTGAAGCAAGTGCTGGTGGAGACAGGTCAAAACTGCAGATGGGGTCAAAACCAAAACCAGATGAATATGGATACCCTGAAACACAAATAAGCAAATATTAATATGATGCAATGGGTATGTATGCAAATGAAATGCAAGGGTTTGTGACTGAGCTGAATCTGATTAACTGCCTTGGTATAGATCCATGTGTGTCCAAGAATTCCAGATGGAGGTCTATAAATCCAATAACCAGGGTGGGGGGACTCAAATAAAGAGCCACATGTCCAGGGTTCAGAATCACAAGAACTATCCAACATGGAGTACTCTTAACAAAGTCAAAGTAACAGGGTATTCTGAGGTCAAGGTACCTGCAAACCTGTAAACAGCCCAACCCCCTCACAGGTGGTGATCTAGAACAAGGATCCTCAGACTTGGATCAGTTATGAGAAGTGTAAACACTTCTAACCCGGAGGTACAGTGTTTACAATAACCATAACAATTCCTCCTCTAATTCACCTCAGTTTCTGAAGGTCAATACTAAAAGGTCATCCAGACTTAGCAGGCTTCCCAGATAGCCCTAGTATTGCAGGAAATCTGCAACACAGAGTTCTCAAGAAGAAACCCATATCTGAACCGTGTTTCATATTCCCGCACCAGACCGAAATGGAATGGGAAAGAATATGATTCACTCTAGCCTAGGTGTCACTCAGGTCCCAGGTATAGGACCTTAACTCTCAATGAAATACCCACCCACCAAAACAAGAAACCAGATCCAGCCAGCAGCAATGACAATATGATATATAAATGCAGTAAAGAAAGCAGTAAAGCAACTGTACATAAAGCAATAAACAAAACAGATATACAAGCACAAATAAGCACATAACACCCCGGTAAACACAAATCAAACAAGCGCTAGGAGGAACCCACAAAAAGAACCAGAAGCTCTGGTTGCCATATAAGGTTCCCCAGCAGAGTCGCCAAGCTGTCGCTCCCGATAAGTGGGACAAGGCCCAGATAAAGGTACAGACGCGAACGGTCGGCGAAGGGGACAATGAGAACACACAGCCGTGAACTCACTGGAGATGAATAGAGTCGCCAGCTAGGCATTTTTATCCCGGAGGAAAGGCAATGCTGCATAGACCTAGAAAGAGATGGATAAGACGGTCGCGAACCAGAGAGACTGAGAAAGGGGGTTGGTTACAACCTGGGAAGGTATTAGCACCCAGATTGTCCGTCGTACTCGACGGGATCCACGCTTAAAAGATTTGTGTTTTAAAGGGGTAGTGTCAGTGCAATCTGTGTGTAAAGTAGCTGGAAAAGAATGTACAGGTGTCAGTGTAAAAGAAGTGTGAAGTGCATAAGTGTAGTGTCAGTGTAAGGAAAGAGTATGCTCATGATCATGAGGCTA
Source organism: Lathyrus aphaca (assembly GCA_963966055.1). Classification (NCBI taxonomy): domain Eukaryota; kingdom Viridiplantae; phylum Streptophyta; class Magnoliopsida; order Fabales; family Fabaceae; genus Lathyrus; species Lathyrus aphaca. The sequence goes on from OZ014519.1 coordinate 187,353,665, forward strand.
AGAGAATAAAGCTGGAAAGAGGGGGAATATACAGAGACTTTTGTTCGATAACGGTTAAGTTATGCCTACGTATCCTCTCGTGCAATGAGGAAGTCAGAACGCCGTAGTTCGACCCAAAGAGACTGAAAGATGAATTGACTTGTGAACTGCTTACTTGCCTATGCTCAAGTGTATGATCTGTCTGGCACAGATGCTGACTGTCTTGCATTAGACGGAAGAAGCGAGTTCTCGTTTGTGAGTGAAGATGATGAGAAAAGAATCCCGGAGGAGACGATTATTGTTTGTTTTTGTGCTTTCAGTCTTTTATTGCTTTTTGGATTTTGTCATAAGATAATGAGCTTAAGTCTAAACCAATGGATTTAGTAAACTCATCACATCTTCCCTCTGTTTAGGGGTAATGAGAGTACCTTAAGTGTGAAGTCAGATTCTCACACTTAATCACCTTTGGTATAGGATTAAGATCATTAACCTACTTGTGATTATTTAGATGTTTTTGGTGTTTTTTGTTTAGTGTTGAGTAATGAGGTTAAGCCATAATCAAGGATTAAACAGACTCATTACACCATCCTAAAAGAAGGATAATAGATGAGAATGTTTAAGCTGAGGAAGACTCCTCAACTTAATCCATGATTAGGGATTAAACCCATGACAAAACAAGCCTTTATTAAGTGGATTTTAGTTAATGGTATGATGATGAAGTGAATTTTATGGTTTGTAAGACAACTTGAGGGGGACTTGTCCATTAACACTAGGGTTAGTCCTTCTTAACCACTTAAGGAAGAATTAGAACCCTAATGCAAGGCCCAAGTTACAAGTGTAATGTCTTGATGATTATTAAGTGAATTGATTAAGAGATTTAAACACCTTAAGGGTTTAATACTTAGGATTAAAGTTATACACTCCATCCTAAGAGAAGGATGCAGGCATAAGCTTAATCACAAAGTCTTAAAGCCTTTAGGGTTTAGTCCCTGATTATGAGGTGAGGAGAGAAGACTCAAAGAGAGACACAAAGGTAAAACTATGGGGGGACTAATCAAAACCCTAATTCATTATCATGCTTGGTTGGTCCTAAGGTTTGTGAGGTTTTCAAGAGAAATCTTCAGAAGAACCACCAGGAAGCAGAAGAACAGGATCAAGAGAAGCAAAGTGACTTGCTTCCTTCAAGAAGTCAAGTCACTTGAAGAGAGAAAGTGGGAGGAAGAAGAATGAGCAAGCTCAATCTCAAACACAAATAGAAATGCAGCAATGGATGCAAGAGAGATGAAAAGAAAAAGTATGAGAAGTGAAGGCAAATCCACTTCTCAAGTTTACTTACCACCTGAAATGTTAGAAAGAAATGCAATGCAATGCAAGATGAGATGAAATGACATGATGCTAAGCAAAACCAGAAGCATGTTGATGATGATTATGATGTTATGAGGTGCTGCAAACATGAGGCAAGGCAATGGGGATGTTCATACAAGATCATGAATGCAAATGATACAAGCTTAGAAGCATGAACAAGCATGAAATGTTATGAAACATACAAGACAAATGACATGGCAAATATGTAATGCAATGATCAAATATGCTTCCTACATGTCTTAAGATGTCAAATGAATCATAAGAATGCACAAAATGCAAAGACAAGTCATGCTATGCAAGGAAATGCAAGAGGGATGCAAAAGAAAGCCCAAATTAGGGTTCATGGATCAAACATCAAACACAAACCAAAAACAGAAGCAAACCTCATGATAAAAAATGGAAAATGGCACCCAAAGAAACCCTAGGCCTATGATGAACCACTGCCCAAAGGGGAACTCTCAACTCTCAACCAATCTTGAGTTATGAATTTTCTAAGTTATTAGGGTTTTTTAGGGTTCTTAACAAAACAAATGCCAAACAATTTGAAAATGCAAGAACAAGTCATGGCCATTTTATCCTAGGAACTACATGCAAAACAAAAGACAATGCAAGAAGAATCAATGTCTCAACCTTCACCAATTGGCAGAAATGAATTTTTGAATCCATGATCAAAATAATGCATAAAAAATGATTTAATTCAATGAAAAATTCTTAAAATGCACCAAGATCAAAAAAGAAATTTGGTTTGAAGGTTGGACAATGTTTCTAAATGTCTTAGAACATTTCATGAATTTTTTTGTAATTTTTAAATACCTAAAAGTATTTTTAATTAATTAATTCTCATTAATCAATTAAAAATAATCTTTTAAATATTTAAAAATACCTTTTTTAATGATAAAAATAAAATAAAAATATTTTTGGGTCTTAAAAATTAATAAAACTTTAAAGAAAAAGTTTCATAATTTTTAAGATATTTTTGCTATTTTAAATTAAATATGCAAAACAAATGAAAGAAAATGAATTAAAAATCAAAATAAATAAAAGTCAAATGAAAGGGTGGCTGGGATTGATTCTGGGGAGGGGATGGTTGACTACGCGCGTCATCCAAGGGCTCAAATTCAAACTAACCTAATCCTGATTAATTAAATATTAAAACATAATTATCACTTAATGAAATGATCCTGACCCTTCATACACGCGCGGGAAACACAATCCAAGGGCTCACATTTAAACTTTGCCCTAATTAATTACACTTAACCCTAATCATTTTCAGGCTGCCGGAGAAGACTTCCGGTCGTCTTCTCCGGCCAGCTCTCACCTGAGAAACCTCAAAACCTCTCAAAACGTAACAAAAACAAAATCTATGAATTGGGAAATGATCTCCAGCCTCTCACGAATCAAACCCCTCTCTCAAAACAAATTTATTCTTCCTAAACAAGCTGAATCGAAAGAAAGAAAAACTAGGGCACGCAAGCTTCAGAGACAAATTAAACTCTCAAATCAAAACCATTTCAAAAACTAAGAACATCAGGATGATCAGTGAATCACATAGAACAAGTTTGTAACAAGAAAAATGATTTCTGGAAAAATTATTTTCGAGCTACCTGAGATTTGGAGCTTTCAGTTTAGGAACTTTCTGGCCACCTCTCCTTGTGCAATCTACTCCTTAGAACCTCTTGATGATGTTTGAATGCTCAAATGGAGTTTAAGTTGGCTTGATGATGAGTTTCGAAAGGAACTGCTTCAGCTTGATCAAAAATGGCAATGGTGTTTCTGGAGGTTTCAGGTCATGATGAATGGTTGTTTGTGATCCTGAGGATGAATGAAGAAGGTCTGGAGTGTTTGTTTGTGTGTTTGTGGTTTTTGGAAGGAGATTCGATTGAAACTGCAAAATGAAGTGAGAAATGGCAGTGAGATGTTCAGGCTGTTTCAGGCTTGGTTCTTAGTTGCTGGGTGATCTATGGAGTGAGGTGAGATGATTGGTGAAGATGGCTTGAGTGTTTGCAAACTGGACAGAGAGATTCGAAGCAACTTGCAAATGAGAGTGTTTTTGTGAATGTGTTGAATGTATGAGTTTCAGCCTTGCCTTGTACATGAAATGGCTTGCAAAATGATAATGTATTTTAATCCTATAGGTCAGATGATGTGACCTGGCCTATAGTGATTGGTAAGTTTGCTTTTGCAAAAAGTCAAGTTTTGTGTAAGGCAAGCATGGCTCATGATCTAGGCAAGTACATAGCATGGGCTGCGCAGCAAAGGGTGAGGTGAGAGGCTAGCCAAAGTCAGCATCCAATGTCATAGTTTGTAGGAAGTGAAATGAGTGGTTTTGCAACTTGTTGCTTTATGGTTCCCATGAAGGAAAATCTTGTTACATGAACCAAAACATGAAGGAAACTTGGTCCAATTCTGATTTTTTAGGCTCATAGAATGTTTATGTAATGGTTTGAGATGAATTAGAGGTCACATGATGCATTGGTCCAAGACTTTGCAAAATTTCCAAATGAGGCATGCCTTGAAAATTAATGATTTTAGCCAACTTTGCATTGCCATAACTTTTGATCCAAGAAGAGTTTGATCATGTTCTTGTACTTTTTGAAAAGGGAAAGATGAGATCTACAACTTTCATGACCAAAGTTTTTCCATTTGAAGCATTTTTGGATCAAGAAACAAGGCTTGAAAAATGACCTAAAATGATGCATTCTTGAAAAGTCAACTATGCCCAAAAAGTCAACATTTGCAAAAACCCTAAATTCTTGATTTCTATGAACTTCAATCTTCTTCCATGATCAAATAAAGACCATATACACTCAAAATGATGAAGATCACCCATTGGTTGGATCATTGGGGGCCTCAGATGCCCTGATTTTGCACTGACTTGTCTGAAAAGTCAACTCTTGATCAGATGACTTCCCCATGGAATTTCTTCATGAAAATTGATATGCATACTCCCTATACCATATAGAGATCAATGGAAACAAGAATGACCAAAAAATTTGGGGTTATGGCCTCTGAAACCAAAACCCTAATTTTCAGTCAACTGTGTAGTTCAAGCTGGCCCTGCATCCACTCAAACCCTAGTTCTTGTGATTCCTCTGCATTTTTGACTTTGAGGAGATGAAATATGATATAAGAACACACATGGACCCCTTTGAGTTGATTGGTTGCCTTTGGGGTGCCTCAAGAAGCTCTGGGATTGCTCAGATCACAAACCCTGGGTGCAGATGCTTTGAAAGCTATGCAGTGAATCAAAAATGAGATGTGAGATGATATGTTTGTGTTTATGCATATGAAATGATCACAATCCATGGTGTGAATGGGTGAGGGAAAATTTGGGGTGTTTACACCGCTCAATCAACTTAGAATGAGACTTCCTTCTTAAACCCTTTGGTTCAAGACCTCCTTCTCAAGTACACAGATAAGAGACTTTAATGCTCAAGCATGCAAGCAAAATACTTCATATACTTTAAACAAATAGTTTGGTAGTAAATATAACTATTATACTTTGATACATAGTTAGAATTATAACAGTTGTGCAACAATCACAAAGGTTTTCAACCTTTCTAAGATTTCTAAGATAAATCTAAGATAAGAAATCTTAAAATATTATGTTATAATAATTACAATAATATCTCATAGTTATGCTAAGATTTTTCAATATATTGTGATGTTGTAACCTTCCTTTGAGTATTCGGCTTCCTTTTATATAGACGGAAAAGTAGTCGTTGGAATTTTGAATAACAACAAACTTATGGAATAAGGATACCAAGAGAGACGCTGGAGAGTTGTATCTAGTTAGAACTCAAAAGTATTGTCCATTGAATAAAAATAATGTCCACAACACCTTTTGAGTAACTAGGTGTCATATCACCATCCTTGAGCCTTACAAAACCAAACCCTAGTTGACTCTGTCCAAAAATCTGTTACTTGATAAGACTAGTCACCTTTGGTGTAGAGTACGGTCAGACGATCCTTAAGACTTCAGGATCTGAGTTGTCACCATAGGCTGGAACAACATACCAAAGTCTGAACCTTCAGATGTTGATGAACATACTAAGATTCTAATCATCCAAAATCTGAGTAGTATTGCTTCTACACTTACACTTTCAACAAGATTAATTCATGATTAATTCTTAGCTTATGATCTTGCACACTTGAGCAACTGTTAGCAAACCCAATTATTCTATAAATACTTTGTTATCATCAAAACTTTTTTAGGCATAAACAAATCTTATTCCAAAATAATTAAGGCTCTTTATTTTCTTCAACCAAAGGCCAGACTAAAGACGAAGCCGACAAATATCTCATTCGTCAACATAGAAATAAGGGCTTAGGGGACAACTATTTTGGGTCTCATGCAAAACCCATTAAGGAGGACCAATAATAAGTGTCGAGGAATAAGGTGCACATAATAGATATACTTCCATCCATTATGAGGACCTACAATCACGCCTTTCATCACATATTTCACAATAAGACCTATTAAATTCATTCTCATTATTAAACTACTTTCCACTCAATCATCTACTTGGATGTTGAAGTGATAACCTCTCATGTCCATCTTTTCTTTTCTTTATCGGAAGTTTGATTTGTCGCACCAAGACTCAATTCCATCACTTTACCATGCACTTTTGGTTCCTTAACGAAACAATAATGTCAAGAGGATACAAAAAATATTTATTTTCATTAGATGGAAATATCACTTAGACTACTAAAATGACATATGTTATCAGAAAAGTAAACATGTTTCTTGCTGACCCAAAATCCATTGCAAATCTTTTGGTGAATAATTTAACTATTTTGCTCATCAATAACAATGATGTAATTGGAAATGTTCGTATATCCCTAACTTTATGATAAATCATGTGAATAACATGCTTACTTTAATCTCTTACACAAGTAAAACTCATAATGATAAGACTCAATAGGAACACGATAGAGTGTGGAGTGAGCTTCCATAGTACAAGGCCTCACCACCATGACAGGCCTTTGGAAATCACCTAACTCTTATAAAAAGGACTAAATAGGGGAACTTTTTGGCGTATAATGATAAGTCCTTTATCTCAGACATTATACCTAGAGGTGTGAATTACAACAAAGTGATGGGAAAACAATCGGCATGAAGGTTTATGATACTAATGCTCAACCTAGAATTGGAAGGTCCTTATATATCCCAAGGCACCAAGGTAGAGTTGCAAGGGGGCAACCTTAAAAAAATTCAACACTTCCACTTCAAACTCAGATAAAAGCAACCATAAATATATTCAGGCGAACATACATTCATGGAAAGGGATATAATATTCCTCGAAGTTATTACATATCTTTTTGTCAGATTCCAAAGGGAAAAGTGATAGTCAGAGGGGCGACTAACTTCAATGTCAGTTGCAGGCATAATCACAAGATTATTTAAAACATAATGGGTTTATAATATACAAAAATCTATCCAATTATACTTACTTGCACCAGTCGGCTCTACTAGCTTAGTACTTTTTAGAGGTATCTTGTCATCCCCGAAGGTCTCAAAGGGTGTAAGCCAATTGACACCTTTAGGACAAGTTCTACGCGCTAGATAATCTTTAGTCTCAACATCGCTTAGGTCCGGAGCATAATTAGTGCGGTAAGTCTTGATAAAATTTTGGACTTTCTCCCTATTCAAAGCAATGACTTCCATTTCTCGGGTAATCAATGCAGGAGAGGAAAAATCTCTTATATTTACAAATGGAACAGGCATTGAGCTAACAATGCAGTCATTTTCCCCTCGTCATCAGAAAGAAGAGTGTCTAAGGAAGACTTATTGAAGGGAAAATACTACAAACCGGACAAACAACAACGCCAAGCTTACAACAGATCCATATACACCATTGTAATAAGTTAAAAATTTCGCGTCCAGTCAATACCTGGATGTATAAATAGTAATTTAATGACGGTTGACTTAAAACACCGTAGTAATAAATGAAATGTAGCAAGCTTTGATTCCCTGCAACTACATTTTTTAGAGTACATTAAGCGTGTGTCACTTAATTCTATTATTTAAAAAATAAATTGTAAATGATTTTACAATGGTTAAATTAAACAATTGTTGTTAGAGGACTTAAAATTCCACTACAGTTGGTTCCTCCAACAAAGATTAAAAGTTTTACTGATAAATTAAAACAAACCTTATTCTATATTTCTTTAATAAGACGCCCTAATCAAACAAGCAATCTAGAGATGACAGTGGTGGCTTAATCTTTATCCTCTTTGTATCCATTCATTTGGAGCTCAAATATTCACCCTCTTCGTTCATTTGATTCTTCAGCTTTGAAGTACGGTACTCTTCAATATATTCATTCCTTTTTTCTTGGTTTATGTCGTACATGATCAAATATTCATTGTATTCGTTCATTTGATTCTTCAGCTTCAAACTATGGTATTCTTTAACATCTTCATTCCTTACGTTCATTTGATTACAACTTTGAAGTACAATACTCTTCAACATCTTCATTCCTTTTTTTCTTTGTTCATATTGTATATGCTCAAGTCAGTATGAGAGTACATGTTTCATATGCTTTAGGTTTAGTATGAGAGTACATCTTCATTTCTTTTTTCTCTGTTCATATTGTATATGCACATGCTTAAGTTTTTGGATTAAATTTTGGTGTGTCATTCACATTATTATACATGTATAAATTTCAGAAGTTGTAATGGATCATAGTTGGATGAAAGTCAATAGATTAGGCCTGGTTTATGAGAACGGAGTTTGTAAATTCCTTGAATACACTAATAAACATCTTCCTAACAATAATGGTATCTTTTATTGTCTTTGTGTTGTTTGCGCGAATATCAAAAAGGGTTCAAAGAAAGAAATATACCATCACCTTTGTTGTGATGGTATATATCAAAATTATATAATATGAATGTGGCATGATGATGTGGATAAAGAGGAAAGCCATGTGTCACAAAGTTAAAGAGTGGATGAAGATGAATATATGGAATATTAACTAGAGGATATGTTCAGTGATATTGGGGAATCTTCTTTTAAGAATGCTCATATTTATGATACTTTATGTAGTGATAAAAACACCATTTTATATAAATGCACATATTTTACACAATTGTCGGTAGTGTTAAATTTGTTTAATTTGAAGGGAAAAAATGGATGGTCGGATAAAAGTTTCACAAAATTACTTGAATTGCTACAACAAATGTTACTAGAAGATAACAAATATTCGGACCGTTGCTATGAGGATAAGAAGATATTATGTCCAATGGGTCTGGAGTATATCAAAATACATTATTGCTCTAATGATTGCATACTATATTGGGAAGAGTATGAAGACATGTATTAATGTCCGAAATGTAGTGTGTCGCGTTACAAGCTGAAGGCCAACAATGGTGATGACAATGACTATGACAATGTTAGTAGGAAGCATCATCCTGCTAAAGTGTTATGGTACTTGCCAATAATTTTACGATTAAAGAGAATTTTTGCTAACTTCAATGACACAAAGAATCTTAGATGGCATGTGTAACACCCAAAATATTACCACGAATTTTTAATTTAAAATCAGAGTTATTAAAACACACAATTAATTTTAAGTTTCACATTCACTACAAACACACGACTCAATTTGATACGTCTTACAAAATATTTTTACTTGCATCGAAAATCTCTAAGAAACACAGAATAAGATTTAATAGCAACATTTTTTCTAAAATAAATACACAAAGAAACAATCTTTGTCCCGACACCCCAAAGCACGTATCAGAGCCGAATCTTCTAACTATGAAGCACATCGGCTTCACCTCCACTAACTCTACTAATCTTGATCACCTGCATGTTACCAACATAAGGGTAACATTCAAATATAAGGGGTGAGATACTTACACCAATAAAAGGGAAAAGTAATAAGAACAAAAGCAAGTATCATCAAGTAATTCACCACTTCTCATCAAACAACAATTAGACAAGTACACTGAAACATAATACTAATATTATGTATACAAACAACAACTTATGCAATGAAACTCTACCGACTCTATGCATGCGGTACCATTTAGTGATCCCTGTTTCATGACCCAGTTCCCTTTGGAACTCTCGACCCCTATTTCATAGCCCAGTATGATCTCTATTTCATGATCACACCCTCGAACCCTGTTTCATGGTCACGTACATATTTCATGATCGCACCAACATCACACCGATCCCCTTTGGGATTCGAATGGACATACCCTACCTTGGTACACCATTCCCAACCATGCACATGCCATGTACCATCAATGACAATTATGCATGTCTACAACAACTACTTCATGCAATCAACATCAACAACTAACATATAACAACAACTTACTACAACACCGAACAACATCCACAACATGCATCTTCGAATACAACAATGTATATCAACATCAACGAGAACACATAACAACAACACATGTACCTCAACAGTTACATCAACATATATTAACATCAATGTCATGTAACAAAACAACAACAACCACATATAGCAACATCAACAATAAGAATATATATCAACTCATGTTCATATTAAGTTATGCTCATTATTCTTCCAATTAAGCACATAATCCATCTCTACCTACCTTCAACAACACTACATCGATCCTCATCCCTTAATATATTAATTAAAGAATTTTAGATAATTTTTCAGAATAAAAATGATTTATTTTTCTCTCCAAGTCTCGCTAAGTAAAATGCTTACTCGCTAAGCGAGCAACTCTCTATAAAGAAAGGTCCAAAATTTCCACTCGCTCACTAAGCGAGGACTGCGATTTCAGCAGTTTTCCTTTTGTTAAACAGCCAAAACCCTGTTATGGTTTTTACATCCAAAACTAGTTTTTACAGCCAAAAACTCTGAATTTCCACAATAAAACACCTAATTCATACAATTATTACAAAATCAACAATTTATAACAATCTAAAATACTTTTTCATCAAAATTCTCCCAGCCTCATATCCTCTACTCGACAATCTCATGCCTAATATTCCTATTATGAAACCCTTAGGAGATGAAGAAATCCCACCCTTACCTTGGTTTGATGAGTGATTTCCTTATCCTAGCCAGAATTTCCTATTTAAGCTTTGCCTTTTCTCCTTCCTTCCTCCTCTGTTCACGTTCTCCTTCATGATCAATTTTCACGACTGATTCTTTCTTTCCTAATTTCCAAACATAACCCTTAGACCTCAACTAAGGATTTCCTATAATGACCTCACTATCCTTCACCAATTTACCATTCTACCTTCTTTCTCTTTATATTCCAATATTTTAATTATTCAATATAATATAATTTATTTAAATTCATATCATATTAATAATATCATACTCCTTCCACATACTACTAACTTCACACCACACACAAAACACAACAATTCCAATTAAATAATTAAATAAATAATCTGGGCATTACATCATGCAGATGAAAGGACTCGTGATGGAAACATTCGCCATGTAGTTTATTCGTTGCTATAAACACCCCAAATTTGCCCTCACCCATTCACACCATGGCTTGTGATCATCTCATATGCATAAACTCAATCATATCATCTCATATCTCATTTTTGATTCACTGCATAGATTCAAAGTCATCTGCACCTAGGGTTTGTGATCTGAGCAATCCAAGAGCTTCTTGAGCCACTCCAAAGGCAACCAATCACTTAAAAGGGGTCCATATGTGTTCTTGTATCATATTCCATCCTTTCAAAGTCAAGATTTCAAAAGAATCACAAGAACTGGGTTTGGAAGGGATGCAAAGCCAAGTTTGGCTGCACAGTTGACCTAAAATTAGGGTTTTGATTTCAGAGGCCATAACCCCAAATTTTTTGGTCATTCTTGTTTCCATTGGTCTCTATATGGTATAGGGAGTATGCATATCAATTTTCATGAAGAAATTCCATGGGGAAGTCATCTGATCAAGAGTTGACTTTTCAGACAAGTCAGTGCAAAATCAGGGCATCTGAGGCCCCCAATGACCCAACCAATGGGTGATCTTCATCATCTTGAGTGTATATGATCTTTATTTGATCATGGAAGAAGGTTGAAGCTCACAAAATTCAAGAATTTGGAGTTTTTGCAAATGTTGACTTTTTGGGTATAGTTGACTTTTCAAGAATGTGTCATTTTAGGTCACTTTTCAAGCCTTGATTCTTGATCCAAAAATGCTTCAAATGGAAAAACTTTGGTCATGAAAGTTGTAGAATACATCTTTCCCTTTTCAAAAAGTACAAGAACATGATCAAATTCTTCTTGGATCAAAAGTTATGGTGTGACAAAGTTGGTTAAAATCATTGATTTTCAAGATGTGCACCAAATGTGAATTTTGCAAAATCATGAACCAATGCCATTTGTAACTTCTAATTCACTTCAAACCATGACATAAACATTCTATGTGACCTAAAAGTCAGAATTGAATCAAAAATCCTCATGTTTCATGGCTTATGGAATGAGAAAGTCACATGTGAACCAAGGTTGGAGTAACTTGCAAAACCATCATGATGCTTCTCACCACTTGCTGCATTGGCCTTTGAACCAGCCATAGTCTCTCACCACACCATGCTGCGCCAGCCCTAGCCCTTGTACCAAGCTAGAACCAAGCCATACCTCTCTTACACAAAAAGTGGACTTTTGGCAAAAGCAAACATCCCAATCACCACAGGCCATGTCACATCCTCTGGCCACTTGCAATTGTTTATACTTTCCAAATGCTGGCCATAACACTCAAGAAGCAAGGCTGAAGAGACTACAACATCACATACACAAAAACTCTCCATTTTGCAAAACTCTTCGAATCTGCCTGCACAACTCACAAACACTCAAACAAATTCCTCTAATCATCTCACCTTGCCTTATTGAGTAGAAACCACCAAGAGTCAGGCCTGATTTGAGCAAGAACACCCCATCACCATTTTTCACCTCAACCTGCATTTCTCTTCGAATCACCTTCCACAGTCATCAAATATCCAAACTTCTTTCACCAACAGATCAAGCACATCAAAAGGAGTCAAAACCACCCTTCACATTGACCTGAAACAGCCTATACACAAACTGCATTTTCTGCTACACCAGAAATGGATTGCTCAAGGCAGTTTGTCTAAGCTCATTTCAAGCCTTCCATTAGCATCAGGGGAGTCAAGGGAGTCCATTTGCACGCAAAGGAAGCCCTGGAAGCTCAGTTTTGAAGCTTTCCAGCTCAGGTATGAACATGAACAATTTCTCCCAAAGCTTGTATTTTAAGTTATAATATGGTTGCTCATGTCTTGCTGATCATGGGGATGGTTTCAGAATCAAAAATAAGTGAGAAATGAGTTTGTATGATCCCTCTGAAATTTTGCCCGTGGATTTTATTTCCTTCGATTCATTTGATTCATGGTGTTTAAATGTTGTTTGAGCATGGATTCGTGTCTTAGGATGTTAGAGGATCACTTAGGTGTGTTTAATTTGTGGAATAGATGCTTGAATCATGTTTTAGGGTTTGGATACCACCGGAGAAGATGACCGGAGCTTCCCTCCGGTCACCTGAAAGTGATTTGCCCTAATCTCAGGTCATTAGTGCCATTTGAATCTTGGGCGTTAGATTGGGTTGACCAGTTGACTTCGCGCGCAGGTGAAGGGCCCAGATCACTTTGATTAGCCCTAATTCAATTAGTTAGATTAATTAATTCACAATTAGGTTAATTAACTCAGAATGAACCACATCCGTCCAGATGCGCGCTGGTCAATGCTTTCAAATCCAGACTCAATCTCAGCCATTCCTTCTGTTTACTTTCCATTTATTTTAATTTAATTTCATTTCTTTTCATTTTATTTGCATAATTAATTTAAAATAGTAAAAAATGTTTAAAAATTATGAAACTTTTTCTCATGAGTTTTATTAATTTTTAAGACCCAAAAATATTTTCATTTTTATTTTTATCATTTAAAAAGTATTTTTAAATATTTAAAAGATTATATTTAATTGATTAATGGAAATTAATTTATTAAAAATACTTTTAGGTATTTAAAAATCACCAAAAAATTCATGAGATGTTATAAGACATTTAGAAACATTGTCCAACCTTCAAACCAAATTTCTTTTCTGATCTTGATGCATTTTGAGAATTTTTCATTGAATTAAAATCATTTTTGTGCATTATTTTGATCCTAAGTTCAAAAAATCATTTCTGCCTATCCATGAAGAGTTGGACATTGATTCTTCTTGCATTGCATTGTGTTTAGAATGTAGTTTTTGGGATTAAAAGGCCATGATTTGATCTTGCATTTTCTAATTGTTTGACATTTCTTTTGTTTAGAAGCCCTAAAAACCCTAATAACTTGTAAAAATCATAACTTGAGTTTGGTTAAGAGTTGAAACCTCCCCTTTGGACATTGGTTTGGTATAAGATTAGGGGTCTTTTGAGTGGCATTTTCCATTTTTTATCTTAGGGTTTGCTTCTGTTTTTGGTTTTTGTTTGATGTTTGGTTCATAAACCCTAATTTGGGCTTCCATATGCATCCATCTTGCATTCTCTTGCATAACATGACTTGCCATGACATTCCATGCTTCCATGTGATTCATTTGACATCATAAGACATATTGAAAGCATGTTTGATCATTGCATCATGTATTTGCCATGTTGTATGCCATGTGCACTTCATAACTTTTCATGTATGTCCATGCTTCCTAACTTGCTTCATTTGCATTCATAAGCTTGTATGATCATTTCCATGTGCTGCCTCATGCTTGTAGCATCTCATTGCATCATTAGCATCATGTAAATGCTTCTGGTTTTGTTTCCCATCATGTCATCTCATCCCATTTTGCATTGCATTGCATTTTTCTTCTAACCTTTCAGGTGGTAAGTAACTTTGAGAAGTGAATTTGCCTTCACTTCTCATAACTTTTCTTTTCATCTCTCTTGCATCCATTGCTGCATTTTCATATGTGTTTGAGATTGAGCTTGCTCATTCTTCTTCTTCCCACTTTCTTTCTTCAAGTGACTTGACTTCTTGAATGAATCAAGTTACTTTGCTTCTCTTGATCCTTTCATCTGCTTCCTGGTGGTTCCATTGAAGACTTCCTTTGAAAACCTCACAAACCTTAGGAACAACCAAGCATGACAATGATTAGGGTTTTGATTAGTCTCCCCTCTTAGTTTTACCTTTGTGTCTCTTTTGAGTCTTCTCTTCTCATCTCATAATCAGGGACTAAACCCTAAAGGCTTTAAGGCTTTGTGATTAAGCTTATGCCTGCATCCTTCTCTTAGGATGGAGTGTATAACTTTAATCCTAAGTGTTAAACCCTTGAGGTGTTTAAATCTCTTAATCAATTCACTTAATAATCATCAAGACATCACACTTGTAACTTGGGCCTTGCATTAGGGTTCTAATTCTTCCTTAATTGGTTAAGAAGGACTAACCCTAGTGTTAATGGACAAGTCCCTCTCAAGTTGTCTTACAAACCCTAAAATCACTTCATCATCTTACCATTAAATAAAATCCACTTAATCAAAGGCTTGTTTTGTCATGAGTTTAATCCCTAATCATGGATTAAGTTGAGGAGCTTTCCCCAGCTTAAACATTCTCATCTATTATCCTTCTATTGGGATGGTGTAATGAGTCTGTTTAATCCCTGATTATGGCTTAATCTCCTTACTCAACACTAAACAAAAACACCAAAAACATCTAAATAATCACAAGTAGGTTAATGATCTTAATCCTACACCAAAGGTGATTAAGTGTGAGAATCTGACTTCACACTTAAGGTATTCTCATTACCCCTAATCAGAGGGAAGATGTGATGAGTTTACTAAATCCATTGGTTTAGGCTTAAGCTCATTAACCTATGACAAACTTTCAAAAGCAATAAAAGACTGAAAACACAAAAACAAACAATAATCGTCTCCTCCGGGATTCTTTTCTCATCATCTTCACTCACAAACGAGAACTTGCTTCTTCCGTCTAATGCAAGATAGTTAGCACCTGAGCCAGACAGGTCATACACTTGAGCATAGACAAGCAAGCAGTTCACAAGTCAATTCATCTGTCAGTCTCTTTGGGTCGAACTACGGTGTTCTGACTTCCTCATTGCACGAGAGGATACGTAGGCATAACTTAACAGTTATCGAACAAAAGTCTCTGTATATTCCCCCTCTTTCTAGCCTCATTCTTTAACCTCATGATCTTGAGCACATCATTCCTGTTCCTGCACTGACACTATATATATTACACTTTGCACTTCTTTTACACTGACACCTGTACATCCTTCTCCAGCTATTTTATACACAGATTGCACTGACACTACCCCTTTAAAACACAAACCTTTTAAGCGTGGATCCCGTCGAGTACGGCGGACAATCTGGGTGCTAATACCTTCCCGGGTTGTAACCAACCCCCATTCTCAGTCTCTCTGGTTCGCGACCGTCTGGTCCATCTTTTTCTAGGCCTATGCAGCATTGCCTTTCCTCCGGGATAAAAATGCCTAGCTGGCGACTCTATTCATCTCCAGTGAGTTCGCGGCTGTGTGTTGTCATTGTCCCTCTCGCCGACCGTTCGCGTCTGTACCCCATTTGACCCGGCTTCATTTGGTGGGAGCGACAGCTTGGCGACTCTGCTGGGGACCCTTATACTGCAACCAGGGCTTCTGGTTCTTTTTGTGGGTTCCTCCTAGCGCTTGATTGATTTGTGTTTACTGGGGTGTTATGTGCTTATTTGTGCTTGTATATTTGTACTTATTTTGCTTTATGTACAGTTTGCTTTACTGCTTTCTTTATTGCTTTTGCATTATATCATATTGTCATACTGTGCTGCTGGCTGGATCTGTTGTTTGCTTTGGTGGGTGGGTGTTCCATTGAGAGTTAAGGTCCTATACCTGGGACCTGAGTGACACCTAGGCTAGAGTGAATCATATTCTTTCCCATTCCATTTCGGTCTGGTGCGGGAATATGAAACACGGTTCAGATATGGGTTTCTTCTTGAGAACTCTGTGTTGCAGATTTCCTGCAATGCTAGGGCTATCTAGGAAGCCTGCTAAGTCTGGATGACCTTTAGTATTGACCTTCAGAAACTGAGGAGAATTAGAGGAGGATTTTTTATGGTTATTGTAAACACTGTACCTCCGGGTTAGAAGTGTTTACACTTCTCATAACTGATCCAAGTCTGAGGATCCTTGTTCTAGAACACCACCTGTGAGGGGTTTGGGCTGTTTACAGGT
The DNA here is from genome assembly GCA_963966055.1 of Lathyrus aphaca. Classification (NCBI taxonomy): domain Eukaryota; kingdom Viridiplantae; phylum Streptophyta; class Magnoliopsida; order Fabales; family Fabaceae; genus Lathyrus; species Lathyrus aphaca. The sequence continues at coordinate 187,370,192 of OZ014519.1, forward strand.
TTGCAGGTACTTTGACCTCAGAATACCCTGTTACTTTGTTTAAGAGTACTTCATTTTGGGACAGTTCTTGTGATTCTAAAACCCTGGACATGTGGCTCTTTATTTGAGTCCCCCACCTTGGTTACTGGATTTATAGACCTCCATCTGGAATTCTTGAATACACTTGGACCTATATCAGGGCATTTTGATCAGATCCAGCTCAGTCACAGACCCTTGCATTTCATTTGCATACATAATCATTGCATCATATTGACATTTGCTTATTTGTGTTTCAGGGTATCCATCTTCACTTTTGGCTAGTTTTGACCCCATCTTCAGTATTGACCTATCTTCATCAGCACCTGCTTCAGTTTAGCTATCTGCTTCAGCTATCACCTGCACCAGCCAATCAGTGGCCCCTTCTTCAGTATTATCATCAGCACCTATCTCTACTCAGTCTTCAGCATCATGGCCCCTAAAAAGAGCAATATCACCTATCACTTCTTCCAGCCAGAGTTATCAGACATCAGGAGGATTCAAACCCTGATCACTCCAGATCACATACCATTGTTCAGGGAAAGCTATGGAGATATACTTGATATGGTTATGGATCTGGACCCTTCACAAAGAAGTCTGATCCACACTTGCATTCAGTTCTATGATCCCCCACTGAGGTGTTTCACTTTTCAAGACTTTCAGCTGGGCCCTCTATTGGAAGAGTACTCCTCATTGGTTGGTATGCCTATCAGGGGTGGAATTCCTTTCAACCCTGAGATGGTCTTTCCTGGTAATGGAGAAGTAGCAAAGGCTTTGCATTTGGAACCTGTCCTGATTGAGCAGCATATGACTTCTAAAGCTGGGATCCCTGGTTTCCATCTGGATTTCTTGATCTCTCAAGCTACCCTGAAAGCTTCTTTAGGAGAGTGGAAAGCTGTTTGTGCATTATTGGCCTTGAGTATATATGGAATTGTATTGTTTGCAGATGAGCCTCGATTCATTAGCAAGAATGCAATCCATCTTTTCATCCTGAAGAACCCAGCACCCACTTTATTGGGGGATCTTTACTATTCAGTGCATCAGAGGAATGAAAAGCAGAGGGGAAGGTTAGTGAGGTGTTGTGCTCCATTGTTCCACACTTGGCTTCTCAAGCATCAACCCAGGACAGATGCATTTCTAAATCCTCATCAGCAGAGCAACTGGGCTAAGAGACTCACTGCTCTAACTTCAGCTGATATTAGATGGTGCACTCAAAGCACCAAGGGCAGGGATATCATCACCAGCTGTGGGCATTTTCCCAATGTGCCCCTAATAGGAGTTAAGGGTAGTATTAATTACAACCCTCTGTTGTTCAGAAGGCAACTGGGCTATGCACTGGTCCATACTCCTAAGGCACAAGACTTGGTGGAGACTCTTTATTGTGAGAACAAGATTAATCTGGCTATTGTTAGGCAAGCAGCCTGGGCCTGGGATAATGTTCAAACCAAGGGAATAACCATTCTGGGGAAGTGCAATAATGTGGCATCAGCACAATATTATGAGTGGTCTCGTGCCAGGGCTCAATTCTCTGGGATGCCCTTTACCATAGAAGATATGCCTGACTCATCATCAGCACCACCTGCCACTGTCAGTTTGGAGGAGTTTTAGAGTTTGAAAGAAAGAAATGAGAAGTTAACTCAAGCTTTGCAGAAGACCCTCCGGGAGAGGAGTGATGGTATGAGGGAGGTTGAGAGATTGGAGAAGTTAAGAGTGGAGCATTTGACTAAGATTGAGAAGTCTGGGGATTATATCAAAAAGTCTAAGGCTGGAGAACAAATTCTGAAGAATGCTTGCAAGGAAGCCCAGTTCCAGAGAGCAAGGACAGACTTGTATTTGAAGGAGAGTCAAGCCCGGTGGGTCAGGATCACCGAGGCTCGTACCCTGGAGGACAAGAGAGTTCAAGACAAGATAGAGCAACTGGAAGCTAGTGCAAAAGAACAGCAAGAAGCCCTGGCAGCAGCCCAGAGGGAGATATCGGAGCTGAAGATCAAGGCTGGAGTGAAGAGGTCAAAGGACCAAGCTCAGCACAAGAAGCTCACTACAGCTGTTACAACCCGGAATCTCCTTATCAGGAATCTCACGGAGCGTCCAGCTGATCCTGTGACCGAAGCACTTCTCAAGGAAGTTCGTGAGGATGAGTTTGGTCTTGGTGTTTGACCATTTGTTTGTTGTTGTTTTCTTTCCATGTACTTTTGTTTTCCTGTAATATTTTGACCCCTCCGAGGGCTTGCATTTGTAAACGAACTATGTACCATTTCGCTTTTGTAATATATGTGTTTACTTCGAAAGCAGCATCAACAACATCTTCAAGGGTCTGGAAGGGTCAAAACTGAATGCCAAACCGGATACCTTGAGAACAAATAAGCATAATTGCATTGCATGCTAACCCTTTGTTTGTTTTGTAGGTTTTTGTTTTATTGTTGCTAACTCTGTTGTGATGTTCAGGAATTATTGCTCGGCGCCGGGTATTTCCCCTCAACCGTCCGCACTGTTATCCGACCCGTAGCAACCTTCCGGGCATTCAAATGGATCAGATGCAGCAGGACCTTACTGAGGTCAGAAATCAAATGGCAAACGAAAGGCTAGAAATGAGGAATCAAATGACTCAGTTTATGGAAGTGATGAACAACATGGCTCAGAGCCAGGAAAGATTGAGGGCCATGGTGGAAAGGCAGAATCAAGAAGATCCGCATATAGGGACTGCCGGCACCAGCAACAATGAAAGGGTCCAACCTCATGTAAATCCCCCTGTATTTGGACCACACCTCCATCCTGAGGTCAATATTCCTGCAAATGTTCAAGGGACTGCCACCGCAGCTAGGGTACTTCAAGAAGACCCCCAAGAGGACCAGTTCACGGTAATGGGTGCTGGGGAAGAGGCTTATGATAGGAGGTTGGATGAGATAGCTGAGAAGTTGAGGTCCTTAGAGTCTCAAAACTCTTTGGGATTCGATGTCATGGATATGGGCTTGGTAGACAGGGTCAGGATTCCCCACAAGTTTAAGCCTCCATGCTTTGAAAAGTATAATGGGACTTCCTGTCCCCGAACCCATCTGCAATCTTTTCTCGGGAGATTAAAAGCTTATACCATGGACGAGAAACTGTGGATGTTCTACTTCGAGGATAGCTTGACTGGAGCTTCAAGGGAATGGTATTCCCATCTGACGAGAGCAACTGTAAGATGCTGGAAGGACCTGGCAGAGGCCTTCATCAGACAGTATCAGTATAATCTGGATATGGCACCCAATAGGACTCTCCTAATGGGAATGTCACAGTCATCTAGAGAGAGTTTCAGAGAATATGCCCAGAGATGGAGGCAATTGGCTGCTGCTGTTCAGTCACCTATGTCTGAACGGGAAATGGCAGATATGTTCATGAACACCCTTCAGGGAACATATATTGACAGGTTGGCTGCTTTCTCTTCCACTAGCTTTGCCGATGTTGTCATAGCTGGGGAGAGAATTGAAAGCCTGTTAAAAATGGGTAAGATTTCCGACAATGGTGCCAGCTCGTCCAGTAGTACAAGAAAACCTTTTGCAGGCCCGAGAAGAACTGGCGAGACCAATGCCATCCACACCAACAGGGGCAGGCCCCAATATGTTCACAGGTCAATAGCAGCAGTCACCATTCCTGCTCCAGCACATCCTCAGCCGGTTTATCAACCTCCGCAGCAAAACTACCAGCAACAACCTCAGTACCACCAGCAATCTCAGTATCCTCCAAGGAATTACAACAACAGCAATACCAACAACAACAGTCAACAAAGGCCATTCCAACAGAGGCCATCTCAAGCCAACAGAGTGATCGACCCGATCCCCATGCCATATGCTACATTGCTGCCACAACTCCTGAAACTCAACCTAGTTGAGCTAAGGACGCTGGCACCTCCAGATCCCAACAGTCTACCCAGGAATTATGACTCCAACGCTAGGTGTGCCTTCCATTCAAACGCATCTGGCCACAGTACAGAGAAGTGCAGAGCTCTGCATATGAAGGTACAAGACCTGGTAGACTCAAAAGCTCTGAATTTCGCACCACCACCCAATGTCAATAAGAACCCGATGCCAAACCACGGTGGTCCCAGGATTAACGCTATTGAAGAAGACAAGCCGTCTTATTTAATAACCAGTGTGGGCCAGATCAGGACACCGTTGGTGGAAATCAAAGCTCAGCTCTTGGAATGTCAAATGTTCCCGGGGTGTGAGTTAGGCTGTGCTTACTGCAACATCTCAGTAAATGGGTGCGATAATTTAAGGAATGGCATAGATGGTCTTATTCAGAGTGGCCAACTTCAGATCACCACATCATTTCCAACAAATCCAGCAATCTCATCAGCAACGGTTTCAGAACCTCCTACAACTGCAGCAACCATTGTTCCTGACAATTCTTCGGTTTCATCAACAAGTACTCCATCTGTCGTCTCAACTGATCAGTTATCAGCAAAATTTTCTTCTACAACTTCAGCTTCACTCCATTTTGAAACTCCTACAACAACAACATCCTTTCTCCCGACAATATCTCCTACAACACCAGCAACAAATCATGAAGATGTCTCAACTGTCACCATATTCTATGATCCTGAAAGCAACTCTGCCTACAATTCAGAAGGTGCTGCTCCCATTAGAGCACCAGTTACAATTTATTATGATCCGCAGACTATCACAGTTCCTTCAACAGCTGCAATCAGTCCAGTCACCATCACGGTGCCTGGACCGGTACCTTATGAAAGCAGTAATGCCATCCCCTGGCATTACGGCTCTGACTTGTACTGTGAGGGACAAAGAATCACTTTTGAATCATCAACCCCTGCACCACAGATAGACAATGTGGGCGGAGGCGGAGGCTTCACTCGAAGCGGACGTCTTTTTGCTCTACAAATTCAGAGACCCACTGCCAAAGCAGAAGCTGCTGCCAAGGCAAAAGGGAAGAGCCCTGTGCAGGAAGATCAAACTGTTAAGGAAGCTTTGAAGACACCATTCGATCAAGAGGTTGATGAGTTCATGCGAATCATCAAAAAGAGTGATTATAAAATAGTGGATCAGCTTCATCAGACGCCTTCCAAGATCTCAATCCTATCATTGCTTATGTGCTCCGAAGCCCATCGGAATGCACTACTCAAAGTCTTGCACGCAGCTTACGTGCCTGAAGAGATCACTGTCAATCAGCTGGAAGTTGTAGTGGGGAATGTTAATGCTAGTCACGGACTAGGGTTCACCAATACTGATTTGACAACGGAAAGCCGCAACCATAACAAAGCCTTGCACATAACCATGGAATGCAAAGGTGCTGTCCTTTCCCATGTGCTGGTAGACACGGGGTCATCCCTCAATGTCTTACCTAAGAAGGCCCTGGTGAAGCTAGAATATGACGGATTGGCGTTGAGACCCAGCAACCTGGTGGTGAGAGCCTTTGATGGTTCAAAGAGATCGGTTCTGGGAGAGATTGAGCTACCTGTGACAATTGGCCCACAGACCTTTACAACTATCTTCTATGTGATGGACATTCAGCCTGCCTACAGCTGTTTGTTGGGTAGACCATGGATTCACGCTGCTGGCGCCGTGACCTCTACCCTTCACCAGAAGTTAAAATATGAGTGGGAGGGTCAAATCGTTACAATCTGCGGAGAGGAGGACATTTTTGTCAGCCACCTGGCTACTTATAAGTACATTGAGATGGATGGGGAGATCCATGAAACAATGAGCCAGGGGTTTGAAGCCTTGAATGTGAATGAAACATTTGTTGTACCTGGTACTTCAATATCGTCATACCAACAAGCCCGGAAGGTTGTTGAGGAAGGAACTGCCCAAGGCTGGGGCAAGCTACTACCGGTGGAAAAGAAAGAAGACAGATTTGGGTTGGGTTACAAACCAACTCAACAAGATCAAGCAGCGGCTGCGAAAGAGCCCAATTTTGTGAGTGGGGGGATGCTTACCCCTGATGCCATCAACTGTCTGGAAGACGAGCTGGAAGAGGAGCGCAATCTGGAGAATTGGATTCGTCCAAAGATCCCGGGGAGCAGTATCTCGAACTGGTCTTCCCAGGAAATTATAAGAGTTACTCATGCAGAGTAATTATTATTTCCTGTATTTTTATAGCATGCATCAAAGTCTTGCATCTTGCCCAAGATGACAAGACTCATTTTGTAATCGGGCCATCTGTACTTTTTGTGCAAACAAGATTAATCAATGAAATATCAGACATCTTTTTGCAAATGAGTCTTTTTCTTTTCCGCTCACTGTTTTTCCATTTTTTTTCTTTTTGTACAAAAAATAAATGGCAGTGTTTTCAAAATGACAATTTTTATTTCACTTTTAAAACAAGATTAAAATCAAATCACTAAAATGAACCAACTGAACCCTTGCAGAGAATGCCTTCCTGACAGCACCGACAACAGCACGGCTATGACTTCGTATGACTTTGACAATCCAATCAATCAAGCTGATGAAGGGGTTGAAGAAGAATATGAGCTTCCTGAGGAGCTAGCCAGGTTATTAAGGCAAGAGGAAAAGGTTATTACTCCTCACCAGGAGGAGGTTGAAGTGATTAATCTTGGTACAGACGAAGACGTGAAAGAGGTCAAAATCGGGGCCTGCCTGCAAGACTCAGTGAAGAGACGACTGATTGATCTGCTTCAAGAGTATGTGGATGTGTTTGCTTGGTCTTATCAAGATATGCCAGGATTGGACACCGATATTGTTGTGCACAAGCTTCCGTTGAGGGAAGAATGCCCACCAGTCAAACAGAAGCTGCGCCGTACTCGCCCAGACATGGCTATGAAAATCAAGGAGGAGGTACAAAAGCAGTGGGACGCCGGGTTCCTTGCTGTAACTAGCTATCCACCGTGGGTCGCTAATATAGTACCTGTACCTAAAAAGGACGGCAAAGTAAGAATGTGTGTTGACTACCGGGATCTGAACAGAGCTAGCCCGAAAGATGATTTCCCTTTACCTCACATTGATGTATTGGTGGATAATACGGCTCAGTTCTCGGTATTCTCCTTCATGGATGGATTTTCAGGATACAATCAGATTAAAATGTCACCTGAAGACATGGAGAAGACAACCTTCATCACACCCTGGGGCACGTTCTGCTACAAGGTAATGCCATTTGGGCTCAAGAATGCCGGTGCGACGTATCAACGGGCTATGGTAACATTATTCCACGATATGATCCATAAAGAAATCGAGTGTTATGTGGATGACATGATTGCCAAGTCCCTTACTGAAGAAGACCACCTGGTAAATCTGCTGAAGCTATTCAAGCGTCTGAGGAAGTACCAACTGAAGTTGAACCCCAACAAGTGCATATTCGGGGTGAGATCTGGTAAGCTGCTGGGTTTTATTGTGAGCGAGAAAGGGATTGAAGTTGACCCTGATAAAGTCAAAGCCATTCAAGAAATGCCTGCACCAAAAACAGAGAAAGAAGTTCGAGGTTTCTTAGGTCGATTGAACTACATTTCAAGGTTCATCTCCCACCTTACAGCAACCTGTGAGCCCTTGTTCAAGCTGTTGAGAAAAGAACAAACGGTCAGGTGGAATGAAGACTGCCAGAAGGCTTTTGACAAGATCAAAGAATACTTGCAAGAACCTCCAATCCTTATGCCTCCAGTGGAAGGAAGACCTTTGATAATGTATTTGACGGTATTAGAAGAGTCAATGGGGTGTGTGCTGGGCCAACATGACGAGTCTGGTCGAAAAGAGTATGCAATATACTATCTAAGCAAAAAGTTTACCGACTGTGAACAACGTTATTCACTGCTCGAGAAAACTTGCTGTGCTTTAGCGTGGGCTGCTCGCCGACTGAGACAGTATATGTTGACCCACACTACTTTATTGATCTCAAAAATGGACCCAGTTAAGTACATATTTGAGAAGCCAGCTCTTACCGGACGGGTTGCAAGATGGCAAATGATCCTTACTGAATATGACATCCAGTACACATCTCAGAAAGCCATCAAGGGCAGTGTATTGTCTGAATATCTTGCTGAGCAACCTATTGATGATTACCAGCCTATGAGATTTGACTTCCCTGATGAAGACATCATGTTCATAAAAGCGAAAGATCATGAAGAGCCTATTCACACTGAAGGGCCTAACCCGGAAGAAGAATGGACTATGATGTTTGATGGGGCTGTTAATATGAATGGTCGTGGTGTTGGTGCAGTACTCATTACACCTAAGGGAGTTCACATGCCTTTCTCGGCCAAACTCACTTTCAACTGCACTAACAACGAAGCTGAATACGAAGCTTGCATTATGGGTCTTGAGGAAGCCATTGACCTTAGGATCAAGACATTGACCGTATTCGGAGATTCAGCTTTGGTAGTCAATCAAACCAACGGCAAATGGTACACCCACCAGGATCATCTGATACCTTACAGGGATTATACAAGGAGGTTACTGACTTTCTTCACAACAGTCAAGCTTGAGTATATCCCTCGGGACGAGAATCAGTTTGCGGATGCTCTGGCTACCATTTCGTCCATGATCAAAGTCCAGACTGCCAACTTTGTACCTCAGATTTCAGTGTCCAGACTTGATAGACCGACATATGTGTTCGCAGCAGATATTGTTAAAGATGATAAGCCTTGGTTCCATGACATTAAGTGCTTCTTGGAGGATCAGACATACCCACCTGGGGCATCTTCCAATGATAAGAAGACTTTGAGAAGGCTTGCTGGTAGTTTCTTTCTGAACGCTGATGGGTCTTTATACAAAAGGAAATTTGACATGGTACTCCTCAGATGTGTTGATAAGACAGAAGCAGGTTTGTTGATGCATGAAGTGCACGAAGGATCTTTTGGTACCCATGCCGGAGGGCATGCCATGGCTAAGAAGTTGCTAAGATCGGGTTATTACTGGATCACAATGGATGCAGATTGTTGTGCCTATGCCAGAAAATGCCACAAATGCCAGATCTATGCAGATAAAGTGCATGTACCTCCCAATCCTTTGAACATCATGTCTTCACCATGGCCCTTTTCCATGTGGGGCATTGATATGATCGGCAAGATTGAGCCAACTGCTTCAAACGGCCACAGATTCATCCTGGTCGCTATTGATTACTTCACCAAGTGGGTCGAAGAAGCCTCATATGCAAACGTTACAAGACAAGTGGTAGCCAGATTTCTGAAGAGAGATATCATCTGTCGATATGGAGTGCCCGAGCGAATCATTACTGATAATGGTTCCAATCTGAACAAAAAAATGATGGCAGAGCTGTGCCGGGACTTCAAGATCCAACACCACAATTCTTCTCCTTACAGGCCAAAGATGAACGGCGCTGTTGAGGCAGCAAATAAAAATATCAAGAAGATTGTGCAGAAGATGGTAGTCACTTACAAAGACTGGCATGAAATGCTACCATTTGCCCTGCATGGGTACCGCACGTCAATCAGAACATCCACTGGGGCAACGCCGTATCAGCTTGTGTATGGTATGGAGGCAGTCCTACCTGTCGAAGTTGAACTACCCTCCCTACGGGTACTGATGGATGTTAAACTGAGTGAAGCAGAATGGGTTCGGGCCCGATATGAACAACTGAGCCTGATCGAAGAGAAAAGATTGGCTGCAATCTGTCATGGGCAGTTATATCAGAAGAGAATGAAGAAAGCCTTCGATCAGAAAGTTAGGCACCGAGAGTACCAAGTAGGAGATCTTGTGCTGAAGAGAATCCTCCCTCCTCATACAGACCACAGGGGCAAATGGACTCCAAATTATGAAGGACCATTTGTGGTAAAGAAAGTTTTTTCCGGTGGAGCACTGATGCTCAGCACCATGGATGGTGAGGATTTCCCGTCCCCTTTGAATTCAGATGCAGTTAAAAAATACTTCGCATAAAAATGACCCGCTGGACATAAAAACAGAATGAAAGTCCAGGCAAAAATAGGGCATCCCGGCGAGTCAAAAACAGAATAAAAGACTCGGGCAAAAATAAGGGAAAATAAACAAAAAATGTGTACACCCGCTGAGTTGAAAAGCCGCATTGGACAACTCAGGCAAAAACGGGTATCCCGATGGATTGAAAACCCGAAAGGGCGATCCATGCAAGATAAGGGAATAAGCGAATGACTGCATTCTGAATTCGTCTGTATCACTTGGTAAGCTTCGAAAGGATCAAGCTTCTGTCAGAATCAACGTTCGTCAAAAAAGCGAGATGAGAAGAACGTCAAAAGTCATACGGGTCATAGTGAAGAGGAAGCTCCTTAAAGCGTCGTCAACATTGCCAGCACTTTATTTCTCAATTTGTAACAATCTCCTCACTTCAGGAGATTTGTTTCTTTGACTGTATCTTGCCAATTCAGGGCACATGAATTAATAAAATCAGATTTTCAGTCATGTCTCATTTTGTACATTTTATTTGCAAAAAATGTCTGATGTCTTAAAAGAAAAAAACTGATTGCATAAGAATACAGATGCTTATCTTCAAAAGTAAAAACATGCTTGCAGGAAATATGTTTACTCTCAGAAGTATACTTAACTCCTATGACGGAATCCAGTAAGGGATAACTCGGGATTACCTTGCGCGTTTCTCTATCTTTTTCAGGATTGCAGGTATCCAGGACGCAACTTGGGGCGTGTAAGCTTCATCCCAGCAAGCTGGCAAATCAACACTCAATTTTAGCACCCGGAGTGTTCTCTCCCCAGCTGAGTTGCATCCCATGACTTCCCCCAGCTGAGTTGCCACTTATTGCTTATCCCCATCAGAATGGGCAGGTATCACAAGAGATGCCCATGTCCCCAGCTGAGTCAAGGATCCTCTTCAACAGAATCCTTAGGGAGGTCTCTCAGTGATCTCTTTCTCCCCAGCCGAGTTGCCTTTTTATCCTCAGCCGGAGCACAAAAGTCAAGGAGCCATCTCCCTACAGAGCTCCAGCCTCTATCCAGAAGAGCAGCGCATAGAAGATCACAACAGAGTAAAGAAAGCTTCTACAAACCCCAGTTGGGTCCTATGTTTATTAGGATAGGTCTATCAATGACCTATATCCCCAAGCAGATACATCTCTCCAGGTCTATCAATGATCTCATCCCCAGCTGGGATGTCCATTTCAAGCAGATCGGCCGAAGATCTTCGCAGTAACGGGATCCAAATCCCGGTTTGGCATCTTTTGCATAATCATAGCATTCGCATCATATTCACCCATAAAGCGTAGCATTCCGTCTAATACGGAACATTACGGCAAAAATCAAACATATAGCATAATCATAAGCCATGTTTCGGACCAACGCTTGTGAATAATAACCATTCATCAGAATACGGAATACTTTCCCCAAAATCCCCCAGAGTCCCCAGCAAAAGCAGTTGCCTCACAAATCACAAACACCAGTATATACACCTTTTGACACCCGTCCATGTCATCACTCCCCAGTAAGTCACCTGAACACTCTTTACAAACAAGATCACCCGTATTACAGATACTTTCTGGCACCCGTCCGTGTCATAACTCCCAGCAGAAAGCCAAAGACATCATTTTTGCACTCACATATACTTGTATATACACCTTCTCGACACCCGTCCGTGTCACATCCCCAGTGTAGTCGCTTACATTTTTACAACCAATATACTTGTTAATACTATACTCCTCTCCTTTCGACACTCGTCCGTGTCACCATCCCCAGCAAATAAACACCCATCTATACACCACTCATACTTATTTTACTTATACAGATACTCGTCCGTATCTTGTATACACCATTTATGTCCCCACAGATCCGGCTTTGGTTCATGTTCTTTGTTAACCAGTTGGTGCTCGACCGTACCATCATCTCAGAATATGCGTCAAGTGTTTGTTTCTACCTGATACTCGTCCGTATCATAGTCTTAAGGATGCTCGACCGCATCTTTAATCCGTACACTGTGTCGAACACTTCTATACTCTTGAATATAGATACTCGTCTGTGTCTACTATCCCCAGAAGAGTTCTTTCAGATTCAACACTCGTCCGTGTTCTCTGTTAACCAGTTGATACTCGTCCGTATCATCATCTCTGAACATGTGTCAGTTTGTTTCTACCCGATACTCGTCCGTATCGTAGTCTTAAGGACGCTCGTCCGCATCTTTAATCTATACACAAGCATCTAAACACTAATACCTTTTATTTCTTGGATGTAAACACTCGTCCGTGTTTACTATTCCCCAGTAGATCGCCAACAAAGCAATTTTCCTTTTTATCTGACATTCGTCCTATGTCATGATAAACCCTGAGAGCAGCCGTACCCTGCTGAGTGGTCGTCCTCCACTTCTTGATGGTCGTCCTCCGTCATGCTCATCCGATGGCCGTCCCCATCGTTGATTTTTAGCAGCCGTCCCCTGCTAGGTGGTCGTCCTCCACCTCTTGATGATCGTCCTTCATCACCTTATCCAATGGCCGTCCCCATTGTTGATTTTGGTTATCTGACATTCGTCCTATGTCATGACAAACCTTGAGAGCAGTCGTCCCCTGCTAGGTGGTCGTCCTCCACCTCTTGATGGTCGTCCTCCATCATGCTCGTCCGATGGTCGTCCCCATCGTTGACCTTTTATCCGGCATTCGTCCTATGTCGCGATATTTTCGGCAGCCGTACCCTGCCAGGTGATCGTCCTTCACCTTGGATGACCGTCCCTCATCTTATACCCAACAGAGCAGCCGTCCCCTGCTAGGTGATCGTCCTTCACCTTTGATGACCGTACCTCATCATCTGTTTATTTCATTTATTCTTTAACCCGATGGCCGTCCCCGTCGTGGTCTTTTTTCTTTAACCCGATGGCCGTCCCCGTCGTGGTCCTTTTTCTTTTTAACCCGATGGCCGTCCCCGTCGTGGTCCTTTTTCTTTTTAGCCCGATGGCCGTCCCCATCGTTGGTTACTTTGCTTTGTGAACTTGATGGCCGTCCCCGTCATGTTTCATTAATTCCCAGAGAATCTTACGACGTTACCTTGATGACCGTCCCCATCATGATATCTTACTTCTCCCAGCTAGTCGGCCGTCCCCGTCTTGGCTTTACCTTTTATCCCCAGCACGTCGGCCGTCCCCGCCATTGCTATTTACCCAGCAGTCGTCCTCTGCTCGACGGTCGTCCTCCGTCACCCACACCTTATAATATACTTTATTTTCTTTTACAATCTATATCCCTTTTCTTCTTCATTTCTGTGAGTGCAAATTTTGGACTGTCTTTGGTATTCAACCACAAGTTATCTTGATTGTCTGATAAGCCGTTGCTTACATCCTGCACAGCTAACTCATGTTTGAATAGGGGCAGCTGTAAACACCCCAAATTTGCCCTCACCCATTCACACCATGGCTTGTGATCATCTCATATGCATAAACTCAATCATATCATCTCATATCTCATTTTTGATTCACTGCATAGATTCAAAGTCATTTGCACCTAGGGTTTGTGATCTGAGCAATCCAAGAGCTTCTTGAGCCACTCCAAAGGCAACCAATCACTTCAAAGGGGTCCATATGTGTTCTTGTATCATATTCCATCCTTTCAAAGTCAAGATTTCAAAAGAATCACAAGAACTGGGTTTGGAAGGGATGCAGAGCCAAGTTTGACTGCACAGTTGACCTAAAATTAGGGTTTTGATTTCAGAGGCCATAACCCCAAATTTTTTGGTCATTCTTGTTTCCATTGGTCTCTATATGGTATAGGGAGTATGCATATCAATTTTCATGAAGAAATTCCATGGGGAAGTCATCTGATCAAGAGTTGACTTTTCAGACAAGTCAGTGCAAAATCAGGGCATCTGAGGCCCCCAATGACCCAACCAATGGGTGATCTTCATCATCTTGAGTGTATATGATCTTTATTTGATCATGGAAGAAGGTTGAAGCTCACAAAATTCAAGAATTTGGAGTTTTTGCAAATGTTGACTTTTTGGGTATAGTTGACTTTTCAAGAATGTGTCATTTTAGGTCACTTTTCAAGCCTTGATTCTTGATCCAAAAATGCTTCAAATGGAAAAACTTTGGTCATGAAAGTTGTAGAATACATCTTTCCCTTTTCAAAAAGTACAAGAACATGATCAAATTCTTCTTGGATCAAAAGTTATGGTGTGACAAAGTTGGTTAAAATCATTGATTTTCAAGATGTGCACCAAATGTGAATTTTGCAAAATCATGAACCAATGCCATTTGTAACTTCTAATTCACTTCAAACCATGACATAAACATTCTATGTGACCTAAAAGTCAGAATTGAATCAAAAATTCTCATGTTTCATGGCTTATGGAATGAGAAAGTCACATGTGAACCAAGGTTGGAGTAACTTGCAAAACCATCATGATGCTTCTCACCACTTGCTGCATTGGCCTTTGAACCAGCCATAGTCTCTCACCACACCATGCTGCGCCAGCCCTAGCCCTTATACCAAGCTAGAACCAAGCCATACCTCTCTTACACAAAAAGTGGACTTTTGGCAAAAGCAAACATCCCAATCACCACAGGCCATGTCACATCCTCTGGCCACTTGCAATTGTTTATACTTTCCAAATGCTGGCCATAACACTCAAGAAGCAAGGCTGAAGAGACTACAACATCACATACACAAAAACTCTCCATTTTGCAAAACTCTTCGAATCTGCCTGCACAACTCACAAACACTCAAACAAATTCCTCTAATCATCTCACCTTGCCTTATTGAGTAGAAACCACCAAGAGTCAGGCCTGATTTGAGCAAGAACACCCCATCACCATTTTTCACCTCAACCTGCATTTCTCTTCGAATCACCTTCCACAGTCATCAAATATCCAAACTTCTTTCACCAACAGATCAAGCACATCAAAAGGAGTCAAAACCACCCTTCACATTGACCTGAAACAGCCTATACACAAACTGCATTTTCTGCTACACCAGAAATGGATTGCTCAAGGCAGTTTGTCTAAGCTCATTTCAAGCCTTCCATTAGCATCAGGGGAGTCAAGGGAGTCCATTTGCACGCAAAGGAAGCCCTGGAAGCTCAGTTTTGAAGCTTTCCAGCTCAGGTATGAACATGAACAATTTCTCCCAAAGCTTGTATTTTAAGTTATAATATGGTTGCTCATGTCTTGCTGATCATGGGGATGGTTTCAGAATCAAAAATAAGTGAGAAATGAGTTTGTATGATCCCTCTGAAATTTTGCCCGTGGATTTTATTTCCTTCGATTCATTTGATTCATGGTGTTTAAATGTTGTTTGAGCATGGATTCGTGTCTTAGGATGTTAGAGGATCACTTAGGTGTGTTTAATTTGTGGAATAGATGCTTGAATCATGTTTTAGGGTTTGGATACCACCGGAGAAGATGACCGGAGCTTCCCTCCGGTCACCTGAAAGTGATTTGCCCTAATCTCAGGTCATTAGTGCCATTTGAATCTTGGGCGTTAGATTGGGTTGACCAGTTGACTTCGCGCGCAGGTGAAGGGCCCAGATCACTTTGATTAGCCCTAATTCAATTAGTTAGATTAATTAATTCACAATTAGGTTAATTAACTCAGAATGAACCACAGCCGTCCAGATGCGCGCTGGTCAATGCTTTCAAATCCAGACTCAATCTCAGCCATTCCTTCTGTTTACTTTCCATTTATTTTAATTTCATTTCATTTCTTTTCATTTTATTTGCATAATTAATTTAAAATAGTAAAAAATGTTTAAAAATTATGAAACTTTTTCTCATGAGTTTTATTAATTTTTAAGACCCAAAAATATTTTCATTTTTATTTTTATCATTTAAAAAGTATTTTTAAATATTTAAAAGATTATATTTAATTGATTAATGGAAATTAATTTATTAAAATTACTTTTAGGTATTTAAAAATCACCAAAAAATTCATGAGATGTTATAAGACATTTAGAAACATTTTCCAACCTTCAAACCAAATTTCTTTTCTGATCTTGATGCATTTTGAGAATTTTTCATTGAATTAAAATCATTTTTGTGCATTATTTTGATCCTAAGTTCAAAAAATCATTTCTGCCTATCCATGAAGAGTTGGACATTGATTCTTCTTGCATTGCATTGTGTTTAGCATGTAGTTTTTGGGATTAAAAGGCCATGATTTGATCTTGCATTTTCTAATTGTTTGACATTTCTTTTGTTTAGAAGCCCTAAAAACCCTAATAACTTGTAAAAATCATAACTTGAGTTTGGTTAAGAGTTGAAACCTCCCCTTTGTACATTGGTTTGGTATAAGATTAGGGGTCTTTTGAGTGGCATTTTCCATTTTTTATCTTAGGGTTTGCTTCTGTTTTTGGTTTTTGTTTGATGTTTGGTTCATAAACCCTAATTTGGGCTTCCATATGCATCCATCTTGCATTCTCTTGCATAACATGACTTGCCATGACATTCCATGCTTCCATGTGATTCATTTGACATCATAAGACATATTGAAAGCATGTTTGATCATTGCATCATGTATTTGCCATGTTGTATGCCATGTGCACTTCATAACTTTTCATGTATGTCCATGCTTCCTAACTTGCTTCATTTGCATTCATAAGCTTGTATGATCATTTCCATGTGCTGCCTCATGCTTGTAGCATCTCATTGCATCATTAGCATCATGTAAATGCTTCTGGTTTTGTTTCCCATCATGTCATCTCATCCCATTTTGCATTGCATTGCATTTTTCTTCTAACCTTTCAGGTGGTAAGTAACTTTGAGAAGTGAATTTGCCTTCACTTCTCATAACTTTTCTTTTCATCTCTCTTGCATCCATTGATGCATTTTCATATGTGTTTGAGATTGAGCTTGCTCATTCTTCTTCTTCCCACTTTCTTTCTTCAAGTGACTTGACTTCTTGAATGAAGCAAGTTACTTTGCTTCTCTTGATCCTTTCATCTGCTTCCTGGTGGTTCCATTGAAGACTTCCCTTGAAAACCTCACAAACCTTAGGAACAACCAAGCATGACAATGATTAGGGTTTTGATTAGTCTCCCCTCTTAGTTTTACCTTTGTGTCTCTTTTGAGTCTTCTCTTCTCATCTCATAATCAGGGACTAAACCCTAAAGGCTTTAAGGCTTTGTGATTAAGCTTATGCCTGCATCCTTCTCTTAGGATGGAGTGTATAACTTTAATCCTAAGTGTTAAACCCTTGAGGTGTTTAAATCTCTTAATCAATTCACTTAATAATCATCAAGACATCACACTTGTAACTTGGTCCTTGCATTAGGGTTCTAATTCTTCCTTAATTGGTTAAGAAGGACTAACCCTAGTGTTAATGGACAAGTCCCTCTCAAGTTGTCTTACAAACCCTAAAATCACTTCATCATCTTACCATTAAATAAAATCCACTTAATCAAAGGCTTGTTTTGTCATGAGTTTAATCCCTAATCATGGATTAAGTTGAGGAGCTTTCCCCAGCTTAAACATTCTCATCTATTATCCTTCTATTGGGATGGTGTAATGAGTATGTTTAATCCCTGATTATGGCTTAATCTCCTTACTCAACACTAAACAAAAACACCAAAAACATCTAAATAATCACAAGTAGGTTAATGATCTTAATCCTACACCAAAGGTGATTAAGTGTGAGAATCTGACTTCACACTTAAGGTATTCTCATTACCCCTAATCAGAGGGAAGATGTGATGAGTTTACTAAATCCATTGGTTTAGGCTTAAGCTCATTAACCTATGACAAACTTTCAAAAGCAATAAAAGACTGAAAACACAAAAACAAATAATAATCGTCTCCTCCGGGATTCTTTTCTCATCATCTTCACTCACAAACGAGAACTTGCTTCTTCCGTCTAATGCAAGATAGTTAGCACCTGAGCCAGACAGGTCATACACTTGAGCATAGACAAGCAAGCAGTTCACAAGTCAATTCATCTGTCAGTCTCTTTGGGTCGAACTACGGTGTTCTGACTTCCTCATTGCACGAGAGGATACGTAGGCATAACTTAACAGTTATCGAACAAAAGTCTCTGTATATTACCCCTCTTTCTAGCCTCATTCTTTAACCTCATGATCTTGAGCACATCATTCCTGTTCCTGCACTGACACTATATATATTACACTTTGCACTTCTTTTACACTGACACCTGTACATCCTTCTCCAGCTATTTTATACACAGATTGCACTGACACTACCCCTTTAAAACACAAACCTTTTAAGCGTGGATCCCGTCGAGTACGGCGGACAATCTGGGTGCTAATACCTTCCCGGGTTGTAACCAACCCCCTTTCTCAGTCTCTCTGGTTCGCGACCGTCTTGTCCATCTTTTTCTAGGCCTATGCAGCATTGCCTTTCCTCCGGGATAAAAATGCCTAGCTGGCGACTCTATTCATCTCCAGTGAGTTCGCGGCTGTGTGTTCTCATTGTCCCTCTCGCCGACCGTTCGCGTCTGTACCCCATTTGACCCGGCTTCATTTGGTGGGAGCGACAGTTGCAATGGAAGAAAATTGATTTGTTATTTCTGGATTTTGGAGTTGAGCCAAGAAACCTTCGGCTTAGGATTGCCACCGATGGAATGAACCCCTTTGGTAATCTGAGCATTAATCATACTTTGTGGCCTGTTCTTTTCACTATTTACAACCTATCTCATTGGTTGTGCATGAAGCGCAAGTATATACTGTTAAGTATGATGATTTCTGGACCATAACAACCTGGTAACAACATAAATGTATATCTAAGTCCATTATTTGATGACTTACGACTCTTGTATAATAAAGGCGTTGAAGTTAATGATGCATACTTTGGGAAAATTTTAAGATGCGTGCAATGTTATTTTGCAAATCAACAACTTTCCAGCTTACGGTAACTTGGTTGGATACAATGTCAAAGGACATATAGTGTGTCCTATATGTGAAGATGAAACTTGTTATCACCAACTTGAGTTTAGAAAAAAGTCTGTTTACCTTGGGTATCGAAAATTTCTAAATTTGGGTCATCCTTATCATAGCTTATGAAAGGCTTTTAATGGAGAGTAAGAGTTTGATGAGGCTCCTGAACCTTTAACCAGTGATGAATTTTATCAATGACAAGAACACATTAATGTTATCTTTGGGAAGAGAGAAAAATAAAAAGACGCAGTTGCAAAAACTATATGGAAAAAGAGGTTCATCTTCTTTGATCTTCCATATTGGTCAAGTCTTGATGTTAGACATTGTCTTGATGTAATGCACGTGGAGAAAAATGTGTGTGATAGTTGATTAGCACACATTTAAACATTCCATACAATACTAAATATAGTAAGGCTTCCCGTCTTGATAGGAAGAAGATGGGTATACGAAAATAGTTGGCTTCAATAGAGAAAGGAAAAAGAACTTATTTATCTCTTGCATGTCACACTCTATCTAAAAAGGAAAAGAAAATGTTTAGCGAGTGTTTTCAAGGTATTAAAGTTCCGCAAGGTTACTCATCAAACATCAAGAAACTTGTATCAATGAAAGATCTCAAGTTAATTGGTTTAAAATCTCATGATTGTCATGTATTCATGCAACAACTTCTACACGTGGCTATCCATATGATCCTTCCAAAAAATGTGAGAGTAACTATAACGAGACTGTGTTTATTCTTCAATGCCATATGTAATAAAGTTCTTGATTACAAAAAATTAGATGAATTAGAAGATGAGGCTACCATAATCTTTTGTCAATTAGAGATGTATTTTCCTCCATCATTTTTTGACATTATGGTTCACTTTCTTGTTCATCTAATCAGAGAAATCAGAATATGTGGTCCAGTTTATTTAAGGTGGATGTATCCAAAAGAGCAATATATGAAGATCTTTAAAGGATATACATAGAATAATCACTGACCGAAAGCTTCAATTGTTGAAAGATACATCACAGAAGAAGTTGTTGAGTTTTATACAAACTATTTGTCGAATGAAAATTCTATAGGAATTCCAAAGTCTCGTCACGTTGATACAATCAAAAGAGGTATTCAAGGTCTAAATGTTAAGTCAATGGCTCGGGATGTAGTTATTCAAGCATATTTCTATATATTGAATAATATATATGAGGTTCAACCTATCATAGATACTCACAAAATACTTTTGAAGAAAAACTATCCCCGAATGAGTGACAAGTTGTTATTGATAGATCATAATAATAGATTCATAGATTGGTTTAATAAAAGTGTATCTAATGATCGTAGTGCATCCGAGATACTTCAATGGTTGTCGTACGAGGCAAAATTTTGTCATTACTTGGAGTGCATACGACATTAGTCATTATACCTTTTTATAAAAAATCAAGAGATGATCATAGTACAATGAAAAATAGTAGGATTATGGTTGAAGCCGAATCAATGTATTTCTCTAGTTTAAAAGATAAGAATCCAGTATTGGCAACTACCGTGTTTTATGGTGTCATTGATGAGATTTGGGAGATTGATTATTTTATTTTCAAAATGGTTTTATATAAATGCAAGTGGATTCCCAATAATAGTAATGGTGTACACATTGATAACTTAGGATTCACTCAGGTCGACCTTGGCTAGGCATATTTTATGACCGAACCATTCATCATGGCTTCTCAAGCAAAAAATGTTTTCTATGTTACCGACCCATCGAACATATCAGAAAATGGTCAATTGTTATCCAAGAAAAACACATTCCTCTTAGTGATGAAAGTCATGATATTCCGTCCACGCCTTCTTACACAACACAAGTTCCTACCTCATATGATGAAGTTGATGGAGATGTCGTGCATGCTATACGATTCGATCATGAAGAAGGCATATTGGAAAATTAACAAGTAATTAATTTATTATTTATTCATAATATATTATTTGTATCTTATAGTTTATAAGTACTTTTACTAACAAATATAATTATTTGAAATCATAGGTATTAGAGTCAAGACACCAAGAGACAAGAAACCAATACACCAAGTTACAATTATGTGAAGTTATGGAATGTGTGTAAATTGTAGGTTGCTTATTCTGATAAATTGTAGGATGTTTGTTCTGATATAATTGAATATGATATAATTATGTGATATTATGAATATAATACAATTAATATTATTATGAAAACTTTATCACAAATGTGAGTTGTATTTTTTGTTGTGATATGGAGAACAATAATACAAGTTAAAAAATGAGATTAATTATAAAAGTAGAATAATATTTGTTAATTTTGCAGGAAAATTAGCAACGTTACATTTCATAACTGTTATAATATCTGGCGCGCTGTCTAGGAAAAAATAAATATCAAAATGGCGTAATAGGGAATCGAACCTAGGACAATTATTTTTGTCACAACAATGTTTTGGAAAATCCGTTGTGATAGGTCGTGCGCTTTCCAATTTATTATAATGCCTACTGAGTCGTGATTGTAAGTATCATATATACAACGACAATTTACATAACAACACCATCGCCACTCAATTATATGTCTTTTCCAACCGTGTTAAATGGGTTTTGCAGGAAAATTAACAACGTTACATTTCATAACTATTACAATATCTGGCGCGCTGTCTAGGAAAAAATAAATATCAAAACGGCGTAACAGGGAATCGAACCTAGGACAATTATTTTTGTCACAACAATATTTTGGAAAATCTGTTGTGATAGGTCATGCGCTTTCCAATTTATTATAACGCCTACTGAGCACTGATTGTAAGTATCATATATACAACGACAATCTACATAACAACACCCTCGCCCGCGCAATTATATGTCTTTCCCAACCGTTGTTAAATGGGTTTTGCAGGAAAAATTAACAATGTTACATTTCATAACTGTTATAATATCTGGCGCGCTGTCCAGGAAAAAATAAATATCAAAACAGCGTAATAGGGAATCAAACCTAGGACAATTATTTTGGAAAATATGTTGTGATAGGTCTTGTGCTTTCTAATTTATTATAAAGCCCACTGAGTCGTGATTCTAAGTATCATATATACAACGACAATCAACATAAAACACCCTCGTCCACGTCATTATATGTCTTTCCCAACCATTGTTAAATGGGTTTTCCGTATTAGTGGGAACACTACTAGAAAATAAGACATTTGGTTAAATGATTTTACATCAGACTTAAAGATATATGATGTGAAAAATATTTGTCAAATGATTTTACATCATATTTCATAACAATATGAAGTGAAAAATACTTAATTTAGAGATTTTACATCAAACATTTATTTTCACTGATATAAAAAAATAACACGGTGGCAGTTTCGTAAATAATAATAAAAATGTGTTATAAGAGATTTTACATCGGTTATTGGTTCCAACCGATGTAATATCTTAATGTTTGGTAAATAATAACACGGTGGCAGTATCGTAAATAATAAAAAATTGCTATAGAGCTTTTTACATTGGTTAAAATTATTTAGGTATATCCATCGTATATGTATTGATACATCACAATCAGAAGTATATGGATTTATGGACCTTGTTGTGTGTTCGTATGTTGATAATGTGGCAAAAACTGAAGCAAAAGTTAGAAAATACATACAAGAAATGTTACGTGATCACGAAGAGAAAGTGTGTCACTTGCTACCATTTATTCATGGGTAAGTTTGTATGAAATTATGTTTTCTATTTTTTTATCTTTGGTTACATGGATATTTCAATTTTGGTAACATGAAATTCTGACTTTTGTGCTTCAACACACACGTATAGAAGTCATTGGCAACTAATAATCATTTGTCCAAAAGTTAATACAGTGGTCGTCTTTTGTTCACTTCATCGGGACTTAATCAAACCATGACGAAACTTGTTACACTGTAAGTTTATCTTTTATGTTCACTACATCCTATATACATAATTTGTTACAAAAGTAATTCCATATTTTATGTGACTTCATATGAATTTTTTTCTTCTAAATTAATGTTTTAGGGGTTCATCAAATGGCACTTGGCATTAGAAAAAAGGCTACAAGGCTTCGACCCAATGTAAGTGTGGTGTAAATTATATATATATATATATATATATATATATATATATATATATATATATATATATATATATATATATATATATATATATATATATAATTTTACCATATAAGTATTCACTAATAATGTCATTCATTTGTAGACAAGGAAACAAAATAACTCTAACGATTGTGGGTACTATGTGATGAAAAATATGTTGGATATTGTCGTTGCACAGATAACCGATAATTGGATGACGGTAATAAAAATAACTTTACTTTGTTATTTACTTTGCATTTTGCAACTTAATGAGAATTATAAAAAATAACTCTACATTGTTATTTACGTGTTGTAGGTATTTAATTACCCAAAATAATTAATAGAAGATGATTTGTATGATTTGCGACTCTGTTGGGCAACATGTTTCTTTGAGTTATATAAAGTTTAAGCATTATCTGGTGATATATATATATATATATATGATTTGAGTTTCTGTAGTCTGTTGATGTTAATTGGTGTTATTATTAATTGTCAGCAAATTCGATTTTGGTGTTGTCTACCGAAGCTACAACTCATCTTCTTGTGGATTGTAAGTTGGTAATTCAAGTGTGGGAAATGACTTATAAATGGTTGGATATTTTTGTATTTTTTGTTGTTGTAGTAGTCCATCGTGTAAACCTCCGTATAATTTAGTACATTTGTGTGTATCCTATATTAGTACTTTTCTAAATCAATTATGAAATTTTGAAGAATATATATGTGTATACTAGATATTTGGTGCAATGAAATTTGATTGGTGAGAAAAATATGAAAATAGCTACCTAAATGTGGTATATGTTATGTTGGGAAATTATGGAAAATAACGACCTAAATATGGTCTGTGTGATGTTGGGAAAATATGAAAATTTAGGTACCAAAAAAGTTACAGGGAACTGCTAAAAAATAGTCAATTTTTTTAGAATTATAATAGTACTTTTTACACCGGTTATTAGCGAAATCGATGTAAAGCACAACATTTCACATCGGGCAACCTTCAAAACTGATGTAAAAAACATACCTGACGCGTTTGATATTTATTTGCAATACTTTTTACATCGGGTTCATGTTAAAACCGATGTAAAAAAACACCCTTATACATCGGATGCCATTTAAACCGATGTAAAAACACCCTTTTATACATAAAAAAAATACAATTATATATTTTTTTCACATCAGACTTAAAAAGTTAGCCGATGTGGTTGGTGTATTTTTTACATCGGGACATAACCAGATGTAAAATGTCTTTGATTTACTACATCGTCCGACTTTACATCGGACCCAGATCCGATGTAAAAAGTCATTTTCGCCCAATGTAAAAAGTCATTTTTGTACTAGTGGAGATTCTCTATCAAGAGAACCCGTGAGAAATCCCTTTAACTAAAAATCATCAAATACAATTATAATTGCAGGAAGGGAATGATTGTTACATAAGCGATGAGATATGTAATAGAAGATATATATATATCCTAAATAAAGGGAAAAATTAATACTCCCACAATCTCTAGACAAACTTATAAGGGGGTCATTTATATCTGCCATGATAAAGTAAAATGTTGGGAACAATGATATAAGCTCAAGGTAAGAGGGTACCTGGTGGAGAAGAATATAACGAAGAAGGTAGAGGTTGGATACAAAATAGGAAACTTTATTATGGAAAAGAAAAACACTTTAAGGAAAACTTTAAGAAGAAAGAAAATTAATCTTGTAATATGAGCTCACTCTTAGGAATGACGAAAGTTCTCCCCAAAAACATATAAACCTTTATATAGAAGAGAACATGCAATGAACTAGATTGGTGGAAAATAGAAATGTGTAAATCAACGACCATATTTCGTCTTGGAAATAGAAATTAACTTAAGCGCACTTGAATGCCCTAGTGAGAAACACCATACTCTAATTTTTAAGCCCAATGCCACACGTCTGAATATTTGATGGAACGTCTCAATAATGAGAATTCATGTAATGTGTTTGCTCTTCATTACTTTTGTAACATTTCCACGACCTTTCTTCTTCCTTCCATGGTCTCACATAATCACTAGAGGAAGTCCATGAGTTTGAAAGACTTTCCGACTAGTATACATCCCGCAAGCCTTCAGAGCAATTGTTCTGAGTCATCCAAAAACTCCATATGAAAGTCCAACTACACATGGCCCATCAAGATTATCCAACATATATAGTCACCACATGTGAGATTTAAGATACATTTTTTTATTTTCATTTCTCACTGTATTCATCTTAAGTTCTATAACTGACTTGATCGTTGAAACCATAACTTTGCAAATACACCTCGTACATTCATATAAGAGATCAAAGTTATCGATTTTAGAGCCGCTTTGTATCATCACATAAGAGAAGAAGTATTACTATAAAATAGAAAAAATAAGTTTTGATTTAATATAATTCTTAAATTTAAATTGAGACTTTATTTAGTAAAAGAAAATAGCCACCAATTACATATTTTTTTAATAATTTTAATGAAAACGACAATTTTTTGGTCTTGCAATGATCACGTTGGACACTCTCTTTTCCATGATTATAAAGAAAAGACTCTTCTCTTTCAACCATTTCCTCTTCATTTATTAGTCCAAGATACAAATCCCTTTCCCCACCTACATTCCTCATTCCTTCACCTTCTCTCTCTATCTATATATTGTTATAGTTCCTTCTTCCCTATGCAAAAGTAGAAAAAGTGATCATGGAGCTTGGTTTAACCTTAGGAGACTCTTCAAAGCCTTTAATTGGCTTGATGGAAAAACATCCTCATCAAGGTTCTAAAGAACTTGGATTAGGCTTCACCACCACTTTATCAATTGGTCCAAACATCACTACTCAAATAGATCAACTTCAACAAGATGAACAAAACACTAGAACTGAAAATTTGCATCAACTCGATCTTCTTCCTCAACTCTCCTTCCCATGGAACCCTCCTTCTCAAAACGGTAACACCCACTTCTTAAAAAGTTATCAAAATGTTATCTTTTTCATTTCCTCTTGTTTTTCTCTCATAATTCGCTAATGGGTCACCATGAAATTTTTATTGTCAACAGAGTTTAGAGTTTCATCAAGGGACTTGGAGGTGACCGTAGTTCCACCGGTGACCACCGTGGCTGCGGCGGAAGACGAGGCTGTTCTTTCATCGTCACCTAACAGTGCAGCATCTTCTTTCCAGATGGATCTCTGTATATACAGTCGAGGAGGAAGCGGCGGCGGCGGTGGAGGAAGTCTGAGTGGCTCAGGAGGTAACAAAAGAGATTTTTCCGATGGTGAAGGTTATGATCAAAGAAACTCCTCAAGAGTTAGCGATGAAGATGATAACAGTGGTGTTGGAAATACCAGGAAAAAACTCAGGCTCTCAAAAGATCAATCTGCTTTTCTTGAAGAAAGCTTCAAAGAACACCACACTCTTAATCCTGTAGGTTTATTTTTCTCAACAAAAAAATATAATTAGTTAACTTTTGTTTATTGGTTTAATATTTGAAAATATTTTTGTTGCAGAAACAAAAACTTGCTCTTGCAAAACAACTCAACCTTCGACCTCGGCAAGTAGAGGTCTGGTTCCAGAACAGAAGAGCAAGGTGCATATTTTTTCACCTTTTTATCCTCAACAGTTTTTCACCATCATGGTTATTGATTTCTGTGATGATCTTATGTAGGACAAAGTTGAAGCAAACGGAAGTAGATTGTGAATATTTAAAGAGATGTTGTGAGACACTAACAGAAGAAAATAGAAGATTAAACAAGGAGCTTCAAGAATTAAGAGCTTTGAAAACTTCAAATCCATTCAACATGCAGTTACCTGCAACTACTTTAACTATGTGTCCATCTTGTGAACGTGTTGCGACGAATTCTACAGCAACTTCTTCCGTCACTAATAACAACAAAACAAGTGATGATTCAACTTCAAAGGCTGATATTGGATTCCCTTTTGGAAAATCAAACATTCAGTCACAACAACATCTTGAATTGAATTGATTATATATTGAAGATTTTCGATATTTTATTTGGTTTTGTATATAGGGAATTTTTTAAGTTGATGATAGTGTTTTTTTTTTTTTTTTGGTTTTTGCTCCCATTGTTTGTTTGGGAGTTGATATAGAATTTCTGATAATGGATTTTGTTTTGGATTGATGGTGAAATCAGAATGAAGGTAGAAGGAGGTTTTAGACATGTGAAGAAAAGAAGGATATTAAAAAAGATAAAAGAAATTAATGTAGTGAATTTTGTGATAGAAAATAAATATCTTTACCTAATGTAATAAATTTAAACCTTGAGAAACACGTTTTCAAGATTGGGAACGTACAATGAAGATTCTTAGGTTGATATTTGTCATGCATGATAATCATATATCAAACCTTTGTTTTAATTTATAAATAATATTTATTCCGTTTTTAGATTGAGTTTCATTGTCATTTATCAATATTGTTTTTTTTTTATATAATTATATTTAGTAATTAAAATAAAGTATTTATTTTTCATTTGTTATAATAAAAATTTCCATTGTAAAATAAAATATAATAAAACAAGATAAATCTTATTTTAAATTTTAAATAAATATAAAAAATTTACATATCATTTTTTTAAAATTTTATTTTCAGGCAAATTTCACATGACCCTTGAGGATCGTTAAAGTCTTGGAATAGTTTATATTAGTTTAACGCTCTTCATCTTATAAGAAATATCAGTGTAGAGACTATCAATTGAACAATTACTATCCATTATTTATATCTACATACCAATTCCAAAGAAGTATTTATGAATCAGTTTTAGAAAAATGAATTAGATGAACCTCTGTAGGCGCAAAGAAAAATACCTAATACTGTACCTAACTTAATTCAAAAGTTTCAAAATATTCATTTTATTTATTTTGTAGTTTTTATTCAAACTATTTAAACTTTTTATTTTGAAGTAGAAAAAAAATAATTGAAGATAAACAGGAGGTAATCCGTTACATAAAAAATGTTAGATAATGTGTAAACTTAACAACATGCAATTGCACCAATCATAGTAGGCCTCCCTTGGTTTAAAAATTCAAATGGTATTTTCTTGAGATTTTTTTTTCCACCACTAATATCCGGCGCACTGTGTTAGAATATTGTAGTTTCAGCTAGTCTAACTTGTCCATTTAACCATGAACACATGTCAGTTGATGGTTAGATAAGTTAGTTACGGTTTTGTTATAGTTAGTTAGTTGATTATGCTTAGTTTAATGCTATATAAATTGGTTGTAATCTTCTCATTTGAGCTCAATAATGCAATAATGGCTCCCTCTTCTTCCTCCTTTTTCATTTGTGTGTAATGATCACATCAATACTCTAACATACTGACCACCTAATCTGGTTTAGGGAGTCCGTTCTGTGGTTCTAGCCTCTTTCATATTGATCAGAATAACTCTGCTCCAATCACTCAAGAACAATATGACAAGCGGGTGCATTTGCTTCAAAATTCCACTTAGTCAAAACTCATCCTCAGCAGTTTCCAATCAAGTTGGTTCATTCTCATTTACAGGTCACACACTTGTAAATGCTACAGGTAATAATCATTCATCAATTTACAAATGTTCCACCATTGACTCTTGGATCATAGATTCAGGAGCTAGTGATCACATATGCTCCAATAGTTCTTGGTTTACATACATTAGTCAAATTAATCATATTATTGTAAAATTGTCAAATGGTCAATTTGTCATGACCACTGGTATTGACACAGTTCATTTTTCTCCTGATTTCATCATCTCAAATGTTTTATACATCCTTGAATTTTCTGTCAATCTTATTTCAGTTCCAAAATTATGTCAGCATGCTCAATACATTATTAGTTTTAATGACACTAATTGTTTTATTCAGGATTCACTGTCTATGAAGATGATTGGTTCAGCTAACAAAGTTGAGGGATTGTATCATTTAGTTCTTGAAGGAAAGCAGTCAGCTCCCTGTAGCATTAACCATACCTCATATTGTACTATACCTGAAAATGCATTGTGGCACTTTAGGTTAGGACACCTCTCAACCAGTAGAATGCAAGTCTTACATTCCACACTTCCTTTTATTATTGTTGATCAAAAAGCTATCTGTGATGTATGTCACTATGCCAAACACAAGAAATTGTCTTTTAATTCCAGTTTAAATAAAGCTTATAGACCTTTTGAATTAGTTCATTTTGATGTATGGGGTCCATTAGCTATGAAATCTCATAATGGCATTCTAATTTCTTAACAGT
This sequence comes from Lathyrus aphaca, assembly GCA_963966055.1. Classification (NCBI taxonomy): domain Eukaryota; kingdom Viridiplantae; phylum Streptophyta; class Magnoliopsida; order Fabales; family Fabaceae; genus Lathyrus; species Lathyrus aphaca. The sequence continues at coordinate 187,399,255 of OZ014519.1, forward strand.
TGTAGATGATTTCAGTAGATATACATGGCTAATTTTGATGAAAACAAAAGCTGAAACTAAAAGTAATGTTGTCAATTTTATCAAAATGGTTGAAACTCAACATAACTCTACTGTCAAAACCCTTAGAAGTGATAATGGTCCAGGATTTCTCATGTCTGATTTTTATGTTTCACAAGGTATTTTCCATCAAACCAGCTGTGTTGAATCCCCCAACAAAATGGTAGGGTGGAGAGGAAACATCAACACATATTAAACATTGCTCGAGCCCTTCTATTTCAAGCTAATGTACCTAAATTTTTTTGGTCTTTTGCTGTTAGTCATGTCGTATTCATCATAATTCGTGTCCCTAGTGTTATCTTGAAAACAAGTCACCTTATCATCATTTATACAATAAGGAACCTGACTTACATGTTTTAAAGATTTTTGGTACCCTCACTTATGCCTCTACACTACAAGCCCATATAACCAAATTAAACCATAGAGGAAGAAAATGCATTTTCTTGGGTTTACAAGCAAGGGGTTAAAGGATCATTCCTCTTAGATCTTGATAAACATGAAGTATTCATTTCAAGAAATGTTATTCACCATGAACATATTTTTCCTTTCAAACCAAATTGGCAATATCACACTGGTGGAAACACATCATATCAACCAAATGACCCTAGAGACATTTCAACATCACCTGATAATCAATTGCCCACACTTCAACCTGAAATTATCTCTTCTGCCCAATTTTCAGACACACCTTCAAACATAGACACCTTAAATCAATCATCACCAAATAATGATAGACCTGCTAGACAAAGGCAACCTTCTTCTCACCTAAAAGACTATGTGTAAAATTCATCAAACAATTTGGCTGCATCATCACCTTCAGGTATTTCTTACCCTATCTCTCTTTTCCATTCTTTTGAGTCATTATCATCTCAACATAAATCATTTAGCATATCAGTTACTCAAGACTCAAAACCTAAATCTTGTGAGGATGCTTGCAAGACTGAAAATTGGAAAACAACCATGAATTCTGAGCCAACAACACTTGAGGCCAATGGTACTTATGTCTTAGTGGATATGCCACCTAATGTTAAGCCTATAGGAACCATATGGGTTTATAAGATCAAACACATAATATATGGCTCAATAGAAAGATACAGAGCCAGATTAGTTGCAAAGGGTTATAGTTAAGTTGAGGGTTTGGACTTTTTTGATACTTTCTCACCAGTTGCTAAATTGTCCAATGTCAGGATTTTACTCGCAGTGGCCTCTGTCAATCATTGGCATTTACATCAGCTTGATGTAAATAATGCTTTTTTTGCATGGAGACTTGGAAGAAGATATTTATATGACCATACCACAAGGTGTCACACGTGTCAAACTAAATCAAGTTTGGAAACTAGTGAAGAGCTTGTATGGTTTGAGGCAGGCTAGTAGAAAGTGGTATGAGAAACTCACTTCTCTTATTAAAACTTGATTATGTATAATCAACTGCTGATTACTCCATGTTCAATCTCAAGAAGGATGAACACATCACCATTCTACTGGTGTATGTTAATGACATAATATTGGCAGAAACATCACTAGTGGAGTTTGATCGTATCAAGCTAATTCTAGACACAAATTTCAAAATTAAGGAAATATTGCTTGGGTCTCTCAAAGGAAATATTGCTTGGGTCTCTTAAATGATACAAGATTGCCTGCATCAAAACATGCTACCACACCATTAGATCCATCTCTTAAATCGTGGCAAGATAATAGTGAGCCCTTCAAAGATATCCCATTGTTTAAAAGGCTCATTGGAAGACTAATCTACTTAAACAATACCAGACCTGGCATAACCATTGCCACACAACAGTTGAGTCAATCCTTGCAGAAACCTACACAACTCCACTATTAAGCAGCTTGCCGGATTATCAAATATCTTAAGAAGAATCCTGAATATGGTTTAATGTTTCCTCAAGCATCCAAGCTGCAAATCTTGGACTATTCAGATGCAGATTGGGCAGGCTGTGTGGATACAAGAAAATCAACATCAGGCTATTATTTTTTCTTAGGAAGTTATCTTATTTCATGGAAGGCTAAGAAACAAAAAACTGTATAGAGAAGCTCATCTGAAGCTGAATATAGAGCCTTAGGTTCAGCTACTTATGAACTAATATGGCTGCTATATGTTTTGAGAGATCTGCAAGTCTCATGCTTCAAGCCTCCGGTTTTGTATTGTGATAATCAAAGTGTTTTACATATAACTTCAAAGCCCGTGTTTCATGAGAGAACAAAGCACCTCGAAATATTGAGGCTGCGACCTATTTCATCTCAAGAACAATTGACTGATTTCCTTACAAAGTCATTGCAACCAACTAAATTCAACACATTCATATCCAAGCTTGACATGATCAACACATATCATGCTTAGCTTGATGAAGGGTGTTAGAATATTGTAGTTTCAACTACTGTAGCTAGTTAATCTTACCATGCACACGTGTCAGTTGGTGGTTAGATAAGTTAGTTACAGTTCTGTTATAATTAGTTAGTTGGTTATGCTTAGTTTAATGCTATATAAATTGGTTGTAATCTTCTTCTCATATGAGTTCAATAATGCAATAATGACTTCCTCTTCTTCCTCCGTTTCGTTTGTGTAATGATCACATCAACACTCTAACACACTGACCACCTAATCTGGTTTAGGGGGTCAGTTATGTGATTCTAGTCTCTTTCTGATCGCAGTTGCAGAGGATCGAACCACAATCTTTTTTAATCAAGTCTAATATATTACCACTGAACCAACAAACGATTATTTTTTTTAATTTTTTTTTCATATACGTTGAACTGAACCCTTACTTTTTAGATGTTTTATATATGTTGAACTGAACACTTACTCTTCTTTTGCTCTTAATGTTGAAGTTATTGTTGCCATTAATGCAATTGAAATTCCATTCAATAAAGCTTGGACAAGTCTTTGGTTGGAGACATACTAGTACTATTCAAAGATGGTCAGAATAGTTAAATCACCTGCATTTCATTAAAATATGTCATTTGTAGTGTATATCTTAAATTAAATTTATTATTTTTATTGAAGTGGAGTATATCTTAAATTTTAATGTTACGTAAATAAAGGTTTGACACATTGGTAGAAACTTTCAACAAAGGAGTAAATAGTTAGAGTTAGGTAGGGTATGACCTAATGGTCATACGGATGGGCCGTATTTCAAGGCAAATTTATGAGAAAATCCAATAGATTTTCAAACCTATTGATGAGAGTCTGCTTTTTAATGATTTCTTTCTTGAAGACTTCAACCTCAGGCAGCAGTCATTGGTCATGATGAAGGTTCTGACTAGTGAGAGAAAGAGAAAGAGTCAAAGAAATTGAATTGCAGGGATTTTGGTTGTGTTGTGGGACTGTGACCTAAAAGGGACAGGACAAGAATGCCACATTGATCAAAATTGTCCCCTAAAGTGGGGTACCCCAATAATGAGAATGCACGAGTCAAGTACACTTTTCATTATGCTTATTTAATGATACTCTAATACCAATACAAGCCGTTTGAGACACGCATGTCTTTCAATCTTAGGGTCACTACTCCATTGTGCTTTATGCTCATCATTCTTGTGTTTATAAATATTTGAATATTTATGAATCAAAATGTTTCTTTTAGTAGTATTTCTTTTTTACTAATGTTAATGATTGTATTTTTTCTATTTTAAATTGTTCCGATTATAAAAAAAAACTTTAAATATTTTATTTTGAGCATTTTATTTATATGTCTTTGTCATCATCAATGTGCTATGAAAGACCAAATAATTATATCCAAACCATGAAAATTTTAACAAACTTGTCTTCTCTCAATGATGTAGGTAATACATCAATTGATCTAGTAAAAAATTCAAGTCACAACCATGTGCTTCATCATAAAGAAGATTGACATATAGATATTATTATGTACTATCTATTTATTAAAGAAGATTGACATATAGATATTATTATGTACTATCTATTTATTAATAAATATATGATTATTAAACTCGTGGTTTGAGAAATACTAAAAATATATATAATTTATTTGACTTTTAATATTAATTTTTGACAATTATTTACTTGCATAAAAAGTAATATATAAAATAATTTATTTACTTATAATGAGCAACAATTATTGAATATGAGCGATAATTTTTTATTGTAAAACCATGCAAATTTGTTAGAAAATACACATTTTACCTGACGAATTAAAAAAGGTTCAAAGGTGTTTATAAGTTGCTTTGGCGTGAAAAGTGTTGGAAAGCTTGGGCGACCCATCCTTCGGCCTACAAATGAGAACATTATAAAAACTTATATAAAGGGGTCTAGGTTGTTGAAGCAAATCATCTTGAAAATATTACTAATATAGATTTTTTATTATCTTAGAATAGTGTTCCTTCAAGAAGAAGAATTAATCGGTGATCGATGAAAGTGGATTGCAACGGTGGACTTGAGCTTCCAATGGGATGGAAGATGGATTATCCTCAAGGTTAACACTTAAATACCCAAGTTAGTTGGACAGTAAGATGAGGTGAATGAGATTTGAATTCCAATTTCCCAAAATATGGTGCTCTCTCTCTCTCTTATATAGTAGAACAGTTATAACAACTTGTTGATCTATCGATGTGAAATATTGAGATCCGTGTGATGGATCTTGAATTAAGAGCACCTGCATTATTGACTAGGAAAACATACATATTCTGCATGTGATGCGGTGGATCATTTTATCCTCTCAGCAATTATTGTTGGGCCTACTGGATGACCTAGAATAATAGCCCCACAACAATAAATAATGCTTTTAATGACATAGCTCTCACCTTGAGCAATAGAAAATCAAGGTATAAAGTCAAAACGCACTATTTTTTATTATTTAAAAAAATAAAAAAGCATAAACTCTCTCAGTTTTTCTTAAAATCAATGTGAAAAACAACTCAGTACAAGCTTTGATTCCCAACTATCACGTTTATGATTTTATTTGTTTATAAGTGTAAGCAAAATGTTCTAATCCTTCGACTTTTTATTTAACCGAGACATAAAATAATAAGATTTTACTAAAAACAATCGTTAAACATAATGTTTGTGATTTGACACTTCAATGTGATATGTACCTGCAAGAAGTGAATAAGGCTTATATTTGTCTTACCTTGAGTGCTTTCAACTTCCCATGCTCTTTAGTTGATTAGGTAAACTTACTAGCGAGAGAAGTTGAAAATAAAAATAAACCTCTAGTAAAGGCAACTCTTTCAACTATTTAAGGGGATCTCGAGAATTTTCTTCTTGAGAATATCTCTTTTGCTCAACAACTGAATAAAGTGACTGACGTCAATCTTGCATCTATCTCTGACTCTTTTGAGAATGTTTTACTCCAAATGGAGCATTTTGACTCTCCTTTGTGCATTTCAAAAGAGAAAATCATGACATACCAGGTAATTGAAAATGAGAAAATTATCTCGCTCATAGATTAGCCATGAACTTATCCCCTAATTTTTAAAGTTCTTGATTGATTTATAGATGTAAACATGAAAGCCTCAATTGGGGAACACACACACATGTATATGTATATGAAATTGATATTTTAATATCAAGGTTACATGATTAAGGTGTACATGATAGGTTCCTTATGTATTACTTTAGGCTTAACTTTTACTTTATGAGGTTTTTGCTAGAAGTTTATTAGATGTCTCTAGGGTCGTGCCCATCCAAAGTACAATACCCTTTCCTCCCAAGTCAGGAAGACATGCTCCGAGGTTGACGTGTGGCAGATCTACTGAATGCTATGCATGAAATCATAATAGTTGCATGAAACCATGATAATTGTAACACCTAACCCCATTACTATTTATCATTGATATTTCTATTATTATGATTTTATCCTTCTATTTATGAATACAAAATAGTTTTAAACAACTAAGCCATTTTCTTACTTAATATTGTTGTTATTGCAAATACGTCATATTTTCCATTCCATATGAATGCTATAATTTTACTCACTAAGTTTTAAGTTTTTAGAACAACCACTAATATTTTCTATTTAAATATCACAAAAGGAAACAAATAGTGAGTGAAAATTGATTATTTAATAGGACCAAGTATTTGACTCATATATTGTGTCTGAAACAAGAACTCTATTTATTTTAAATATATGTGTGTATGTGTGTGTGTGTGTGTGAGAGAGAGAGAGAGTATCTTTTATGGAGAAATTGACAGAATTTCACTAGATCATTGAGGACTTGGAAAATATTTAGGTGAAGATTGATGATAAAACAGAGATAAACTATTGTTAAGTTTATTACTTAGATCCTTTGAGCACTTAAATAATGCTCTTCTTTATGGTAAGGAATATGTCATCACCTTGGATGAAGTCCAGAGACACATCTGAGGTCCATTAAATTTCAAGGAAGAAAGATTTTAAACATGATAATAGGGGTGGAGACTTGAATGCCTCATGAGGAGTTAGTGAGAGTAGATGGAAGTCTAAATCCTGGGGTTTTGATAAGGCAAAGTTAAAATTCTTTATTTGTCTTTAAAATGGTCATTTTAAGAAGAATTGTCTTGAGATTTTGTTCATATTTTACAATTGTTTTGGATGAGGAAGGATATGAAAGTGTAAGTGTGTTAGTTTTAACTAGTTTGAAGACTCAATTGAAGACTTAAAAGAGTTCGGTCATAGACTTAGGATGTTGTTATCACATTTTCCTAATGAAAGAATATTTTGAGACTATATATGAAACTATAAGCAAGTCGAGTTGTTCGACTCGGTGAAAATAAAGTTTGCAAAGTTCATGATGTTAGTACAATTAGATTTGAAATATTTTGTAGCTATAAATTTCTTCTATGTAATGTGAGGTACATTTATAAGAAATGTATGTTGATCTAGGCTATTCCACAAGAGTTGAACATGTGGTGTTGGAATTTTTTTTAATGGTACATGGGTTTGTGGCTAAAGGGTAAAATGTATAGATAATATATTTTAGAAGGTTCCACTATTATTGGTCAATATATTATTCGCTAATAAATATTTAAATGACAAAAACAAGTTATGGTATTTGAAATCAAGACATGATAGTTAAAGATGAACTAACAAAGGCATGTAAGTTGTTTCAAAGAGGTTTAATGAGTTTTGTAGTAAATAAATTGTAAAGAGGTATGTAATGATTGTTGGCATGTTACTAGGAGTTAGGTTGTTATGGGTTTTATATGATGAGATTGATGATAAAACAACTTATGAGGTTGGTAGATGCCAATTTACATGAATAAACTTCAAAAAACACACACAAATACACACATACTAAAGGTCCTTTAAGTTATTTTAAAGTAACAAATAAGTTCTTTAATTTTTTTAACGATTAGGTCCTTTAAGTTTAAAATTGTTTGCACCGTTACCCTTTTTTTAAAGTTTCGTTACAAAAATGCAGATGTGACAAAAACGGAGCTGAGGTGGAATTTAACTGAGATGATTTGGCTTTTAGGTTTGATGATTTGGCAGTTGTGCTGGCGTTTTACAATATTCATGGATTTGGTACGTAAATCCCCAAATCAAAGTCTTTGAACCCTAAAATTCAAAAGTGCATCAATGGTTTGCCAAGGTAGTAGTGGAGCAAATTGAAGGTCTATGAACTCTAATACCCTTATTTCTAATGTATCTCAAACCGGAATGGAGAATAAGTGTATGCGTGGATCGAAAATTGTGTTAAGAACAGTTAAGAAAAAAGGAAGAAATTTTGGGAGGCAATTTTGGGGATGCTGATTCTTTGAGGTACGTCTGAAGCTAAAATTATTTATCAAATTTTGGTTTTGGTTTATGGTATTAATTTTGGTTTTGGTTTATGCAGAGTGAAACTTATAATGTAGGTTGCAATTTCTTTGAATGGTATGAACACAATGTCAGTGTTGAAGTCAATCCAGAGTTACATGCCCCAATTATTTCGAAATATCCCAAATATGAAGAAAATGATGTTGAAATTAACATGCTCAGAAGGAACATTGATAATGAAGAGAGATAAATGAGGAGTTTATGAAGATCATGGTGAAGATGTTGAAGATGTTAGTTTATGTCATTGTGTTGTTAGGTCTTATTTTGTTAGTGTTATGTGTTTGTCTGTTTTGGTTGATGTACTTTGTAACAAACAAAGGGAACAAAGGGTTATTGAGTGATTGTTATATTGCTTTTGTTGACAGTACTTCATGAAACAACTTTGTGTTGCATTCTGTGAACTTTTTATTTCCATTTGTGTACCATGTTATCAGGGAAGGAATTTATTGTTGCATTTTAAAAACATATGGGACTATATTGTTACATTTTAAAAACATGAAGGGTATGATTGTTACAAATTAAAATCGTGAAGGACCTGTTTGTTACATAGTCCAAAACAATTCCAAAACACAATTGTCATTACATTATCCAAAACACAATTGTCATTACATAATCCCAAATAAAATTTTCATTACAATGTCAATACTTAACTTCTAAAACATTGGTAATACTTAACAGAATTATAAAAAACATGTTAATTGTCCAAAACATTATATCTAAAATAGTCCTAAAAAGCATGCTAATTGTTGGTGCCAAATTGCCTTCTCACTGCAAGTAACCGTGACACTGTCATAGATTGTCTCGTTTTGATTCTTGAAGTTGATTCTAACCTAGTTTGAACCCTTGGAGGTCGTTGTGATTGGAATGTTGTGGCTGGAGTTGTTGTTTGGGACTGGACAATTGAAGTTGGAGTGTTTGTTTGGGACTGCACAGTTGGAGCTGAAGTTGTTGTTTGGGATGGTTGATATTGGTTGTGGTTGGTAGTTTGGGCCTCACTTGGTCTTATAGGCATAAGGTATTGTTATGTCCAGAAAGGCTGCATATGAAACACTTATTTGGCAGCCCTTTCTTTGAGACATTTACTGCATCCTTTCTCTTTTCACCAGCCTCTTTATTTCTTCTTACTTTTGGCTCTCTGGTGCTCTTCTAGAAGGTGGTGGAAGTATGTCAGGATAAGGTGTTTTTACCCATAAGTTTTCCTAATTTGTTGGATATATTATAGGTTGGTAGCCAGCATGGTAAGTGTCTTTCCTATAACATGCAGGAATGTAGTCAGTTGGTTCTAAATATTTATTTTGCATGCAAGAGATAACATGGTAGCATGGAATTCCTACGAGCATCCAACTTATACAAGATTACTCCAACCTCTTGAGATCCACTGTGTATTTTTCTCCAACCATACTTGTATATTTCACTTCATATATCATGTCACCTGATAACCTATAAATCAAAATGAAAATATAAGAGTCACCATCACATTTCCAGTTTGACACTTCACCCCCAAAATATTTGTCACCAACGAAATACCCTCCATGTTGAAAGTCAACATAAAATTCATCCATAACAATGATGTTCCAGTTTAAATCACCCTAACATAAGTAACCTATGTTCTATCTACTTGCAAACATTACTATATCAAAAACCTAAACAACAATGGAAAATAAGTGTACGTAACTGAAATAATGCTTTCTCCACCTTCAATGTACTTGCGTTCAGATGAGAAGAATCCTGAATTTCACAACGGAAGATAAAAAGAATCAACTTTCACGAATGGAGGGAGATGAGGATTATGGTTCAATAATTTGCATTCTATGTGTTCAATTATGTTTATCAAATGCATAATAACCTCAAAGCCACATCATCGTACTTGAATGAAGCCAATTCATCTAACTTAACTGCCACCTAAGCACCGTCAATGCCACATATAATTTTTCTAACGGAAATTTCAAAAAAAGTTAACTATGCAAACTTTTTAAAACGTAAAGGACCCAACCGTTATAAAAAAAACTTAAAGGACCTAAGTGGTCCTATTAAATAACTTAAAGGACTAAAATATGTATTTAATTAATATATGGGACGACTTAAGCGAGAACGCTTTGCTATTATGAGAAACGAGAACAATAATTATAGCCGTTAGATCTATTTAATTAATATCAACGGGTCAGATTTCTTTATAAATAAAAAAGGCACTTGAGATCTTATTATTTAATGTTAATATATCCGACTAATTATTTTCCCAAAAAAAATATATCAGACCAATTATTTTTATTATAATTAAATTACTAACAATATAATACGCTTCTATTGCCACCACCGCCAATCCTAATCCTAATTTCAATATTCTATATTTTTCATAGAAGTTTCATAAGGAACCTACTATCCATCATCTCTTAATCTTATTACTATCCCAAAAACTCAAAGATTCACTCTGGTTTAAGGTGAGTGATGTTTTAATAAAGAACTTTATAGTAATATTATTTGTTCTGAACTGGGCCAACGCAGTCTGCGTCAGGCAGAGGCCCAGTCGTCGGACACAACCCATGGCCCATTACACTGAGACGTGGCGAGAGCGTCTCCCCCACATGATCCACGTCACCCAACTTCCCACTCTTACCTCTTAATATGTAGGGGCAGTTGGACCGAGGGTAAGACCACATGTTAGGTCTTATCTGCTCCTATGCAGTTCTTGGCAGTTCTTCCTTAGGCCTAGCTAATCCTGCCCAAGGGAGAAGCTTGGCCTAACGCTGGGGGCACATTATAAATACCCTCTCTCACCAGAGGGTTAGGTATTCTGAATTATATTCTCTTCTCTACCTTTATGTACTTGTACTTTCTTACTTTGGCATCAGAGTTCCTTGCAGGTACACCCCCAGTTTTTCACCAAAGTTGTTCATCACTGAAAGGTCCCTCCTGATCAGGTCAGATCAGTGGCGCCGTCTGTGGGAATCTAAAATTTTCCCCCTTCTTTTTGAAACAGAAGACCAAAACTTCATCTCATCTCCTCGACAATCCAATATGACCAGCGAACACGGTGACAACCGCGCCCTTGGCCTCGTCGACTAAACCACAGGTGGGGACAAAGATCAACATGTCATTCATGAGTCTGACGTAAGAGACGGACAACCTGCCACCCACTCACCTGAACCCGAGGACAACGGTGTTCCCCAACCTCAACTCATAGCTCCCTTTCAGCCAATCCCAATACCAGTCGAGGGGGATGCCACATTCATAGCTATGGTGAACACACCCAACCATATGAACCTCATGTTATTTCAATAACAGGAGAGGATCATGACACTGGAGACAGAGCGTCAAGCCAATTCTCCTCGACAAGGATGTGGACCTCAGTCCGAGAGATGTCAACCAGAGGTCACCAAGAAATGAGGACGCTCATCTCCTCGTCGTGGACGACGCTCCCTTGAGCCGAAGAAGAACAAGGCCCAGGGGCGTCCCGAACGATCGAACGACCAGCCAAGGACATCTCCTCGATACGACTAGAGCCCCAGGAACAATCACCCCTGAGGAGCGACGAGGACGACCCTCACTGCCCATTTTCTCGGGCCATCATGGAGACCCACTCTAGGTGGTCATAGATAAGCCCCTCACCTCGCGATGTATGATGGGACAACCGACCCTGATGACCACTTCAAAAATATCAACTCCATGCTAGACTACCGCAATGACATTGGAGAAAACATCAAATGTAGGCTATTCTCCACGAATATAAGGAAGGGAGCCATGGCATGGTACAAAAGCTTGGCCCCCGAATCTATCACGTCCTAGAGAAGCATGATATCAGCATTCACGAGGCACTTCATGACCTTTCGACGCCACCAAAAAACAGTAGCTACCCTTGAAGCCATCATACAAGGGAAAAATGAAACCTACGCTCATACATCGATCGGTTTAACCAAGAAGACATCGAAGTAGATACGACAAACTACATGAAGAAGTATCTTCTCGAGAAAGGACTCTTCCCTGGCAGCGAGCTAAATCGGGCAGTAGGGATCGAGCCACCCCGCACCCTCGACGAACTTCTGCACAAAGCCTAAGCATACATCAGGTACGAGGAGAAACAGGTCGCTCACAGTCTCCGGAGCAACCGCGGTCACAAGGATTACACCGCCCTTCACCGTACCGAGGAGAAGAGGAGAGATGACAAACCCCGAGAAGCTTGCGAAGGAAGAGGACCAACCGGCGCTTTTCCAAATATACATTGTTGCTCGCTCCTCGCGAGCGCATCCTCGCCGAATGCGTCAATTTGGTATTCAAACAAAGTAGGGTAAGGTTCCCCAAACCGACAACACCCAAACCCCACACCGATAAATCGAAATATTGTCGCTTCCATAGAAGCCACAAACATGTAACTGAAGGTTGTGTTCATCAGAAGGACACAATTAAAATCCTAATCAAAGAAGGCCACCTCAAGCAGTACACAAAGAGGAATGATATTCCCCAGCATGAGGACCAGGACGATAAGAGAAACCGCGAGGACACCCCGCCTGACAGTTCTCCCTTCCCAGTAGCCCTATGTGTATCACGTCCTGAAGATTTCCACCTCCCCAATGTCAACACAGAAGGACACCTAACTGCATACAGCCTGTGGCAAAACTTCCCAGCAACCTTGGTAATCTCCAGAGGCATGGTGAACAACGAGAATGCTGCAATTTCTGTGAAATGGAATTTTGAAGAGCTCCTACTAACTGCTCCCAATCAACTGGCAACACTGACCAACTCTCGTGGAAAATCCAACCCCATATCCTTTTTCCTCGAAAAACTACCGGGAAGATCACCTAATTAGAGCATCCCCTTACTAATAAAGGCCAAAATGGCGCGTTTCGACGTTCGACGTATCCTGGTCGACCAAGGCATCTCCATAGGTATCATGTACGCCCACCTGTTCAAGACCCTCAAGCTAGACAAAAAAAACTTGTCCTCGTACGTCGGATCAGACCTCCAGGGATTCAACGAGGCTACCACGAGGCCATAAGGATACGTAGAACTTCTCGTTTTGTTAGGAGAAAATGAGACGGCCAGAGAAGTCAAAGTCCAATTCCTGGTGATCGAATGTCTTTCACTGTGCAACTGCATTCTTTGCCGAGCTACCTTGGCCGAGTTGACCGCAATAACTTCCACGATCCACTTAAAGATGAAGTAATACACTAAGCTGAGCCGCATAGTCATAATTCATGGGGAAACCGAGGCGGCTTGAAGGTGTTACGACGCAATAGTCAAAGGACAGGACGTGATCAATACCTCCAAGGGCAACAAGAAACCTCAAACTGAGGAGCGACCACCTTCCCCACTGGTCAATTCCATCAACCTCGACAGTCGTCTCAGCAAGGACGATATTGGAGACCAGGCCCCACCAACGGGCAAGCTCCAACTCACCTAGTGCGTCCAGTCCCCGACGACGAATTCGAGCCCGTTTCTCTAAGTGATGATCCTGACAAAAGCGTGAAGATTGGCACTGGACTCTCGTCAGCAACAAGGGAGCAACTCGCAACCTGTCTCAAAGAGAATGCACACCTATTTTCATGGAGCGATGTTGAGATGCCCGGTCTCGAACCTCAGGTCTCCTTCCATCAACTAGCAATAGGTCCGGTTGTTAGGGCCATAACACAACGTAAGCGCAAGCAGTCTCCCGAGAAAGCGAAGGCTGCCGAGCAGGCTGTAAAAGACCTCTTAGAGGAAAATTTTATTTCTGAAACCTAGTACACAATCTGGCTCTCCAATATAGTCCTTGTTAAGAAAAATAATGGAAAATGACGAATGTGTGTTGATTATACCGATCTCAATAGGACATGTCCCAAAGATGCTTTCTTCTTACCTAACATTGATAAATTGGTAGAAAATTCTACAGGTTTTAAACTCTTATCCTTCATGGATGCATACAGCGGGTTCAACCAAATTCCCATGTCGGACACAGACAAGAGACCCATGGCCTTCATGACCCCAACATGCAATTACTACTACAATGTTAGGCCTTTCGGGCTGAAGAATGTCGGGGCTACATACCAACGCATGATGAACAAATTCTTCCGAGGGGAGATTGGGGATATGCTCGAGTTTTATTTGGACGACATGATCGTAAAATCACACGAGGAGCTCGACCATGCCCAACACTTAAGAAAGGTCTTCGAGCAAGCGATGAGGTACAAAATGAGGTTCAACCCAGAGAAATGCACCTTCGGCGTATGAGCAGGGAAATTCCTAGGCTTCTACCTCACTGAACAAGGAATCGAAGCCAACCCTGACAAATGTCGGGTGTTTTCAGAATTCCCAACACCAAACTCGAAGAAATCTATCCAGTCTCTCAATGGGATGCTCGCCTCTCTATCTCGTTTCGTTGCCAAATCCGTATAATATACACTTACTTTCTTCAAGTTACTACAAAAAGAAGCCACCTTCCAATGGACCGAGGAGGGCAAACAAGCTTTGATCTACCTCAAGAAAGCGCTCTCCGAACCACCAATACTGTCATGACCTCAGGAAAAGGAAACATTATACATATACCTATCCGTGACCACTGAGGTGGTCAGTGCCGCTCTTATCCACGAAACAAATGATGGGTAGAAACCTATTTACTTCATGAGCAAAGCCCTACAAGGCCCCGAACTCAGGTACCATAAGATCGAAAAAATTTCTTTTGCCCTGATAAACGCAGCGAGGAGATTGCGACATTACTTCATCGCCCATACAATAAAAGTCCAAACAGAGCATCCCATAATACAACTTCTGGGACGACCATATATGGCTAGGAGAATGTTGAAATGGTCTTTGGAACTGTCAGAATTTGACATCCAATACGAAAGCATGAAGGACTTAAATGCACGGGTCCTGGAAAACTTCGTCACCGAGATGACATACCACCCAACCCCGACTAGCAGCGCCAACAAATCGACGATATTCGTGGACAGTGGCTCCAGTTCAACGGGGAGCAGTGCAGGTATCATATTCGAGAACAAAGACGACATATTGATTGAGATGTCACTAGCCTTAGCCTTCCTGACTTTAAAAAACCCGGCGGAATATAAAGCATTCCTGGCAGGCCTATGGTTGGCCGAAGACTTGGGGGGAAAAGAATTAAAAATCTCCACCGACTCGCAACTCGTAGCTTCACAGGTACGAGGAGAGTATCTGGCCAAAAATGATAATCTCATCAAATACTTGGCCCTCGTTAAAGATAAATTGGAAATGTTCGACTCGTGGGAAGTCCAACATGTTCCACACAAGCACAACACACGATTAGACATCTTATCTAAATTGGCGAGCACACGGAAAAAGGGTGGAAACAAATTTGTGATCCAGGAAATCCTCCTACGACCAAGCATCGAGAAACCTTCCCCTTCACTCGGCGTGAACGCCATCGGCGACATCCACTGTTGGATGACTCCCATTTACAATTACCTCACGAAAGATAAACTATCGGCCGACCCAAAAGAGGCGTCCGCGACCAAGAGAAGGGCATGATACTACGTCCTCGTCGAAGGTAAACTCTACCGACAAGGATTCTCCATCCCACTACTCAAATGCGTTAACAAAGAAAAGGTCCCCGATATACTGGGAGAAATCTACAGAGGAATTAATGCTCAACATCTCGGAGGAAAATCCCTGGCACGGAAAGCACTCCGAGCAGGTTATTATTGGCCGACAATGCAGCACAACGCAAAAAAGCACGTCAAGAGATGCGACAGGTGTCAGAAACACAGAGACATACACCTAGCTCCCCCTAACAAGCTTAAGACCTTGTCCTCCCCGTGGCCTTTCACTTGACGGGGAATGGATATCCTCGGGCCCTTCGTGACCGGATCCTATCAAAACAAATATCTTATCGTCGGCGTCGATTACTTCACAAAGTGGATCGAGGCCGAAGCCCTCGCTAAAATCACAACACAAAATATACATCGTTTCTTCAAAAGAAACATCCTCGCCCGCTTCGACATACCCCAGGTCCTCGTCATCGAAAATGGAACACAATTCACGGATAGAAGGTTCCAAGATTTCATTTCCAATCTGGGCATAAAGCAACACTTCACGTCCATCGAACACCCCCGAACTAACGGCCAAGCAGAGATGACCAACAAGGTAATCTTACGAGGCCTGAAACGTAGACTAGGCGAAGCGAAAAAGGCTTGGGTCGAGGAGTTATATACTGTACTTTGAGCCTACCGTAAAACCACACATTCAATGATTGAGGAGACTCGTTCCGGCTAACCTATGGAATTGAGGCGGTCATCCCAGTAGAGATTCGAGAAACCTCGCGGCAGACCGAAGCGTCCCTCGACGAGGAGCTGAATGAGGGAGCCCTGAGGGTTGAGCTCGACCTCGTCGAGGAAATACGATTCGAAACGGCCTTTCGTAAAGCATCCTTGAAACATAAGGTGGCCCTGCGCCACGATGCAAAAGTCATTAAAAGATAATTCCAAGTCGACAACCTCGTCTTAAAGCGAAATCAGAAAAATTCGTGAGAGGGCAAGCTAGTCGCGAACTGGGAAGGCCCGTATCAAATCCGTGATAAAATGGACAATGAGGTATATTACCTCGAAAACCTACAAGGAGAAGAACTTGCTTGACCCTAGAACGCTGAAAAACTTAAGCAATACTACAGCTAGACAACAACGCAACCACGAGAGCATGGAAGGTATGACCATGACTCCATTTCAAATCAAATGGAAGGAAAAAAACCCTGAGAGAAGGGAATGACCATCCACGATAGAGGATACTTCAGACAAACTCCAATGTCGCAGTACCACGTCGGCATGGCACCCAGCTTGCGATGGGAAAGTCCAAGCCATGAGACCAGGGCCTCGAAAACTGACTGGCACAAAAGTACAAAAGAAGGGGTTGTGCCCATATACAAAGTGACACGCAGGATAAGAAAAAAATGGAACGCATGCCGATAAAAACCATGGCACATAGGCCAGGCTACTCATTATCACCTCCATCCTCTGCTTCCTCATCATTCGGGCCAACGAATGGGCAAACAATCTCCCTATCAGCCACTTCATAATTAAAGGCGGTCCCCGCGGTCACTAGTCCTAGATTGACGATCTTGAGCTGATGAACTGCTCTATCAAAACCCAACTTAAGAGTTCCCACGTAGTTACTCTCGAGCTTCCTGATACGAGCAATCATATCGCCCCGACTCCTCAGAGCCTTGTCCTCCTCACTTTCTTCCTCGGAGGGGGCATCCAGGTTTTCCAGCTCCGCAACCCTCAAGCAGAGGCGCTTATTCTCCTCGACAACTTCGTGAACTCAGCCTCTTTATCCTTAAGCTTTATATTTCCGTCCTACAAGCCGTCCCGCTCGAGCTTAACCTCTCCCAGCTCGATCATAAACCCTTCCTAGACTTTGTGTTTCTCCATGTAGTTAAATAAGTCATGAGAAAGTTGATTCCTCTTGAGCTTTTCCTACTTGAGCACCTCCTTCACATCCTCCAACTCTGACAATGGACAAGTGTTTTCAGACAGGACCAATGTCGTCTCCATGACCCTGATCACAATAGCAATGTCCTGGGACAAATTTGTCTGTCTGGTCGCCTTGTCCAGTTCTAGGATAGCCTTGGCTTCGACAGTTGATACCCCGAAAGAACCTTCAGTGCTGAAGACATCATTATGGAGATGGCAAGAAGGCAGGATGTAAGTCCCTTGGCTCTCTGATAGACCCTCGTTCATAGCAGCAACCTGGTTCGACAAACCCTCACACCATTGGCGTTTAGGAGGAGGAGTATCCCACTTGAAAACTTGGCAGGCGGGCGTCGCCACGATGCGAGGAGAGTTTGGGGGAGGAGTAAGAGTCCCAGAGCCACCACCCACATCTTCAGCAGCCACCTGGGGGGCACAACTTTTTCCCGCCTTCTTTGGAGCCTTGTGTAACACCCCAAATTTTCCCTCTTCTTTTTAAGCATCATCATCATACCATAATCATCATAAGTATATCATATCCTTGGCATCTTTGCATGGAAAGATGAGGCATAACATTCTCATGACCTAGCATTAGGCATATGATCATCTGTGGAGGGATTTGAAGCATTAAGAGTTATAACAAGAGGCCCAGTGGATTTGTCCAAGTCCTATGAGGAGTCTACATGGCCTTCACAAGCTCAAGATCATTCACAAAAGCCCAAGAGGTTGGGAGATCATCAGGGAATTCAAGCTAGGGCAAGCTCCTACACAATGATCCCAAATTAGGGTTTCACTTTCAAGCATGAAAACTTTGTGACTTTGGACATTTCATCTGGGAAAATTCTTTCATATGATAAGAGGATCCTAGGGATGAAATTTGGTGAGAAAACTCCTTGTGGAAGTCAGGTATTTCATCAGTTGCTTGTAAAAGAAAAATTGGTCAACTGTGCATTCTAGAAGTCAACTGTGGGAATTCAAAGGGTCTAACCCTATTTTTCAAGTCAAGGAATGTTCTTATAAACTTAGAAGAGGTTTTTCAAGGTCAAAGATCAAGAATCAAAGGGTTTTGAGGATTTTTCCATTTTTGGCATGTGGTTGGTCATGGAATTTGCCATTTTTAGCAACTTTTTGCCCTAATTTTCAAAGACTCATAACATGGTGAAAAAAGCTTCAAATGAGTTGCCATTAAACATGAAAGTTGAAGATTAGGTTCTCCCATTTTTAAAAAGTATAAGTACATTTTCATAGCCCTCATGGATTGTGAGATAGGCCCTTCGAAAATTGCTTAATTTTTAGGGCATGCCTTTAATTTCAAGCTTCATCCAAATGCAAAAACTCATGTACATCATTTCCAAGTTATTTTATGGACAAAGTGAGGTAATAGTATCACAAGGCATGGCATGAAACATATTTGTCCCAAGAGAAAGTTCAAAATTCGTGCATGAGGTACAAGATATTTCTCTAAGTGCAAAAAGGCAAAAACATTCACAAAGCATGATCAGCTTGTATCCAAGGGCCAAGATTGATTCAAGGGTGATCAAGGGGTGAAATGAGAGCAGCATGTGCACAAGGAGAGAGGTTTTCACGAGTAATTCACATCATCACACTTTTCATGCAATTTTGCAAATGCACCTCAATCACACTCCTCACGCCACTACTCAATGCAAACCCTAATCAGCATAATACATACATCATATATAAATCATTTATGAAAAGAATGCAGCCTCATGCTCTCTCATTTCTCAGATTCACATTCTCTTGCTCTCTTGCATTTCTTTTCGAATTTCTCTCCTCAAGCACTCACTGCATAAACTCTTCACATATTCTTCTTCCTTGAACCCTAAGGATCACATTGTACACATTCATTCAAGCTGAAACTTCATATTTCAAGAGGTGCCATTCAAGTGCAGTTGCTGTCAAATCTCAAGATCTAGGAGAATTCAAGGCTTCTTTTGCATTTATTTTGCAATAATAAGTTAAAAGGAGCAGATCTGCAGCTGGAGGGATCTTATCTTGGTGTTTTGAAGGAGTTGCAAGTTCAGGTATGCTCTGAAATTCGTGGATCTAAACTTGAAATTAAATGTATGCATTGTTATCTACTCGTTGTGCTGATGATTATGTGATGTTTAGATTAAAAAATGATTGAGTATTAAGTGTTTTGTGGTGATTTGAAATTTGTTGATCAGAGTTGTTTGTCTTCGATCCGGTTTAATCTTTGGTCCATTGTGAATTTCATGAACATATTTGGATTCAGCTTGGTTTAATTGTTTGATCTGGATAGTTTGAGTGATTTCTATGTTGGTTTGTTCTTATGGATGAATTTTCCGGTGCCGGAGCTAGGGCTCCGGTCACCGGATTCTGGACTGTGTTGAAAGGAATAAGATGAAGCGTGACCATTGGATCCTGGATCTGGACGGAGGAGGACGTGACAGCATATTAAAATCACCCCCTCCCTCTCACGTGTTTTATGTTTCAAAATTTAATCTGAATAATACGTTTTGATGCGCACCTCGCCTTAACTATCATGTTCTCTCACTGCTGGCCAATGAATGGTTTGACTTGGTTTAAATGACTGACTTAATCTCACACATCCATTTGATCTGATGGTTCTTGTTTTTCTGATAAAATTGAGTTTCCACCCTAATTGTTGTGTGCTGCACTGAAACAATGGGCCTCTCTTGCTATTCACGCCCCCTGTTTTATAAGCCCAATGAAAATGAACTAATCTCATTGCTATTTGCACCTCTGGCACCTTTTACTTCTTTTTAATTTTTTTATTTTGGTTTTCAATTTGATTTTCAATTTTTAAAAAATAGTAATAGGTTATTAAAAATTCTAAAAAATTTCATGAATGATCCTTTGAGTTTTCTCTAATTTTTTGCGTTTTTATTTTTCATTTTATTCTTGTCTGCCACGTGGAAATTAATTTTCTCTTTTAATTAATTGCTTGTATTTCATTTGTGAGCATGTTGCCCTGTTCATTTTCTATCTTGATCATTAATTTGAATTTTGGTCTGGTTCTTCTTACTCTGGATTCATGATGAGATGTAGTTTGTTGATGATTTTTATTCTGATTTTTAGAAGTTTGCTTAATTGGTTTTGATCTCTAACTTGTGCATGAAGTCTTCTAACCCTAATCCAAGTTTGAACCTTTATTTGAATGGCTAAGCTTATGATTTTGATCCTCTCCTTTTGGCATGTTGATACTGTATGATTGAAGATTATTTGTGCAAGTTTGTGGAATTTTTGGATGTATACTTGAATTGATTTGAATTTTTGTTCCTTACTTGTTCCCTTTTGCTTCTTTTGGGTCATATGGTCACTCCTTAGGTTAGAAGGGCACTTGTGCCAACTTATTTAAGTTGTTTAGAACCTTCTTAGGATGTTGATACCCCTCTGGTCTTGAGTTGATGCTTGTGCCTTGAGAAATTTTGTGTTTGTTTGCTTTTGAAGTTCGTTCACTCTTATGTATGCTCACTTCACGTCCTTTGCTTCTTTGCTTCTCATGATGTAAATACTTGACTTTGTGTGCTTCTTCTCTTCATCTTACATGATCCTTAGGCACTTTCTTAACATGTTAGGGTTCTGGTCTTGAACTTTGTGGTGATGCTTTGACTAGTTTGCTTTGTATTCTCTCATGTTTACTTTGTTTTGTCATGGTGATTCATAATGCTTCATGTTGAGTTGTATAGTTTTTTTCCTCATTCTTATGCTTTGAATTTGCATTTGGCTTTTATGATTAAGACTTCACTTCTGTTTGTGTGACTTTGGTTTGATATTATGTCCATTTTGTGTTGCATTTATTCTTATGGCACTAACCATTTCAGGGGCTTTGGTAAGTGAGAGGTGTGGATGTGATTCCCACATCTCCAAGTCTTATCTCTTCTCTTTTCTTCATTGATACTATTCTTGTTTTTGTTGGGGTTTAGGCCTTACTTCCTCCCTCTTCTATTCTTCTTTCTTCTTTTTCTCTTCATCTTTCTTTCCTCTTTAGGATAGTAAACCTCACTAACCTAGGATTTTCTATGCATGATAACAATTAGGATTCATTAGTCCCCCATTAGACTTTTACCTTTGAGATCCTTTTGTTTCTCTTCTCTTCTCATCTCAAAACCCTACAAAGAACCTTAATTAAGATTGAAGTGATATCTTGAGCAATAGCCTTATTCCATGAAACACTTGTAGTATTCCCATCTTGGGATAGTACAAGCTTGTTTTGTGATGCACAAGTCTGATCAGGATACCATCTTCACCAACAAAATCATAAAAAATACTTCTTTATTCAAAAAAATACAAAAAAACACTTAATAAATTCAATGAGTTAGTGAACCTGAGCCCTAATCTATGGAATCAAGTTTTGGGGATCTTCTCCTTACTTGAGTGTGCTTGTTCTATTATTCCATCTTGGAATGTAGTGGCAAGTGCACGTTCCATTGAAAAGAGCTTGAGTTCACTTCCTTGTGACAAACTCATAAAATCTTCTAAAAAACACAAACCAATAAGAATCGTCTTTCCTTCGGGAATTCTTTTTTCATCTCCTTCGCTCCGTCCACAAACTTGCTTCTTCTTGTCATTATGCAAGACGGTAACACACTCGTCGTCCGAGCCTGCAACACCTGAGCATTGACATAGGAAGTTCAAGCCTTAAGACACAAGCAATCTTTTCCACCCCTAGTTAGGGGAACTACGGCGACTCTGATCCTCATTGTCCAGATGAGGTACGTAGGCAGCGGGGTAGGGTCCGTTCGAGCACAATCTTTATTTTCCCTACATTTTTCCTTTTCATTTCTTTTTCAGTTCCCTTTTCTTTTCTTTTATCCAGTTCAGTTCCTTTTCTTTGCAGCAGTTTTCATTTCTTCACCCTTTGAAACAGTTTCTTTGCAAGCGTGGATCCCGTCGGGTACGGCGGACGATCTGGGGTGCTAATACCTTCCCAGGTCGTAACCGACTCCCGAACTCAGTCTCTTTGGTTCGCAGGACCCGTGTCCTTCCTTTTCTTTTCTTCTAGTTTGTGCAACATTACCATTCCCGTTCCTTTGGGATAAAAATGCCTGGCTGGCGACTCTACCTCTTTCCGCGCCACTTTCTCGTTTGTACCAGGATGGAAATCCAGGGAGCGACAGCTGGCGACTCTGCTGGGGACCGAACCCAAAATCTCTGGTTCCCTTGAGAGTCTCTCATAGCGCTTGCATATTTTTATTTCTTTGTGTGTTGATTGTTTGTCGTTGCGTGTTTATTTTACTGTTGTTTATTTACAGTTTTATTTACAACTTTATTTACAGTTTTCAGTATTTATTTCCTGCATCATATTATTACTGGGCTGTCTGGACTGGATTTTCTGTTTGGTGGGCTTGGGTGATACTGTTTCTGTGAGATGAGCTCATTACCAAGGTTCGAGTGCACCTTAGGACTTAGAGTGGTTCCACTTTGGCCTCATGAGATCTTGTCATGAGGGTAGTAGTGAGTTCCACGCCGAGATTTGCGACCGTCTTGGAAATGTCTTGATTTGGGGATCTTCCTCTCTCATTTCATAACCTTGATAGTTATGTGCAGCTGGGGACCGATCATTGAGAACCTTGTGGAAACATCCCTCTTTAGTGATGACAGTCGCAGACCACATTTTGTGGCAAACCCATTCGCACCCGAGGGCCCACGTGGAACTTACATAGGATGACCTTGTTTTCCCGGACTCAGCTAAGGCCTCCCCGCGTAGTATATAATGCCAAACCGATTCCCTGATCTGGTCATGAGCCATTTCTCGGAAATGGTGAAAGTATTATTGCTATTCAGTTTTGAGAGTCCGTGATGTTTGACCTGGAGCACACCAGTGAGATTGGGAGGGGTTTACAGGTTTGCAGGAACCCTTGGCCTCTACATACCCTCATTATCAGTATGGTCCTTGTTATGATTTGGTCCTAATGGTTATGGTTTTCTTGGTCTTTTGGTTCTGAGAGTTTCTATCAGAGGGTTATGGAAAAGAGGATCTTGGTTTTCAGTTGTTCAGAGGGTCCTAATATCCAGTGTCCAGTATCCAAATGGTCCCAGATTGATCATATGCCTGCATTGCATTTGCATTGCATCATACTTGCATTAACTATTTGTGTTTCCATTTTTCAGGTTGTTGTTCACAGTTAGCACCCAGTTCTGGTAATTATAAGCTCTCCAGATGGCAGAAGTTAAGAGAATTACAAGGAAAAAGAATGTTCATTATACTTTTCTCCAACCAGAAGTCATAATTGTTCAGAAATTAGCAAGGCTGATGAATGACCAAGTTTTAGGGAATTTCAGAAAGAGGTATGGCCAGATATTGAAGTACATGGACAAACCTACTGCAGACCAGAAGGATAGCTTGCACACTTTGCTTCAGTTTTATGATCCCTTGCTGTGGTGTTTTGTATTTCCAGATTACATCTTGGCTCCTACCTTGGAGGAGATTTCCAGCATTTTGGGTGTTCCTATCAGAGATACTTTGCCTTACTATGGGTCTGAGGTGGTTCTCAAGGAAGAAGACATAGCCAGAGTCTGTCGTTTACCGGTTGCTATGGCCAAGAAGGCTTTGAAGGACAGTGAAGGCAGAGGACTTCCTTGGAATGTGCTTATACCAGAGGCTGAAGAGTATGCCAGAGAGGGTAAGTGGGGAGATTTCGGTGCTGTGATGGCTTTGATGGTGTATGGATCTAGTCTTTTCCCAGGGGGAAAGGAGTTTGTGAGCTTGGAAGTGATCTCCATCTTTGCTAAAGGCAATCCTGTGCCAACTCTGTTGGGAGATTTCTACTACAACGTTCATTACCGGAATGAAAAAGGCTGAGGTGGACCAGTGGGCTGTTGTGCTTCATTATTTGTTGAGTGGTTTTCTAGGCAATTGCCAAAGTCAGGCTCTTTCAAGGAGATGAGAGATGAATGGAGGTGGTCTAGGAGGCTGATGGGACTAACTTCTGAGGATATAGCTTGGGGATATGACAGAGATCTGCTGGGAAAGGAGTTGCTGGTCAGTTGTGGAAGATTTGCTGGAGTGCCTTTGCTAGGAAGAAAGGGTGTGATCAGTTATCATCCAACATTAGCCAGGAAGTAATTTGGCTATCCTCTGAGAGATCCACTAAATATGGAAGATTTTGCTGAATCTTTGTACTTTCCTGTGGAGGGAAACAAAGAGTTAGTCCTACGGGCATCTCAGGCTTGGGCTCATAGGGTGAAGAAAGGTAAGAAGGATTTTGGAAGGGTAGATCCCAAGACATATCCTCCTTTTTCCACATGGTTGCAGAAGCGTGTAGAAGAAGTGCTCATGCCATTTTCAGTGGAAGCTCCATTGTATCCCAAAGAAGTGTCATGTCAGAATACCGTTCCTTTGGAAGAATAAAAGAAATTGGAAGCTCAGTTGCACGAGGTCCGGATAGAGAATACTGAAATGGTTAACATGTACCACCTCGCCAATCGTGCTAAGAATGAAGCAGAGGAAAAGCTACAGAAGATGCAGGTTACCTTAGGAGCTAAGGAAAAGGAGTTTGCTGGAAGAGAAGCTCACTTTCTGAGATTGGGTCTAATGGAGTAAAAAAGAGAAGCAGAACGTAAGAAGACTTTGAAGACTCTTAAAGAAGCTCGCCAGTCCATTGTTTGGTTGCAAGGCCAAAGGGAACAGGAGCAGAAGAAGTATAAAGAAAATGAAGAGTTTTTCAAGGTACAGATGGCCTTCAAGAAAGAAGAAGTAGAACAAGTCCACAAAATACGAAGGGAAAAGACTCAACAGTTGGCACAGAGCCAGATGGCCTTAGAGGAGGCATTGAAAGAGATTGAAGAGCTCAAGCTGAGAGCAGGGGTGAAGAAGAACAGGACAGAGGTGATAGCTGTAGAAGAACCTGGGTCTTTAGTTTAGGTTTCATTTACTGTTGTTCAGATTACCTACAGGCTTGTTGTAGGAGTCTTGCTTTATCTTTTGTCTTTTGTTCATGTATTGACTTGTAACCCTCTGGGGAATTTTGTTTGTGCTCTAACTTTTGGCCGGCAGTGGGTTATCCATGTTATGCAATGTTAATATTCAAATTACCATTTCTGAGTACGCAAAGCTTGTTTGTCTGATACTGCTAAGATCTGAACAATCTTCAGAGGGAAAGTTTGAAAATTAATACTCAAAGTGGTTATCTGGAGCAAATACCAGATCTGGGGCATATAAATGCCTAAACTTGGAAACATGAATAGTTACATTGCATGCATATAACGTGTTTGTTTGTTTTGCAGGTAGTTATTCAGTTTCTAACGTTTATGTCCTTTCAGGCACTATAGCTCCCAGGAAGGTCCGAGAACAACCAATTGTACACAGATATCCCACAAGAATCAACAGAGAAAGAGTGATGGATCAAATGCAGGTTGATTTAGCTGATTTGAGGTTGAGAATGGATAATTTCATGACCCTTATGGCAGGGATGGGTCAGACTCAGGAATGTTTACGTGAGATGGTGGAAAATAGTCAAGCCAGGAACAATGGGGCTGCTGATGGAGGTAATCGCAACGGTGCTGGCGCCCGTCAAGTTGAAATCCCTGTGGCACAACCAGGGATCACCATTATCAATGATGGACTAAACAACGTACAGATGGATGGTCAAGACGAACAATTTACTTTGCTGGACGAAGTAGAAGGCCAAGGGGCTGAAATGAACAGAAAGTTTGAAGAGATGGCTGAGCAGATCCGGGCTATTCAGTCTCAGAGCTCCCTGGGGTTCGATATTACTGACTTGGGCTTGGTTCTAGGGGTTAGAATCCCTTACAAGTTCAAGGTTCCTACTTTCGAGAAGTACAACGACACGACTTGCCCAAAGACTCACCTTCAGTCCTTTGTAGGAAGAATTGTTGCTCATACTGATGACGAGAAGCTATGGATGTATTACTTCCAGGATAGCCTGGTGGGGGCCTCCTTGGAGTGGTATATGAAGCTGAGTAGGGTTAACATTAAGAGCTGGAAGGACTTGGCAGAGACGTTCGTGAAGCAATACCAGTACAATTTGGACATGGCTCCAAATCGCACTCAACTGCAGACCATGTCTCAAAATGCTAAGGAGGGGTTTAAGGAGTATGCTCAAAGGTGGCGTCAGCTTGCTGCCAGAGTACAGCCACCCCTGTTGGAGAATGAGATGGCTGATATGTTCATGGGAACATTGCAAGGGGTGTTTATCGAGAGGTCCGCGTCTTGTTCAGCTACCAAGTTCAATGATATAGTAATAGCAGGCGAGAGGGTCAAAACTCTATTAAAGATGGGGAACATTCAGGACACCGGTGCGAGTAACTCGAGCGGTGTAAGAAAAGATTTTAATGGACCTCCGAGAAGGAGAGAAGGTGAAATCAATGTTGTGTATGGTCGAGGACGAGGCCGTGGATACATAAGATCATATGAGCAAGTGGCAGCTGTCACTATTCCTTCAAGTCCTGTGCAACAGGTACATACTCAACCACAATAGCAAAAACAGCAACAACCACAACGTAACAATTATCAGCAAAGACCTTATCAACCGAGACAAGCTCGCCCGGCTAATAGGGTTCTTGAAGCCATTCCCATGACATACACTGCACTACTGTAGAGGTTGTTAGACTTGAACTTGATACAATTGAGGATATTAGCACCACCTCCACTTGGAGAGCTTCCAGTGGGGTACGATGCTAATGCTAGATGCGCATTCCATTCAGGGGCACCCGAGCACTCAACTGAGAAGTGCAGGGCACTACAACATAAAGTTCAAGATTTGATCGACTCAAAGGCGATTCATTTTGCACCACCACCTAATGTTACATCAAACCCTATTCCAAACCATGGAGGGGCTAGAATAAATGTTGTTAACGGTGGTGAGAAGTTAAGTTTGATTTTGAACGTAGAAGAAGTGAAGACTCCATTGCTGGTAGTAAAAGAAAGGTTGTTAAAAGGACAAGTGTTTCCGGGGTGTGGTTCTGATTGTTAAAAGTGTTTAAGTTCAGTAAACGGCTGTGAGCAATTGAAGGTGGGACTGTAGTACCTGATTGATGAGGGGTCGTTGCAGTTTGATGAAGTTGATAACGGAGGTGATTGTGTGTCCACCATAATAATCTACTATGATCCAGCTGAAGTACCTGCCAGGAGGGAGCCTGTGACTATATATGCTCCAGAAGTCAGTCCTGTTACTATTACTGTTCCCGGGCCTATTCCTTATACTGATGATAAAGCCATCCCGTGGCATTATGGCTCAGATGTGTATGTGGAAGGACAGAAGGTCGAAAGTAAGGCAGTAAAAATTGACCCGACTGTAGTGAACGTCGGAGGAGTTGGTGGTTTTACAAGAAGTGGTCGTCTTTTTGCTCCTCAAACTCTGAGAGGAGATCCTGAAGCTGAAGTTGTTGCAAAGGCTAAAGGAAAGAAAATAGCGACCGAAGAAATGACAACTCCTGTTGCTGGACAAGGTACCTTTGAGAAAGAAGTGGAGGAATTTATGCGGATAATAAAGAAGAGTGATTGTAAGGTAGTTGAGCAGTTGAATTAGACGCCGTCTAAGATATCAATTATGTCTTTGCTGATGTGTTCTCCACCTCACAGAGAGGCCTTGTTGAAAGTGTTGCAGATGGCATACGTTCCACAAGAGATAATTGTTAATCAATTTGAATCTGTGGTGGGCAATGTGAATGCAATCCATGGGTTGGGCTTCACAGATAGAGACCTTACTTCAGAAGGCCGCAATCACAACAAAGCACTGAATATTACCATGGAGTGTAAGGGTGATATTTTGTCACATGTCCTGGTTGACACAGACTCTTCTCTCAACGTACTCCCTAAGAAAGCCTTAATGAAGTTGAATGTCAATGGCATCATCTTGCGACCCAGTGATTTGATAGTTAAAGCCTTTGATGGGTCCCGAAGGTCTGTGTTAGGGGAAGTTGAGTTACCTGTGAAGATAGGATCTCAAGTGTTCAAGAGCACGTTCTATGTCATGGATATTCAACCTGCGTATAGTTGCTTGCTGGGACGTCCTTGGATTCATGTTGCAGGAGCAGTAACATCCACTTTGCATCAGAAGCTGAAATACGTGGTTGATGGCCAAGTAATCACTGTGTGTGGGGAAGAAGATATCTTTGTGAGTCACCTATCAACTTTCAAATATGTGGAGATGAACCGAGAAATCCATGAAACATTGTGTCAGGCCTTCGAAGTGGTTAATGTCAGCATTTTGGCTCCGGCAGAGAGGAATAATGAGAAGGAAGTGACCTCCATTCACTCTTACAAGCAGGCCAAAGAAGTGGTTCAATTTGGAAGCGCCCAGGGCTGGGGCAAGTTGCTGGAATTAGAGAAGAAAGATGACAAGCTTGGTCTTGGTTATCAGCCTGATGGGTCTAACTGGCCTCAGAGTGGTAAGGCCATAACTTTCACAAGCGTCGGAATGCTCGATCGCAACCACATCTGTGCAACAAGCGAAGAAGGAGACAGTGATTGCGACTGGGATAACTGGATTCACCCGTGTGCATCGGGGGAGGAGCTCAAGAACTGGTCTGCTGAGGATTTCGTTCAAGTTACCTGGCAATCAAAGTAATTTACTTGTTTCTTTTTTTTATCATGCTGCATGTCAATCCTGCACTCTGCCCAAGGTGCACGGATCCATTTGTAGGGCCACCATGCTTTTAATGCATTTATATTTTACCATGAAATAAAGGACATTTTTCAAGCGAATTGTGTTCTCTTTCTTTCGTTTTAAATTTTTCACAAAAAATAAAATGGCAATGTGTTTTTCTTTTGTTTGTGTGTTTGCATCTCTTTAGAAAAAAAAACAGATTCTGAAATAAGCACATCATCTGTGCAGTGTTGATCATCCGGATTCTAGTGATAACGTTCCTGCTATGACCACGCATGAATTCGACAATCCTATCTACCAAGCTGATGAAGGGGTTGTGGAAGACTGTGAACTCCCCGAAGAATTGGTCAGGTTGTTGAAACAAGAGGAAAGGGTCATTCAACCTCATTAGGAAGAGATAGAGATCATCAACATCGGGACTGAAGATGTGAAGAAAGAGATAAAGATTGGGGCCAGTCTGCAGGCCGAGATAAAGAAAGAGTTGATTGGTATGCTACATGAATATGTGGATATCTTCTCCTGGTCGTATCAAGATATGCCAGGTCTAGATACTGACATTGTTGTGCATAAGCTACCACTAAGAGAAGACTGTCCTCCGGTTAAGCAAAGTTGAGAAGAACTCGTTCTGACATGGCGATTAAGATCAAAGAGGAAGTTCAGAAGCAGTGGGATGCCGGATTCCTTGCCGTAACTAGTTACCCACCTTGGGTAGCTAATATTGTGCCTGTACCAAAGAAAGACGGCAAAGTTCGGATGTGCGTTGATTATCGGGATCTAAACAGAGCAAGTCCAAAGGATAACTTTCCATTACCACACATTGATGTGCTGGTAGATAACACCGCTCAATTCTCGGTATTTTCTTTCATGGATGGCTTCTACGGGTATAATCAGATTAAGATGACACCGAAAGACATGGAGAAAATAACGTTCATTACCCCATGGGGTACATTCTGCTACAAGGTGATGCCCTTTGGATTGAAGAACGTCGGGGCAACGTATCAGCGGGCTATGGTCACATTGTTCCACGACATGATACACAAGGAAATTGAATACTATGTGGACGACATGATTGCCAAGTCCCGAGACAAAGAAGAGCATCTGGTTAATCTCAAGAAGCTGTTTGATAGACTGATAAAGTATAAGCTGAGGTTGAATCCAAACAAGTGCACTTTCGGGGTGCATTCCGGAAAATTGCTGGTTTTTATTGTTAGCCAGAAAGGATTCGAGGTGGATCCTACAAAAGTAAAAGCAATACAAGATATGCCTGCACCGAAAACAGAAAAAGAAGTATGCGGGTTCTTAGGGAGATTGAACTACATTTCACGATTCATATCTCATCTAACTGCCACGTGTGAGCCAGTATTCAAATTGTTAAGAAAATAATAAACGGTCAGGTGGAATGAGGACTGTCAAAGAGCCTTTGAAAAGATAAAAGAATATTTGCAGACACCTCCGATTCTAATGCCTCCAGTTCCAGGACGGCCACTTATCATGTACTTGATTGTGCTAGAAGGGTCAATGGGGTGTGTTCTAGGCCAACATGACGAGTCTGGTCGAAAAGAGTACGCTATTTATTACCTTAGCAAAATGTTTACCGACTGTGAATCTCGTTACTCACTGCTCAATAAAACTTGTTGCGCTTTGGTATGGGATGCTCGCCGACTGAGACAATATATTTTGACCCATACCACACTGCTAATTTCCAAAATGGATCCTGTCAAGTATATTTTCGAGAAACCAGCATTAACCGGAAGGGTTGCCAGGTGGCAAATGATCTTAACAGAGTACGATATACAATATACTTCCAAGAAAGCCATCAAAGGAAGTGTATTGTCAGATTACCTTGCACAACAACCTCTTGAATATGACTATCAGCCAATGAAGTTTGATTTCCCTGATGAGGACACCATGTACCTCAAAGCAAAAGATTGCAAGGAACCACTTCCGGAGGAGGGGCCAGACCCTGAATCCAGATAGAAGTTGATGTTTGATGGGGCAGTCAATATCAATGGACGTGGAGTTGGTGTTGTTCTTATCACTCCTGAAGGTGTTCACTTTCCCTTCGCTGCTAGAATTAATTTTGGCTGCACCAACAATGAAGCGGAATACGAGGCGTGCATAATGGGAATAGAGGAGGCTATTAATCTTTGGATTAAGACCCTCGACATATTCGGAGATTCAGCCCTCGTTATCAATCAGATTACCGGCAAGTGGTATACACATAAGAACACTTAGTTCCTTATAGGGATTATGCCAGAAAACGGTTGACGTTCTTCACAACGGTTAAGCTTCAGTACATACCACGAGATGAGAATCAATTTGCCGATGCATTGGCTACTCTTTCTTCGTCCATCAAAGTCTTGTGTTGGAATTATGTGCCCAGGATTGACATTTCCAGGCTTGACGCACCAGCTTATGCTTTCTCTGTAGACGTAGTGCCTGATGAGAAGAAGACCCAAGGTCGCCTTAAGGTCTTCTTGTCATTGGATGAGAAGAAGCTAGCAGCAAGTCGCCTTAAGGTCTTCTTGTCATTGTTGATGATTTTTATTCTGTTTTTAGAAGTTTGCTTAATTGGTTTTGGTCTCTAACTTGTGCATGAAGCCTTCTAACCCTAATCTAAGTTTGAACCTTTATTTGAATGGCTAAGCTTATGATTTTGATCCTCTCCTTTTGGCATGTTGATATTGTATGATTGAAGATTATTTGTGCAAGTTTGTGGAATTTTTTGATGTATACTTGAATTGATTTGAATTTTTGTTCCTTACTTGTTCCCTTTTGCTTCTTTTGGGTCATATGGTCACTCCTTAGGTTAGAAGGGCACTTGTGCCAACTTCTTTAAGTTGTTTAGAACCTTCTTAGGATGTTGATACCCCTCTGGTCTTGAGTTGATGCTTGTGCCTTGAGAAATTTTGTGTTTGTTTGCTTTTGAAGTTCATTCACTCTTATGCATGCTCACTTCACTTCCTTTGCTTCTTTGCTTCTCATGATGTAAATACTTGACTTTGTGTGCTTCTTCTCTTCATCTTACATGATCCTTAGGCACTTTCTTAACATGTTAGGATTCTGGTCTTGAACTTTGTGGTGATGCTTTGACTAGTTTGCTTTGTATTCTCTCATGTTTACTTTGTTTTGTCATGGTGATTCATAATGCTTCATGTTGAGTTGTATAGTTTTTTTCCTCATTCTTATGCTTTGAATTTGCATTTGGCTTTTATGATTAAGACTTCACTTCTGTTTGTGTGACTTTGGTTTGATATTATGTCCATTTTGTGTTGCATTTATTCTTATGGCACTAACCATTTCAGGGGCTTTGGTAAGTGAGAGGTGTGGATGTGATTCCCACATCTCCTAGTCTTATCTCTTCTCTTTTCTTCATTGATACTATTCTTGTGTTTGTTGGGGCTTAGGCCTTACTTCCTCCCTCTTCTATTCTTCTTTCTTCTTTTTCTCTTCTTCTTTCTTTCCTCTTTAGGATAGTAAACCTCACTAACCTAGGATTTTCTATGCATGATAACAATTAGGATTCATTAGTCCCCCATTAGACTTTTACCTTTGAGATCCTTTTGTTTCTCTTCTCTTCTCATCTCAAAACCCTAAAAAGAACCTTAATTAAGATTGAAGTGATATCTTGAGCAATAGCCTTATTCCATGAAACACTCGTAGTATTCCCATCTTGGGATAGTACAAGCTTGTTTTGTGATGCACAAGTCTGATCAGGATACCATATTCACCAAGAAAATCATAAAAAAGACTTCTTTATTCAAAAAAATACAAAAAAAACACTTAATAAATTCAATGAGTTAGTGAACCTGAGCCCTAATCTATGGAATCAAGTTTTGGGGATCTTCTCCTTACTTGAGTGTGCTTGTTCTATTATTCCATCTTGGAATGTAGTGGCAAGTGCACGTTCCATTGAAAAGAGCTTGAGTTCACTTCCTTGTGACACACTCATAAAATCTTCTAAAAAACACAAACCAACAAGAATCGTCTTTCCTTCGGGAATTCTTTTTTCATCTCCTTCGCTCCGTCCACAAACTTGCTTTTTCTTGTCATTATGCAAGACGGTAACAAACTCGTCGTCCGAGCCTGCAACACTTGAGCATTGACATAGGCAGTTCAAGCCTTAAGACACAAGCAATCTTTTCCACCCCTAGTTAGGGGAACTACGGAGACTCTTATCCTCATTGTCCAGATGAGGTACGTAGGCAGTGGGGTAGGGCCCGTTCGAGCACAATCTTTATTTTCCCTACATTTTTTCCTTTTCATTTCTTTTTCAGTTACCTTTTCTTTTCTTTTATCCAGTTGAGTTCCTTTTCTTTGCAGCAGTTTTTATTTCTTCACCCTTTGAAACAGTTTTTTTGCAAGCGTGGACCCCGTCGGGTACGACGGACGATCTGGGGTGCTAATACCTTCCCAGGTCGTAACCGACTCCCGAACTCAGTCTCTTTGGTTCGCAGGACCCGTGTCCTTCCTTTTCTTTTCTTCTGGTTTGTGCAGCATTACCATTCTCGTTCCTTCGGGATAAAAATGCCTGGCTGGCGACTCTACCTGTTTCCGTGCCACTTTCGCGTTTGTACCAGGATGAAAATCCAGGGAGCGACACCTTGCTCGCGCCTTTGTTGGCCAGCTTCACAATGTGATCCTTGAGGCTAGGCATGGCAGCTGTAAAAAAGAGAACAAGTCAGCTCGCTGAATAAAAACAACAAAGGTAAAAAAGAAGCAAACACAAACTACCTAAGAGACGGAGAGACTCCCCGTCTGATTTACATTCGAGCACGACTTTAGTGTTGATCAGCCGAACCTCGAAAAGGGGCACCCCATCGTCATCCAAGATAGGGTTGTCGAGCCCGTCCACACATGTCGAGAGAGTAAAACTCTGGACATAGGCCACCAATTTTTCATAAGTCGATACAAGGTTCTCGGGCTTCAGGCAGAAATGATCGGTCGGCCAGTTGAAATGATTTCGTTGCCACTCAAAACGTTCCTCGCCCCGGGCATCTCGCTGCATACTATAGATACTGTGTAGAGCACACGAAGTGAGGGGCTTCACCGTGTACCATCTGTTCTTGAAGTTTCGGACAGAGTCATAATAAGTCTTGAAAAGCCTCATCGGCTGCTTGAAGGAAACTCAGCTATGACACCCATGTGCGCTCGACCGCTGCAGGTGGAAGACCCAGAAGAAGAGGGGCAAGGTGCAACCAATCTTAAGATGTTGGCATACCAATTTGAACTCCTGAACGAATGTGATAACATTAGGATGAAGTTGAGAAGGGGCAAGGTCGAGACTCTTTAAGATGCCCGCCTGAAAGCCGGTGAAAGGGAGCCGGATCCCCGCTTCTCTGAAAGCAAACTCATATATGGGGAACTGCGTTCCCTGAAAAGCCGGGAAGATCCGTTGCTCGGGGAAAGGGGCATAACACTCCTAGTTGTGAGGTTCCCCGGGGGCCAAGTCCTCCACGATCGTGTGGGTCGTACGGTGATCTTGGATAAAGCGTGAACCCGTCTCCAATGGCTCCATCCGACCCACGATAGATTGGCATCCCTGGAGGAGGCGGGCATATTCATGTCCATAGAAGGTTCTTGGTCGTCCCAGTCTTCCTAATCCACTTTTATGTCGACGTCCTACAACAAGAATATCCTCGACTCTTTGATCCGCGTTACCTGAAAAGTAGAGGAAACCAGTGAATTCGACGAAGCATCAAATTCACCCTTCCACCGTAGTCCAAGTGAAAGGGAGGAGGTTAAGACTGAGGATAGAGGTGCCTGACACACTCATCTCAACCCAGAGAATGCTCAGGACATCCAAACAACTCCCGAGACATTCATCAAAAGATGCCCGAGATATTCATGAAAAACTCAAAAGGTGCCCGAGACATGCAAACGATGCCTGAGGGATTCAACGAAAATTCATGAGAATTTACCGGCATATTCATGGCAACCCCATGAAGTGCCCGGGACATTCATCATAATCCTCCCAAAACAGGCCCGAGGAAGGGCCTCCTCGGCTACTCCGGTGGGAAAATCACCGTGTGGATAACAAACTAAATCTAATCTACCATAAAAAGGGAAAAAGGCTTTACCTGACATGTTTATGATGAAGTGACGGTACAACAACGATGATGGCAGTGATGCGTTTCCGGTGAGAGAAGGTGAGCATTCGGCGACCGTAAGAGGAAAATTGAAAAGTGAAAAGTGAAGAAGTGTTCCCTTAAGCCCTTTTTATAGACTCCGCGTGGGAGGGTGTGCCTGGGTAATCATTTCCTAGGATGCCTATATTGCCTAGGACGTCAGACATTTAATACGCCGTCGCACGAAAAACGAAGCGACGCGCATTAAATGCCATTAAGGAGGGAAATGAAAAGACAAGACACATCACTCTTGGGAAACTCAAGGGACACCAGGCACACTTATCTTCAACTACTTAATAAACGCAATCACGTCCTCGACACCTCAAAGACGCTGGCAATCCGCACGAGCAGGTAGTTCTTCCAAACATAACAGAGTTCTAAAAAAAACTACAACAAAAATCGGGCATTTATGTCCTCGACGCTGCAAAAAAAATGCAGAAAGCGCGTATCGTCGACAACGTAAATCACAAAAGAAGCAGCAAACACGACTCCCCGAACACTGGAAAATATACTCAACAATGACTGACCTCGCCGCCATGAACCTTACGCCCGACATACGTCCTCTTAAGTCATCACTCCGCTCCGGAGTTGCAACTTGGGAGCTCCTGTTCTGGACTAGGCCAACGTAGTCTGCGTTGGGCATAGACCCAGTTGTCGGGCATGGCTCATGGCCCATTACACTGAGACATGGGGAGAGCGTATCCCCCACGTGATCCATGTCATCCAACTGTCCACTCTTACCTCCTAATATGTATGGACAGTTGGACCAAGGGCAAGACCACGTGTTAGGTTTTAAAGGACCTAAGTGGTCCTATTAAATAACTTAAAGGACTAAAATATGTATTTAATTAATATATGAGATGACTCAAGCGAGAACGCTTTGCTATTATGAGAAATGAGAACAAATAATTATAAATTTTAGATCTATTTAATTAATATCAATGAGTCAGATTTTTTTTTTAAATAAAAAAGACACCTGAGATCTTATAATTTAATGTTCACATATGAGACTAATTATTTTCCCCCAAAATATATATCAGACCAATTATTTTTATTATAATTAAATTACTAACAATATAATACGCTTCTATTTCCGCCACAGTCAATCCTAATCCTAAATTCAATATTCTATATTTTTCATAGAAGTTGCATAAGGAACCTACTATTCATCATCTCTTAATCTTATTACTATCCCAAAAACTCAAAGATTCACCTTGTTTAAAGTGAGTGATGTTTTAATAAAGATCTTTATAGTAATATTATCATATAATGAAAACTATAATGAAAATTGTGAATTATGTTATCTTATTTTATAGTTATAATATCGTATTAATATATAAAAAACCAATGAGATATATAATTTTATAGTTATTATAGTATGTCTCTATAATTTCAGTAATATTTCATATCTAATATTAGATGATATTTAAAATATTATATATTTATATTTATATTTATATGATTTTATTATATAAAATATTAGATATTAATATTGATATTTATATTATTTTCTTTATTCAAGCATGAGTCATAATCATGACGGTGAATATGAACTTGGTAACATAGAAGATAATTCCATACCTCGGGTAAACGAGCATTTAAATTAATTATAAATTTTTGATGTTTTTTTTTTTCATTTAAATGTGGTGTAATTCAAAGTTTTTTAATAATTTATTTTAAGGTTTAAAAGATAAATGAATGGGTGTCAAATTATAAAGAAGAATTGAAGCCTAAGATATGACAATTATTTGATTGAAGAATTTTATAAAAGAAATGCACATACCGTTGGATTTAGTGTCTGTTGCTCGTCCGAAAATAAAAACAAAGCAGGAGTGAAGCGTTGGAAGTATTTTGTTTGCTCAAAAGAAGGTTACAAATCATTAAAAGAGGAAATTGAAAAAGAAAATGCACCCTCTATTAAGGTTCGAAGAAAGAGTCTTACAAGAGAAGGATGTAGTGCTAAAGCTTCTTTCAAACTATCAGAGCAAGAAAAATATGAGCTTTCTCGATTCCATGAAAGTCATACACATGAACTTGCCACGCCAAGGAAGAGAAAATTTCTTAGATCGACAAGAAAAGTGAACCCTGTTCATATGAGTATATTATATGTTAATAGTTGAGCAAATGTTGGATCATCCAAAACATATCACTTATTAAAAGAACAACTTGGAGGTTATTAAAATGTTGGATGCACACAAAAGGATCTCCAAAATTGCTTGAGAGGTGAAGACATTGACTAAAGATTCTGACGCGTGTGTGTTTATTGATAATTTTAAGAGGAAACAAGAAGAAAATCCTTCATTTTATTATGCATATGACGTAGATGTTGAAGGTCGATTAAAACATATTTTTTGGGAGGATAGTATTTGTATAAAAAATTACAATTTGTTTGGAGATGTGATTTCTTTTGACACTACATATGAAAAACAAATAGTCTATGACTTTAGCACCATTTATCAGATTGAACCACCATAGACAATGTGTTTCTTTTGGAGTTGCCTTTTTAGCAAATGAGAAAAGTGATTCATTCAATAATTTGTTTGAAAAGTTTTTGGAAGCGATGAGAGGATATAAACCAGATCTTATAATAATGACTGGCTCTCGCATTTGTATGATATTAGAAGTATGTGGATTCGTATGTGGATCCCAACATATTTTAAAAATATTTTTTTTGGGTGGGATATTGAGAACAATGTCTATATTTGAGAGTAAAAAATCTTTTAACCGCACCTTTTTGAATTCTAATATTGGTTTGGTTGAATTTTGGATGAGGTTTGAGACTCCATAGAAGCTCAAAGGCATAAGGAGATACTTGCTAATAATGATTCCTTACATTCTCAACCAATACTAATGTTGGATCGTGGTTTAGAGAAGCACAAAAGAGATATGGATCACATGTGTAGATTGTGAAATTGAAAGTAAAGATGTGAAATATGCGGTGAAAACATTACTTATCACTACGCCAAAATTGGCATTACACAGCGCAACAAAGACACCGTTTTTTACAAAAAGCGCTGCTATAGGTCTTTGGAAAAATTCGCTCAAAAAAGCGCTCTCTAAACCTTAGACAACGTTTTCCATAAAGCGCTTTCTAAAGTGTCACCTTAGACAACACTTTCCATAAAGCGCTTTCTAAGGTGACCCTTTAGAGAGCGCTTTATTGAGCGAACATCGCTTTTTAATAAAAGCGTTGTCTTTGTTGTTTGGTACAATTATATTGAAAAACATCAAGAATCACAAAAAATAGCAAGGGGGGGGGGGGGGGGGGTTGGGTTTCAAACCCACGCCCTTTAGGTAGGGAAATGAATTTTAAATTATATTAATATATCAAATTATATTTAATATATTTTAATTATATTTTAATTTATTTAAATTTATTCAAATAATATATTTAAATATACATGTTTTAAATACAAACATTTTAATTTATTTTAATTATATTTAATATATATAAATTATATTAATATATCAAATTATATTTAATATATTCTAATATATCTTAAATTATATTTTAAATTATTCAAATAATATATTTAAATATATATGTTTTAAATATAAACATTTTAATTTATTTAAATTATATTTAATATATATATTTATATATATATATATATATATATATATATATATATATATATATATATATATATATTATATTAATATATAATTTAAAATATATTAATTTAAAATATATTAATCTAAAATATATTTTAAATTATATTAATATATCAAATTATATTTAATATATTTAAATTTATTTTAAATTATATTTAAAATTATTCTTATAATATATTTAAATATATATGTTTTAAATACAATCATTTTAATTTATTTAAATTATATTTAATATACATAAATTATATAATATATAATTTAAAATATATTAATTTGAAATATACTTTAAATTATATT
The DNA here is from genome assembly GCA_963966055.1 of Lathyrus aphaca. NCBI lineage: Eukaryota > Viridiplantae > Streptophyta > Magnoliopsida > Fabales > Fabaceae > Lathyrus > Lathyrus aphaca. The sequence goes on from OZ014519.1 coordinate 187,438,101, forward strand.
AATATATCAAATTATATTTAATATATTTTAATTATATTAAATCATATTTTAATTTATTTTACATTATATTTAAAATTATTCAAATAATATATTTAAATATATATGTTGCCACCTTATTTTATATATTTATGGAGTGAGAATAATAAATGGATGAGACGTAGCACTGCTGGTCAATGAGGTTTGTGTGTTTGTTTACCATATTTTGGGTCTGGGGTTAGAATCCCCCTCGCCCTAGACTCATTTTTATTTTCTATTTATAGGTTAACCTTAGAAAACGCTTTTTAAAGAAATCGCTCTCTAAGGTAATTTATTAAATTATTATTAGAAACCCAAAGAAAGCGCTTTCAAAGGAAATCGCTCTTTATTATTAAAACTATCAGAGACCTAAGAAAGTGTTTTCTATGAAAAGCGCTCTCTAAAGTCAATGATTAATTAAAATATAAAACTTTTCTAATCATTTTCAAAAACCCTTTTCACTTATTTGCTTTCGTTCTTGTTATTCTCCATTTGCTTTCGTTCTGAGCTTTCCCCATTGTCGTTGTTCTGAGTTCATTGTTCAAGCTTTCGTTCTGAGTTCTTTTTGTGACGAAGATACATTGTCTGAGTTCTTTTGTTCTTGCATTGTTTTCGTTCATGCTTAATTGTCGTCGTTTTGAGGTACGTCGTTCTTTGTGATGTTGTTGTTGTACTGCTGTACATTGTTGTTGTTGTGAAGAATAGGATTTGTAAACTGATTAGGTTAGTTAAAGAACTCAGAACGGGAATGTTGAAAACTGATTTTGTAAACTTATTTTGGTGATGAATTATAAACTAATTTTGTAGTTTAGGTTATAAACTAACTCAGAACGGGAATAGTAACAAAAACCCTTACTATAAAAGAAGAAGTCTTGCGAGTAAAGGAGTAAAACATTAGTTTATAAGATAAGAATTGTGATATATCTTTTAATATTAATTAGATTGTTTAGTTTGTTATAAGAACAAAACTTGTAATGTGAACTAGAGTAGGGAACATTCAATTCAACACCCTTGCCATAACCTATTTTAGACTACAAGAACAAAACTCAGTAAATAATCTAAGCTGAAAAAAGAGATGTCTTTTCGTATGACAATGCTACCATAGACAACACTTTTAAGCGCTCTTATAGGTCAAAAAGCGCTCTCTTTGTCCTTTTTTGCCATAATGTATAGTTGATAATAATGGAGACAATCGTAAATTCCGTGAGGTTATTTATACTATTTGTGATACTGATGCAAATTGTTCATGCAAAATGTTTCAATCTCAAGGCATACTATGCATGCATATACTTTGTGTCCCAAAGGTTAAATGTATAAATGATATCCCAACTAAATACATTGTAAATAGTGTTGGATAAAAGGTTTGATAATCTTGGATTTCTTGAAGAATCGTGTTTGTTCACTTTCCGAACAAAGTATTTCGACCCTATTATGCATGGGTTCACGAAATCTTTGTGGGGATAATACTACAAGAACAAATAGTTTCTTGGCACAAGAAATTATTCAGTAAATAGAAGATTTTATGGTTTTGTTATATGTGTATCGAAAAACTAGCCAAACGACTCCTTATATAGGAGTTCGAAAATTCAAACGGAAAGACACACCATTTCGGAAATGGATATGTCCGTTGGGGACCCCAGCCAGGGGCTCTGCCCCTTGGAACCCCACGGGGCGCTGCCCCTTGGAACCCCGTTTAAGTTATTCGCATTCAATTATATGTTGGCTTGACGAGCGTGCACTCCGCACTACCCTAACTCGTTTCCAAACTTTAACGTATAATTGCTTTGGCCTGTAGTAAATCCCATTCATATTAAAATGCATTGATGACACTAAAATCACCAACAAATAGGTGGACCAAGTTGCCAACTAGTAAGTTTATTTTTAGTGTTGATGACAAGGTAATGGAAGGATGTTCTAAACCAAATCTTGTAAGTCAACTTATATCAACTGCATGGGATTACTTTTCACTTGTATGCATATTTCTGGACAAAGTAAGGAAACATTAATTATTATAATAAATGAAGCTATTAGCATGAAAAAACAACTAATTGAATTTGAAGGTAGTTCTACACAAACCAAAAATAAAGAAGTTGAGTCCTTAATTGGATGTAATATTCCTAAAGAAGTAGAAATTCATCCACCGCAAATTTCAAAGACAAAAGGAAATGGTAAACGAACTAAAGGAGGAAAAGAAAAGACTATTGAACAACAACAAAAAAGAACAAGACTTTGTAAAACATGTGGTAAATATGCATATCATGACAGTCGTACTTGTCATAAAGTATCCATTCCATAATTCGGTAAGCATTCTTTTTATACTTAATCACTCACATATAATAAAGATTTAATCTGATATTTTTTCTATCTTGATTTATATGCAAGAATTTACACATTTATGAGCTCGATAAATAACTTCTTTAAAAATAAATTTGACATCGAAGGAATTCAGAATTTTGGAGTTTTATGTTTTTTTTTTGCAGAATCCTTATTAGTATAATACCTTGAATAAAAAGATAACACTAATTAGTTTGTATCATACATAACTTATAATTTCGACAACAAGTACAACTAAATAAAAACCCACCAATAGACACATTTAACCTATTATTAAATGCTTAGTAGATTCCAACATATGAAAATCTGTTGACCTTAATTTGCTTCCATCTGAAGGATAACTAGCATATTTTATATATTCATGAAAAATACACACAAAATAGTTATTTATAAGTTGAATAAATAAACTGTAAGAGACAAAGACATGATTTTGTATGATTAAGCTAGTAGCACCCAAGACAAGTTGATTACTCATGCAAGGCATGCGTTGGGTCTGAAATGCAAAAGCAAATGGAGAGACACAGCGCATAGCATGCAAAAGTAAAGCTTATGATTAAATATTCAACCGACCATGGACCCATTCACTTCTTATCTTCACTGTGAACTCTTAAGATTAAGAGAAAAAATAATAGACATGACCTAATCAGTGATCACCTTAATAGTAGAAAAGTTCAACTGTCATTATTATATGTCACCCAATGATTTGTGCTACCATTTGTGTCTTATTTCATGCATGATTTCACTACGTTCTTTTTCAACATAAAGAATCATTAACAGTCATTGTTTGATTTATTTCTCTATTTATCAATTCTAGACATCAAAGTATTCCTACTTATGATAAGGATAGAGATAATCTCAAGATAAATTTATTTTCTGGGAAAGTATTTTAAAACTGTTGTAATTGTTTTGTTTATAATTATTGAGATGATTGTTTTTGGATTTACAGAATTCAGATAGGATTCTGTAATTACTTTTGTTTGGGGCCTCATAGACAGCTAGGGACATATGAGGAGGGCACTGGATAGCGTATATTATTAGCTTAGTATTGTGATTAATGATTGTCAAGAAGATGGTGTGTGCAAGTTATCTCAACTAAACTATCAAAAGAAATATAGAAATTGGATTTTACAATTTTTGGATAAAAAACTACATATCATTCTTTCCAAAATATCATACTAAATAAGAATCCTACACATTCTATCACTAAAATTTTTCATCAAAGTTTTCTATATAATAATAATAAGGGATAAATATACAACCCCATACCATTATGGCGTGATTTAATTTTTCTCCATTTTAATTTTTTTTAATAAAGACCCCCTTATAAAATCTAAAATCAGAAATTACCACCTCATATTACCTCAATGTTGAATGTGCCTTAGATAAGTGATTATGTGGCTGCTGACTGGGCAATACATTAGAAATTTGAAACAGAACTCAGTCAAACATGTTGTTTTCATCAAAAACCAAAAATCAAAATCAAAAGCTTGGAATACGAAAATAAAAATCTGGAGGTGTTGCAGCATTACTCGTCCCAAAGCAGATTCGGTGAATAGTTTCTGGTTTTGCAGCATTACTTCACTGGTCAAAATGCATACCAAGGATGTTTGTTCTTCCTCGTCCCAAAGCGGATTTGGTGGTGGCCCCGTGCCCGCCGGCAACATGCACACCGACGCCATGGCGTTTACTTCGTCTGGATGTGAGTACGGTCTCGTGGAGACATCCAAAGAGTTTGAAGCTCTGCAGGAAAAGATGGAAAAGCTCCATGCAAGGATCACAGAGTTGCAAAAGAATCTGAACCTCCATTTGAACAGTTTCAATGGCTTGAATCTTGACGCATCTTCCTCCATGAAAACAAACCCTCTTCAACACAAAACCCTAAATCGAAATTGGGGATTTTTCTTCCTGAAACCCTAAATCGAACAGGCTTTTTTACTATAATAGTGACAATTTTTTATTCTTAATAACCTAATTTTGAATTTGTTACTTAAAAGTTTTTGCCTCAAAAGTTATTATTCCTATCTTGCGCACATAAAAATGCTTTTGTCATTCTTCTGCATCTTCCAACCAACTTTCTCAGCAAATTTCAGCATCTTTTTTGTCTGATCTTGCGGGTGGAGAACGACGGAGGTGGGAGAGGTTGATGACGATGGTGAGGTTGATATTCGATTACATGTGTGGTGGAAAACCTAGATTTCATCTACATCCCAATTTTTATTTTTTATTTATAATATTATATTAAATATTTACCCAGTCAGCATCCAATTACCCAGTCACCCATCATCCAGTCAGCATTGAGGTAATAAGGGGTGGTAATTTCTGGTTTTGAATTTTATAAGGGGATCCTATTAAAAAAGACTTAAAGGGGGGAAAACCAAACCACACCCTAATGGCAGGGGGTTTGTATATTTATCTCTAATAATAATAACAATAATATTAACAATAATAATAATATTAATAATAATAAAAGTTATATGTCCATAATAATAATAATAATAATAATAATAATAATAATAATAATAATAATAATAATTTATACTTATAGATAAAGGGAATACATCCTCATGTGTTCTAGAGAGAAGAGAGACATTCTCTTTCTAACTTATCGCGTTCTCTCCACCCTTGTTGTGTGTTTTTCTTGGGTCTCCAAAACCATTTCTCTCACTCTCCTTTTGTGACTATTTTTCTTCTAGGTTTTTTCACCATTTCTTTATTTTGGTGCTTTCGGTTTGTTTTTTCTTTAGGCTTTTGTTTGTCGCTAGATCTGTTTTCGTTAACCTAAGTCTCTCTCGAGTTGTCTTTGCCATGGAGGAAAAAGGGAAAGAACGATGGAAGGATGTTCCATTGTCAGAAGAAGAGGAAAACGAAACAATCAAATAAGATGTAGAAATTGGAGGTGAAATCTTCAGCAAAACTCTTATGGGCAAACTATGAACGAATAACCCTTTCAATGTGTGTGCTTTCAAGTCTACAATGATTCAAGCCTGGAGATTGAGGAACCAGGTAGACACACGGGATCTGGGGAAGAATCTTTTCCTATTTCGTTTTTCAATAAAGAATGATACAAATGGGTTTTCAAAGGGGGTTCATGGAATTTTGATAGAAACCTTCTTATTCTTGAGAGGGTTTCTGTAGATGAATAACCATCTGGGACGGAGATGCATTTCAGGAGTTTTTGGATACAGGTATATGATTTACCATTAAAGTTAAGGTCTGAAGCAATGTAAATGCAATTGTGGGAAATAGTCGGGGAGTGTGAAAAGGTGGATCCAAATGAGGCTAATATAATAGGTAGATTCTTGAGAATCAAAGTTAAAATTAACTATAATCAAATATCAAGAGCGAAGGTTGGAGGTTTTCTTCAAATACGAGCGTCTCCCTACCTTATGTTTTGTGTGCAGAAAAATAGGGCATTAACTCAAATATTGTGAGGAGATTGGTGTAAACACCCCAAATTTGCCCTCACCTATTCACACCATGGCTTGTGATCATTTCATATGCATAAACTCAATCATATCATCTCATATTGTATTTTTGAATCACTGCATAGTTTCTAAGTCATCTGCACTTAGGGTTTGTGATCTGAGCAATCCAAGAGCCTCCTGAGCCACTCCAAAGGCCATCAATCAATTCAAGGGGATCCATGTGTGTTCTTATATCATATTACATCCTCTCAAAGTCAAGAATGCAAAAGAATCACAAGAACTGGGTTTGGTATGGATGCAGAGCCAAGTTTGACTGCACAGTTGACCTAAAATTAGGGTTTTGGTTTCAAAGGCTATAACTCCAAATTTTTTGGTCATTCTTGTTTCCATTGGTCTCCATATGGTATAGGGAGGATGCATATCAATTTTCATGAAGAAATTCCATGGGGAAGTCAACTGATCAAGGGTTGACTTTCTGGACAAGTCAGTGCAAAATCAGGGCATCTGAGGCCCCCAATGACCCAACCAAGGGGTGATCTTCATCATTTTGAGTGTATTTGGTCTTTATTTGATCATGGAAGAAATTAGAAGTTCACAAAATCAAGAATTTGGAGTTTTTGCAAAGTTGACTTTTTAGGGCATAGTTGACTTTTCAAGAATATGTCATTTTTCAAGCCTTGATTTTTGATCCAAGAAAGCTTCAAATGAAAAAACCTTGGTCATGAAAGTTGTAGATCACATTTTTCCCTTTTCAAAAAGTACAAGAACATGATCTAATTCTTCTTGGATCAAAAGTTATGGTGTGACAAAGTTGGCCAAAATCACTTATTTTCAAGACATGCCTCAAATGAGAAATTTGCAAAATCATGAACCAAGGCCATTTGTAACTTCTAGTTGACATCAAACCAAGGTACAAACATCACATAAGTCCTAAAAATCAGATTTGGACCAAGAGATCACATGTTCATGGTTTGTGTAACAAGGCATTTTCATGAAGTTTCAAAAGAAGCCAACTTGCAAAATCACTCATGACACTTCACCCACTTGATTTCTTGGATGCTGAACCAGCCATAGCATCTCACCTCACCATGCTGCGCCAGCCCTAGCCCTTGTACCAAGCCTAGCACCAAGCCATACCTTCCTTACACAAAGAGTGGACTTTTGGCAAAAGCAAACTTACCAATCAATAAAGGCCAGGTCAAATCATCTGACCTATAGGATTATTTTATGTTATCTATTTGCAAGCCAAAGATATCAAGAAGCAAGGCTGAAACAGGCCAGAACAAGACATTCACAAAAACCACCCCATTTGCATTTCCCTTCGAATCTCTCTGCCCAGCTCACAAAACACTAAAACCAACTTCACCAATCATTTCACCATGTTCCATAGAGCATAAACCAAGCAAAGCCTAAGCCTGAAACCAGCAAGAACTCCACTTCTCCATTTTCACTCCAACTTGCAGTTTCTTTCGAAACTCACTCCACAGCTCACCAACATCCAAATAAACTCCACAAACCTTCTCTACTCATCATCTGGACCACAAACAACCCTTCACCAGTGCCAGAAACATCCTGAACCACCATCACCATTTTCAACTGAGCTTGAGCAGAAGTTGCTCAAACTCCTCAACCAGCCAGCTTAAACTCTTTCTAAGTATTCAAGCATCACTAGAGGGTCAAGTGGAGTGGATTACACCAAGAGGGAGGGTCAGAAAGTTGCTGGAGTGAAAGCTTCGAATCTCAGGTAGCTCAAGAAATATTTTTCCAGAAATCATTTTTTAAGTTCTAAACTTGTTCTCCATGCTTCACTGATTGTTCTGATGCTTTTAGTTTTGAAAATGGTGATGAAATGAGAATGTAATTGCTTCCTGAAACTTTTTTGCCCTAGTTCTTGTTTGATTCGATTCAGCCTTTCATGGAAAAATAAATTTGTTTTGTTTGAGGGTTATGATTCGTGAGTGAGTGGGAAGCATTTCTGTTCATTTAGATTTCATTTTCGTAACGTGTAGAGTGAGTTTGAGGTTTTGGATGAACGGAGAAGATGACCGGAACACTGTTCCGGTCATCTGAGAGTGTTTAACGGCGTAATTAGGGCATAAGCATTTAATTAGCTGATTTTGAATCTGAACCGTAGGATGTGGCGCCAGGTCTCTTCCCGCGCGTGTAACTTTGAATCCAGGCCCTAGGATGTGTTGACTTTTATTTAATTCAGTTTTAAATTCATTTTTAATTCATTTCTTTTCATTTTGTTTGCATAATTAATTTAAAATAGCAAAAATGTCTTAAAAATTATGAAACTTTTTCTCAAAAGTTTTATTAATTTTTAAGACACAAAAATATTTTTTTTTTTTAGCATTAAAAAAGTATTTTTAAATATTTAAAAGATTATTTTTAATTGATTAATGAAAATTAATTTATTAAAAATACTTTTAGGTATCTAAAAATCACCAAAAAATTCATGAAATGTTCTAAGACATTTAGAAACATTGTCCAACCTTCAAACCAAATTTCTTTTTTGATCTTGATGCATTTTGATAATTTTTCATTGAATTAAAATCATTTTTATGCATTAAATTGATCAAAAGTTTAAAAAATCATTTCTGCCTATCCATGAAGAGTTGGACATTGATTCTTTTTGCATTGCATTGTGTTTAGCATGTAGTTTTTGGGATAAAATGGCCATGATTTGATATTTCATTTTCCAATTGTTTGACATTTCTTTTGTTTAGGAACCCTAAAAACCCTAGAATCTTGCAAAAATCATAACTTGAGATTGGTTAAGAGTTGAGACCTCTCCTTTGGGCATTGGTTTAGTATGAGATTAGGGATCCTTTGTGTGGCATTTTCCATTTTTTATCTTAGGGTTTGCTTCTGGTTTTGGTTTGTGTTTGATGTTTGATTCATAAACCCTAATTTGGGCTTTCATATGCATCCATTTTGCATTCTCTTGCATAACATGACTCGCCATGACATTCCATGCTTCCATGTGATTCATTAGACATCTTAAGACATATTAGAAACATGTTTGATCATTGCATCATGTATTTGCAATGTTGTATGCCATGAGCACTTCATAACTTTTCATGTGTTTTTCATGGTTCCTAACTTGCTTCATTTGCATTCATGAACTTGTATGATCATTTCCATGTGCTGCCTCATGTTTGTAGCATCTCATAGCATCATTAGCATCATGTACATGCTTCTGGTTTTGCCTCTCATCATGTCATATCACCCCATTTTGCATTGCATTGCATTTTCCTTTCTAACTTTTCAGGTGGTAAGTGGATTTGAGAAGTGAATTTGCCTTCACTTCTCATAACTTCTATTCATCTCTCTCTTGCATACATGCTGCATTTTTTATATGTGTTTGAGTTTGATCTTGCTCATTCTTCTTCTTCCCACTTTCTTTCTTCAAGTGACTTGACTTCTTGAATGAAGCAAGTTACTTTGCTTCTCTTGATCCTTTCATCTGCTTCCTGGTGGTTTCCTTTGAAGATTGTTCTTGAAAACCTCACAAACCTTAGGAACAACCAAGCATGACAATGATTAGGGTTTTGATTAGTCTCCCCTCTTAGTTTTACCTTTGTGTCTCTTTTGAGTCTTCTCTACTCATCTCATAATCAGGGACTAAACCCTAAAGGCTTTAAGGCTTTGTGATTAAGCTTATGCCTGCATCCTTCTCTTAGGATGGAGTGTATAACTTTAATCCTAAGTGTTAAACCCTTAATGTGTTTAACTCCTTTAATCAATTCACATAATAATCATCAAGACATCACACTTGTAACTTGGGCCTTGCATTAGGGTTCTAATTCTTCCTTAATTGGTTAAGAAGGACTAACCCTAGTGTTAATGGACAAGTCCCCCTCAAGTTGTCTTACAAACCCTAAAAAACACTTCATCATCATATCATTAAATAAAATCCACTTAATAAAGGCTTGTTTTGTCATGAGTTTAATCCCTAATCATGGATTAAGTTGAGGAGCTTTCCTCAGCTTAAACATTCTCATCTATTATCCTTCTATTAGGATGGTGTAATGAGTCTGTTTAATCCTTGATTATGGCTTAATCTCATTACTTAACACTAAACAAAAATCACAAAAACATCTAAATAATCACAAGTAGGTTAATGATCTTAATCCTATACCAAAGGTGATTAAGTGTGAGAATCTGACTTCACACTTAAGGTATTCTCATTACCCCTAATCAGAGGGAAGATGTGATGAGTTTACTAAATCCATTGGTTTAGGCATAAGCTCATTTTCCTATAACAAACTCCAAAAATAATAAAAGACTGAAAACTCAAAAACAAACAATAATCGTCTCCTCCGGGATTCTTTTCTCATCACCTTCATTCATAACCGAGAACTTGCTTCTTCCGTCTAATGCAAGACAGTTTGCATCTGTGCCAGACAGATCATACACTTGAGCATAGACAAGTGAGCAGTTCACAAGTCAATTCATCCTTCAGTCTCTTTGGGTCGAACTACGGTGTTCTGACTTCCTCATTGCACGAGAGGATACGTAGGCATAACTTAACAGTTATCGAACAAAAGTCTCTGTATATTCCCCCTCCTTCCAGCTTTATTCTTTAAGCCTCATGATCTTGAGCATCTTATTCCTGTTCCTACACTGACACTGTACATACTGCACATCACATTTCTTTTACACTGACACCTGTACATTCTTTTCCAGCTATTTTACACACAAATTGCACTGACACTACCCCTTTAAAACACAAATCTTTTAAGCGTGGATCCCGTCGAGTACGGCGGACAATCTGGGTGCTAATACCTTCCCAGGTTGTAACCAACCCCCTTTCTCAGTCTCTCTGGTTCGCAACCGTCTTATCCATATCTTTTTCTAGGCCTATGCAGCATTGCCTTTCCTCCGGGATAAAAATGCCTAGCTGGCGACTCTATTCATCTCCAGTGAGTTCATGGCTGTGTGTTCTCATTGTTCCTTTCGCCGACCGTTCGCGTCTGTACCCCATTTGACCCGGCTTCATTTGGTGGGAGCGACAGCTTGGCGACTCTGCTGGGGACCCTTATATTGCAACCAGGGCTTCTGGTTCTTTTTGTGGGTTCCTCCTAGTGTCGCTCCCGGGATTTTCATCCTAGTACAAACGCGAAAGTGGCGCGGAAAGGTTAGAGTCGCCAGCCAGACATTTTTATCCCGAATGAATGGGAAAGGTAATGTTGCACAAACCTGAGGAAGAAAGAGGAAGGACACAGGTCCTGCGAACCAAAGAGACTGAGCTCGGGAGTCGGTTACGACCTGGGAAGGTATTAGCACCCCAGATCGTCCGCCGTACCCGACGGGATCCACGCTTGCTTGCTTGTTTCAAAGGGTGAGAAAACTATAATTGCTGCTGAATAAAACCGCTAACTGGAATGGAATGAAATGAGAAAAGAAATAAGAAAAGAGAATGGAAAGAAAGGGGGAAATGTAGGGAAAATAAAGAATATGCTCGAATGGGCCCTACCCCACTGCCTACGTACCTCATCGGGATAAATGAGGATCAGAGACGCCGTAGTTCGTCTAACTAGGGGTAGAAAAGAAATTGCTTGTGAATTAAAGGCTTGAACTGCCTATGTCAATGCTCAGGTGTTGCAGGCTCGGACGACGAGTGCGTTACCGTCTTGCAAAGTGACAAGTAGGAGCAAGTTCGCGTACGGAGCGAATGAGATGAGAAAATAATTCCCGAAGGAAAGACGTTTATTGTTTGTTTGTGTTTTTTTAGAAGCTTTTATGAGTGTGTCACAAGGAAGTGAACTCAAGCTCTCACCAATGGAATGTGCACTTGTCGCTACATTCCAAGATGAAATAATAGAACAAGCACACTCAAGTAAGGAGAAGATCCCCAAAACTTGAACCCAAATATTAGGGCTTAGGCTCACTAACTTGTTTACTTATTAGATGTTTTGATTATTTACATGAAGAAGTGTTTTTTATGCTTTTCCTTTTGAATAAGATACCTTGATCAGACTTGTGCATCACAAGGTAAACATGTACTATCCCAAGATGGGAAGACTACAAGCATACCTCATGGAATAAGGCTATGGATCAATGTATCATTTCAGATTTATTAAAGTGTTTTTTAGAGTTATGAGATGAGAAGAGAAAAAGAACCAAAAGGATCACAAAAGGACAAAATCCTAAAAGGGGGACTAAAACAATCCTAAGTTATTTATCATATACAAAAGGGAGATCCTATGATTAATGAGGTATTCTAATCCTAAGAAAGAAAAGAAAAGAAGAAAATAGAACTTAGAAATCAACTTACTTCCTAAGGAAGGTAAGTTGTTTCTAAAGAAAGGGAAAACCTATAAGCAAGCACCAAGTGTTAAGGCAAAGACAATTAAAATGCATAAGAGATAAGAATGAAGTGAGGCTTACCTCAATCTTCCCCCCTACAAAACAAAAGTTAGCATGACAATGCATATTGAAAGTAAAATCAAAGCATGAAAGCGATTAAGTACCATAAACGTCCTAGAATGGAACTAAGGTTCAAAATAAGACCTAAGTCTAAAGGTGAAGGTACCTAAAGGTTACATGACTTCTAAAGTCAGTAGCTACATGATATATGTCCCTAGGTATGCTAGGATACCTCACAAATTCAAACTATGTCAAACTATGTACAAAAAGTTCACATAAATTCAACTAAATGTAAGTTAGGGTTCAAGGATGAAATATGAGTGCATATGGCTTACAAGCATGAATTAATACATGAAATGAACATCAAAGTCAGTAGTGAATGCTTATGAAGATGGATTAATGAATATACAATCATGGATGCAATGGATTAGGCATATGGAGTAATGAGAAGAAGATATGAGAAGAAACGAACAAAAATCGCATAAGATCGCACATGATGAAAGTTAAGGAAGAATGGAATGTGAATATGAATGAAATGATTATGGGTCAGTAGCATACAAGGTATGAGATGCAATTAGAATGCATGAATAGGCATTAATGATTTCCATATAATTCATGTTATTATTTAGAGGAGAAGAGAAGCTAGTTTAAGTTAAAGTATGTCCAAATAACTATGCACTTTAAAGCACCAAAACAAACCAAATGATTATGGTTCAAAAAATGATCTATAACTGGAATTAAGGATATAAAAATGACCTATAATAAACTCCTAAAAGTTACCAAAAAGTTCATCAACCAAATGGCATGAATGCCCTCTTAACACTTAAGTTATGCGACACATAAACACATGAATCAACCTAGGATCTAGGTGACATGGAAAAATAGCAAAAAGCCTTAAAAAATTATGAAATTAAATACCTGGAATGATATAGTCATTATCTTACATTATCCAAAAGGATTATACAAAATTATGCACCAAAGTGCCAAAACAATTCCTTGACTAGCAAGGTAACAAAACATGATCACCAAAAACAACTCCACAAAGTGGATCAAAAAGGGCACTAAAAATTATGAAAAAAATGCCTAATGAACATCAAAATGTCACAAATTACAGTGATTAATCACACACAAAAAATAGGTTTCACACCTATGGGAAAAAATCGATTTCGATCCCTTATGCCAAACCCTTCCTTTTTGGGACAGCTTGTGATCTAAAATCCAAATAAAATATTGAAACCACCCAAATCTGGAAACAAAAAATATGACAAATTAATTAAGAGGATAAAGATCACTCATGAATTTTTCCAGAATTTTATCACACCTAAAACTATTTTTAATAATTGCGACGAAACGGGCAAAAACGATATTTTAAGGGAAAGTGAAAGGAATCGAATTCTCTAATCCGTAACCTAATCCCTAAACTCCGAAATCGACACATATCAATATATATCACAAATAAATCCAATGCCTCAGGTGGGAGGTCTCAATATGCACCTTAAGTTACATGATCCTAAGTCGCATACAACTAGAATGATGCATTAAAGTAGAGAATCGAGATTACTTACTTGGTCGAAGTGCCGATTCTTTCACATAAAAGAAATCCAAAAAAACTTCAAGCCAAGCCTTGTAATCTCCCATGAGCAAAATAAATGCTCATCTTCCATAATTGCTTTGTGAAGATCCCCCATAATCGAAACAAAAACAACGACACAAAATATCATTTGAATCCAAAGGCATCCCACAAATAAAGTGGAATACCAACCAAACGACCGTCGTTAAGATCTTTGCGAGAACCTTGCATGAACTCAACAAACACATTAGAAACAAAAAAGAGGTGCAACCGGAAGTTGCACCTATGTCTCACAACTCAAAATCAAATAGAAAGATGAATGTACGAGTCATGGACATGCATTGAAATTTACGTTTCAAAACGGGGCAGCACTTATGCTCTAACATAAACAACATGCAAATTCAAACCAAAATCAAATAAATTTACATGCAATGAATGGAAAATGATCAACAAACATAAGTACAAGTCAAAACAAGATCAATGCATCAAAATTGCACCAAACCGAACTTAAAAAGCCTTAAAACGAAAAAACGCGTCAAAAATCACCGACTCGGAATTGAACGAAAATCGCATGGTAACTTGCAAACGTGCCAACGGATTCAAATATGCAATCGGATTTTGAAAATTCCGCTCGGAAGTGGTACTTTTTAGCCGATTTTATCGGCTGGCAGTAGCGAAATAGCCGAAAAAAATTGTCCGAAATCGACTAAAAAGTTTACCAATGGCTCCGGAATAATCAACAAAGTCAATTTACACTATTCACATTCGCGAAAATGCGCTACGGTTAGGAAGTTATGACCAAAACGCACTTATCGACACGCGACATATGAACAACATCAACAATTAAGCTTCAACCTATCCTATTCCGAATTTACACAATGAAACAAACATGAATTCAAAAGTCAAGCACTTCAATCAATATCAAGTCACAATAATTAACTCTCTTAAGAATTTTATCAAACATCTAACATGCATCGATTAGTCTATGTCAATTTTAACAATCATTTCCAATTATGCATAACAACAATTATTAGGATCAATTAATCAAGCATCAATCAACAACCACATCAAGAATCAATGCACATAATCTCCATAATATGAATTCAACTTCAAAGTTCAATTCAAGAAACAATGCAACAATTATTCATGAATTAAAGTTTAAGAAGCTTACCGAATGAAGAATCGACGAAGAAATTGTGAATCCGGAGGAAGTGAGACGCGATCATGAACGGAGGAGAGGAGGAGAGGCCGCGTGGCTGCCGGCGGCGGAAGATGGTGGTCGCACGGTGGTGAAGTTGACCGAAGGTGGTGGTTCGTGGCGGCTCGGCTATCGGAAGCTTGATCGGAGTTGTTGTGTTCTTGAGTTCTTGATGAAGTTGTTGTTGTGTTCTTGAGAAAGAGTTGAGAGAATGAACTTTGATCCTTTAGAGAGAGTTTGTGAGAGTTTTTTGGTGTTTGTAAATTATGATTGAAGTTATGAGACAAATTGTGGGTCAAAAGAATATATAGTGGAGTGTAAAATGAAAGGCAAAAGGTAGAATTTTGGCTTAAGTGAAAATAACAATATCTTCGGCAAGAAATTTAGACTCTGAACCTTCCACAACATCGTCCGCCTCTGAATCACGGTTGCAATGCAAAAATAACGAACGTCATACGATCAAAATCGAGTGCAATCGATACGTTTAAGCTGCAAGACGTCACTGAATAAGTTGTTTTTTCGGCTTATTTGGTGTCCGCTACTCGAAAATGTGACGAGGTCAACCTCTTCGGAGCATAATCTCGACTCGACTTTGTCAGCAAAGTTGTAGATCTATGAGTCAGTGACCTGGTGTTAAAATCTAAGCTCAACCGGACAAACGACGAGGGAGATATGAATTTTCTCGTGAAACCACTTTCAGCCTTTTTCTTCGGTTCAGCACTTCAGTTTTGTGAAATAAACCAAAACAATAATCTTTGGAGCACCGTTCAAACTCGCATTTGTATTTGAACTTGAAGAGGATAAAATTTTTGAACCAACGCTTCAAGAATGGGTGCAATCCGATGAAAATTGACCGAGTTATGAATTTTACAAAATCTGACAGACAATGCAGTGCATCAAAGAACCTTATTGGTAATTCGCATTTTCGAGATCCTTCCGCTTGGACCGAACCAAAACTGAATTCACATAATGAAGATAACATCTAAACGGAATTTTAGGAACCGAAACGACATCAATTCGATAAACGATCCAAGAGTTATGAATTTTTTAGTGTTCAAAACTCACCGGTTCAGCACTGTTTTTCACTATGTCGACTCTAAAGACTCGCACATTCTGAGATCTTCTTCAAAGAATTAGTTCTCGGCCAAAACCCAAAAGTTGGAAAGGATATCAAGATGGAACTTTTGGCATATGAATCTCTCAGACATGTTGACCCAATAAGAAGTTACAAACTCTTGAATACCGCTAGCACAGTTAATCGGCGAAACCGAAATTTCAGAAACAAATAAATCCCGCCATTTTCCTTGATGAATTGGCCTCCGAGCCGAACACAAAAGTTGTAGAGAATAATGAAACGGTCTAAATTATTGAGTTTCAAGCCAAAATGAGTTTCTGAGCATAAGTTACAACTTTTGCAAACTGCACCATAAAACTGATATTCAGCTTAAACTCCTCTGAATCAACCGAGAACTTTTGGCTTCTTCTGAGATTATTGTGCACGTGCCGCATGAAGAAATAAAGGCCAGTCGCAACCTGTGAAAGCTCAAATGGAGATGTATGTTCATGTATGTTTATGATGCAATTGTGATCTAAATGCAATGCAATGTATGAAAGGATATGCTAAATGGCATGAAAATGAGAGGGCAAATTTTGAGGTATTACAGCTGCCCCTATTCAATCATCTGTTAATCTGAAAAGGACGGTAGCACGAGCTATCGACCATTCAAGATAAACTGTGATTGAATACCAAGAAGACCAGAAATTTGCACTCTGACGAAGAATGCAACACCGGGAAATAAACCCAACCAGATGACGCTCTGGGGATATGAGGTGTAGAAAAAAGCAGACGAGCTTCTTCCAATTTGAAACTGATATCTGGAATAATAACATGTTGACAGACGAGTCTTCAAACCATCCTGTGACGCCAGGAACCGGACATACGAGTCCTCAAAACACTGCAATACAACAATCTGAGACAGACGAGTCTTCTAACAACCCTGTGACGCCAGGAGCCGGACGTACGAGTCCTCAAACACCGCATACAGCATGAGACAGACGAGTCTTCTAACAACCCTGTGACGCCAGGAGCCGGACGTACGAGTCTTCAAACACTGCATATAGCATGAGACAGACGAGTCTCCTTCGGATTTACCTGTTACGCCAGGACCGGTAATGCACTTAAGTCTGTGGGATAGACATGCAATCAAGGTAGACGAACCTTCTTCATATATTATCTGCGGATATATGGTATAAGACAGACGAGTCTTCTAAGCAAACCTGTTACGCCAGGTGCAGCAACCATAATTGGTGCTTGAGACAGACGAGCCTCCTTCGGATTTACCTGTTACGCCAGGACCGGTAACCATTTCGACATTAATTCCCACTGTCAGGATTCGAAACCTCTTCAATACAGACGAGTATTGGATGATCATCAGGATAACACAGACGAGTGCCATAAGTCAATGATACAGACGAGTATCAGACGATGATCTGAGAAACACAGACGAGTGTCTCAGGCAATGATACAGACGAGTATCAGCCACTGGTATAGACGAATACCAGAAATTCAAACACAGACGAGCATTTGAAGTAGCAATACAGAAATACCAGGGTAAACAACAAATCCTCACATACAGATGTAAGCTAGCACAGACGAGTGCTGAGGATGATACAGACGAGTATCCAAGCAAAGCAGACGAGCTTCAGAACACAAACGACTTCTGGGGGATAAAAGCAGACGAGCTTTAAACAAACACAGACGAGTTCTGGACAGTTGTAGACGAGCAACAACAGAGAATACATATCAAGGCACAGACGAGTGCAGCGAATGATCTAATACCAAACACAGACGAGTGTTGGGAGGTTGCAGACGAGCAACAACAAATATCATATCAGAACACAGACGAGTGTTGAGGAGTTGCGGACGAGCAATAACAACTATCATAACCAAACACAGACGAGTGCTGGAAATTGCAGACGAGCAATAACAAGGTAACCATTTCAAAGCACAGACGAATGCTGGAAATTGCAGACGAGCAAACAGCAACTGATATAACCAAACACAAACGAGTGTTTGGAATTGCGAACGAGCAGAATCAAAGTAATCATAAACCACCGCTGGGGAAAGCAAACGAGCAATACCACAGAGCTAACACAGACGAGTGTTGAAAGATGCAGACGAGCAACAATAAAGCAGTAATATGTCCTTGCTGGGGAAAAACCTGCTTAGGGATAACACAAACGAGTGTTGACAAACGCAGACGAGCGGTAGACAAATGCCTGATTGGCAGCAAGAGATACAACTCTACAGGGGAAGACAAGTCAAGAGGTCTGGACACTCAACTCTGACTGAGGTGATGAATACCTGGCTGTATCATCAAATACCCAAAAGTATGGCAACTTGGCTGAGAAATATTTCACGGACGGAGGTGAAAATCCAATATGAACTCTGTGGGGACCGGATCATCTTCAGACTTGGCTGGGGAATCAAAGGCATGGCACCGCTGAGGGAGCAAACTGCTGGGGAGGAATGACACCCCTTATACTGCTGAGAATTGCCCCTGTCTGAAGGGAAACTTCTGCTTGGGGATGATACCCACCTTCTGCTATCTTGCTGGGAGAAATTTCAGCTTCCACTTTACTGGGGATGATAGATAATGTCAATGATAAAGCTTCCCGCTAAAGATAAGAGCTCAAGTTGTCACTTGCTGGGATAAGAGATAAATCCTCTCATGTTGGGAATGAGAGATGTAAGGCGTCTCATGCTGGGGATGAGAGACGATGATATCTTTCTGCTCAAGAAGTAACCTTCCATTTGTCGCACTACTGGAGAAGGAATTGTCTAATGATACTTGCTAAGGAATTCTGATCAATGAAGTCCGCCGACGAAACAACTCTTGAAGTACTGTGCCGACAATGGCTTTGCCCCCCAGCCCTGGGTGGATAGGTCGCCAACTAATCATGAGTGAACAATGGTTCTTTGCAATTTTCAACTCACCTTAGATTAAGGTCCATCGGAAGAAAATGTCTCAAGAGGATTTCACAGAAAACATGACATACGAAATGCCTCGGTGTCTTCATACTCTTGGAGAGATTCGTCGGATCTCGAAATAACTGCCCTAGACTCCATGGTCTATGAAAGAAATTTGCCTCACAAGGATTAATGAAAAACCTCATATCACCGTGAAATATTATGCCCCAGTATTTTGACCTTTGGATAGGTGCTTTGGATTTACCGTCTTCGGGAGAAAGTACTTCTCATGCTCTTAGGATGGCCTGCCCCGGTACAAGTCTTGAAGTGATCACCCCTGAATGACTGTGTTTTGAAGAAAACACCCATGCCAATTGTTCTTTGAGAGATTGGATCTCGAAGTAATTGCCCCAGTTTGGTTGAAATTTGAATACATGCCTCAGACTAATGGCTCTTTGAGAGATTTGAATCTCGAAGTGATTGCCCCAGCTTGGTTGAACTTTGAAGAGATTGCTCGACATGATTTCCCCAGATTAGTTGGCTCTTACCACGACTGTTGGGAAAGTCCCTACTCAATGGAGTTTTCTTGAAAAGTGCACCTCGATAGATTGTCCTTCGGAAGTTTCAGACTTCTCAACTTGGCAAGATTAAGCTTCTGGACTGAGATTCCATATGTAAACTTTTATGATGCCAAACAAATGTATGTAAGCAGAAAATGTTTATTTTAAGAATGAAAATTCTAATGCAACACACATGTTAATCTTGAAGTTTTACTGTAAAAAGATGTCGCCAACCTTCGTGAGTGAATCACTGGTTAAATACGACATTGGTTTTTGATGAATGAAAGCACGCACATGCAACACCAACAAAGAACTTTTAGCACAACTCATAGGAGTCAGGAACGCGATCTTGTGGTAGTACGCTCTCAAGATAACCCTGCTTCAGTTAGGACTTTTGAGGGTTGTATCGTGGTCTGGTTCACGGTTATAAAAATAAAGGATATAGGCTCGAAGTTTATTTGTGCCCACCCATCTTCGTGATGTTCTCCATTCCTATGTTCAGCTAGCTTTCACAAGCGCTCACTTCTCAAAAAGGGTTTTGTGATGGTTGAGGAACCAATTACGCTAACGGTTTAAGCACCAATTAGGTTGTCATTTGGAGTCAGTCACCCCTCTTATCATTGGTGTCTGTGCCACACGACTTTGTTCTTGTTTTAAGGATCTTTATTGTGAAATCCTTTTCGTCTTTCGCTTTTGCATTATTTTTCTTATCCCTAACTTTTGCCTGGACTGGTTCTTGTGAATCTTTGATTGTGAAGTCCAGCGGGATGCCCTAATTTTTGCCTAAGTAGCTTGTTTTCAAGTTTCGACTTAGCAGGCTTCCTCATTCATTTTTTTTATTCTTTTTTTTTTTTTTGAACAAATCGTGTGACACTGTTTGTCTTGATTGCTTTGAAAGGGTCGTGACTGCCTCATTCTCTGGTCAATGATTAATAACCAATGTGGTTTCCGGTCTTTGGACTCTTGATTTGGATAACCATTGTGGTTTCTGGTCTTTGGACCTCTTGATTTGGTACAACCAGAGGTAATGGATCCTCAGATGTACACTCCTTTTTGAAATTTAAACGCTCGGTCAAACTAACTGACGCCTACCCTGCCCCTGGGTTAAATGCAAGGTTTTTTTTTCATGCGAAAAGAAACTCCTACTTCAAGGCTCAAATGGGTTGGCGAGGGTCTATCTCCCTTATATCTCCGGTGTTTAGGATTTGAAACAATGCCTGTACATCATCAACATAGTCTTTCTCAAAAGCACACAATTAGAGATTTTTGCGTTTTCATTTCGTCATCCTCCTTAATAGAGTTTAAACACAATAGTTGGTATTGCAATGCACATACACAAAATCATGAGTGAATACGAATGGATTACTTCAAGAAAAACATGTGCATTTTATTATGGCTATCATTCAAAAACAAATAAGTTTCATGCATGCATACAAATGTTTAAACAAACAATATAAACTACAAATGAAAATGCAGTAAAGAAGCTGAACATTGCCGTCATTGAGGAGACTTGACTCCGTCTGGACTTATCGCTTCTGAAGATGCCCTTACAAACTGGGAGGTTGATTTGATGAGGAGACTTCAATATCTGGGCAAAATTTCTGGCATGATGACCTTTGCACCTTGTACTTGAACACCTCACAGTTGTCAATGGTATGCCCAAATGCCCCTGAGTGGTACTTGCATCTAGCATTCACATCGTGGTTTCCATTATTGAGGAGGCCTAACTCCGTCTGGATTTATTGCTTTTGGAGGCTTTCAGCAGTCAGCAGTCTGGATGTTCAATCTATTACTGATTCGGTGCCATATTCCTACGTTTACTTGGTGTGAACACAATAGTCTCGGAGTCAATGAAATTCGCGATCTTGTATTTACCTTTGTCTCTGAAAAACTTGAAATCTTCAATTAAATGGCCAGGTGCCCCAGAATGATAATCATACTTGGAATTGAAACCCTAAGGGAAGCTTTATTAGAGATGATCCTGATGTGGCTAGCTCAACCAATTTGAATCTGAGCAAATGAGGAAACTTGTTGCACGTACGACATCAAAATATGATCAAACTTCTTCTCAAGTTGTTTTGGCCTTTACCCGTATTCTCTTCCCCTAGGATTCTTTTGGGAAGCTGAGGTTGGATGCTAACAAATGAAGTCTTGAGGGAAGAGGCTAATAAAGTTAATAAATAAGGTTGCTCGGAAAGATCTTGTGATCTCCTGCCTACGTATCTCCATTGACCAATGGAGAATCAGAGCAGCGTAGTTCCCCTCAATAGGGATGAAAATAGCTTTGTTCAGAATTTCCATAACCAAGCTCATCTGAGTCTTCATCTGGTTGACTTCCTGTTTCAGCAGTTTCTGGTTTTGAAATAAAGCTTATACCTCTGCCCCGAATGGCCTCAGCTGGGTCTTCCTTCGATTACCTCTGCCCAGAGTTGCTTCAAATATATACCTCGATGATTGTGATTCAAGTTGTCCATTCTGATGAGAAATCAAGTCAGGAAAAGAATTTGTCTCTGAACACCTGTCAAGAATGCAAGGATGTATGCAAATGCCATGTTCAATTATTTCTGAGGAATCTATCTGCTTTGATTCAAGTTTTGACACAGAAAAATCTAACAACATGATTCAGACATGTGATCCTCGGAAATAACTGAACATGTGTGCAAAAATGCTATGATTCCATGTATGCAACAAGCATGTGATCAATGGTCTGATACTGGTGTTGAGCAGTGAACCAACTGTCTGTATAGAATCACAATAGCGGCACCATCTCTGTATAGAACCCCATAACTGAGAACCCAATAACTGTAAAACTGGATCGCATAATAGCATAGTCACTGATGGTGTTGAAGTTGAACAACGAGCCAAGTGTCTGTAGAGAATCATAATAACAGTCACAATATCAAGGTCACAATGGTAATCACAGTAACAATCTCTGAATAGAAATAATACGTTCACCATTTCCGAGAAATGGCTCATGACCAAATCAGGGAAGCGGTTTGGAATTATGTACTACTCAGGGAGGCCTCAGCTGAGTCCGGGAAACAAGGTCATCCTATGCGATCCCCAGGTGGGCCCTCGGATGCGAATGGGTTTGCCACAAAATGTGGGCTGCCACTGTCATCACTAAAGAGGGATGTTTCCACAAGGTTCTCAATGATCGGTCCCCAGCTGCACATAACTATCAAGGTTATGTAATGAGAGAGGAAGATCCCCAAATCAAGACATTTCCAAGACAATCGCAACCTGGGTGTGGAACTCACTACTACCCCCATGACAAGATCTCATGAGGCCAAAGTGGAACCACTCTAAGTCCTATGGTGCACTCGAGCCGGGTACTTGGCTTATATCTCTCAATAACAAGTAACACCCATCCCACCAAAGAAAACCAGCACAGCCAGACAGTCCAGTATAATATGATGCATAGAAAATAAAATACTAAAAGCGGTAAATAAATGCGGTAAAGTAAAGCTGTAAAGTAAAAACTGTAAATAAAAACAGTAAAGCTAAACTAAAGCACACAGCAACAAACAGATAAACACTCAAAGAAACAAAACCAAACAGGCGCTAGGATTGACTCTACAAGGGGAACCAGAAGAATCAGGTTAAGTCCCCAGCAGAGTCGCCAGCTGTCGCTCCCGGGATTTTCATCCTAGTACAAACGCGAAAGTGGCGCGGAAAGGTTAGAGTCGCCAGCCAGACATTTTTATCCCGAATGAATGGGAAAGGTAATGTTGCACAAACCTGAGGAAGAAAGAGGAAGGACACAGGTCCTGCGAACCAAAGAGACTGAGCTCGGGAGTCGGTTACGACCTGGGAAGGTATTAGCACCCCAGATCGTCCGCCGTACCCGACGGGATCCACGCTTGCTTGCTTGTTTCAAAGGGTGAGAAAACTATAATTGCTGCTGAATAAAACCGCTAACTGGAATGGAATGAAATGAGAAAAGAAATAAGAAAAGAGAATGGAAAGAAAGGGGGAAATGTAGGGAAAATAAAGAATATGCTCGAATGGGCCCTACCCCACTGCCTACGTACCTCATCGGGATAAATGAGGATCAGAGACGCCGTAGTTCGTCTAACTAGGGGTAGAAAAGAAATTGCTTGTGAATTAAAGGCTTGAACTGCCTATGTCAATGCTCAGGTGTTGCAGGCTCGGACGACGAGTGCGTTACCGTCTTGCAAAGTGACAAGTAGGAGCAAGTTCGCGTACGGAGCGAATGAGATGAGAAAATAATTCCCGAAGGAAAGACGTTTATTGTTTGTTTGTGTTTTTTTAGAAGCTTTTATGAGTGTGTCACAAGGAAGTGAACTCAAGCTCTCACCAATGGAATGTGCACTTGTCGCTACATTCCAAGATGAAATAATAGAACAAGCACACTCAAGTAAGGAGAAGATCCCCAAAACTTGAACCCAAATATTAGGGCTTAGGCTCACTAACTTGTTTACTTATTAGATGTTTTGATTATTTACATGAAGAAGTGTTTTTTATGCTTTTCCTTTTGAATAAGATACCTTGATCAGACTTGTGCATCACAAGGTAAACATGTACTATCCCAAGATGGGAAGACTACAAGCATACCTCATGGAATAAGGCTATGGATCAATGTATCATTTCAGATTTATTAAAGTGTTTTTTAGAGTTATGAGATGAGAAGAGAAAAAGAACCAAAAGGATCACAAAAGGACAAAATCCTAAAAGGGGGACTAAAACAATCCTAAGTTATTTATCATATACAAAAGGGAGATCCTATGATTAATGAGGTATTCTAATCCTAAGAAAGAAAAGAAAAGAAGAAAATAGAACTTAGAAATCAACTTACTTCCTAAGGAAGGTAAGTTGTTTCTAAAGAAAGGGAAAACCTATAAGCAAGCACCAAGTGTTAAGGCAAAGACAATTAAAATGCATAAGAGATAAGAATGAAGTGAGGCTTACCTCAATCTTCCCCCCTACAAAACAAAAGTTAGCATGACAATGCATATTGAAAGTAAAATCAAAGCATGAAAGCGATTAAGTACCATAAACGTCCTAGAATGGAACTAAGGTTCAAAATAAGACCTAAGTCTAAAGGTGAAGGTACCTAAAGGTTACATGACTTCTAAAGTCAGTAGCTACATGATATATGTCCCTAGGTATGCTAGGATACCTCACAAATTCAAACTATGTCAAACTATGTACAAAAAGTTCACATAAATTCAACTAAATGTAAGTTAGGGTTCAAGGATGAAATATGAGTGCATATGGCTTACAAGCATGAATTAATACATGAAATGAACATCAAAGTCAGTAGTGAATGCTTATGAAGATGGATTAATGAATATACAATCATGGATGCAATGGATTAGGCATATGGAGTAATGAGAAGAAGATATGAGAAGAAACGAACAAAAATCGCATAAGATCGCACATGATGAAAGTTAAGGAAGAATGGAATGTGAATATGAATGAAATGATTATGGGTCAGTAGCATACAAGGTATGAGATGCAATTAGAATGCATGAATAGGCATTAATGATTTCCATATAATTCATGTTATTATTTAGAGGAGAAGAGAAGCTAGTTTAAGTTAAAGTATGTCCAAATAACTATGCACTTTAAAGCACCAAAACAAACCAAATGATTATGGTTCAAAAAATGATCTATAACTGGAATTAAGGATATAAAAATGACCTATAATAAACTCCTAAAAGTTACCAAAAAGTTCATCAACCAAATGGCATGAATGCCCTCTTAACACTTAAGTTATGCGACACATAAACACATGAATCAACCTAGGATCTAGGTGACATGGAAAAATAGCAAAAAGCCTTAAAAAATTATGAAATTAAATACCTGGAATGATATAGTCATTATCTTACATTATCCAAAAGGATTATACAAAATTATGCACCAAAGTGCCAAAACAATTCCTTGACTAGCAAGGTAACAAAACATGATCACCAAAAACAACTCCACAAAGTGGATCAAAAAGGGCACTAAAAATTATGAAAAAAATGCCTAATGAACATCAAAATGTCACAAATTACAGTGATTAATCACACACAAAAAATAGGTTTCACACCTATGGGAAAAAATCGATTTCGATCCCTTATGCCAAACCCTTCCTTTTTGGGACAGCTTGTGATCTAAAATCCAAATAAAATATTGAAACCACCCAAATCTGGAAACAAAAAATATGACAAATTAATTAAGAGGATAAAGATCACTCATGAATTTTTCCAGAATTTTATCACACCTAAAACTATTTTTAATAATTGCGACGAAACGGGCAAAAACGATATTTTAAGGGAAAGTGAAAGGAATCGAATTCTCTAATCCGTAACCTAATCCCTAAACTCCGAAATCGACACATATCAATATATATCACAAATAAATCCAATGCCTCAGGTGGGAGGTCTCAATATGCACCTTAAGTTACATGATCCTAAGTCGCATACAACTAGAATGATGCATTAAAGTAGAGAATCGAGATTACTTACTTGGTCGAAGTGCCGATTCTTTCACATAAAAGAAATCCAAAAAAACTTCAAGCCAAGCCTTGTAATCTCCCATGAGCAAAATAAATGCTCATCTTCCATAATTGCTTTGTGAAGATCCCCCATAATCGAAACAAAAACAACGACACAAAATATCATTTGAATCCAAAGGCATCCCACAAATAAAGTGGAATACCAACCAAACGACCGTCGTTAAGATCTTTGCGAGAACCTTGCATGAACTCAACAAACACATTAGAAACAAAAAAGAGGTGCAACCGGAAGTTGCACCTATGTCTCACAACTCAAAATCAAATAGAAAGATGAATGTACGAGTCATGGACATGCATTGAAATTTACGTTTCAAAACGGGGCAGCACTTATGCTCTAACATAAACAACATGCAAATTCAAACCAAAATCAAATAAATTTACATGCAATGAATGGAAAATGATCAACAAACATAAGTACAAGTCAAAACAAGATCAATGCATCAAAATTGCACCAAACCGAACTTAAAAAGCCTTAAAACGAAAAAACGCGTCAAAAATCACCGACTCGGAATTGAACGAAAATCGCATGGTAACTTGCAAACGTGCCAACGGATTCAAATATGCAATCGGATTTTGAAAATTCCGCTCGGAAGTGGTACTTTTTAGCCGATTTTATCGGCTGGCAGTAGCGAAATAGCCGAAAAAAATTGTCCGAAATCGACTAAAAAGTTTACCAATGGCTCCGGAATAATCAACAAAGTCAATTTACACTATTCACATTCGCGAAAATGCGCTACGGTTAGGAAGTTATGACCAAAACGCACTTATCGACACGCGACATATGAACAACATCAACAATTAAGCTTCAACCTATCCTATTCCGAATTTACACAATGAAACAAACATGAATTCAAAAGTCAAGCACTTCAATCAATATCAAGTCACAATAATTAACTCTCTTAAGAATTTTATCAAACATCTAACATGCATCGATTAGTCTATGTCAATTTTAACAATCATTTCCAATTATGCATAACAACAATTATTAGGATCAATTAATCAAGCATCAATCAACAACCACATCAAGAATCAATGCACATAATCTCCATAATATGAATTCAACTTCAAAGTTCAATTCAAGAAACAATGCAACAATTATTCATGAATTAAAGTTTAAGAAGCTTACCGAATGAAGAATCGACGAAGAAATTGTGAATCCGGAGGAAGTGAGACGCGATCATGAACGGAGGAGAGGAGGAGAGGCCGCGTGGCTGCCGGCGGCGGAAGATGGTGGTCGCACGGTGGTGAAGTTGACCGAAGGTGGTGGTTCGTGGCGGCTCGGCTATCGGAAGCTTGATCGGAGTTGTTGTGTTCTTGAGTTCTTGATGAAGTTGTTGTTGTGTTCTTGAGAAAGAGTTGAGAGAATGAACTTTGATCCTTTAGAGAGAGTTTGTGAGAGTTTTTTGGTGTTTGTAAATTATGATTGAAGTTATGAGACAAATTGTGGGTCAAAAGAATATATAGTGGAGTGTAAAATGAAAGGCAAAAGGTAGAATTTTGGCTTAAGTGAAAATAACAATATCTTCGGCAAGAAATTTAGACTCTGAACCTTCCACAACATCGTCCGCCTCTGAATCACGGTTGCAATGCAAAAATAACGAACGTCATACGATCAAAATCGAGTGCAATCGATACGTTTAAGCTGCAAGACGTCACTGAATAAGTTGTTTTTTCGGCTTATTTGGTGTCCGCTACTCGAAAATGTGACGAGGTCAACCTCTTCGGAGCATAATCTCGACTCGACTTTGTCAGCAAAGTTGTAGATCTATGAGTCAGTGACCTGGTGTTAAAATCTAAGCTCAACCGGACAAACGACGAGGGAGATATGAATTTTCTCGTGAAACCACTTTCAGCCTTTTTCTTCGGTTCAGCACTTCAGTTTTGTGAAATAAACCAAAACAATAATCTTTGGAGCACCGTTCAAACTCGCATTTGTATTTGAACTTGAAGAGGATAAAATTTTTGAACCAACGCTTCAAGAATGGGTGCAATCCGATGAAAATTGACCGAGTTATGAATTTTACAAAATCTGACAGACAATGCAGTGCATCAAAGAACCTTATTGGTAATTCGCATTTTCGAGATCCTTCCGCTTGGACCGAACCAAAACTGAATTCACATAATGAAGATAACATCTAAACGGAATTTTAGGAACCGAAACGACATCAATTCGATAAACGATCCAAGAGTTATGAATTTTTTAGTGTTCAAAACTCACCGGTTCAGCACTGTTTTTCACTATGTCGACTCTAAAGACTCGCACATTCTGAGATCTTCTTCAAAGAATTAGTTCTCGGCCAAAACCCAAAAGTTGGAAAGGATATCAAGATGGAACTTTTGGCATATGAATCTCTCAGACATGTTGACCCAATAAGAAGTTACAAACTCTTGAATACCGCTAGCACAGTTAATCGGCGAAACCGAAATTTCAGAAACAAATAAATCCCGCCATTTTCCTTGATGAATTGGCCTCCGAGCCGAACACAAAAGTTGTAGAGAATAATGAAACGGTCTAAATTATTGAGTTTCAAGCCAAAATGAGTTTCTGAGCATAAGTTACAACTTTTGCAAACTGCACCATAAAACTGATATTCAGCTTAAACTCCTCTGAATCAACCGAGAACTTTTGGCTTCTTCTGAGATTATTGTGCACGTGCCGCATGAAGAAATAAAGGCCAGTCGCAACCTGTGAAAGCTCAAATGGAGATGTATGTTCATGTATGTTTATGATGCAATTGTGATCTAAATGCAATGCAATGTATGAAAGGATATGCTAAATGGCATGAAAATGAGAGGGCAAATTTTGAGGTATTACACCTAGCGCTTGATTGATTTGTGTTTACTGGGGTGTTATGTGTTTATTTGTGTTTATATATGTTTTATTTTTGCTTTATGTACAGTTGTTTATCTGCTTTCTTTACTGCTTTACATATATCATACTGTCATGCTGTCTGGCTGGATCTGGTTTTGCTTTGGTGGGTGTGTGTTCCATTGAGAGTTAAGGTCCTATACCTGGGACCTGAGTGACACCTAGGCTAGAGTGAATCATATTCTTTCCCATTCCATCTCGGTCTGGTGCGGGAATATGAAACACGGTTCAGATATGGGTTTCTTCTTGAGAACTCTGCGTTGCAGATTTCCTGCAATGCTAGGGCTATCTGGGAAGCCTGCCAAGTCTGGATGACCTTTAGTATTGACCTTCAGAAACTGAGGTGAATTAGAGGAGGAACTTTTATGGTTATTGTTGAAATTCTGTAATGAGATGTCCTAAGAGATGTTCCAACACTTAATAGGACATTTGACAAATTTAACCAAAACTTTAAACAGCAGGAAAAATAAACAACACAGAAGTTTGTTAACCCAGTTCAGTGTATAACCACACCTACATCTGGAGGCTACCAAGCCAGGAGGAAATCCACTATTAGTAATATTAATTCTAGACTTAAACCACCCTGTTTAATCTATCACTTAATACTTACCCAATGCAATTTCTACCTAAGACTCACTTAGATAAGAGTACCCTACTCACTCCCCCTCAATCACACAGTGATTTTGTTTACAAGTTTAATTAAAATGAAGTCACACTTCAAACAAAACAGCTTGATCTTACTTCACAGTTTCAATCAAGTCACAAATGCACTTTTGCTTAAAAGCTCATAAAGTGGTACATAAAAACAGCCTGCTATTAAAACACTAGACACCCTATTTAGTCTTCTGAAATTCGTGCTAAATTCTATGATTTTCTGTTGTTTAAATAGGTCTCTGAATTTTGGGCTTTCTGTAGAATGATCCAGCCCTAATGTGCAGCAGCTGTCACCTTGAATTTAGGGTTTGTTACCTCCTATATTCTAGGTGCATTAGGTCTTCTGTTTTAATCTGAATCTTCAATTTAAAACTCCCTACAGATGCGCCTTGGTCTGTTTTATCCAGCATTAATTAATTCCAGATAGTTCTCCTTAAATATCTCTGATCTGTTAATCAATAATTAATTCTGGTAGCAGGTCTGAGATGTCTCAACATCTGTTGGGACATCCTGACAAAACTGAACTTAGTCATTTATACAATGTCCCAACATCTGGTAGGACATCCTGAACCAAGTTCACATACTCTGTTTGCTAATGTCCCAACATCTGATAGGACATTCTGAACTGAATTTAACATTTCTTGTTTGGTCAAAAATTCTGCCAATTCTTAAACATCTACAAACTCCCCCTTTGGCTAATTTTTGGCTAACATCTTTTCTGGTTTTTCAGAGTGCAGCAGAAGTTCTTTTTATCAGAGTATATCATTACTTTTCTGTTGAATTTTATTTGAGATTACTCCCCCTCAAACATATATGTGTCCTGTCTTTATCCAGTCTTGTTCCAACAGAAAAACTTATTCAGTTCAGAAGCAAACAAACAGATTTCATTCATTTAAACAGCAATTACATTTGATGTTGTTCTCCCCCTTGGTAGGCACAAAATTAGGGGCCAAAGAACTATTATCCAGAATTACAAATCATTGCTGTCATTACAAATGCCTCACATACAGAGATCACTCAGATTTATCACTCTCAGTAGCTTCCTCCACCTCAGTGTCTTCATCTTTATCAGCTTCACTGTCAGCTTCACTGTCTTTATCAGATGCAGCTGTCTGATCTTCTTCACTTTCCAACCTCTTAATTATTTCTTCAAGCTTCTGCTTTCTAGCTTCAAGCTCTTTGCAGGTGCTTTTTAGCTCAGCAATTAATTCTTTCTTGGAGATTGGATTCTTAGCAGAGGAGGGACCAGCAGATGTCCCAGCAGGTGTTTCAACATCTGCAGCATGGTGACTGAGAAATAATTTGTAGTGAAAAGCCAGGGGGCTCTCTCTCTTGCAGACAATGTCCTTCTCAGTTAAAATTCCAGGGTATTGACTTAGAACAATACCACACAGCAATGATGGAAAAGCTATTGGCAGCTTTGTTGCAGTAGAGATGGCATGCTTCATAGTCTGATCAAAAATATATGCTCCATAATCCATCTTGGTTTGAGTCCCCACAGCAAAGATGAATCTGGCCAGACCAGTTGAGATTGATGAAGTGTGATTGGTAGGCACCCAGTTTGCAGTTCCAATCCTGTTAAGCATGGCATATTTTCTAGTAAGCATGCTCACAGAGAGCTTTCCCTTCACAGGCCAAGCTTTGACCTGGTTTGCAGTGATCACCTTACAGATTTGATTATCTGTTTTCCCTAGCTCATTGGGTCCATCTGTTTCTCTTCCTAGATACTCATTGATGATTTGAGGAGAAAACTGTACACATTTACCTCTAACAAAAACTTTTCTAAACTCAGAGGACTTACCATTTGAGCAATCCTCCTGAAGATTCACAATGAACTCTTTGACAAGAAGTTCATAGCAGGGAGAGAACTCTGAGACTGTCTTGAACAGTCCTGCAGCAGAGATTAGGTCAATGAGTTCTGTGCACTCAAGTGCATTGCTGCTCAGTTCTCTTTCCAAAGCAACCCTTCTTTGGTACACATATTTCCATCTGTTGACACTGGAGACATGATGAAAGGATATATTGTCCAAGGGAGCTTCTGGAACAACAGATGAAGCTCTAGCTGGAGCTGGTTTCTTCTTGGGAGGAGATGTTGGGACATCTGATCCAACATCTGAATCTGATGGTGTTGCAGCTTTTCTCTTCTGAGTTTGAACCTTGCTCCATGGTTTTGCTGGACCAAAAGTGGCTTTAGCCTTGCCTTTCTTTGGACTAGCCTTCTTCTTCTCAGGAATGACAGGTTCATCTTGCATCTTTCCTTTCCTGGACCTTAGCCTTTTGGCAATGCTGGGATTCACAGATGATATGATCTCTGCATCAGAATCCTGTTCTAGATTGACTATTGGAGGGGATTGAGCAGTCTCCTCATCAGCTTGTTGATCAGTAGAAGATTGATCTTCATTTGAGTCTTTAGCCTGTTCCATAGAAACTTCTTTATCACTTTCACTTGAGACCTCTTTCTTGTCCTCAGTCTGTTCAGTATCAGCATTAGATGAGTTTGCTTTCTCATCTGCATATGTTCCAACATCCGTTGGGACATCTTGTTCTGCAGCAGTGTTCTTTGTATCTTGAGCAGGTTCTTCTTGAGGTGCAGGAATGGTGTTCAAGGGAACAGAGATTCCTTTCACTACTCTTTGTTCAGAGAAAACTTGGTTGACAATCTCCTTGATGGAATCATCAACATATTTGGAGTATTTAACATGTGAAGGAATTTCTTTAGCTTTGCTTCTGATTTGATCTTTACCTCTTTTTGGTGTTCTTGCCTTCTTAGTGTGAGAGGCATTTCCCCTGAGCTCGTCTAATGGTGTTGATTGCATTGGCACCATAGAAATAGGGGTGGCATGAACCACGTCTTCCTGGTTGAGAACTTCTTCAGCTGTTTTAGGGTTTTGAGACATTGTTGAGGAAGATGAATGTGCAGCTTTAGGGTTTAAGATTTCTGAAGGATTACTAGTTAATGTGATTCGCTTGTGATGATGTGATGAGACTCTTGATAGCTGCTTATAAGGAATTACCAAATAAGTAGCCGTTACAGTCCAAATGATTAGGAATGAAATTCCCAAGGATCTAGTCCAGACTAGCTTTGCCATCTGGAACTTATGCCATGCAATGTCATATGACATGTTGGCACATCTCATTAACTGCTAGATATCACATACACAGATTCCAAGTTTTCCCCTTAAGTTCTCAAATTGTGTAGCATCCAATGCCTTGGTAAAGATATCAGCTAACTGCAAATCTGTAGCTATATGCTCCAATGAAATCACCTTTTCTTCTACAAGATCTCTGATGAAATGATGTCTGATATCAATATGCTTTGTCCTGCTGTGTTGGATAGGATTTTTAGATATGTTGATTGCACTTAAGTTGTCACAGTACAATGTCATGACATCCTGTGGGACATTGTACTCAGTGAGCATCTGCTTCATCCAAACCAACTGAGAACAACTGCTACCTGCTGCTATGTACTCAGCTTCAGCTGTAGATAAGGATACACAATTCTGTTTCTTACTGAACCAAGAAATCAGATTGTTTCCTAGAAAGAAGCATCCTCCTGAAGTGCTTTTTCTGTCATCAGCACTTCCTGCCCAATCAGCATCACAGAAGCCAGTGAGAATTGGTTTGCACCCATGAAAGTACATTATGCCATAGTCACAAGTACCATTAACATATTTAAGGATTCTCTTGACTTGATTGAGATGACTGACTTTTGGATCAGCTTGATATCTTGCACAAACTCCTACTGCAAATGCAATGTCTGGTCTGCTAGCAGTCAAGTATAACAAGCTCCCAATCATGCTTCTATATAAACTATGATCTACATTCTCACCCTTCTCATCTTTAGTCAGCTTTAAATGTGTAGGAGCAGGAGTTCTTTTATGAGAAGCATTTTCCATTCCAAATTTCTTCACTATGTTCTTGGAGTACTTGCTTTGTGAGATGAACATTGAGTCTTCCATTTGCTTAACTTGCAGACCAAGAAAATAGGTTAATTCACCTACTAGACTCATTTCAAATTCAGCTTCCATCTGCTTGACAAAATGTTTGACCATCTTATCAGACATCCCACCAAACACAATGTCATCCACATATATTTGTGCAATCATGACATTACCTTCTTCATATTTAACAAACAGGGTTTTATCAATCCCACCTTTTCTGTATCCTTGCTTGATAAGAAATGTGGTAAGTCTTTCATACCATGCCCTTGGAGCTTGCTTCAGACCATAAAGTGCTTTCTTGAGTTTGTATACATGATTTGGACAGCTTGGATCAACAAATCCTTTAGGCTGTTCTACATATACCTCCTCATTAAGATAACCATTAAGAAAGGCACTTTTCACATCCATTTGAAATAGCTTGAACTTTAAGATACAAGCAATTCCCAACAGTAGTCTTATTGATTCAAGCCTTGCTACTGGTGCAAAGGTTTCATCAAAGTCTACTCCTTCAATTTGAGTGTATCCTTGAGCCACAAGTCTAGCTTTGTTCTTTGTAACAATTCCTTGTTCATTTGACTTGTTCTTATACACCCATTTTGTACCAATCACATTTATGTCATCAGGTCTAGGTACAAGATTCCACACTTCATTCCTTGTGAATTGACCTAATTCCTCTTGCATAGCACAAATCCAGTATTCATCAGTGAGAGCTTCCTTGACATTTTTAGGTTCTATTTTGGAAACAAAACAAGAACCTGAAATCACTTCTCTTGATCTAGTGCTCACACCTCTGTTGGGATCACCAATTATTAAATCTTTGGGATGATCCTTCTGTATTCTGATGGAGGGAGGTTTGCTTGAATCTTCTGACCTTGTATCATTTTGAGTGAAGTTATATTGATCATTCTTTTCTTCAGCTTCAACCTTGATATCAGCAGATGTTCCAACATCTTCTGGGACATCTGTAGGAGCATCATCAATTATCACATTTATGGACTCCATGATAACATTTGTTCTGTAGTTAAATACTCTATATGCTCTGCTGTTTATAGAGTATCCAAGGAAAATTCCTTCATCACTTTTAGGATCCATTTTTCTCCTTTGCTCCCTATCTGCCAGAATATAGCATTTACTTCCAAACACATGAAAGTACTTCACAGTGGGTTTTCTGCCCTTCCAGACTTCATATATTGTGGACAGGGTTCCTTTTCTCAAGGTAACTCTGTTATGGATGTAGCAGGCAGTGTTCATAGCTTCAGCCCAGAAATACAGAGGTAACTTTTTAGCATGGATCATAGCTCTTGCTGATTCTTGAATAGTTCTATTCTTCCTTTCAACAATCCCATTCTGTTGAGGAGTGATAGGAGAAGAATACTCATGATTGATTCCTTCTGAAGAGCAGAAATCTAAGAACTTTTGATTCTCAAATTCCTTTCCATGATCACTTCTTATTCTGATCACACAGCTGGATTTTTCCCTTTGCAATCTTTGACATAATTCTTTGAATACATCAAATACATCTGACTTTTCTTTGATGAAGTTTATCCATGTATATCTTGAAAAATCATCAACCACAACATAGGCATACCTCTTACCACCAAGACTTTCAACCTGCATAGGTCCCATAAGATCCATATGTAAAAGTTCCAAAACTTTGGAAGTTGTCAGATGTTGGAGCTTTGGATGGGACATCTTGGTTTGCTTGCCTATTTGACATTCACCACATATTTTGCCATCATCAATCTTCAGTTTAGGAATACCTCTTACAGCATCCATAGATATGATCTTCTTTATGCCTCTGAAATGAAGATGACCTAGTCTTTGATGCCACAGTTTCACTTCTTCTTCTTTAGCTAGAGAACAGGTTGAAGTGAGACTGAGATTTTGGGATTCCCACATGTAACAGTTGTCTTTAGATCTGGCTCCTTTCATGACAACCTCTTGCTTTTGGTTAGTCACTATGCATTCAGTTTTTGTAAAGTTTACACTGTATCCTTGATCACATAGTTGACTTATACTGATCAGGTTAGCAGTTAAACCTTTAACAAGCAGCACATTATCTAATCTTGGAACATCTTGACAATCCAAGGTTCCAACTCCCTTGATCTCTCCTTTAGCTCCATCTCCAAAGGTAACATACCTGGATGAATATGACTTTAAGTTTACTAGCAAATTCTTCAATCCAGTCATGTGTCTTGAGCATCCACTGTCAAAGTACCAGTCTTCTTTAGCTGATACTTTCAATGATGTATGTGCTATGTAAGCAGTACTTTTCTTAGACCAGATGAGTTGAGATTTTTGATGCCTCTGCTCTGAGTGTTGTTCAGCTGATCTCCAAGCTTGATTGTTGATCTTGTTCTTGGGAATGTGACTTTGATCAGTCTGACTGTCAGCTTTTGGTCTCCAAACTTTCTTGATGACTTCTGTCTTCTGCTTAGGAGGTTGCTGATTTCTTTGATGTCTAAGCACTTTCTTGGTACCTTCTACTTTCTGTTTGGAGGGTTGCTGATACATCTGATTTGGATATCCATGTAGCTTATAACAGTGAGGTTTGATATGTCCAAATCTTCCACAGTGATGGCATCTCCATCTTTGATACTTCTTCTTCATCTTGTTCTTTCCAGAATGTTGAGACATCTGTTGGAACATTATGTTTGTCTTTGTGTTCTGATGTTGAAGCATCTGTTGGGACATCTTGTTTGACTGTATAGTTTTTGAAGTAGTTTTGCTAGAGCTTGCTTCATCTCTGTTATATCCCAGTCCACTTTTGTCCCCTGAATGTTTATTATTGCAGAGAATAGCATCCAGTGTATTTGAGCTGCTGTTCATCATTCTAACAGATTTGGACATATGTTCCAGCTTAGAATTGAGAAGAGTTACTTCACTTTTTAAGGTATCAATGATTACTTGATCACTTGCTTTTTCTTCTTCTAGTACTTCATTCTGCTTCTTTAGCTTTATGACCTCACTGCATACTTCAGTACTTCTCTTGTACAGATCCTTGAAGGCTTGCTCAAGATCTGCATAAGTAAGCTCTTCACAGCTGGAATCACTGTCATATTCACACAGTCCAGCTAAAGCAGCAATGTGCTTAGCTGATTCTTCTTCTGAATCTCCTGAGTCTTCATCAGACCAGGTTACAGATAGTCCCTTCTTTTGTCTTTTTAAGAAGTTAGGACATTCCTTCTTGATGTGTCCATATCCTTCACATTCATGGCACTTGATTCCTTTTTCTTGACTGGTCTTTTCAGCAAGATTTGATCTTCTGTTAGCATCATAGGTTCTCTTGTTTTCAGAAGAGTTTGTGAATCTTCCACTGGAATTTGATTTACCTTCCATACCTCTGAGAATCTGTTTGAACTGTCTTGTAATCAATACAAGGTTTTCTGATAAGCTTTTATCATTTGCTAGTTCATCATCTTCTTCTTCATCTGCATTTGAAACCAAGGCAATGCTTTTGTTCTTTTTATCATGTGTGTCATTCATTCCCATCTCAAAAGTTTGAAGGGAACCAATTAGTTCTTCAGCTTTCATGGAGCATATGTCTTGTGCTTCTTCTATTGCTGTGACTTTCATGTCAAATCTTTTTGGCAAAGATCTGAGAATCTTCCTTACAAGCTTTTCATCAGTCATCTTTTCTCCCAAGGCTCCAGAAGTATTGGCTATATCCAAGATGTTCATGTAGAACTCATGAATTGATTCATCTTCCTTCATTCTCAAGTTTTCAAACTTGGTGGTGAGAAGTTGAAGTCTTGACATTTTTACTTTTGATGTTCCTTCATGAGTTGTCTTGAGGGTATCCCACACATCTTTGGCCAGCTCACAATGATGCACCAGTCTGAAAATATTTCTATCAATGCCATTGAATAAAGCATTTAGGGCTTTTGAGTTGCCTAGTTCTGAATCTTCTTCCTCTTTACTCCATTCTTCTTCAGGTTTCAGAACTATTGATCCATCTTTGGTGTTTTGAACAGGATGTTTCCATCCAACATTTACTGCTTTCCATGCCCTGTTGTCAAGTGACTTTAAGAATGCAATCATTCTTGGCTTCCAGTAGTCATAATTAGAACCATCCAGTATAGGTGGTCTATTTACTGACCCTATATCTCTGTCCATGTTACAGAATTTGTTTTCCCTAGATCTCACCCAGTATAAACAGGCAGGGTGCCTGCTCTGATGCCAATTGAAATTCTGTAATGAGATGTCCTAAGAGATGTTCCAACACTTAATAGGACATTTGACAAATTTAACCAAAACTTTAAACAGCAGGAAAAATAAACAACACAGAAGTTTGTTAACCCAGTTCAGTGTATAACCACACCTACATCTGGAGGCTACCAAGCCAGGAGGAAATCCACTATTAGTAATATTAATTCTAGACTTAAACCACCCTGTTTAATCTATCACTTAATACTTACCCAATGCAATTTCTACCTAAGACTCACTTAGATAAGAGTACCCTACTCACTCCCCCTCAATCACACAGTGATTTTGTTTACAAGTTTAATTAAAATGAAGTCACACTTCAAACAAAACAGCTTGATCTTACTTCACAGTTTCAATCAAGTCACAAATGCACTTTTGCTTAAAAGCTCATAAAGTGGTACATAAAAACAGCCTGCTATTAAAACACTAGACACCCTATTTAGTCTTCTGAAATTCGTGCTAAATTCTATGATTTTCTGTTGTTTAAATAGGTCTCTGAATTTTGGGCTTTCTGTAGAATGATCCAGCCCTAATGTGCAGCAGCTGTCACCTTGAATTTAGGGTTTGTTACCTCCTATATTCTAGGTGCATTAGGTCTTCTGTTTTAATCTGAATCTTCAATTTAAAACTCCCTACAGATGCGCCTTGGTCTGTTTTATCCAGCATTAATTAATTCCAGATAGTTCTCCTTAAATATCTCTGATCTGTTAATCAATAATTAATTCTGGTAGCAGGTCTGAGATGTCTCAACATCTGTTGGGACATCCTGACAAAACTGAACTTAGTCATTTATACAATGTCCCAACATCTGGTAGGACATCCTGAACCAAGTTCACATACTCTGTTTGCTAATGTCCCAACATCTGATAGGACATTCTGAACTGAATTTAACATTTCTTGTTTGGTCAAAAATTCTGCCAATTCTTAAACATCTACAATTGTAAACACTGTACCTCCGGGTTAGAAGTGTTTACACTTCTCATAACTGATCCAAGTCTGAGGATCCTTGTTTTAGAACACTACCTGTGAGGGGGTTGGGCTGTTTACAGGTTTGCAGGTACCTTGACCTCAGAATACCCTGTTACTTTGTTTGTTTAAGATTACTCCATTTTGGGACAGTTCTTGTGATTCTAAAACCCTGGACATGTGGCTCTTTATTTGAGTCCCCCCACCTTGGTTACTGGATTTACAGACCTCCATCTGGTATTCTTGAATATGTCTTGGACTTATATCAGAGCTATTGATCAGATCCAGCTCAGTCACAGACCCTTGCATATCATTTGCATACATAAACATTGCATCATATTGACATTTGCTTATTTGTGTTTCAGGGTATCCATCTTCATTTGGTTCTGGTTTTGACCCCATCTTCAGCATTGACCCATCTTCATCAGCATCTGCTTCAGTTATCTGCACCATCCAATCAGTGGCCAGTTCTTCAGTATTATCATCAGCATCTGCTCATCTTCAGCATCATGGCTCCTAAAAAGAGCAACATCACCTACCAATTCTTCCAGCCAGAGCTATCTGACATCAGGAGGATTCAGACCCTGATCACTCCAGATCACATACCATTGTTCAGGGAACACTATGGGGATATACTTGATATGGTTATGGATCTGGACCCTTCACAGAGAAGCCTGATCCACACTTGCATCCAGTTTTATGATCCCCCACTGAGATGCTTCACTTTTCAGGACTTTCAGCTAGGCCCTCTATTGGAAGAATACTCATCATTGGTTGGTCTGCCTATCAGAGGTGGAATCCCTTTCAACCCTGAGATGGTCTTTCCTGGTAATGGAGAAGTAGCCAAGGCTTTGCATCTGGAACCTGTCCTGATTGAGCAGCATATGACTTCTAAAGCTGGAATCCCTGGCTTTCATCTGGATTTCTTGATCTCTCAAGCTACCCTGAAAGTTTCTTTAGGAGATTGGAAAGCTGTCTGTGCTTTACTGGCCCTGAGCATATATGGAATTGTATTGTTTGCAGATGAGCCTCGATTCATTAGCAAGAATGCAATCCATCTTTTCATCTTGCAGAACCCAGTGCCCACTTTATTGGGGGATCTCTATTATTCAGTGCATCAGAGGAATGAAAAGCAGAGGGGGAGATTAGTGAGGTGTTGTGCTCCATTGTTCCACACTTGGCTTCTCAGGCATCTACCCAGGACAGATGCATTTTTGAACCCTCATCAGCAGAGAAACTGGGCTAAGAGACTCACTGCACTAACTTCAGCTGATATCAGGTGGTGCACCCAAAGCACCAAGGGCAGGGATATCATCACCAGCTGTGGGCATTTTCCCAATGTGCCCCTAATAGGAGTTAAGGGTAGTATCAATTACAATCCTCTGCTGTTCAGAAGGCAACTGGGCTATGCACTAGTCCACACTCCTAAGGCACAGGACTTGGTTGAGACTCTTTATTGTGAGAACAAGATTAATCTGGCTATTGTTAGGCAGGCTGCCTGGGCTTGGGATCATGTTCAAACCAAGGGAATAACCATTTTGGGGAAGTGCAGCAATGTGGCATCAGCACAATATTATGAATGGTCCCGTTCCAGGGCTCAATTCTCTGGGATGCCCTTTACTATAGAAGATGTGCCTGAGTCATCTTCAGCACCACCCCCTGCCACTATCAGTTTGGAGGAGTTTGAGAGCTTGAAGGAAAGAAATGAGAAGTTAACCCAGGCTTTGCAGAAGACCCTCCGGGAGAGGAGTGATGGCAGGATGGAGATTGAGAGGTTGGAGAAGTTGAGAGTGGAGCATCTGACTAAAATTGAGAAGTCTGGGGATTATATCAAAAAGTCTAAAGCTGGAGAACAAATTCTGAAGAATGCTTGCAAAGAAGCCCAGTTCCAGAGAGTAAGGACAGACTTGTATCTGAAGGAGAGCCAGGCCCGGTGGGTCAGGATCACTGAGGCTCGTGCTCTGGAGGACAAGAGAGTTCAAGACAAGATGGAGCAACTAGAAGCTAGTGCAAAAGAACAGCATGAAGCCCTGGCAGCAGCCCAGAAGGAGATATCAGAGCTGAAGATCAAAGCTGGAGTGAAGAGGTCAAAGGACCAAAGCCAGCACAAGAAGCTAACAGCAGCTGTTACGACCCGGAATCTCCTCATCAGGAATCTCACGGAGCGTCCGGCTGATCCTGTGACCGAAGCACTTCTCAAGGAAGTTCGTGAGGATGAGTTTGGTCTTGGTGTTTGACCATTTGTTTGTTGTTGCTTTCATTCTGTGTATTTTTTTCATTTTTCTTGTAATGTGTTTTGACCCCTCAGAGGGCTTGTATTTGTAAACAAACTATGTACCATTTTGCTTTTGTAATATATGTGTTAGTTTGTTCCATCCAAGTTTCACTTCAAAAGCAACATCAACAGCATCTTCAAGGGTCTGGAAGGGTCAAAACTGAATGCCAAGCCGAATACCTTGAGAACAAATAAGCATACTGCATTGCATGCTAACCCTTTTGTTTGTTTTGTAGGTTTTTGTTTTATTGCCACTAACTCTGTTGTGATGTTCAGGAACTATTGCTCGGCGCCGAGTCTTTCCCCTCAATCGTCCGCACCGTTATCCGACCCGTAGCAACCTTCCGGGCATTCAAATGGATCAGATGCAGCAGGACCTTACTGAGGTCAGAAATCAAATGGCAAACGAAAGGCTAGAAATGAGGAATCAAATGACGCAGTTTATGGAAGTCATGAACAACATGGCTCAGAGCCAGGAAAGATTGAGGGCCATGGTGGAAAGGCAGAATCAAGAAGATCCACATATAGGGACTGCTGGCACCAGCAACAATGAAAGGGTCCAACCCCATGTCAATCCTCCTGTATTTGGACCACATCTCCATCCTGAGGTCAACATCCCTGCAAATGTTCAAGGGACTGCCACTGCA
Organism: Lathyrus aphaca; assembly: GCA_963966055.1. Lineage (NCBI taxonomy): Eukaryota > Viridiplantae > Streptophyta > Magnoliopsida > Fabales > Fabaceae > Lathyrus > Lathyrus aphaca. The sequence goes on from OZ014519.1 coordinate 187,479,632, forward strand.
GCCAGGGTACTTCAAGAAGACCCCCAAGAGGACCAGTTCACAGTAATGGGTGCTGGGGAAGAAGCCTATGACAGGAGGCTGGATGAGATAGCTGAGAAATTGAGGTCCTTAGAGTCTCAAAACTCTTTGGGTTTCGACGTCATGGACATGGGCTTGGTAGACGGGGTCAGGATCCCCCATAAGTTTAAGCCTCCTTGTTTTGAAAAATACAACGGGACTTCATGCCCCCGGACTCATTTACAATCATTTCTGGGAAGGCTGAAGGCCTATACTATGGACGAGAAGCTTTGGATGTTCTATTTCGAGGATAGCTTGACTGGAGCGTCAAGAGATTGGTACTCTCACTTGACAAGGGCAACTATTAGATGCTGGAAGGACCTGGCAGAGGCCTTCATCAGACAGTATCAGTATAACTTAGACATGGCACCCAACAGGACTCTCCTAATGGGAATGTCACAGTCGTCAAGGGAAAGTTTCCGAGAATATGCCCAGAGATGGAGGCAACTGGCTGCTGCTGTTCAGCCACCTATGTCCGAAAGGGAGATGGCAGATATGTTCATGAACACCCTTCAGGGGACATATATTGACAGGCTGGCTGCTTTCTCCTCCACTAGCTTTGCAGATGTTGTCATAGCTGGGGAGAGAATTGAGAGCCTGTTAAAAATGGGTAAGATATCTGACAATGGTGCAAGCTCGTCCAGTAGCACAAGAAAGCCTTTTGCAGGTCCGAGAAGAACTGGCGAGACCAATGCCATCCACGCCAACAGGGGCAGGCCCCAATATGTTCACAGATCAGTGGCAGCAGTCACCATTCCCGCTCCGGCTCATCCTCAACCAGTTTATCAACCTCCGCAATAGAACTATCAGCAACAACCTCAGTACCATCAACAGAATCAGTATCCTCCGAGAAATTACAACAACAGCAACACCAACAACAACAACCAGCAAAGGCCATTCCAGCAGAGGCCTTCTCAAGCCAACAGGGTAATCGATCCGATCCCTATGCCATATGCTACATTGCTGCCACAACTCCTGAAACTCAACCAAGTTGAGCTAAGGACATTGGCACCTCCGGATCCCAACAGTCTACCCAGGAACTATGACTCCAACGCTAGGTGTGCTTTTCATTCCAATGCACCTGGCCACAGTACAGAAAAGTGCAGAGCTCTGCACATGAAGGTACAAGACCTGGTGGACTCAAAAGCTCTGAATTTTGCACCACCACCCAATGTCAATAAGAACCCCATGCCAAATCACGGTGGTCCCAGAATTAACGCTATTGAAGAAGACAAGCCGTCTTATTTAATAACCAGTGTGGGTCAGATCAGGACACCGTTGGTAGAAATCAAGGCTCAGCTCCTCGAACGTCAAATGTTCCCGGGGTGTGAGTTGGGTTGTGCTTACTGCAATATCTCGGTAAATGGGTGTGATAATTTAAGGGATGGCATAGATGGTCTCATTCAGAGTGGCCAACTTCAAATCACCACATCATTTCCAACAAATCCAGCAATCTCCACAGCAACAACTTCAGAACCTCCTACAACTGCAACAACCATTGTTCCTGACAATTCTTCGGCTTCATCAACAAGTACTTCATATATTATCTCAACTGATCAGTTATCAACAAATCTTTCTTCTACAACTCCAGCACCACTCCATTTTGAAACTCCTACAACAACATCCATCCTTCCACCAATGTCTCCTACAACACCAGCAACAAATCATGAAGATGTCTCAACTGTCACAATATTTTATGATCCTGAAAACAACTCTGCCTACAACTCAGAAGGTGCTGCTCCCATCAGAGCACCAGTTACAATTTATTATGATCCGCAAACTATCACAATTCCTTCCGCAGCTGCAGTCAGTCCAGTCACTATCACGGTGCCTGGACCAGTACCCTATGAAGGTAGTAATGCCATCCCCTGGCATTACGGCTCTGACCTGTACTGTGAAGGACAAAGAATCACCTTTGAATCATCAACCCCTGCACCACAAATTGACAATGTGGGAGGAGGCGGAGGCTTCACTCGAAGCGGACGTCTTTTCGCTCCACAAATTCAGAGACCCACCGCCGAAGCAGAAGCTGCTGCCAAGGCAAAAGGGAAGAGCCCTGTGCAGGAAGATCAAGCTGTTAAAGAAGCTTTGAAAACACCCTTTGATCAAGAGGTTGATGAATTCATGCGAATCATCAAGAAGAGTGATTATAAAATAGTGGATCAGCTTCATCAGACGCCTTCCAAGATCTCAATCCTATCACTGCTTATGTGCTCCGAAGCCCATCGGAATGCACTACTCAAAGTCTTGCACGCAGCTTACGTGCCTGAAGAGATCACTGTCAATCAGCTGGAAGCTGTAGTTGGAAATGTTAATGCTAGTCACGGACTAGGGTTCACCAATACTGATTTGACGACGGAAGGCCGCAACCATAACAAAGCCTTGCACATAACCATGGAATGTAAAGGTGCTGTCCTTTCCCATGTGCTGGTAGACACGGGGTCATCCCTCAATGTCTTACCTAAAAAGGCCCTGGTGAAGCTAGAATATGACGGATTGGCGTTGAGACCCAGCAACCTGGTGGTGAGAGCCTTTGATGGTTCAAAGAGATCGGTTCTGGGAGAGATTGAATTGCCCATAACGATTGGCCCGCAGACATTTAAAACGACCTTCTACGTGATGGATATACAGCCTGCCTACAACTGTCTATTGGGTAGGCCATGGATTCACGCCGCTGGCGCCGTGACCTCTACCCTTCACCAGAAGTTAAAATATGAGTGGGAGGGTCAAATCGTTACAATCTGTGGAGAAGAAGATATTTTTGTCAGCCACCTGGCTACCTATAAGTATATTGAGATGGACGGGGAGATCCATGAAACAATGAGCCAGGGGTTCGAAGCTTTGAATGTCAATGAAACATCTGCTGTGCCTGGTACTTCAATATCATCATACCAACAAGCCCGGAAGGTTGTTGAGGAAGGAACTGCCCAAGGCTGGGGCAAACTGTTATCGGTGGAGAAGAAAGAGGACAAATTTGGGTTGGGTTACAAACCAACTCAACAAGATCAAGCAGCGGCTGCGAAAGAGCCCAACTTTGTGAGTGGGGGGATGCTCACCCCTGATGCTATCAACTGTCTGGAAGACGAGCTGGAAGAGGAACGCAACCTGGAAAGCTGGATTCGTCCAAAGATCCCGGGGAGCAGTATCTCAAACTGGTCTTCCCAGGAAATTATAAGAGTTACTCATGCAGAGTAATTATTATTTCCTGTATTTTATAAGCATGCATCAAAGTCTTGCATCTTGCCCAAGATGACAAGACTCATTTTGTAATCGGGCCATCTGTACTTTTTGTGCAAACAAGATTAATCAATGAAATATCAGACATCTTTTTGCAAATGAGTCTTTTTCTTTTCCGCTCACTGTTTTTCCATTTTTCTTTTTGTACAAAAAATAAATGGCAGTGTTTTCAAAATGACAACTTTATTTCACTTTTTCTAAAACAAGATTAAAATCAAATCACTAAAATGAACAAACTGAACCCTTGCAGAGAATGCCTTCCAGACAGCACCGACAACAGCACGGCTATGACTTCGTATGACTTTGACAATCCAATCAATCAAGCTGATGAAGGGGTCGAAGAAGAATATGAGCTTCCTGAAGAGCTAGCCAGGTTGTTAAGACAAGAGGAAAAGGTTATTACTCCTCACCAGGAGGAGGTTGAGGTGATTAATCTTGGTACAGATGAAGACGTGAAAGAGGTTAAAATCGGGGCCTGCCTGCAAGACTCAGTGAAGAGACAACTGATTGACCTGCTTCAAGAGTATGTGGACGTGTTTGCTTGGTCTTACCAAGATATGCCAGGGTTGGATACCGATATTGTCGTGCACAAGCTGCCTTTGAGAGAAGAATGCCCACCGGTTAAACAGAAATTGCGCCGTACTCGCCCAGACATGGCAATGAAAATCAAGGAAGAGGTACAAAAGCAATGGGACGCCGGGTTCCTTGCTGTAACTAGCTATCCACCGTGGGTTGCTAACATAGTACCTGTGCCCAAGAAAGACGGCAAAGTAAGGATGTGTGTTGACTACCGGGATCTGAACAGAGCCAGCCCGAAAGATGATTTCCCATTACCTCACATTGATGTATTGGTCGATAACACGGCTCAGTTCTCGGTATTCTCCTTCATGGATGGATTTTCAGGATATAATCAGATCAAGATGTCACCTGAAGACATGGAGAAGACAACATTCATCACACCCTGGGGCACGTTCTGTTACAAAGTGATGCCATTCGGACTGAAGAATGCTGGTGCAACATATCAACGGGCTATGGTAACATTATTCCACGATATGATTCATAAAGAAATAGAATGTTATGTGGATGACATGATTTCCAAGTCCCTTACTGAAGAAGACCACCTGGTGAATCTGCTGAAGTTATTCAAGCGTCTGAGGAAGTACCAATTGAAGCTGAACCCCAACAAGTGCACATTCGGGGTGCGATCTGGTAAGCTGCTGGGTTTTATTGTAAGCGAGAAAAGGATTGAAGTTGACCCTGATAAAGTCAAAGCTATTCAAGAGATGCCTGCACCGAAAACTGAGAAAGAAGTTCGAGGGTTCTTAGGTCGATTGAACTACATTTCACGGTTCATATCTCACCTTACAGCAACCTGTGAACCCTTGTTCAAGCTGTTAAGAAAAGAACAGACGGTCAGGTGGAACGAAGACTGCCAGAAGGCTTTTGACAAGATCAAAGAATACTTACAAGAACCTCCAATCCTTATGCCTCCAGTTGAAGGAAGACCTCTGATAATGTACTTGACAGTATTAGAAGAGTCAATGGGGTGTGTGCTGGGCCAGCATGACGAGTCTGGTCGAAAAGAGTATGCAATATACTACCTAAGCAAAAAGTTTACCGACTGTGAACAGCGTTATTCACTGCTCGAGAAAACTTGCTGTGCTTTAGCGTGGGCTGCTCGCCGACTGAGACAGTATATGTTGACCCACACTACCTTATTGATCTCAAAAATGGACCCAGTTAAGTACATATTTGAGAAGCCAGCTCTTACCGGACGGGTTGCAAGATGGCAAATGATCCTTACAGAGTATGACATCCAGTACACCTCTCAGAAAGCCATCAAGGGCAGTGTACTATATGAATATCTTGCTGAGCAACCCATTGATGACTACCAGCCTATGAGATTTGACTTCCCGGATGAAGACATCATGTTCATAAAAGCAAAAGATCATGAAGAGCCTATTCACACTGAAGGGCCTGACCCGGAGGAAGAATGGACTATGATGTTTGATGGGGCTGTTAACATGAATGGTCGTGGTGTTGGTGCAGTACTCATTACACCCAAAGGAGTTCACATGCCTTTCTCGGCAAAACTCACTTTCAACTGCACTAACAACGAAGCTGAATACGAAGCTTGCATTATGGGTCTTGAGGAAGCCATTGACCTCAGGATCAAGACATTGACCGTATTCGAAGATTCAGCTTTGGTAATCAATCAAACCAACGGCAAATGGTACACACACCAGGATCATCTGATACCTTACAGGGATTATACAAGGAGGTTATTGACTTTCTTTACAACAGTCAAGCTTGAGTATATCCCTCGGGACGAGAATCAGTTTGCAGATGCTCTTGCTACCATTTCATCCATGATCAAAGTTCAAGCTGCTAACTTTGTACCTCAGATTTCAGTGTCCAGACTTGATAGACCAGCATATGTGTTCGCAGCAGATATTGTTAAAGATGATAAGCCTTGGTTCCATGACATTAAATGCTTCTTGGAGGATCAAACATACCCACCTGGGGCATCTTCCAATGATAAGAAGACTTTAAGAAGGCTCGCTGGTAGTTTCTTTCTGAACACTGATGGTTCTCTATACAAAAGGAACTTTCATATGGTACTCCTCAGATGTGTTGATAAGACAGAAGCAGACTTGTTGATGCATGAAGTGCACGAAGGATCTTTTGGTACCCATGCAGGAGGGCATGCCATGGCTAAGAAATTGCTAAGATCAGGTTATTACTGGATTACAATGGATGCTGACTGTTGTGCCTACGCCAGAAAATGCCATAAATGCCAGATTTATGCAGATAAGGTGCATGTGCCTCCCAATCCTTTGAACATAATGTCTTCACCCTGGCCCTTTGCCATGTGGGGCATTGACATGATTGGCAAGATTGAGCCAACTGCTTCAAATGGCCACAGATTCATCCTGGTCGCCATTGACTATTTCACCAAGTGGGTTGAAGCAGCCTCATATGCAAATGTCACAAGACAGGTGGTAGCCAGATTTCTGAAGAGAGATATCATCTGTCGATACGGAGTTCCCGAGCGAATCATTACTGACAATGGTTCCAACTTAAACAACAAAATGATGGCAGAGCTGTGCCGAGACTTCAAGATCCAACACCACAATTCTTCTCCTTACAGGCCAAAGATGAATGGCGCTGTTGAGGCAGCAAACAAGAATATCAAGAAGATTGTGCAGAAGATGGTAGTCACTTACAAAGATTGGCATGAAATGCTACCATTTGCCTTGCATGGGTACCGCACGTCAATCAGAACATCCACTGGGGCAACACCGTATCAACTTGTGTATGGTATGGAGGCAGTCCTACCTGTTGAAGTTGAATTACCCTCTCTACGGGTACTAATGGATGTTAAGCTGAACGAAGCAGAATGGGTTCGGGCCCGATACGAACAACTGAGTTTGATCGAAGAAAAAAGATTGGCTGCAATCTGTCACGGGCAGTTGTATCAGAAAAGAATGAAGAGAGCCTTCGATCAGAAAGTCAGGCACCGAGAGTACCAAGTGGGAGATCTTGTGCTGAAAAGAATCCTCCCTCCTCATACAGACCATAGGGGCAAATGGACTCCGAATTATGAAGGACCATTCGTAGTAAAGAAAGTTTTCTCCGGTGGAGCACTGATGCTCAGCACCATGGATGGTGAAGATTTCCCGTCCCATGTGAATTCAGATGCAGTTAAAAAATACTTCGCATAAAAATGACCCGCTGGACACAAAAACAGAATGTAAGTCCAGGCAAAAATAGGGCATCCCGGCGAGTCAAAAACAGAATAAAAGACTCGGGCAAAAATAAGGGAAAATAAATAAAAAATGTACACCCGCTGAGTTGAAAAGCCGCATTGGACAGCTCAGGCAAAAATGGGTATCCCGATGGATTGAAAACCCGAAAGGGCGATCCGTGCAAAATAAGGGAATAAGCGAACAACTGCATTCTGAATTCGTCTGTATCACCTGCAACTTGGTAAGCTTCGAATGGATCAAGCTTCAGTCAGAATCAACCCTCTTCAAAAAGCAAGATGAGAAGAGCGTCAAAAGTCATACGGGTCATAGTGAAGAGGAAGCTCCTTAAAGCGTCATCAACACTGCCAACATTCTGTTTCTCAATTTGTAACAATCTCCTCATTTCAGGGGATTTGTCTCTTTGACTGTATCTCGCCAATTCAGGGCATATGAATTAATAAAATCAGATTTTCAGTCATGTCTCGTTTTGTACATTTTATTTGCAAAAATGTCTGATGTCTTAAAAGAAAAACTGATTGCATGATAAGAATACAGATGCTTATCTTCAAATAAAACACGTGCTTGCAGGAAATATACTTACTCTCAGAAGTGCCTAACTCCTATGACGGAATCCAGTAAGGGATGCCTCGGGATTATCTTGTGCGTTTCTCTATCTTTTTCAGGATTGCAGGTATCCAGAACGCGACTCGGGGCATGAAAACTTTATCCCGGCAAGCTGGCAAACCAACACTCAATTTTAGCACCCAAAGTGCTTTCTCCCCAGCTGAGTTGCCACTTTTTGCTTATCCCCAGCTTAGTTGCCTTTCATGACTTCCCCAGCTGAGTTTGCCATTTGTTGCTTATCCCCATCAGATTTGCCAGGCATCACAGAAGGCACCCATATCCCCGGCTGAGTCAGGGATCCTCTTCAATAGAATCCCTAGGGAGGTCTCTCAGTGATTCCTCTCTTTCTCCCCAGCCGAGCTACCATCTCGCCCTCGGCCGAGCACAAAAGCCAAAAAGCTATCTCCCCACAGAGTTCCAGCCTCTACCCAGAAGAGCAACGCGTGAAGAATCACAACAGAGTGAAGAAAGCTTCTACAAACCCCAGCTGGGTCCCTCATTTATTGGAATAGGTCTCTCAGTGACCCGAATCCCCAAGCAGATACATCTCCTCAGATCTACCAATGATCTCATCCCCAGCTGGGATGTTTACTACAAACGGATCGATCGAAGATCTTCGCAGCAACGGGATCCGAAATCCCGGTTTGGTATTTTTGCACAATCGTAGCATTCGCATCATATGCACCCACAAAGCGTAGCATTCCGTTTTAACACGGAGCATTACGGCAAAAATCCAACACATAGCATAATCATAAGCCATGTTTTTGAATCAGCACTTGTGACTAGTAACCATTCATCAGAATGCAGAATATTTTCCCCCAGAGTCCCCACCAGAGTCCCAGCAAAAGCAGCTGCCTCACAAATCAGAACACCAGTATATACTCATTTTGACACCCGTCCATGTCATACCCCAGCAGAAAGCCAAAGACATCCTCTTTGCACTCACATGCACCTATATACAATTCCTTGGCACTCGTCCGTGTCACTCTCCCCAGCAGATAAACACTCATCTATATATACTCATACTACTCATACCTATACAGATACTCGTCCGTATCTTGTATATACTATTCATATCCCCACAGATTCGACTTTGGTCCTTGTTCTTTGTTAACCCGATGGTACTCGTCCGTACCATCATCTCAGAGCATGCGTCGAGAGTTTGTTTCTACATGATACTCGTCCGTATCATAGTCTTAAGGATGCTCGTCCGCATCTTTAATCCATACACCGTGTCAAACACTTATGTCCTCGTGAATATAGATACTCGCTTGTGTCTGTCATTCCCCAGAAGAGTCCTCTCAGATTCAACACTCGTCCGTGTTCTCTGTTAACCAGTTGATACTCGTCCGTATCATCATCTTTGGACATGCGTCAAGCGTTTGTTTCCACCCGATACTCGTCCGTATCGTAGTCTTAGGGATGCTCGTCCGCATCTTTAATCTATACACAATACCAAACACTTATACCTTTTGTTTCTTGGATATAAACACTCGTCCGTGTTTACTACTCCCCAGTAGATCACCAACAAAGCAAATTTTCCTTCTTATCTGACACTCGAGAGCAGCCGTACCCTGCTAGGTGGTCGTCCTCCACCTCTTGATGGTCGTCCTCCATCATGCTCATCCGATGGCCGTCCCCATCGTTGATTTTTTAGCAGCCGTCCCCTGCTAGGTGGTCGTCCTCCACCCTTTTGATGATCGTCCTTCATCAATTTTATCCAATGGTCGTCCCCATTGTTGATTTTGGTTAGCTGGCATTCGTCCTATGTCACGATAAACCCTGAGAGCAGCCGTCCCCTGCTAGGTGGTCGTCCTCCACCTCTTGATGGTCGTCCTCCATCATGCTCATCCGATGGTCGTCCCCATCGTTGACCTTTTATCCGATGGCCGTCCCCATCGTTGATATTTTCGGCAGCCGTACCCTGCCAGGTGGTCGTCCTCCACCTTTGATGGCCGTCCCCATCATAATTCTTTTATTCCCCAACAGAGCAGCCGTCCCCTGCTAGGTGATCGTCCTTCACCTTTGATGGCCGTCCCCATCATCTGTTTATTTCATTTATTCTTTAACCCGATGGCCGTCCCCGTCGTGGTCCCTTTTCCTTTTCTTTTAGCCCGATGGCCGTCCCCATCGTCGGTTACTTTGCTTTATGAACTTGATGGCCGTCCCCGTCATGTTTCATTAACTCCCAGAGAATTTTACAGCTTTATCTTGATGGCCGTCCCCGTCATGATTTCTTTTTTCCAGCTAGTCGGTCGTCCCCGTCTTGGCTTTACCTCATATCCCCAGCATGTCGGCCGTCCCCGTCATTGTTGTACTTCACACACTTTCCTCAGCATGTCGGCCGTCCCCGTCATTTCTCTTTACCCAGCAGTCGTCCTCTGCTCGGCGGTCGTCCTCCGTCGCCCACACCTTTGCAATATACTTTATTTTCTTTTACAATCTATATCCCTTTTCTTCTTCATTCTGTGAGTGCAAATTTTGGACTGTCTTTGATATTCAACCACAAGTTATCTTGTTTGCCTGTTAAGCCGTCGCTTACATCCTGAACAGCTAACTCATGTTTGAATAGGGGCAGCTGTAAACACCCCAAATTTTCCCTCACCTATTCACACCATGGCTTGTGATCATTTCATATGCATAAACTCAATCATATCATCTCATATTGTATTTTTGAATCACTGCATAGTTTCTAAGTCATCTGCACTTAGGGTTTGTGATCTGAGCAATCCAAGAGCCTCCTGAGCCACTCCAAAGGCCATCAATCAATTCAAGGGGATCCATGTGTGTTCTTATATCATATTACATCCTCTCAAAGTCAAGAATGCAAAAGAATCACAAGAACTGGGTTTGGTATGGATGCAGAGCCAAGTTTGACTGCACAATTGACCTAAAATTAGGGTTTTGGTTTCAAAGGCCATAACTCCAAATTTTTTGGTCATTCTTGTTTCCATTGGTCTCCATATGGTATAGGGAGGATGCATATCAATTTTCATGAAGAAATTCCATGGGGAAGTCATCTGATCAAGGGTTGACTTTCTGGACAAGTCAGTGCAAAATCAGGGCATCTGAGGCCCCCAATGACCCAACCAAGGGGTGATCTTTATCATTTTGAGTGTATTTGGTCTTTATTTGATCATGGAAGAAATTATAAGTTCACAAAATCAAGAATTTGGAGTTTTTGCAAAGTTGACTTTTTAGGGCATAGTTGACTTTTCAAGAATATGTCATTTTAGGTCATTTTTCAAGCCTTGATTTTTGATCCAAGAAAGCTTCAAATGAAAAAACCTTGGTCATGAAAGTTGTAGATCACATTTTTCCCTTTTCAAAAAGTACAAGAACATGATCTAATTCTTCTTGGATCAAAAGTTATGGTGTGACAAAGTTGGCCAAAATCACTTATTTTCAAGACATGCCTCAAATGAGAAATTTGCAAAATCATGAACCAAGGCCATTTGTAACTTCTAGTTGACATCAAACCAAGGTACAAACATCACATAAGTCCTAAAAATCAGATTTGGACCAAGAGATCACATGTTCATGGTTTGTGTAACAAGGCATTTTCATGAAGTTTCAAAAGAAGCCAACTTGCAAAATCACTCATGACACTTCACCCACTTGATTTCTTGGATGCTGAACCAGCCATAGCATCTCACCTCACCATGCTGCGCCAGCCCTAGCCCTTGTACCAAGCCTAGCACCAAGCCATACCTTCCTTACACAAAGAGTGGACTTTTGGCAAAAGCAAACTTACCAATCAATAAAGGCCAGGTCAAATCATCTGACCTATAGGATTATTTTATGTTATCTATTTGCAAGCCAAAGATATCAAGAAGCAAGGCTGAAACAGGCCAGAACAAGACATTCACAAAAACCACCCCATTTGCATTTCCCTTCGAATCTCTCTGCCCAGCTCACAAAACACTAAAACCAACTTCACCAATCATTTCACCATGTTCCATAGAGCATAAACCAAGCAAAGCCTAAGCCTGAAACCAGCAAGAACTCCACTTCTCCATTTTCACTCCAACTTGCAGTTTCTTTCGAAACTCACTCCACAGCTCACCAACATCCAAATAAACTCCACAAACCTTCTCTACTCATCATCTGGACCACAAACAACCCTTCACCAGTGCCAGAAACATCCTGAACCACCATCACCATTTTCAACTGAGCTTGAGCAGAAGTTGCTCAAACTCCTCAACCAGCCAGCTTAAACTCTTTCTAAGTATTCAAGCATCACTAGAGGGTCAAGTGGAGTGGATTACACCAAGAGGGAGGGTCAGAAAGTTGCTGGAGTGAAAGCTTCGAATCTCAGGTAGCTCAAGAAATATTTTTCCAGAAATCATTTTTTAAGTTCTAAACTTGTTCTCCATGCTTCACTGATTGTTCTGATGCTTTTAGTTTTGAAAATGGTGATGAAATGAGAATGTAATTGCTTCCTGAAACTTTTTTGCCCTAGTTCTTGTTTGATTCGATTCAGCCTTTCATGGAAAAATAAATTTGTTTTGTTTGAGGGTTATGATTCGTGAGTGAGTGGGAAGCATTTCTGTTCATTTAGATTTCATTTTCGTAACGTGTAGAGTGAGTTTGAGGTTTTGGATGAACGGAGAAGATGACCGGAACACTGTTCCGGTCATCTGAGAGTGTTTAACGGCGTAATTAGGGCATAAGCATTTAATTAGCTGATTTTGAATCTGAACCGTAGGATGTGGCGCCAGGTCTCTTCCCGCGCGTGTAACTTTGAATCCAGGCCCTAGGATGTGTTGACTTTTATTTAATTCAGTTTTAAATTCATTTTTAATTCATTTCTTTTCATTTTGTTTGCATAATTAATTTAAAATAGCAAAAATGTCTTAAAAATTATGAAACTTTTTCTCAAAAGTTTTATTAATTTTTAAGACACAAAATTTTTTTTTTTTTTTAGCATTAAAAAAGTATTTTTAAATATTTAAAAGATTATTTTTAATTGATTAATGAAAATTAATTTATTAAAAATACTTTTAGGTATCTAAAAATCACCAAAAAATTCATGAAATGTTCTAAGACATTTAGAAACATTGTCCAACCTTCAAACCAAATTTCTTTTTTGATCTTGATGCATTTTGATAATTTTTCATTGAATTAAAATCATTTTTATGCATTAAATTGATCAAAAGTTTAAAAAATCATTTCTGCCTATCCATGAAGAGTTGGACATTGATTCTTTTTGCATTGCATTGTGTTTAGCATGTAGTTTTTGGGATAAAATGGCCATGATTTGATATTTCATTTTCCAATTGTTTGACATTTCTTTTGTTTAGGAACCCTAAAAACCCTAGAATCTTGCAAAAATCATAACTTGAGATTGGTTAAGAGTTGAGACCTCTCCTTTGGGCATTGGTTTAGTATGAGATTAGGGATCCTTTGTGTGGCATTTTCCATTTTTTATCTTAGGGTTTGCTTCTGGTTTTGGTTTGTGTTTGATGTTTGATTCATAAACCCTAATTTGGGCTTTCATATGCATCCATTTTGCATTCTCTTGCATAACATGACTCGCCATGACATTCCATGCTTCCATGTGATTCATTAGACATCTTAAGACATATTAGAAACATGTTTGATCATTGCATCATGTATTTGCCATGTTGTATGCCATGAGCACTTCATAACTTTTCATGTGTTTTTCATGGTTCCTAACTTGCTTCATTTGCATTCATGAACTTGTATGATCATTTCCATGTGCTGCCTCATGTTTGTAGCATCTCATAGCATCATTAGCATCATGTACATGCTTCTGGTTTTGCCTCTCATCATGTCATATCACCCCATTTTGCATTGCATTGCATTTTCCTTTCTAACTTTTCAGGTGGTAAGTGGATTTGAGAAGTGAATTTGCCTTCACTTCTCATAACTTCTATTCATCTCTCTCTTGCATACATGCTGCATTTTTTATATGTGTTTGAGTTTGATCTTGCTCATTCTTCTTCTTCCCACTTTCTTTCTTCAAGTGACTTGACTTCTTGAATGAAGCAAGTCACTTTGCTTCTCTTGATCCTTTCATCTGCTTCCTGGTGGTTTCCTTTGAAGATTGTTCTTGAAAACCTCACAAACCTTAGGAACAACCAAGCATGACAATGATTAGGGTTTTGATTAGTCTCCCCTCTTAGTTTTACCTTTGTGTCTCTTTTGAGTCTTCTCTACTCATCTCATAATCAGGGACTAAACCCTAAAGGCTTTAAGGCTTTGTGATTAAGCTTATGCCTGCATCCTTCTCTTAGGATGGAGTGTATAACTTTAATCCTAAGTGTTAAACCCTTAATGTGTTTAACTCCTTTAATCAATTCACATAATAATCATCAAGACATCACACTTGTAACTTGGGCCTTGCATTAGGGTTCTAATTCTTCCTTAATTGGTTAAGAAGGACTAACCCTAGTGTTAATGGACAAGTCCCCCTCAAGTTGTCTTACAAACCCTAAAAAACACTTCATCATCATATCATTAAATAAAATCCACTTAATAAAGGCTTGTTTTGTCATGAGTTTAATCCCTAATCATGGATTAAGTTGAGGAGCTTTCCTCAGCTTAAACATTCTCATCTATTATCCTTCTATTAGGATGGTGTAATGAGTCTGTTTAATCCTTGATTATGGCTTAATCTCATTACTTAACACTAAACAAAAATCACAAAAACATCTAAATAATCACAAGTAGGTTAATGATCTTAATCCTATACCAAAGGTGATTAAGTGTGAGAATCTGACTTCACACTTAAGGTATTCTCATTACCCCTAATCAGAGGGAAGATGTGATGAGTTTACTAAATCCATTGGTTTAGGCATAAGCTCATTTTCCTATAACAAACTCCAAAAATAATAAAAGACTGAAAACTCAAAAACAAACAATAATCGTCTCCTCCGGGATTCTTTTCTCATCACCTTCATTCATAACCGAGAACTTGCTTCTTCCGTCTAATGCAAGACAGTTTGCATCTGTGCCAGACAGATCATACACTTGAGCATAGACAAGTGAGCAGTTCACAAGTCAATTCATCCTTCAGTCTCTTTGGGTCGAACTACGGTGTTCTGACTTCCTCATTGCACGAGAGGATACGTAGGCATAACTTAACAGTTATCGAACAAAAGTCTCTGTATATTCCCCCTCCTTCCAGCTTTATTCTTTAAGCCTCATGATCTTGAGCATCTTATTCCTGTTCCTACACTGACACTGTACATACTGCACATCACATTTCTTTTACACTGACACCTGTACATTCTTTTCCAGCTATTTTACACACAAATTGCACTGACACTACCCCTTTAAAACACAAATCTTTTAAGCGTGGATCCCGTCGAGTACGGCGGACAATCTGGGTGCTAATACCTTCCCAGGTTGTAACCAACCCCCTTTCTCAGTCTCTCTGGTTCGCAACCGTCTTATCCATATCTTTTTCTAGGCCTATGCAGCATTGCCTTTCCTCCGGGATAAAAATGCCTAGCTGGCGACTCTATTCATCTCCAGTGAGTTCACGGCTGTGTGTTCTCATTGTTCCTTTCGCCGACCGTTCGCGTCTGTACCCCATTTGACCCGGCTTCATTTGGTGGGAGCGACAATTGGGGATTAGGGTGTGGAGAGTTTTGAGGAGACTGAGGAGCAGGATATGGATTTCGGACCTTGGTTAAGGGTATCTCCTTTGTCAAAGAATATGGAAGAAGTGTGGAAGGAACGAAGTTCAGGATCGTGCAACATGAATATTTTTATACACTAAGACATAGCAAGAACATTTATGGGAGGAAGGAGAAGACTATCAGTAAAGGATCAATATCTACTTCAGGGAAAATAACGGGGGTCCGAAAGGAGAAAATAAAGATAAGACAGTGATAGTGGTATGGGGTAGAGAGGTCGGGAGTGTAGCTAAATTATTGGGGCAATTATGATTTTAAAGGCCTATGAGGATGAAGCAACGGAGGTCAAGGAGAAGGGTAGAAAGAAAGAAACCCCGAAATGGAAGAGACAAAGGATGAGTAAATCAAAGATTAATGTCGCTCCCCGGATTTCCATCCTGGTACAAACGTGAAAATGGCATGGAAAGAGGTAGAGTCGTCAGCCAGGCATTTTTATCCCGAAAGAACGGGAATGGTAATGCTGCACAAAACGAAGAAAGAAAAGAAAGGACAATGGTCCTGCGAACCAGAGAGACTGGGTTCGGGAGTCGGTTACGACCTGGGAAGGTATTATCACCCCAGATCGTCCGCCGTATCCGACGGGATCCACGCTTGCAAAGAAACTGCTTCAAAGGGGGAAGAAATGAAAGCTGCTGCAAAACTGAAACTGAAACTGGATAAGAAAAAGAAAAAAACGAGAAAAAATGTAGGGAAAATAAAGATTGTACTCGAACGGGCCCTACCCCGCTGCCTACATACCTTAATGGACATGATGATCAGAGTCGTCGTAGTTCCCCTAACTAGGGGTGGAAAAGTTTGCCTGCGAATTACGGCTTGAACTGCCTATGTCAATGCTCAGTTGTTGCAGGCTCGAAAGAC
Source organism: Lathyrus aphaca (assembly GCA_963966055.1). Taxonomy (NCBI): domain Eukaryota; kingdom Viridiplantae; phylum Streptophyta; class Magnoliopsida; order Fabales; family Fabaceae; genus Lathyrus; species Lathyrus aphaca. The sequence goes on from OZ014519.1 coordinate 187,495,824, forward strand.
GAGTGCGTTACCGTCTTGCAAAGTGACAAGAAGAAACTAGTTCGTGGACGGAGCGAAGGAGATGAGAAAAGAATTCCCGAAGGAAAGACGCTTATTGTTTGTTTGTGTTTTTTAGAAGAGTTTTTATTATTAGTGTGACACAAGAGAATGAAATCAAACTCTCTTCCATGGAATGTGTACTTGCTACTATATTCCAAAATGGAATAATAGAATAAGTACACCAAGCAAGGAGAACTTATCCAAGACTTGTTTCCAAGGGCAAGGGCCTAAATTTATTGACTTGTTGAATTTATTAAGTATCTTAGTGATTAAAAAATGAAGAAGTATTTTTTAGGGTTTTTCTTGATGAAGATGACCTCATGATCTGACTTGTGCATCATGCTAGACAAATGCACTATTCCAAGATGGAATGAATAATATGCCCCATGGAATAAGGCTATACACAAGAGGTTACTTCTTTCTTTATTAATGTTTTTTAGGTTTTGTTTTGAGAAGAGAAGAGAAAGAACCAAAGGAGCAAAAAAGGCAAAAAGTCTAAAATGGGGAAAGACTAATCCTAAAGTTGTCATGCAAAAGTGGTCCTAAGGTTAGTGAGGTTTCAACTATCCTAAGAAGGGGAAAGAAGAACCAAAGAGGAGCAAGAAGAAGAGGAAGAAAGAGCTAGCAAGCGACTTACTCCTCTAAAGGAGATAAGTTGCTCCTAAAGGGGGAAGAAAAGAGTTGCATCACATGATAGCATAAGGCGCATCAAAACACAAAGAGAAAGCAACTTAAAAAAGAAAGGATGAAGAATTGAAATGTGGATGATCATCCACACTTCTCTTACCATGAGCCCCTGCAATGTTAGCAAAAATCTAGCACATGCTCATCAATAAAACTCATGGAAATGGCATGCTCAAAGCTCACATCAACAAAGATCAAACAACATGTCAAATTTTGCGCACATATGCATTTACGTGTCGAGAACATGGAAGCATGCATCAACCAGCAAGCAAATCACCCTAAACTAGCATGTTCAATGATCATATAATGATCCATGACATTTAAAACAAGTGTAAACACCCCAAATTTTCCCTCACCCATTTCACACCATGGCTTGTGATCATTTCATATAAACTCAATCATACCATCTCATATCACATTTTTGATCCACTGCATAGGATCTAAGTTATCTGCATCTAGGGTTTGTGATCTGAGCAATCCAAGAGCTTCTTGAGCCACTCCAAGGGCCATCAATCACTTTAAAGGGGTCTATGTGTGTTCAAGTATCATATTATATCCTCTCAAAGTCAAGAATGCCAAAAAATCACAAGAACTGAGAATGGTATGGAAGCAGAGCCAGGCTTGACTGCGCAGATGACCTAAAATTAGGGTTTTGGTTTCAGAGGCCATAACTCCAAATTTTTTGGTCATTATTGTTTCTATTGGTCTCTATATGGTATAGGTAGTATGCATATCAATTTTCATGAAGAAATTCCATGGGGAAGTCATCTGATCAAGAGTTGACTTTTCAAGCAAGTCAGTGCAAAATCAGGGCATCTGAGGCCCCCAATGACCCAACCAAAGGGTGTTCTTCATCATTTTGATTGCATATGATCTTTATTTGATCATAGAAGAAGTTGGAAGTTCACAAAATTCAAGAATTTCAAGTTTTTGCAAAGTTGACTTTTTGGGCAAGTTTGACTTTTAATGAAATGGTCATTTTAGGCAACTTTTTCAACCCTTACTTTTTGATCCAAAAATGCTTCAAATGGAAAAACTTTGGTCATAAAAGTTGTAGAATAGATCTTTCCCTTTTCAAAAAGTACAAGAACATGACCTAATTCATTTTTGATCAAAAGTTATGGCTTGTCAAAGTTGGCTAAAATCACTAAATTTCAAGTTATGCACCAAATGGAAAACTTGCAAATTCTTGTACCAAGGAAATTTGTGACTTCTAATTGATGTCAAACCTTTACACAAACATCATACATGACCTAAAAACAGAATTGGCCCAAGGGATTTTTCATTTTTGTGCCTTGATTTTCAAAGATCCTTAAGTCATTTTTCATAAAGGTGCAAAGAGGGATTCTTGGCAAAATCATCCTCCAAGGAATTATGTGATCACTAGCTGATTTCTATGCATTGCCATGACCAAATGAAACATTATGCAACAAAATTCAGCAAGAACCATTTCATGTACATAGCACAAAATCACTAGAAAGCACAAGTGGGCAAGTTGCAAGATCTAGCATAGCTCATGATCCACATGCTGCAGTCATTCATAAGCAATCTAAGGGTCATCCTTGACTCAAGCTGAGGCAAGACAAGCCCTTAGACAGCTGCTGCCATAGCCCATGCTGCAAGTACCAATCACATTGACTTTTTGGCCAAAACCCCCATACTCTTGGAACAGTGAGCAGCCACCTCTACTGACCTGCTCCACAAGCTACTCATACATTGTGGGAGTGTTATAGCAAGACATTGGCCATTGAAACAAGCCAGAACACAGCCTTCACAAAAACTGTCAAAAACTTTCCTCTCTTCGAATCACCTTCCACAGCCATCAAACACTCACTCTATCTTCACCAATCAACCAGAAATCATTCATAGAACCAATACCACCCCTCACAATGATCTGAAACAGCCTACATAAGAACCCCATTTTCTGATACACCAGAACTGGAACTCTCAAAATAGCCTGTTTAAACTCCATCCAAGCTTGCCATTAGCACAAGGGGGACCATTGGAGTGAGTTTGCACCAAAGAACAGCCCAGAAAGCCCAGAATCAGAAGCTTCCACCTCAGGTATAGCTCAAGAACTTTTTTTCTCAGAACTTGTTTTTCTTGTCATAAATTGAAAGTGTATGTTGTGTTGATCATAATGATGTGCTTAGAATTAAAAATGAGTGAAAAATGAGGTTTTATTGATGCTCTGAAATTTCTCCCGTGAAAAGTGTTTGCTTCGATTTGCCTGATTCTTGAAGTTTAAATGTTGTTTGAGGGATGATTTATGTTCTAGGATGTTAGAGGATCATTTTGCTGTGTTTAATTTGAAGTGGGGTGGTTTGTGGTGAAACCTAGGGTTTTGGTTCGCCGGAGAAGACGACCGGAAGTCTTCTCCGGCCACCTGAGAACCATTAACCCTAATCCCTGTAATTAATTGGTGTTTGAATCTGGTGCGTTGGATCCATTGACTTAGGTTGACTGGCGCGTGTTTGTGTGGCCCAGATGCATCCATTTTGTCCTAATCTCCATTAACTTAATTAATCCCATTTAATTAATTCATAAAACCTGATTTAAGTCAGAGTCCATCCTGACCCTTGATTCACGCGCCAAGTCAACAGCTGACCCCCAACTTTGAATCTGATGCGTTGGATATGATTACTTCTCATTTTCATTATTTTTTATTTCAATTTTTCTCATTTAATTTGCACACTATTAAAACTTATTCAAAAATTCTGAAATTTTTTATGCACACTATTATTTAATTTCAGAAACCAAAAACATTTTTATTTTTATTTTTTGCATTCAAAATATATTTTTAAATATTTAAAAGTTTATTTTTAATTAATTAATGAGAATTAATTAATTAAAAATACTTTTAGGTATTTAAAAATCACCAAAAAATTCATGAAACATTTAAAAACATTTAGAAACATTGTCCAACCCTCAAACCAAATTTCTTTTTTGATCTTGATGCATTTTGAGGATTTTTCATGGAATTAAAATCATTTTTAGGCATTATTTTGATCCAAACTTCCAAAAATCATTTCTGCCTAACCATTGAGAGTTGGACTTTGATTCTTTTTGCATTGTGTTTAGCATATCATGTAGTTTGTGAGATTAAATTGGCATGAATTGATCTTGCATTTTTCATTTGTTTGGCATTTTTCTTGTTAAGGAACCCTAAAACCCTAGGAAATTTAGGAAAATCATAACTTGAATTAGGTTAAAAGTTGGAACTTCTCCTTTGGGCAGTGAGTTAGTATAGGTTTAGGGATCCTTTGAGTGTATTTTCAATTTTTTGTATTGATGTTTGCTTCTGATTTTGGTTTGTGTTTGATGCTTTGATCATAAACCCTAATTTGGGCTTCCTTATGCATCCATCTTGCATTTGCTTGCATAACATGACTTGCCTTAACATTTTAAGCATTCATTTGATTCATTGAACATCTTAAGACACATTGAAAGCATGTTTGATCATTACATCTTGCATTTGCCATGTTGTATGTGTAAACACCCCAAATTTGCCCTCACCCATTCACACCATGGCTTGTGATCTTTTCATATACATAAACTCAATCATAGCATCTCATATCCCACTTTTGATTCACTGCATAGATTCAAAGTCATCTGCATCTAGGGTTTGTGATCTGAGCAATCCAGGAGCTTCTTGAGCCACCCCAAAGGTCACCAATCAATTCAAAGGGGTCTACATGTGTCCAAGCATCATATTACATCCTCTCAAAGTCAAGAATTCCAAAGAATCACAAGAACTGGGATTGGTATGGGAGCAGAGCCAAGTTTGACTGCACAGTTGACCTAAAATTAGGGTTTTGGTTTCAGAGGCCATAACCTCAAATTTTTTGGTCATTCTTGTTTCTATTGGTCTCCATATGGCATAGGGAGTATGCATATCAAGTTTCATGAAGAAATTCCATGGGGAAGTCATCTGATCAAAGGTTGACTTTTCAGACAAGTCGGTGCAAAATCAGGGCATCTGAGGCCCCAAATGACCCAACCAATGGGTGATCTTCATCATTTTGAGTGTATATGATCTTTATTTGATCATGGAAGAAGGTTGAAGTCCACAAAAATCAAGAATTTGGAGTTTTTGCAAGTGTTGACTTTTTGGGCATAGTTGACTTTTCAAGAATGCTTCATTTTAGGTCATTTTTCAAGCCTTGATTCTTGATCCAAAAGTGCTTCAAATGGAAAAACTTTGGTCATGAAAGTTGTAGATTACATCTTTCCCCTTTCAAAAAGTACAAGAACATGATCAAATTCTTCTTGGATCAAAAGTTATGGTGTGACAAAGTTGGCAAAAATCATTGATTTTCAAGATGTGCACCAAATGTGAATTTTGCAAAATCATGCACCAATGCCATTTGTAACTTTTAATTCACTTCAAACCATGACATAAACATTCTATGTGACTTAAAAATCAGAATTGGACCAAAGATCACATGTTTGTAGTTTGTGTAACAAGGCTTTTTCCATGAAATGCCAAAAGGTGCCAACTTGCAAGAACACTCATCACACTTCAACAACTAATTGCCTTGACTGCTGAACCTGCCTAGCATCACACACACACCATGCTGCGCCAGCCCTAGCCCTTGTACCAAGCTAGCACCAAGCCCATGCCTCTCTTACAACCAAGTTGACATTTTGCAAAAGTAAACATCCCAATCACCACAGGCCATGTCACATCCTCTGGCCACTTGGAATTGTTTATTATATCCTTTGGCAAGCCAAACATAAGAGGGAGCAAGGCTGAAACACTCTCAAGCATCACATACACAAAACACACCCCATTTGCATTTTGCTTCGAATCTGCCTGCACAACACACAAACACAAAAACAAATTCCTTTAATCATCTCACCTTGCCTTGTTGAGTAGAAACCACCAAGAGCCAGGCCTGTTTTGATCAAGAACACCCCATTGCCATCATTCACCTCAAGCTGCAGTTTCATTCGAATCTCTCTCCACAGCTCACAAACATCCAAACAAACTTCACAAACCTCCTCCACTCATCATCTGGATCACAAACCTCCCTTCACCATTGCCAGAAACAGCCTGCATCACCATTGCCATTTTCAACTGAACTTGAGCAGAAATTACTCAAACTCTTCATCTAGCCAATATAAATTTCTCCTGAGCATTCAAACATCATCAAGAGGTCCTAAGGAGTGGATTGCACAAGAAAAAGGGGTCTGAAAGTTGCTGGAGTGGAAGCTTCGAATCTCAGGTAGCTCAAGAACTTTTTTTCCAGAAATGGATTTTTAAGTTCTAAACTTGTTCTTTATGTCTTCCTGATCATGAATATGCTTTTAGTTTCAAAAATGGTGATGAAATGAGGATTTAATTGCTCTCTGAAACTTTTGTGCCCTAGTTCTTATTTGTTTCGATTCAGCCTTGTTAGGAAATATAAATTTGTTTTGATAAGGGGTTTTGGTTCGTGAGTGAGTGGGGATCATTTCCCAGTTTTTAGATTTCATTTTAGTTAGGATTTTGGAGTTTTGGGGATTCTCAGGGGGGATGCTGGCCGGAGAAGACGACCGGAAGTCTTCTCCGGCAGCCTGAATGTCATTATGCCCTAATCCAGTCATTAACTCCCATTTGAATTTCGCGCGTTGGATTGGGTTGACTAGTTGACTTCGCGCGTGAGTGAAGGGCTCAGATTCATTTGATTAGCCCTAATTCATTTTATTAATATTAATTAATTGTAATTAAGTTAATTGGCTCAGATGCAACCCCAGCCGTCCAGATGCGCGCTGGTCAATGCATTTAAATCCAGGGTTCATCTCATCCCTCCATTCTGTTTACTTTCTTTTTATTTTAATTTATTTTCATTTCTTTTTCATTTAACTTGCATAATTTATTTAAAATAGTAAAAAATGTGTAAAAATTATGAAACTTTTTCTCATAAGTTTTATTAATTTTTATGACCCAAAAATATTTTTGTTTTTATTTTTATCATTAAAAAAGTATTTTTAAATATTTAAAAGATTATTTTTAATTGATTAATGGAAATTAATCTATTAAAAATACTTTTAAGTATTTAAAAATCACCAAAAAATTCATGAAATGTTCTAAGACATTTAGAAACATTGTCCAACCTTCAAACCACATTTATTTTTTGATCTTGATGCATTTTAAGAATTTCTCATTGAATTAAAATCATTTTTATGCATTAATTTGATCCAAAGTTCAAAAATTCATTTCTGCCTATCTAGGAAGAGTTGGACATTGATTCTTCTTGCATTGTTTTGTGTTTAGCATGTAGTTTCTAGGATTAAATGGCCATGTTTTGATTCCTCATTTTCAATTTGTTTGGCATTTCTTTTGTTTAGGAGCCCTAAAAACCCTAATAACTTGTAAAATTCATAACTTGAGATTGGTTAAGAGTTGAGACCTCCCCTTTGGACCTTGGTTTAGTATAGGATTAGGGGTCCTTTGTGTGGAATTTTCCATTTTTTTATCTTAGGGTTTGCTTCTGTTTTTGACTTTTGTTTGATGTTTGGTTCATAAACCCTAATTTGGGCTTCCATATGCATCCATCTTGCATTCTCTTGCATATCATGACTTGCCATGACATTCCATGCCTCCATTTGATTCATTTAACATCATGAGACACATTGAAAGCATGTTTGATCATTGCATCTTTCATTTGTCATGTTGTATGCCATATGCATCTCATAACTTTTCATGTATGTTCTTGGTTCTTAACTTGCTCCATTGGCATCCATAGGCTTGTATGATCATTCACATGTTTTGTTTCTGGTTTGTAACACCTCATAGCATCATTGACATCATAAGTATGCTTCTGGTTTTGGTTTGCATCATGTCATCCCATCCCATTTTGCATTGCATTGCATTTCTTTTCTAATCTTTTCAGGTGGTAAGTGATTTTGAGAAGTGAATTTGCCTTCACTTCTCATAACTTCTCTTCATCTCTCTCTTGCATCCATGCTGCATTTTTATATGTGTTTTTGTTTGAGCTTGCTCATTCTTCTTCTTCCCACTTTCTTTCTTCAAGTGACTTGACTTCTTAAATGAAGCAAGTTACTTTGCTTCTCCTGATCCTTTCATCTGCTTCCTGGTGGTTCCTTTGAAGATCTTTCTTGTTAACCTCACAAACCTTAGGAACAACCAAGCATGACAATGATTAGGGTTTTTATTAGTCTCCCCTCTTAGTTTTCACCTTTGTGTCTCTTTGAGTCTTCTCTTCTCACTTCATAATCAGGGACTAAACCCTAAAGGCTTTAAGGCTTTGTGATTAAGCTTATGCCTGCATCCTTCTATTAGGATGGAGTGTATAACTTTAATCCTAAGTGTTAAACCCTTAATGTGTTTAAATCTCTTAATCAATTCACTTAATAATCATCAAGACATCACACTTGTAACTTGGGCCTTGCATTAGGGTTCTAATTCTTCCTTAATTGGTTTAGACTTAAGCTCATCAGCTTATGACAAACTTTCAAAAGCAATAAAAGACTGAAAACTCAAAAACAAACAATAATCGTCTCCTTCGGGATTCTTTTCTCATCACCTTCACTCACAAACGAGAACTTGCTTCTTCCGTCTAATTCAAGACAGTTTGCACCTGAGCCAGACAGGTCATACACTTAAGCATAGACAAGTAAGCAGTTCACAAGTCAATTCATCTTTCAGTCTCTTTGGGTCGAACTACGGTGTTCTGACTTCCTCATTGCACGAGAGGATACGTAGGCATAACTTAACAGTTATCGAACAAAAGTCTCTGTACATTCCCCCTCTTTCCAGCATTATTCTTTTAGCCTCATGATTTTGAGCAATTCATTCTTATTCCTTACACTGACACTGTATATATCACACTTTGCACTTCTTTTGCACTGACACCTGTACATCTTTTCCAGCTCTTTTATACACAAATTGCACTGACACTACCCCTTTAAAACACAAATCTTTTAAGCGTGGATCCCGTCGAGTACGACGGACAATCTGGGTGCTAATACCTTCCCAGGTTGTAACCAACCCCCTTTCTCAGTCTCTCTGGTTCGCGACCGTCTTATCCATCTTTTTTCTAGGTCTATGCAGCATTGCCTTTCCTCCGGGATAAAAATGCCTAGCTGGCGACTCTATTCATCTCCAGTGAGTTCACGGCTGTGTGTTCTCATTGTCCCTCTCGCCGACCGTTCGCGTCTGTACCTTTATCTGGGCCTTGTCCCATTTATCTGGAGCGACAGCTTGGCGACTCTGCTGGGGACCCTTATACTGCAACCAGGGCCTCTGGTTCTTTTTGTGGGTTCCTCCTAGCGCTTGATTGATTTGTGTTTATTGGGGGTGTTATGTGCTATTTGTATGTGTATATTTGCTTTATTTACTGCTTTCTGTACAGCTTTATTTATTGCTTTCTTTACTGTTTTTTCATTTATCATACTGTCATACTGCTGGCTGGATCTGTTGTCTGCTTTGGTGGGTGGGTGTTCCATTGAGAGTTAAGGTCCTATACCTGGGACCTGAGTGACACCTAGGCTAGAGTGAATCATATTCTTTCCCATTCCATTTCGGTCTGGTGCGGGAATATGAAACACGGTTCAGATGTGGGTTTCTTCTTGAGAACTCTGTGTTGCAGATTTCCTGCAATGCTAGGGCTATCTGGGAAGCCTGCTAAGTCTGGATGACCTTTTAGTTTTGACCTTCAGAAACTGAGGTGAATTAGAGGAGGAACTTTTATGGTTATTGTAAACACTGTACCTCCGGGTTAGAAGTGTTTACACTTCTCATAACTGATCCAAGTCTGAGGATCCTTGTTCTAGAACACCACCTGTGAGGGGGTTGGGCTGTTTACAGGTTTGCAGGTACCTTGACCTCAGAATACCCTGTTACTTTGATTGTTTAAGAGTACTCCATTTTGGGTCAGTTCTTGTGATTCTAAAACCCTGGACATGTGGCTCTTTATTTGAGCCCCCCCACCTTGGTTACTGGATTTATAGGCCTCCATCTGGAATTCTTGAATATGCTTGGACCTGTATCAGGGCATTTTGATCAGATCCAGCTCAGTCACAGACCCTTGCATTTCATTTGCATACATAAACATTGCATCATATTGACATTTGCTTATTTGTGTTTCAGGGTATCCATCTTCATTTGGTTTTGGTTTTGACCCCATCTTCAGTATTGACTTGTCTTCATCAGCTATCTGCTTCAGTTATCACCTGCACCAGCCAGTCAGTGGCCCACTTCTTCAGTATTATCATCAGCACCTGTCTCTACTCAGTCTCAGCATCATGGCTCCTAAAAAGAGCAACATCACCTATCACTTTTTCCAGCCAGAGCTATCAGATATCAGGAGGATTCAGACCCTGATCACTCCAGATCACATACCACTGTTCAGGGAAAGCTATGGAGATATACTTGATATGGTTATGGATCTGGACCCTTCACAGAGAAGCCTGATCCACACCTGCATTCAGTTTTATGATCCCCCACTGAGATGTTTCACTTTTCAAGACTTTCAGTTGGGCCCCTTGTTGGAAGAGTACTCCTCATTAGTTGGTATACCTATCAGGGGGGAATCCCTTTCAACCCTGAGATGGTCTTTCCTGCTAATGGAGAAGTAGCAAAAGCTTTGCATCTGGAACTTGTTTTGATTGAGCAGCATATGACTTCTAAAGCTGGAATCCCTGGTTTCCATCTGGATTTCTTGATCTCTCAAGCTACCCTGAAAGCTTCTTTAGGAGAGTGGAAAGCTGTTTGTGCTCTATTGGCCTTAAGCATATATGGAATTGTATTGTTTGCAGACGAGCCTCGATTCATTAGCAAGAATGCAATCCATCTGTTCATCCTGAAGAACCCAGTGCCAACTTTATTGGGGGATCTTTACTATTCAGTGCATCAGAGGAATGAAAAGCAGAGGGGAAGATTAGTGAGGTGTTGTGCACCATTATTCCATACTTGGCTTCTCAGGCATCTACCCAGGACAGATGCATTTCTAAACCCTCATCAGCAGAGCAACTGGGCTAAGAGACTCACTGCTCTAACTTCAGCAGATATCAGATGGTGCACTCAAAGCACCAAGGGCAGGGATGTCATCACCAGCTGTGGGCATTTTCCCAATGTGCCCCTAATAGGAGTTAAGGGAAGTATCAATTACAACCCTCTGTTGTTCAAACGACAATTGGGCTATGCACTGGTCCACACTCCTAAGGCACAGGACTTGATGGAGACTCTTTATTGTGAGAACAAGACTAATCTGGCTACTGTTAGGCAGGCTGCCTGGGCCTGGGATAATGTTCAGACCAAGGGAGTAACCATTCTGGGAAAGTGCAATAATGTGGCATCAGCACAATATTATGAGTGGTCTCGTGCCAGGGCCCAATTCTCTGGGATGCCCTTTACCATAGAAGACATGCCTGAGTCATCTTCATCACCACCTCCTGCCACTGTCAGTTTGGAGAAGTTTGAGAATTTAAAGGAAAGAAATGAGAAGTTAACCCAGGCTTTGCAGAAGACCCTCCGGGAGAGGAGTGAGGGTATAAGGGAAATTGAGAGGTTGGAGAAGTTGAGAGTAGAGCATCTGACTAAGATTGAGAAGTATGGGGATTATATCAAAAAGTCTAAAGCTGGAGAACAAATTCTGAAGAATGCTTGCAAAGAAGCCCAGTTCCAGAGAGCAAGGACAGACTTGTATCTGAAGGAGAGTCAGGCTCGGTGGGTCAGGATCACCAAGGCTCGTACTTTGGAAGACAAGAGAGTTCAGGACAAGATAGAGCAACTGGAAGCTAGTGCAAAAGAACAGCAAGAAGCCCTGGCAGTAGCCCAGAGGGAGATATCAGAGCTGAGGATCAAAGCAGGAGTGAAGAGGTCAAAAGAACAAACTCGGCACAAGAAGCTAACAGCAGCTGTTACCACCCGGAATCTCCTCATCAGGAATCTCACGGAGCGTCCGGCTGATCCTGTGACCGAAGCACTTCTCAAGGAAGTTCGTGAGGATGAGTTTGGTCTTGGTGTTTGACCATTTGTTTGTTGTTGTTTTCTTTCCATGTACTTTTATTTTCTTGTAATGTATTTTGACCCCTCTGAGGGCTTGTACTTGTAAACAAACTATGTACCATTGCTTTTTGTAATATATGTTTGTGCTGATTTGCTTCATCTGAGTTTTCTTCAAGCAACAACAACAACATCTTCAAGGGTCTGGAAGGGTCAAAACTGAATGCCAAACCGGATACCTTGAGAACAAATAAGCATAACTGCATTGCATGCTAACCCTTTGTTTGTTTTGTAGGTTTTGTTTTATTGTTGCTAACCTCTGTTGTGATGCCTCAGGAACTATTGCTAGGCGCCGAGTATTTCCCCTCAACCGTCCGCACCGTTATCCAACCCGAAACAACCTTCCGGGAATTCAAATGGATCAGGTACAGCAGGACCTTGCCGAGGTCAGAAATCAAATGGCAAATGAAAGGCTAGAAATGAGGAATCAAATGACTCAGTTTATGGAAGTGATGAACAACATGGCTCAGAGCCAGGAAAGATTAAGGGCCATGGTGGAAAGGCAGAATCAAGAGGATCCACATATAGGGACTGCCGGTACCAGTAACAATGAAAGGGTACAACCTCATGTAAACCCCCCTGTATTTGGACCACACCTCCATCCTGAGGTCAATATTCCAGCAAATGTTCAAGGGACTGCCACTGCAGCCAGGGTACTACAAGAGGATCCTCAGGAGGACCAATTCACAGTAATGGGCGCTGGGGAAGAAGCTTATGATAGAAGATTGGATGAGATAGATGAGAAGTTGAGATCCTTAGAGTCTCAAAACTCTTTGGGCTTTGACGTCATGGACATGGGCTTGGTAGACGGGGTCAGGATTCCCCATAAGTTTAAGCCTCCATGTTTTGAAAAATACAACGGGACTTCATGCCCCCGGACTCATTTGCAATCATTTCTGGGGAGACTGAAGGCCTATACTATGGATGAGAAGCTCTGGATGTTCTATTTCGAAGACAGCTTAACTGGGGCTTCAAGAGAATGGTACTCTCACTTGACAAGGGCAACTATTAGATGCTGGAAAGACCTGGCAGAGGCCTTCATCAGACAGTATCAGTATAACTTAGACATGGCACCCAACAGGACCCTCCTAATGGGAATGTCACAGTCTTCAAGAGAGAGTTTCCGAGAATATGCCCAGAGATGGAGGCAATTGGCTGCTGCTGTTCAGCCACCTATGTCTGAAAGGGAAATGGCAGACATGTTTATGAACACCCTTCAGGGGACCTATATTGACAGGCTGGCCGCTTTCTCTTCCACTAGCTTCGCCGATGTTGTCATAGCCGGGGAGAGAATTGAAAGCTTGTTAAAAATGGGTAAGATTTCTGACAACGGTGCAAGCTCGTCCAGTAGTACAAGAAAGCCTTTTGCAGGCCCAAGAAGAACTGGCGAGACCAATGCCATCCACACCAACAGGGGCAGGCCCCAATATGTTCACAGATCAATAGCAGCAGTCACCATTCCTGCTCCAGCTCATCCTCAACCTGTCTATCAACCTCCACAGCAAAACTATCAGCCGCAACCTCAGTACCATCAGCAAAATCAGTATCCTCCAAGAAATTACAACAACAGCAACACCAACAACAACAGTCAACAAAGGCCATTTCAGCAGAGGCCATCTCAAGCCAACAGGGTGATCGATCCGATCCCTATGCCATATGCTACTCTGCTGCCACAACTCCTGAAACTCAACCTAGTTGAGCTAAGGACGCTGGCACCTCCAGATCCCAACAGTCTACCCAGGAACTATGACTCCAACGCTAGGTGTGCCTTCCATTCAAACGCACCTGGCCACAGTACAGAAAAGTGCAGAGCTCTGCATATGAAGGTACAAGACCTGGTAGACTCGAAAGCTCTGAATTTCGCACCACCACCCAATGTCAATAAGAACCCAATGCCAAACCACGGTGGTCCTAGAATTAACGCTATTGAAGAAGACAAACCGTCTTATTTAATAACCAGTGTGGGTCAGATCAGGACACCGTTGGTGGAAATCAAGGCTCAACTCCTGGAATGTCAAATGTTCCCGGGGTGTGAGTTAGGTTGTGCTTACTGCAATATCTCTGTAAATGGGTGCGATAATTTAAGGAATGGCATAGATGGTCTTATTCAGAGTGGCCAACTTCAGATCACCACATCATTTCCAACAAATCCAGCAATCTCATCAGCAACGGTTTCAGAACCTCCTACGACTGCAGCAACCATTGTTCCTGACAATTCTTCGGTTTCATCCACAAGTACTCCATCTATTATCTCAACTGATCAGTTTTCAACAAATTTTCCTGCTACAACTTCAGCATCACTCCATTTTGAACCTCCTACAACAACAACATCCACACTCCCGACAATGATTCCTACAACACCAGCAACAAATCATGAAGATGTCTCAACTGTCACCATATTTTATGATCCTGAAAGCAACTCTGCCTACAACTCAGAAGGTGCTGCTCCCATTAGAGCACCAGTTACAATCTATTATGATCCTCAGACTATCACAATTCCTTCAACAGCTGCAATCAGTCCAGTCACCATCACGGTGCCTGGACCGGTACCTTGTGAAAGCAGTAATGCCATCCCCTGGCATTACGGCTCTGACTTGTACTGTGAAGGACAAAGAATCACTTTTGAATCATCAACCCCTGCACCACAAATAGACAATGTGGGAGGAGGCGGAGGCTTCACTCGAAGCGGACGTCTTTTCGCTCCACAAATTCAGAGACCCACTGCCGAAGCAGAAGCTGCTGCTAAGGCAAAAGGGAAGAGCCCTGTGCAGGAAGATCAAGCTGTTAAGGAAGCCTTGAAAACACCCTTCGATCAAGAGGTTGATGAGTTCATGCGAATCATCAAAAAGAGTGATTATAAAATAGTGGATCAACTTCATCAGACGCCTTCCAAGATCTCAATCCTATCATTGCTCATGTGCTCCGAAGCCCATCGGAATGCACTACTCAAAGTCCTGCACGCAGCTTACGTGCCTGAAGAGATCACTGTCAATCAGCTGGAAGCAGTAGTGGGAAATGTTAATGCTAGTCACGGACTAGGGTTCACCAATACTGATTTGACAACGGAAGGCCGCAACCATAACAAAGCCTTGCACATAACCATGGAATGCAAAGGTGCTGTCCTTTCCCATGTGCTGGTAGACACGGGGTCATCCCTCAATGTCTTACCTAAGAAGGCCCTGGTGAAGCTAGAATATGACGGATTGGCGTTGAGACCCAGCAACCTGGTGGTAAGAGCCTTTGATGGTTCAAAGAGATCGGTTCTGGGAGAGATTGAATTACCCGTAACGATTGGCCCGCAGACTTTCACAACTATCTTCTACGTGATGGATATACAGCCCGCCTACAACTGTTTATTGGGTAGGCCATGGATTCACGCTGCTGGCGCCGTGACCTCTACCCTTCACCAGAAGTTAAAATATGAGTGGGAGGGTCAAATCGTTACAATCTGCGGAGAGGAGGACATTTTTGTCAGCCACCTGGCAACCTATAAGTACATTGAGATGGATGGGGAGATCCATGAAACAATGAGCCAGGGGTTTGAAGCCTTGAATGTGAATGAAACATCTGCTGTGCCTGGTACTTCAATATCATCATACCAACAAGCCCGGAAGGTTGTTGAGGAAGGAACTGCCCAAGGCTGGGGCAAGCTGCTATCGGTGGAGAAGAAAGAAGACAGATTTGGGTTGGGTTACAAACCAACTCAACAAGATCAAACAGCGGCTGCGAAAGAGCCCAATTTTGTGAGTGGGGGGATGCTTACCCCTGATGCTATCAACTGTCTGGAAGACGAGCTGGAAGAGGAACGCAACCTGGAAAGCTGGATTCGTCCAAAAATCCCGGGGAGCAGTGTCTCGAACTGGTCTTCCCAGGAAATTATAAGAGTTACTCATGCAGAGTAATTATTATTTCCTGTATTTTTATAAGCATGCATCAAAGTCTTGCATCTTGCCCAAGATGACAAGACTCATTTTGTAATCGGGCCATCTGTACTTTTTTGTGCAAACAAGATTAATTAATGAAATATCAGACATCTTTTTGCAAACGAGTCTTTTTCTTTTCGTTCACTGTTTTTCTATTTTTCTTTTTGTACAAAAAAAATAAATGGCAGTGTTTTCAAAATGACAACTTTATTTCACTTTTCTAAACAAGACTAAAATCAGATCACTAAAATGAACAAACTTAACCCTTGCAGAGAGTGCCTTCCAGACAGCACCGACAACAGCACGGCTATGACTTCGTATGACTTTGACAATCCAATCAATCAAGCTGATGAAGGGGTTGAAGAAGAGTATGAGCTTCCTGAAGAGCTATCCAGGTTGTTGAGACAAGAGGAAAAGGTTATTACCCCTCACCAGGAGGAGGTTGAAGTGATCAATCTTGGTACAGATGAAGACGTGAGAGAGGTTAAAATCGGGGCCTGCCTGCAAGACTCAGTGAAAAGACAACTGATTGACCTGCTTCGAGAGTATGTGGACGTGTTCGCTTGGTCTTATCAAGATATGCCAGGGTTGGATACCGATATTGTTGTGCACAAGCTGCCTTTAAGGGAAGAATGCCCGCCGGTTAAACAGAAACTGCGCCGTACTCGTCCGGACATGGCAATGAAAATCAAGGAGGAGGTACAAAAGCAATGGGACGCCGGGTTCCTTGCTGTAACTAGCTACCCGCCGTGGGTTGCTAATATAGTACCTGTGCCTAAGAAGGACGGCAAAGTAAGAATGTGTGTTGACTACCGGGACCTGAACAGAGCCATCCCGAAAGATGACTTCCCATTACCTCACATTGATGTATTGGTTGATAACACGGCTCAGTTCTCGGTATTCTCCTTCATGGATGGATTTTCGGGATACAATCAGATTAAAATGTCACCTGAAGACATGGAGAAGACAACATTCATCACACCCTGGGGCACGTTCTGCTACAAAGTAATGCCATTTGGGCTCAAGAATGCCGGTGCGACATATCAACGGGCTATGGTAACATTACTCCACGATATGATTCATAAAGAAATAGAATGTTATGTGGATGATATGATTGCCAAGTCCCTCACTGAAGAAGACCATCTGGTAAATCTGCTCAAATTATTCAAGCGTCTGAGGAAGTATCAACTGAAGGTGAACCCCAACAAATGCACATTTGGGGTGCGATCCGATAAGCTGCTGGGTTTTATTGTGAGCGAGAAAGGGATTGAAGTTGACCCTGATAAAGTCAAAGCTATTCAAGAGATGTCTGCACCGAAGACAGAGAAAGAAGTTCGAGGGTTCTTAGGTCGATTGAACTACATCTCAAGGTTCATATCTCACCTTACAGCAACCTGTGAGCCTTTGTTCAAACTGTTGAGAAAAGAACAAACGGTCAGGTGGAACGAAGATTGTCAGAAGGCTTTTGACAAGATCAAGGAGTATCTGCAAGAACCTCCAATCCTTATGCCTCCAGTTGAAGGAAGACCTCTGATAATGTACTTGACAGTATTAGAAGAGTCAATGGGGTGTGTGCTGGGCCAGCATGACGAGTCTGGTCGAAAAGAGTATGCAATTTACTACCTAAGCAAAAAGTTTACCGACTGTGAACAACGTTATTCACTGCTCGAGAAAACTTGCTGTGCTTTAGCGTGGGCTGCTCGCCGACTGAGACAGTATATGTTGACCCACACTACTTTATTGATTTCAAAGATGGACCCAGTCAAGTACATTTTCGAGAAGCCAGCTCTTACCGGACGGGTTGCAAGATGGCAAATGATTCTCACAGAATATGACATCCAGTACACGTCTCAGAAAGCCATCAAGGGCAGTGTACTGTCTGAATATCTTGCTGAGCAACCCCTTGATGATTACCAGCCTATGAGGTTTGACTTCCCTGATGAAGACATCATGTTCATAAAAGCAAAAGATCATGAAGAGCCTGTTCACACTGAAGGGCCTAACCCGGAAGAAGAATGGACTATGATGTTTGATGGGGCTGTTAACATGAATGGTCGCGGTGTTGGTGCAGTACTCATAACACCTAAAGGAGTTCACATGCCTTTCTCGGCAAAACTCACTTTCAACTGCACTAACAACGAAGCTGAATACGAAGCTTGTATTATGGGTCTTGAGGAAGCCATTGACCTCAGGATCAAGACATTGACCGTGTTCGGAGATTCAGCTTTGGTAATCAATCAAACCAATGGAAAATGGTACACACACCAGGATCATCTGATACCTTACAGGGATTATACAAGAAGGTTATTGACGTTCTTCACAACAGTCAAGCTTGAGTATATCCCTCGGGACGAGAATCAGTTTGCAGATGCCTTGGCTACCATTTCGTCCATGATCAAAGTTCAAGCTGCTAACTTCGTACCTCAGATTTCAGTGTCAAGACTTGATAGACCAGCATATGTATTTGCGGCAGATGCTGTCAAAGATGACAAGCCTTGGTTCCACGACATTAAATGCTTCTTGGAGGATCAAACGTACCCACCTGGGGCATCTTCCAATGATAAGAAGACTTTGAGAAGGCTTGCTGGTAGTTTCTTTCTGAACGCTGATGGGTCTTTATACAAGAGGAACTTTGATATGGTACTCCTCAGATGTGTCGACAGGACAGAAGCAGATTTATTGATGCATGAAGTGCACGAAGGCTCCTTTGGTACCCATGCCGGAGGACATGCAATGGCTAAGAAGTTGTTAAGATCAGGCTATTATTGGATCACGATGGATGCCGATTGTTGTGCCTACGCCAGAAAATGCCATAAATGCCAGATCTATGCAGACAAAGTGCATGTACCTCCCAATCCTTTGAACATCATGTCTTCACCATGGCCCTTTGCCATGTGGGGCATTGATATGATCGGCAAGATTGAGCCAACTGCTTCAAATGGTCACAGATTCATCCTGGTCGCCATTGACTATTTCACTAAGTGGGTCGAAGCAGCCTCCTATGCAAATGTTACAAGACAAGTGGTAGCCAGATTTCTGAAGAGAGATATCATCTGTCGATATGGAGTGCCCGAGCGAATCATTACTGATAATGGTTCCAATCTGAACAACAAAATGATGGCAGAGCTATGCCGGGACTTCAAGATCCAACATCACAATTCTTCTCCTTACAGGCCAAAGATGAATGGCGCTGTTGAGGCAGCTAACAAGAATATCAAGAAGATTGTGCAAAAGATGGTAGTTACCTACAAAGACTGGCATGAAATGCTACCGTTTGCCTTGCATGGGTACCGCACGTCAATCAGAACATCCACTGGAGCAACACCGTATCAACTTGTGTATGGTATGGAAGCAGTCCTACCAGTTGAAGTTGAATTACCCTCTCTACGGGTACTGATGGATGTTAAACTGAGTGAAGCAGAATGGGTTAGGTCCCGATACGAGCAACTGAGTCTGATCGAAGAGAAAAGATTGGCTGCAATCTGTCATGGGCAGTTGTATCAGAAGAGAATGAAGAGAGCCTTCGATCAGAAAGTCAGGCACCGAGAGTACCAAGTAGGAGATCTTGTGCTGAAAAGAATCCTCCCTCCTCATACAGACCACAGGGGCAAGTGGACACCTAACTATGAAGGACCATTTGTGGTAAAGAAAGTTTTCTCTGGTGGAGCACTGATGCTCAGCACCATGGATGGCGAAGATTTCCCATCCCCTGTGAATTCAGATGCAGTTAAAAAATACTTCGCATAAAATGACCCGCTGGACATAAAAACAGAATGTAAGTCCAGGCAAAAATAGGGCATCCCGGCGAGTCAAAAACAGAATAAAAGACTCGGGCAAAAATAAGGGAAAATAAGTAACAAATGTACACCCGCTGAGTTGAAAAGCCGCATTGGACAGCTCAGGCAAAAAATGGGTATCCCGATGGATTGAAAACCCGAAAGGGCGATCCATGCAAAATAAGGGAATAAGCGAACAACTGCATTCTGAATTCATCTGTATCGTTCACAACTTGGTAAGCTTCGAAAGGATCAAGCTTCAATCAGAATCAGCCTTCTTCAGAAAGCAAGACGAGAAGAACGTCATTGTCATACGAGTCATAGCAGAAGGGGAAGCTCCTTAAAGCGTCATCAACACTACCAGCATTTGTTTCTCAATTTGTAACAATCTCCTCATTTCAGGGGATATGTTCCTTTGACTGTATCTCGCCAATTCAGGGCATATGAATTAATAAAATCAGATTTTCAGTCATGTCTCATTTTGTACATTTTATTTGCAAAAAATGTCTGATGTCTTAAAAGAAAAACTGATTGCATAAGAGTACAGATGCTTATCTTCAAAAGTAAAAACATGCTTGCAGGAAATATGCTTACTCTCAGAAGTATCCTAACTCCTATGACGGAATCCAGTAAGGGATACCTCGGGATTATCTTGTGCGTTTCTCTATCTTTTTCAGGATTGCAGGTATCCAGAACGCAACTTGGGGCGTGTAAGCTCCATCCCAGCAAGCTGGCAAATCAACACTCAATTTTAGCACCCGAAGTGCTCTCTCCCCAGCTGAGTTGCCTTTCATGACTCCTCCCAGCTGAGTTGGCCACTTATTACTTATCCCCATCAGAATGGGCAGGTATCACGGAAGATGCCCATATCCCCGGCTGAGTCAAGAAGTCACCGTAACAGAACTTCTAGGGAAGGTCTTTCAGTGATGCCTCTCTCTCTCCCCAGCCGAGTTGTCATCTCGCCCTCAGCCGAGTACAAAAGTCAGGGAACCATCTCCCTACAGAGTCTCAGCCTCTATTCAGAAGAGCAATGCATGAAGATCACAACAGAGTACAGAAGACTCTTACAACCCCGAGCTGGGTCCCACATTACAAGGATATGTCAAGCAGTGACTTGTATCCCCAAACAGATACATCTCACCAGGTCTACCAGTGATCTTATCCCCAGCTGGGATGTCCACTTCAAACAGATCGATCAAAGATCTTTGCAGCAACGGGACCCAGGCCCCGGTTTGGTATCTTTGCACAATCATAGCATTCGCATCATATTCACCCACAAAGCGTAGCATTCCGTTTTAACACGGAGCATTACGGCAAAAATCCAACACATAGCATAATCATAAGCCATGTTTTGAACCAACACTTGTGAATAATAACCATTCATCAGAATACGGAATACTTTCCCCAAAATCCACCAGAGTCCCAGCAAAAGCAGCTGCCTCACAATCACAAACACCAGTATATACTCCTTTTGGCACCCATCCGTGCCATCTTTCCCCCAGTAAAGTCGTCTGAACACTCTTTGCAAACAAGATCACCCGTATTACAGATACGTCCTGACACCCGTCCGTGTCATACCCCAGCAGAAAGCCAAAGACATCCTCTTTGCACTCACATATACCTACATACACAATCCTTTGGCACCCGTCCGTGTCATATCCCCAGCATCAGTCACCTACACTTTGTATATCAGATACTTGTTCATATTATACTTTTACTTTGACACTCGTCCGTGTCACCCTCCCCAGCAGTTAAACACTCATCTATACGCCACTCGCTCTTATACAGATACTCGTCCGTATCTTGTATGTACCAGTTACATCCCCACAGATTCAACATTGGTCCATGTTCTCTGTTAACCAGATGGTACTCGTCCGTATCATCATCTCAGAATATGCGTCAAGCGTTTGTTCCTACATGATACTCGTCAGTATCATAGTCTTAAGGATGCTCGTCCGCATCTTTAATCCATACACTGTGTCAAATACTTCTGTTTTTCTTGAATATAGACACTCGCCTGTATCTACTATTCCCCAGAAGAGTTCTTTCAGAATTCAACACTCGGCCGTGTTCTCTGTTAACCAGTTGATACTCGTCCGTATCATCATCTCTGAACATGTGTCAGTTTGTTTCTACCCGATACTCGTCCGTATCGTAGTCTTAAGGATGCTCGTCTGCATCTTTGATCTATACACAACATCTAAACACTCATACCCTTTGCTTCTTGGATGTGAACACTCGTCCGTGTTTACTATTCCCCAGTAGATCGCAAACAAATTTTCCTTTTTATCTGACACTCGTCCTGTGTCATGATAAACCTGAGAGCAGCCGTACCCTGCTAGGTGGTCGTCCTCCACCTCTTGATGGTCGTCCTCCATCATGCTCATCCGATGGCCGTCCCCATCGTTGATTTTAGAAGCCGTCCCCTGCTAGGTGGTCGTCCTCCACCTCTTGATGATCGTCCTTCATCCTTTTATCCAATGGCCGTCCCCATTGTTGATTTTGGTTATCTGGCATTCGTCATATGTCATGATAAACCTTGAAAGCAGCCGTCCCCTGCTAGGTGGTCGTCCTCCGCCTCTTGATGGTCGTCCTCCATCATGCTCATCCGATGGCCGTCCCCATCGTTGATATTTTCGGCAGCCGTACCCTGCCAGGTGGTCGTCCTCCACCTTTGAT
Organism: Lathyrus aphaca; assembly: GCA_963966055.1. NCBI lineage: Eukaryota > Viridiplantae > Streptophyta > Magnoliopsida > Fabales > Fabaceae > Lathyrus > Lathyrus aphaca. The sequence goes on from OZ014519.1 coordinate 187,517,939, forward strand.
GGCCGTCCCCATCATATTTCTATTGTTCCCCAACAGAGCAGCCGTCCCCTGCTAGGTGATCGTCCTTCACCTTTGATGGCCGTACCCCATCATCTGTTTATTTCATTTATTCTTTAACCCGATGGCCGTCCCCGTCGTGGTCCCTTTTCTTTTAGCCCGATGGTCGTCCTCATCGTTGTTTACTTCGCTTTATGAACTTGATGGCCGTCCCCGTCATGTTTCATTAATCCCCAGAGATTTTTACAGTTTTATCGTGATGGCCGTCCCCATCATAATTTCTTATTGTTCCCAGCTAGTCGGCCGTCCCCGTCTTGGCTTTACCTTTTATCCCCAGCATGTCGGCCGTCCCCATCATTGCTTTATTTTCAGCACTTTCCCAGCATGTCGGCCGTCCCCGTCATTGCTCTTTACCCAGCAGTCGTCCTCTGCTCGACGGTCGTCCTCCGTCGCCCACTTTACAATATACTTTATGTTCCTTTACAATCTATATCCCTTTTCTTCTTCATTCTGTGAGTGCAAATTTTGGACTGTCTTTGGTATTCAACCACAAGTTATCTTGTTTGCCTGTTAAGCCGTTGCTTACAACCTGCACAGCTAACTCATGTTTGAATAGGGGCAGCTGTAAACACCCCAAATTTGCCCTCACCCATTCACACCATGGCTTGTGATCTTTTCATATACATAAACTCAATCATAGCATCTCATATCCCACTTTTGATTCACTGCATAGATTCAAAGTCATCTGCATCTAGGGTTTGTGATCTGAGCAATCTAGGAGCTTCTTGAGCCACCCCAAAGGTCACCAATCAATTCAAAGGGGTCTACATGTGTCCAAGCATCATATTACATCCTCTCAAAGTCAAGAATTCCAAAGAATCACAAGAACTGGGATTGGTATGGGAGCAGAGCCAAGTTTGACTGCACAGTTGACCTAAAATTAGGGTTTTGGTTTCAGAGGCCATAACCTCAAATTTTTTGGTCATTCTTGTTTCTATTGGTCTCCATATGGCATAGGGAGTATGCATATCAAGTTTCATGAAGAAATTCCATGGGGAAGTCATCTGATCAAAGGTTGACTTTTCAGACAAGTCAGTGCAAAATCAGGGCATCTGAGGCCCCAAATGACCCAACCAATGGGTGATCTTCATCATTTTGAGTGTATATGATCTTTATTTGATCATGGAAGAAGGTTGAAGTCCACAAAAATCAAGAATTTGGAGTTTTTGCAAGTGTTGACTTTTTGGGCATAGTTGACTTTTCAAGAATGCTTCATTTTAGGTCATTTTTCAAGCCTTGATTCTTGATCCAAAAGTGCTTCAAATGGAAAAACTTTGGTCATGAAAGTTGTAGATTACATCTTTCCCCTTTCAAAAAGTACAAGAACATGATCAAATTCTTCTTGGATCAAAAGTTATGGTGTGACAAAGTTGGCAAAAATCATTGATTTTCAAGATGTGCACCAAATGTGAATTTTGCAAAATCATGCACCAATGCCATTTGTAACTTCTAATTCACTTCAAACCATGACATAAACATTCTATGTGACTTAAAAATCAGAATTGGACCAAAGATCACATGTTTGTAGTTTGTGTAACAAGGCTTTTTCCATGAAATGCCAAAAGGTGCCAACTTGCAAGAACACTCATCACACTTCAACAACTAATTGCCTTGACTGCTGAACCTGCCTAGCATCACACACACACCATGTTGCGCCAGCCCTAGCCCTTGTACCAAGCTAGCACCAAGCCCATGCCTCTCTTACAACCAAGTTGACATTTTGCAAAAGTAAACATCCCAATCACCACAGGCCATGTCACATCCTCTGGCCACTTGGAATTGTTTATTATATCCTTTGGCAAGCCAAACATAAGAGGGAGCAAGGCTGAAACACTCTCAAGCATCACATACACAAAACACACCCCATTTGCATTTTGCTTCGAATCTGCCTGCACAACACACAAACACAAAAACAAATTCCTTTAATCATCTCACCTTGCCTTGTTGAGTAGAAACCACCAAGAGCCAGGCCTGTTTTGATCAAGAACACCCCATTGCCATCATTCACCTCAAGCTGCAGTTTCATTCGAATCTCTCTCCACAGCTCACAAACATCCAAACAAACTTCACAAACCTCCTCCACTCATCATCTGGATCACAAACCTCCCTTCACCATTGCCAGAAACAGCCTGCATCACCATTGCCATTTTCAACTGAACTTGAGCAGAAATTACTCAAACTCTTCATCCAGCCAATATAAATTTCTCCTGAGCATTCAAACATCATCAAGAGGTCCTAAGGAGTGGATTGCACAAGAAAAAGGGGTCTGAAAGTTGCTGGAGTGGAAGCTTCGAATCTCAGGTAGCTCAAGAACTTTTTTTCCAGAAATGGATTTTTAAGTTCTAAACTTGTTCTTTATGTCTTCCTGATCATGAATATGCTTTTAGTTTCAAAAATGGTGATGAAATGAGGATTTAATTGCTCTCTGAAACTTTTGTGCCCTAGTTCTTATTTGTTTCGATTCAGCCTTGTTAGGAAATATAAATTTGTTTTGATAAGGGGTTTTGGTTTGTGAGTGAGTGGGGATCATTTCCCAGTTTTTAGATTTCATTTTAGTTAGGATTTTGGAGTTTTGGGGATTCTCAGGGGGGATGCTGGCCGGAGAAGACGACCGGAAGTCTTCTCCGGCAGCCTGAATGTCATTATGCCCTAATCCAGTCATTAACTCCCGTTTGAATTTCGCGCGTTGGATTGGGTTGACTAGTTGACTTCGCGCGTGAGTGAAGGGCTCAGATTCATTTGATTAGCCCTAATTCATTTTATTAATATTAATTAATTGTAATTAAGTTAATTGGCTCAGATGCAACCCCAGCCGTCCAGATGCGCGCTGGTCAATGCATTTAAATCCAGGGTTCATCTCATCCCTCCATTCTGTTTACTTTCTTTTTATTTTAATTTATTTTCATTTCTTTTTCATTTAACTTGCATAATTTATTTAAAATAGTAAAAAATGTGTAAAAATTATGAAACTTTTTCTCATAAGTTTTATTAATTTTTATGACCCAAAAATATTTTTGTTTTTATTTTTATCATTAAAAAAGTGTTTTTAAATATTTAAAAGATTATTTTTAATTGATTAATGGAAATTAATCTATTAAAAATACTTTTAAGTATTTAAAAATCACCAAAAAATTCATGAAATGTTCTAAGACATTTAGAAACATTGTCCAACCTTCAAACCACATTTCTTTTTTGATCTTGATGCATTTTAAGAATTTCTCATTGAATTAAAATCATTTTTATGCATTAATTTGATCCAAAGTTCAAAAATTCATTTCTGCCTATCTAGGAAGAGTTGGACATTGATTCTTCTTGCATTGTTTTGTGTTTAGAATGTAGTTTCTAGGATTAAATGGCCATGTTTTGATTCCTCATTTTCAATTTGTTTGGCATTTCTTTTGTTTAGGAGCCCTAAAAACCCTAATAACTTGTAAAATTCATAACTTGAGATTGGTTAAGAGTTGAGACCTCCCCTTTGGACCTTGGTTTAGTATAGGATTAGGGGTCCTTTGTGTGGCATTTTCCATTTTTTTATCTTAGGGTTTGCTTCTGTTTTTGACTTTTGTTTGATGTTTGGTTCATAAACCCTAATTTGGGCTTCCATATGCATCCATCTTGCATTCTCTTGCATATCATGACTTGCCATGACATTCCCTGCCTCCATTTGATTCATTTAACATCATGAGACACATTGAAAGCATGTTTGATCATTGCATCTTTCATTTGTCATGTTGTATGCCATATGCATCTCATAACTTTTCATGTATGTTCTTGGTTCTTAACTTGCTCCATTGGCATCCATAGGCTTGTATGATCATTCACATGTTTTGTTTCTGGTTTGTAACACCTCATAGCATCATTGACATCATAAGTATGCTTCTGGTTTTGGTTTGCATCATGTCATCCCATCCCATTTTGCATTGCATTGCATTTCTTTTCTAATCTTTTCAGGTGGTAAGTGATTTTGAGAAGTGAATTTGCCTTCACTTCTCATAACTTCTCTTCATCTCTCTCTTGCATCCATGCTGCATTTTTATATGTGTTTTTGTTTGAGCTTGCTCATTCTTCTTCTTCCCACTTTCTTTCTTCAAGTGACTTGACTTCTTAAATGAAGCAAGTTACTTTGCTTCTCCTGATCCTTTCATCTGCTTCCTGGTGGTTCCTTTGAAGATCTTTCTTGTTAACCTCACAAACCTTAGGAACAACCAAGCATGACAATGATTAGGGTTTTGATTAGTCTCCCCTCTTAGTTTTCACCTTTGTGTCTCTTTGAGTCTTCTCTTCTCACTTCATAATCAGGGACTAAACCCTAAAGGCTTTAAGGCTTTGTGATTAAGCTTATGCCTGCATCCTTCTATTAGGATGGAGTGTATAACTTTAATCCTAAGTGTTAAACCCTTAATGTGTTTAAATCTCTTAATCAATTCACTTAATAATCATCAAGACATCACACTTGTAACTTGGGCCTTGCATTAGGGTTCTAATTCTTCCTTAATTGGTTAAGAAGGACTAACCCTAGTGTTAATGGACAAGTCCCCCTCAAGTTGTCTTACAAACAATAAAAAACACTTCATCATCATACCATTAAATAAAATCCACTTAATCAAAGGCTTGTTTTGTCATGAGTTTAATCCCTAATCATGGGTTAAGTTGAGGAGTCTTCCTCAGCTTAAACATTCTCATCTATTATCCTTCTATTAGGATGGTGTAATGAGTCTGTTTAATCCCTGATTATGGCTTAACCTCATTACTCAACACTAAACAAAAACACCAAAAACATCTAAATAATCACAAGTAGGTTAATGATCTTAATCCTACACCAAAGGTGATTAAGTGTGAGAATCTGACTTCACACTTAAGGTATTCTCATTACCCCTAAACAGAGGGAAGATGTGATGAGTTTACTAAATCCATTGGTTTAGACTTAAGCTCATCAGCTTATGACAAACTTTCAAAAGCAATAAAAGACTGAAAACTCAAAAACAAACAATAATCGTCTCCTTCGGGATTCTTTTCTCATCACCTTCACTCACAAACGAGAACTTGCTTCTTCCGTCTAATGCAAGACAGTTTGCACCTGAGCCAGACAGGTCATACACTTAAGCATAGACAAGTAAGCAGTTTACAAGTCAATTCATCTTTCAGTCTCTTTGGGTCGAACTACGGTGTTCTGACTTCCTCATTGCACGAGAGGATACGTAGGCATAACTTAACAGTTATCGAACAAAAGTCTCTGTACATTCCCCCTCTTTCCAGCATTATTCTTTTAGCCTCATGATTTTGAGCAATTCATTCTTATTCCTTACACTGACACTGTATATATCACACTTTGCACTTCTTTTGCACTGACACCTGTACATCTTTTCCAGCTCTTTTATACACAAATTGCACTGACACTACCCCTTTAAAACACAAATCTTTTAAGAGTGGATCCCGTCGAGTACGACGGACAATCTGGGTGCTAATACCTTCCCAGGTTGTAACCAACCCCCTTTCTCAGTCTCTCTGGTTCGCGACCGTCTTATCCATCTTTTTTCTAGGTCTATGCAGCATTGCCTTTCCTCCGGGATAAAAATGCCTAGCTGGCGACTCTATTCATCTCCAGTGAGTTCACGGCTGTGTGTTCTCATTGTCCCTCTCGCCGACCGTTCGCGTCTGTACCTTTATCTGGGCCTTGTCCCATTTATCTGGAGCGACAGTATGCCATTTGCATTTCATAACTTTTCATATGTGTTCATGGTTCTTAACTTGTTCCACTTGCATCCATATGTTTGTATGATCATCCCCATGCCTTGATTCATGTTTGCACCATTGCATAACATCATTATCATCTCATATATGCTTCTGGTTTTGGTTTGCACCATGTCATTTCATCTCATTTTGCATTGCATTGCATTCCTTTATTAACATTTCAGGTGGTAAGTAACTTTGGGAAGTGGATTTGCCTTCACTTCTCACATTTTCTTTTCATCCCTCTTATGCATCCATGCTGCATTTTGTTATATGTTTGGGTTTGAGCTTGCTCATTCTTCTTCTTCTTACTTTCTTTCCTCAAGTGACTTGTCTTCTTGAAAGAAGCAAGTTACTTTGCTTCTCCTGATCCTTTCATCTGCTTCCTGGTGGTTCCATTGAAGATTTCTCTTGCAAACCTCACAAACCTTAGGAACAACCAAGCATGACAATGATTAGGGTTTTGTTTAGTCTCCATTCTTAGTTTTACCTTTGTGTCTCTTTTGAGTCTTCTCTTCTCATCTCATAATCAGGGACTAAACCCTAAAGGCTTTAAGGCTTTGTGATTAAGCTTATGCCTGCATCCTTCTATTAGGATGGAGTGTATAACTTTAATCCTAAGTGTTAAACCCTTAATGTGTTTAACTCCTTTAATCAATTCACTTAATAATCATCAAGACATCAAGCTTGTAACTTGGGCCTTGCATTAGGGTTCTAATTCTTCCTTAATTGGTTAAGAAGGACTAACCCTAGTGTTAATGGACAAGTCCCCCTCAAGTTGTCTTACAAACAATAAAAAACACTTCATCATCATACCATTAAATAAAATCCACTTAATCAAAGGCTTGTTTTGTCATGAGTTTAATCCCTAATCATGGGTTAAGTTGAGGAGTCTTCCTCAGCTTAAACATTCTCATCTATTATCCTTCTATTAGGATGGTGTAATGAGTCTGTTTAATCCCTGATTATGGCTTAACCTCATTACTCAACACTAAACAAAAACCACAAAAACATCTAATAATCACAAGTAGGTTAATGATCTTAATCCTACACCAAAGGTGATTAAGTGTGAGAAGCTGACTTCACACTTAAGGTATTCTTATTACCCCTAATCAGAGGGAGGATGTGATGAGTTTACTAACCTTTGGTTTAGGCTTAAGATCATTAACTTATGACAAACTTCAAAAGGGCAATAAAAGATTGAAAACATAAAAACAAACAATAATCGTCTCCTTCGGAATTCTTTTCTCACCTCATTCACTCATAAACGAGAACTCGCTTCTTCCGTCTAATGCAAGACAGTTTGCACCTGAGCCAGACAGGTCATACACTTGAGCATAGACAAGCAAGCAGTTCATTTGTCAATTCATATTTCAGTCTCTTTGGGTCGAACTACGGTGTTCTGACTTCCTCATTGCACGAGAGGATACGTAGGCATAACTTAACAGTTATCGAACAAAAGTCTCTGTATATCCCCCCTCCTTTCAGCATTATTCTTTTAGCCTCATGATCTTGGGAATCTCATTCCTACACTGACACTGTACATTTACACACTTCACACTTCTTTTACACTGACACCTGTATATCCTTTTCCAGCTCTTTTATACACAGATTGCACTGACACTACCCCTTTAAAACACAAATCTTTTAAGCATGGATCCCGTCGAGTACGGCGGACAATCTGGGTGCTAATACCTTCCCAGGTTGTAACCAACCCCCTTTCTCAGTCTCTATGGTTCGCAACCGTCTTATCCGTATCTTTCTAGGTCTATGCAGCATTACCTTTCCTCCGGGATAAAAATGCCTAGCTGGCGACTCTTTTCTTCTCCAGTGAGTTCACTGATGTGTGTTCTCATTGTTCCTTTCGCCGACCGTTCACGTCTGTACCTTTATTTGGGCCATTCCCATTTATCGGGAGCGACAGCTTGGCGACTCTGCTGGGGACCCTTATACTGTAACCAGGGCTTCTGGTTCTTTTTGTGGGTTCCTCCTAGCGCCTGATTGATTTGTGTTTACTGGGGTGTTATGTGCTATTTGTGTTTATATTTATATTTATTTTTGCTTTATGTATAGTTGCTTTATTGCTTTCTTTATAGCTTTGCATATATCATATTGTCATACTGTGCTGGCTGGATCTGTTTGTTTGTTTTGGTGGGTGGGGGTTCTATTGAGAGTTAAGGTCCTACACCTGGGACCTGAGTGACACCTAGGCTAGAGTGGTTCATATTCTTTCCCATTCCATCTCGGTCTGGTGCGGGAATATGAAACACGGTTCAGATATGGGTTTCTTCTTGAGAACTCTGTGTTGCAGATTTCCTGCAGTACTAGGGCTATCTAGGAAGCCTGCTAAGTCTGGATGACCTTTAGTATTGACCTTCAGAAACTGAGGTGAATTAGAGGAGGAACTTTTATGGTTATTGTAAACACTGTACCTCCGGGTTAGAAGTGTTTACACTTCTCATAACTGATCCAAGTCTGAGGATCCTTGTTTTAGAACACCACCTGTGAGGGGGTTGGGCTGTTTACAGGTTTGCAGGTACCCTTGACCTCAGCATACCCTGTTACTTTGCTTGATTAAGAGTACTCCATTTTGGAACAGTTCTTGTGATTTTAACCCTGGACATGTGGCTCTTTATTTGAGTCCCCCACCTTGGTTACTGGACTTATAGACCTCCATCTGGATTTCTTGAACATACTTAGACTTGTATCAGAGCACTTGATCAGATCCAGCTCAGTCACAAACCCTTGCATATCATTTGCATACATCATCATTGCATCATTTTGACATTTGCTTATTTGTTTTTCAGGGTATCCATCCTTTATTTTTGGCTTGGTTTTGACCCCATCATCAACATAGACCTATCTTCATCAGTATCTACTTCAGCTATCAGCCACCTGTTTCAGTCACCTGCACCAGCCAGTCAGTGGCCCATTTTCAGTGTTATCATCAGCACCTGTCTCAACTCTTCTTCAGCAACATGGCACCTAAGAAGAGTAACATCTCCTATCACTTCTTTCAGCCTGAGCTAGCTGACATCAGGAGGATTCAGACCCTGATTACTCCAGACCATATACCACTGTTCAGGGAACACTATGGAGGCATACTTGATGTGGTTATGGATTTGGACCCTTCACAGAGGAGCTTGATTCATACTTGCCTGCAGTTCTATGATCCCCCCCTAAGGTGTTTCACTTTTCAGGATTTTCAGTTGGGGCCTTTATTGGAGGAGTACTCATCATTGGTTGGTATACCTGTCAGGGGTGGTGTCCCCTTCAACCCTGAGATGGTCTTTCCTAGTAATGAAGAGGTAGCAAAGGCATTATATTTGGAACCAGTTTTGATTGGGCAGCATATGACCACCAAGGCTGGAGTCTCTGGTCTACATCTGGATTTCTTAATATCTCAGGCTACTTTGAAGGCCTCTTCAGGAGAATGGAAGGCAGTCTGTGCTTTATTGGCCCTTAGCATATATGGGATCATTTTATTTGCAGATGAGCCTAGATTCATTAGCAAGAATGCCATCCACCTTTTCATTCTGAGGAACCCAGTGCCCACCTTACTGGGAGATTTCTACTACTCAGTACACCAGAGGAATGAAAAGCAGATGGGAAGATTAGTGAGGTGTTGTGCTCCTTTATTCCATACTTGGCTTCTCAGGCATTTGCCCAAGACATATGCATTTTGGAATCCTCATCAGCAGAGGAACTGGGCTAGAAGACTCACTGCTTTAACTTCAGATGATATCAGGTGGTGCACTCAAAGCACAAAGGGCAGGGACATCATTACCAGTTGTGGGCAGTTTCCCAATGTACCCCTGATAGGAGTTAAGGGTTGCATCAATTACAACCCTCTGCTATTCAAAAGACAACTGGGTTATGCACTGGTCCACACTCCTAAGGCACAAGATTTGGCTGAGACTCTTTACTGTGAGAACAAGCCTAATCTGGCTATTGTCAGGCAAGCAGCCTGGGCCTGGGACAATGTTTAGACTAAAGGAGTAACCATTCTGGGGAAGTGCAACAATGTGGCATCAGCACAATACTATGAGTGGTCCCATGCCAGGGCTCAATTTTCTGGGATGCCCTTCACCATAGAAGATATACCTGGACCATCCTCAGCACCACCTCCTGTCACTATCAGTTTAGAGGAGTTTGAGCAATTGAAAGAGAGAAATGAGAAGTTGACTCAGGCTCTGCAGAAGACCCTCTGGAAGAGGAGTGATGGTAGGTTGGATATTGAGAGGTTAGAAAAGCTGAAAGTGGAATATCTGGCCAGAATTGAGAAGTCTGAGGATTACATCAAGAAGTCTAGGGCTGGAGAACAAATTCTGAAGAATGCCTGCAAGGAGGCCCAGTTCCAGAAGGCCAGGACTGATTTGTATCTGAAGGAGAGTCAAGCTAGGTGGGTCATGATCACCGAAGCTCGTACTCTGGAAGATAAGAGGACTCAGGACAAGATTGAGCAGCTGGAAGCTAGTGTAAAAGAGCAACAGGAAGCCCTGGCAGCAGCCCAGAGGGAGATCTCAGAGCTGAAAATTAGAGCTGGAGTGAAGAGGTCAAAGGACCAGAGTCAACACAAGAAGCTAACTGCAGCTGTTACTACCAGGAATCTCCTTATCAGGAATCTCACAGAGCGTCCAGCTGATCCTGTGACTGAAGCACTTCTCAAGGAAGTTCAGGAGGATGAGTTTGGTCTTGGTGTCTGACTTTTGCTTGTTGTTGCCTTCATTTCATGTACTTTTATTTTCTTATGATGTATTTTGACCCCTCAAAGGGCATGTATTATAAAGAACAAACTATGTATCATTTGCTTTTTTTGTAATATATGTATCAGTTTGTTCCATCTGAGTTTCTTTCAAGCAACATCAACAGCATCTTCAAGGGTCTGGAAAGGTCAAAACCAAATGCCAAGCTGGATACCTTGGAAACAAATAAGCATACTGCATTGCATACTAACCTTTGTTGTTTTGTAGGTTTATTTTGTTGTTGTTGCTAACTCTGTTGTGATATTCAGGAACTATTGCTCGACGTCGGGTATTTCCACTCAACCGTCCACATAGATATCCCACCCGCAACAATCTTCCGGGCATACAGATGGACCAGGTACAATAAGACCTTGCAGAGGTCAGGAACCAAATGGCTAATGAAAGATTGGAAATGAGGACTCAGATGACACAATTTATGGAGGTGATGAACAATATGGCTCAGAGCCAAGAGAGATTAAGAGCAATGGTAGAAAGGCAGAATCAGGAAGATCCCCACATAGGGACTGCTGGGACAAGCAACAATGAGAGGGTCCAACCTCATGTCAACCCCCCTGTATTTGGACCCCACCTTCATCCAGAGATCAATATTCCTTCAAATGTACAAGGGACTGCCACTGCAGGTAGGGTACTGCAAGAAGATCCCCAGGAGGATCAGTTCACGGTAATGGGTGCTGGGGATGAGGCCTATGACAGAAGGCTGGACGAAATTGCTGAAAAATTAAGATCCTTGGAGTCTCAAAACTCTTTGGGTTTTGATGTTATGGACATGGGCTTAGTGGACGGGGTCAGGATTCCCCATAAGTTTAAGCCTCCTTGTTTTGAAAAGTACAACGGGACTTCCTGCCCACGGACCCACTTACAATCCTTTCTGGGGAGGTTGAAAGCATATACCATGGACGAGAAGCTATGGATGTTTTATTTTGAGGATAGCTTAACGGGAGCCTCGAGGGAATGGTACTCACATCTGACTAGAGCAACCATCAGGTGTTGGAAGGATTTGGCAGAGGCCTTCATTAGACAATACCAGTATAATTTGGATATGGCACCCAACAGGACCCTCCTGATGGGGATGTCACAATCATCTAGAGAAAGCTTCCGGGAGTACGCCCAGAGGTGGAGACAGCTTGCTGCTGCTGTCCAGCCACCTATGTCAGAGAGGGAGATGGCAGATATGTTTATGAACACCCTCCAAGGGACATACATTGACAGGCTATCTGCCTTCTCTTCTACCAGCTTTGCAGATGTTGTTATAGCTGGAGAAAGAATTGAGAGCCTGTTAAAGATGGGCAAGATTTCTGACAACGGTGCCAGCTCATCCAGCAACACAAGGAAGCCTTTTGTAGGCCCAAGAAGAACTGGTGAGACCAATGCTATCCATACCAACAGGGGCAGACCCCAATATGTTCACAGGTCTGTGGCAGCAGTCACCATTCCCGCTCCAATTCATCCACAACCAGCTTATCAACCACAGCAACAAAATTATCAGCAACAGACTCAGTATCCTCCTCAGAGAAATTACAACAACCCCAGCAACAACAATCAGCAAAGACCGTTCCAACAGAGACCTTCTCAGGCCAATAGGGTGATCGATCCGATCCCTATGCCATATGCCACATTACTGCCACAACTCCTGAAACTCAACCTGGTTGAGCTAAGGACGTTGGCACCTCCAGATCCCACCAGTCTACCCAGAAATTACGACTCCAACGCCAGATGTGCTTTCCATTCAAATGCACCTGGCCATAGTACAGAGAAGTGCAGAGCCTTGCACATGAAGGTACAAGACCTGGTGGACTCTAAAGCTCTAAACTTTGCACCACCACCAAATGTTAACAAGAACCCTATGCCAAACCACGGAGGTCCCAGAATCAATGTTATTGAAGAAGACAAGCCGTCTTACTTGATAACCAGTGTGGGTCAGATTCGGACACCGTTGGTAGAGATTAAAGCCCAACTCCTTGAATGTCAAATGTTCCCGGGATGTGAGCTAGGGTGTGCTTATTGCAACATTTTAGTGAATGGTTGTGATAACTTGAGAGACGGCATAGATGGTCTCATCCAGAGTGGCCTGCTTCAAATCACAACATCAATTCCTACCAATCCAGCAATCTCATCAGCAACAATCCCCGAGTCTTCTACAAATACAACAACCATTGTTCCAAGCAACTCTTGAATCTCATCAACAAATACTTCATTTGTTACTTCAACGGACCAGATATCAGCAAACATCCCTTCTACAACTTGAGCACCCCTTCATTCAGAATCTCCTACAACAACAACACCCATCCTTCCCACAATGTCTCCTACAACTGCAGCAGCAAATGTCTCGACGGTTACAATTTATTATGATCCTGAAAATGATTCCGCCTACAACTCACAAAATGCCACCCCTATCAGAGCACCAGTCACAATATACTATGATCCACAGACTATCACAGTCCCTTCTGCAGCTGCCATCAGTCCAGTCACCATCACAGTGCCTGGGCCAGTACCTTATGAAAGCAGTAATGCCATCCCCTGGCATTACGGCTCTGATCTATACTGCAAAGGACAGAAAATCACTCTTGAATCATCAACCCCTGCACCAAAAATAGACAACGTGGGGGGAGGCGGAGGCTTCACTCGAAGCGGACGTCTCTTTGCTCCACAAATTCAAAGACCCACTGCCGAAGCAGAAGCTGCTGCCAAGGCAAAAGGGAAGAGCTTGGTGCAAGAAGAGCAAATTGTTAAAGAAGCTTTAAAAACACCTGTTGATCAAGAAGTTGATGAATTCATGAGAATCATCAAGAAAAGTGATTACAAGATAGTGGACCAGCTTCACCAGACGCCTTCCAAGATCTCAATCCTATCATTGCTTATGTGCTCCGAAGCTCATCGGAACGCACTACTAAAAGTCTTACACGCTGCTTATGTGCCAGAAGAGATCACCGTCAATCAGTTGGAAGCGGTGGTTGGAAATGTTAATGCTAGTCATGGACTAGGGTTTACCAACACTGATTTGACTACGGAAGGCCGCAATCATAACAAGGCTTTGCACATTACCATGGAGTGTAAGGGTGCAGTTCTTTCCCATGTGCTGGTAGATACAGGGTCATCCCTCAATGTCTTACCTAAAAAAGCCCTTGTGAAGCTAGAGTATGACGAATTGGCATTACGCCCCAGTAACTTAGTAGTGAGAGCCTTTGACGGTTCTAAGAGATCAGTTCTGGGAGAGATTGAGTTGCCTATAACGATTGGCCCACAAACTTTCAAAACGACCTTCTACGTGATGGATATACAGCCTGCCTACAACTGTCTATTGGGTAGGCCATGGATTCACGCCACTGGCGCCGTGACCTCAACCCTTCACCAGAAGTTAAAATTCGAGTGGGAGGGTCAAGTCGTTACTATCTGTGGAGAGGAGGATATTTTTGTTAGCCACCTGGCTACCTACAAATATATTGAGATGGATGGGGAGATCCACGAAACAATGAGTCAAGGGTTTGAGGCCTTGAACATAAATGAAACATCTGCTATACCTGGAACCTCAATAACATCTTACCAACAAGCCCGGAAGGTTGTTGAAGAAGGAACTGCCCAAGGCTGGGGCAAATTGTTACCTGTGGAGAAGAAAGAGGATAGATTTGGGTTGGGTTACAAACCAACTCAACAAGATCAAGCAGAGGCTGCTAAGGAGCCCAACTTTGTTAGTGGGGGAATGCTCACCCCTGATGCTGTCAACAATTTGGAAGACGAGGATGAAAGCGACCGCAACCTGGAAAGTTGGATCCGTCCAAAGATCCCGGGGAGCAGTATCTCAAACTGGTCTTCCCAGGAAATTATAAGAGTTACTGATGCAGAGTAATTATTATTTCCTGTATTTTTATAGCATGCATCAAGTCTTGCATCTTTCCCAAGATGACAAGACTCATTTTGTAATCGGGCCATCTATAATTTTTGTGCAACAAGATTAATCAATGAAATATCAGACATCTTTTGCAAATGAGTCTTTTTCTTTTCCGCTCACTGTTTTTTCCATTTTTCTTTTTGTACAAAAAATAATAAATGGCAGTGTTTTCAAAATGACAACTTTATTTCACTTTTCTAAAACAAGATTAAAATCAAATCACTAAAATGAACAAACTGAACCCTTGCAGAGAGTGCCTTCCAGACAGCACCGACAACAGCACGGCTATGACTTCGTATGACTTTGACAATCCAATCAATCAAGCTGATGAAGGGGTTGAAGAAGATTACGAGCTGCCTGAAGAGCTAGCCAGATTGTTGAGACAAGAGGAAAAGGTTATCACTCCTCATCAGGAGGAAGTAGAGACAATTAATCTTGGTACAGATGAAGACGTGAAAGAGGTTAAAATCGGGGCCTGCTTACAAGACTCAGTGAAGAGACAACTGATTGACCTGCTTCAAGAGTATGTAGATGTGTTTGCTTGGTCTTATCATGATATGCCAGGGTTGGACACCGACATTGTTGTGCACAAGCTGCCTTTAAGAGAAGAATGCCAGCCGGTTAAACAGAAATTGCGCCGTACTCGCCCAGACATGGCAATGAAAATCAAAGAAGAGGTGCAAAAGCAATGGGACGCCGGGTTCCTTGTTGTAACTAGCTATCCGCCTTGGGTCGCTAATATTGTGCCTGTGCCTAAGAAAGACGGCAAAGTAAGGATGTGTGTTGACTACTGGGATCTGAACAGAGCCAGCTCGAAGGATGATTTCCCATTACCTCACATTGACGTATTGGTGGATAACACGGCTCAGTTCTCGGTATTCTCCTTCATGGACGGATTTTCGGGATACAATCAGATCAAAATGTCACCTGAAGACATGGAGAAGACAACCTTCATCACACCCTGGGGCACGTTCTGTTACAAGGTGATGCCATTCGGACTGAAGAATGCTGGTGCAACATATCAACGGGCTATGGTAACATTATTCCACGATATGATCCATAAAGAAATAGAATGTTATGTGGATGACATGATTGCCAAGTCCCTTACTGAAGAAGACCACCTGGTAAATTTGCTGAAGTTGTTCAAGCGCCTGAGGAAGTACCAACTGAAGTTGAACCCCAACAAATGCACATTCGGGGTGCGATCGGGTAAGCTGCTGGGTTTTATTGTAAGCGAGAAAGGGATTGAAGTTGATCCTGACAAAGTTAAAGCTATTCAAGAGATGCCTGCACCGAAGACAGAGAAGGAAGTTCGAGGGTTTCTAGGTAGATTGAACTACATTTCACGGTTCATATCTCACCTTACAGCAACCTGTGAGCCTTTGTTCAAACTGTTGAGAAAAGAACAGACGGTCAGGTGGAATGAAGACTGCCAGAAGGCTTTTGACAAGATCAAAGAATACTTGCAAGAACCTCCAATCCTTATGCCTCCAGTTGAAGGAAGACCTCTAATCATGTACTTGACAGTATTAGAAGAGTCAATGGGGTGTGTGCTGGGCCAGCATGACGAGTCTGGTCGAAAAGAGTATGCAATATACTACCTAAGCAAAAAGTTTATCGACTGTGAACAACGTTATTCACCTCTCGAGAAAACTTGTTGTGCTTTAGCGTGGGCTGCTCGCCGACTGAGACAATATATGTTGACTCACACTACTTTGTTGATCTCAAAGATGGACCCAGTTAAGTACATATTTGAGAAGCCAGCTCTTACCGGACGGGTTGCAAGATGGCAGATGATCCTCACGGAATATGACATCCAGTACACTTCTCAGAAAGCCATCAAGGGCAGTGTATTGTCTGAATATCTTGCTGAGCAACCCATTGATGATTACCAGCCTATGAGATTTGACTTCCCTAATGAAGACATCATGTTCATAAAAGCAAAAGATCATGAAGAGCCTGTTCACACTGAAGGGCCTGACCCGGAAGAGGAATGGACTATGATGTTTGATGGGGCTGTTAATATGAATGGTCGTGGTGTTGGTGCAGTACTCATTACACCTAAGGGGGTTCACATGCCTTTCTCGGCAAAACTCACTTTTAACTGCACTAACAACGAAGCTGAATATGAAGCTTGCATTATGGGTCTTGAGGAAGCCATTGACCTCAGGATCAAGACATTGACTGTATTCGGAGATTCAGCTTTGGTAATCAATCAAACCAACGGCAAATGGTACACACACCAAGATCATCTGATACCTTACAGGGATTATACAAGGAGGTTATTGACTTTCTTTACAACAGTCAAGCTTGAGTATATCCCCCGGGACGAGAATCAGTTTGCAGATGCTCTGGCTACCATTTCATCTATGATCAAAGTTCAAGCTGCCAACTTTGTACCGCAGATTTCAGTGTCCAGACTTGACAGACCAGCATATGTGTTCGCAACAAAGGTTGTCAAAGATGATAAGCCTTGGTTCCACGACATTAAGTGCTTCTTGGAGGATCAGACATACCCACCTGGGGCATCTTCCAATGATAAGAAGACTTTGAGAAGGCTTGCTGGAAGTTTCTTCTTGAACACTGATGGCTCCCTGTATAAAAGAAACTTTGATATGATACTCCTCAGATGCGTTGATAAGACAGAAGCAGACTTGTTAATGCATGAAGTGCACGAAGGATCCTTTGGTACCCATGCTGGAGGGCATGCCATGGCTAAAAAGTTGCTAAGATCAGGCTATTACTGGATCACAATGGATGCCGACTGTTGTGCCTACGCCAGAAAATGCCATAAATGCCAGATTTATGCGGATAAGGTGCATGTGCCTCCCAATCCTTTGAATGTGATGTCTTCACCCTGGCCCTTTGCTATGTGGGGCATTGACATGATTGGAAAGATTGAACTGACTGCTTCAAACGGCCACAGATTCATCTTGGTTGCCATTGATTATTTCACCAAGTGGGTCGAAGCAGCTTCCTATGCCAATGTTACAAGGCAAGTGGTAGCCAGATTCCTGAAGAGAGATATCATCTGTCGATACGGAGTTCCCGAGCGAATCATTACTGATAATGGTTCCAACTTGAACAACAAAATGATGGCAGAGCTATGCCGGGACTTCAAAATTCAACATCACAATTCTTCTCCTTACAGGCCAAAGATGAACGGCGCTGTCGAGGCAGCTAATAAGAATATCAAGAAGATTGTGCAGAAGATGGTAGTCACCTATAAAGACTGGCATGAGATGCTACCATTTGCCTTGCATGGGTACCGCACGTCAATCAGGACATCCACTGGGGCAACACCGTATCAACTTGTGTATGGTATGGAAGCAGTCCTACCTGTTGAAGTTGAATTACCCTCTCTACGAGTACTGATGGATGTTAAGCTGAACGAAGTAGAATGGGTCAGGTCCCGATACGAACAACTGAGTCTGATTGAAGAGAAAAGATTGGCTGCAATCTGTCATGGGCAGTTATATCAGAAGAGAATGAAGAAAGCCTTCGATCAGAAAGTCAGGCACCGAGAGTACCAAGTAGGAGATCTTGTGCTGAAAAGAATCCTCCCTCCTCATACAGACCACAGGGGCAAGTGGACCCCGAACTATGAAGGACCATTCGTAGTAAAGAAAGTTTTCTCTGGTGGAGCACTGATGCTCAGCACCATGGATGGTGAAGACTTCCCGTCCCCTGTGAATTCAGATGCAGTTAAAAAATACTTCGCATAAAAATGACCCGCTGGACATAAAAACAGAATGTAAGTCCAGGCAAAAATAGGGCAACCCGGCGAGTCATGAAACAGAATAAAAGACTCGGGCAAAAATAAGGGAAAATAAACAAAAAATGTGTACACCCGCTGAGTTGAAAAGCCGCATTGGACAACTCAGGCAAAAATGGGAATCCCGATGGATTGAAAACCCGAAAGGGCGATCCATGCAAAATAAGGGAATAAGCGAACAACTGCACTCTGAATTCGTCTGTATCACTTACAACTTGGTAAGCTTCGAAAGGATCAGGCTTCAATCAGAATCAGCCTTCTTCAGAAAGCAAGACGAGAAGAACGTCAAAAGTCATACGAGTCATAGTAAAGAGGAAGCTCATTAAAGCGTCATCAACATTGCCAACATTTTGTTTCTCAATTTGTAACAATCTCCTCATTTCAGGGGATATGTTTCCTTGACTGTATCTTGCCAATTCAGGGCACATGAATTAATAAAATCAGATTTCCAGTCATGTTTTGTCTTGTACATTTTATTTGCAAAAATGTCTGATGTCTTAAGAAAAAAGACTGATTGCATAAATACAGATGCTTATCTTCAAAAAATATAATAAAAATCACATGCTTGCAGGAAATATACTTACTCGCAGAAGTGTCTAAACTCCTATGACGGAATCCGGTAAGGGATACCTCGGGATCATTTGTGCGTTTCTGTATCTTTGCAGGATTGCAGGTATCCAGAGTGCAACTTGGGGCATGTAAGCTTCATCCCAGCAAGCTGGTAGATCAATGCTCGCTCAGATTTAACACTCAAAGTGTTTTCTCCCCAGCTGAGTTGCCACTTGTTACTTCCCCCCATCAGAGCTGCCAGGCATCACTTCACTAACAGGGCGGTACCAGAAGGCGCCCATATCCCCGGCTGAGTCAAGAACCCTCTTCAACAGAATCTCCAGGGAGATCTTTCAGTGATCCCCCTTTCTCCCCAGCCGAGTTGCCACTTCCTCTTCATCCAAGCTAGGGATCCATCTCCCCACAGAGCCTCAACCTCTGTCCAGAAGAGCAGCGCATGAAGGATCACAACAGAGTGAAGAAAGCTTCTTCAAACCCCAGCTGGGTCCCTCATTATTAGGATGAGTCTATCAGTGATCTATATCCCCAAGCAGATATCGTCTCATCAGATCTACCAATGATCTCATCCCCAGCTGGGATGTCCACTTCAAACAGATCGACCGAAGATCTTCGCAGCATCGGGATCCGAATCCCGGTTTGGTATCTTTACATAATCATAGCATTCGCATCATATTCACCCACAAAGCGTAGCATTCCGTCTAACACGGAGCATTACGGCAAAAATCAAACATATTGCATAATCATAAGCCGTGTTCTGAATCAAACACTTGTGAGTATTGACCATCCGTCGAAAACACACAAAATCCCCAGCGGAGATTCCCCAGCAAAATCAGTTGCCTCACATTCACAAACACCAGTATATACTCTCTTTGGCACCCGTCCGTGTCAATACTCCCCAGTAAAAGTCGCCTGAACACTATGTGCAAACAGTACCACTCGTATTACAGATATCTTTTTGACACCCGTCCGTGTCATACCCCCAGCAGGAAGCCAAAGACATCCTCTTTGCACTCACATATACTTATAATTTACTTGACATCCGTCCATGTCACTTTCCCCAGTACAGTAACCTAAACACTTTGTATATCAAATACTTGTTTATACTATACTCTTCTCCTTTTGACATCCGTCCGTGTCACTCTCCCCAACAGATTAAACACTCATGAATACACCACTCATACTCATACAGATACTTGTCCGTATCTTGTATACACTATTTATATCCCCGCAGATTCGACACTAGTCCTTGTTCTTTGTTAACCAGACGGTACTCGTCCGTACCATCATCTCAGAACATGCGTCAAGCGTTTGTTTCTACCTGATACTCGTCCGTATCATAGTCTTAAGGATGCTCGTCCGCATCTTTAATCCATACACTGTGTCAAACACTCTTGTTTTCTCGAATATAGACACTCGTCCGTGTCTACTATTCCCCAGAGGAGTCTCTTCAGATTCAACACTCGTCCGTGTTCTCTGTTAACCAGTTGATACTCGTCCGTATCATCATCCCTGAACACGTGTCAGTATTTGTTTCTACCCGATACTCGTCCGTATCGTAGTCTTAGGGATGCTCGTCCTCATCTTTAATCTATACACAAACATCTAAACACTTATACTTTTATTTCTTGGATATAAACACTCGTCCGTGTTTACTATTCCCCAGTAGATCGCTACCAAGGCAAATTTTCTTTTTATCTGACATTCGTCCTGTGTCATGATAAACCCTGAGAGCAGCCGTACCCTGCTAGGTGGTCGTCCTCCACCTCTTGATGGTCGTCCTCCATCATGCTCATCCGATGGCCGTCCCCATCGTTGATTTTCTATCCGACATTCGTCCTATGTCGTGATATTTAGCAGTCCTCCCCTGCTAGGTGGTCGTCCTCCACCTTTTGATGATCGTCCTTCATCATTTTATCCAATGGCCGTCCCCATTGTTGATTTTGGTTATCTGGCATTCGTCCTATGTCATGATAAACCTTGAGAGCAGCCGTCCCCTGCTAGGTGGTCGTCCTCCACCTCTTGATGGTCGTCCTCCATCATGCTCGTCCGATGGCCGTCCCCATCGTTGACCTTTTATCCAGCATTCGTCCTATGTCGCGATATTTTCGGCAGCCGTACCCTGCCAGGTGGTCGTCCTCCACCTTAGATGACCGTCCCTCATCTTAACCCGACAGAGCAGCCGTCCCCTGCTAGGTGATCGTCCTTCACCTTTGATGACCGTACCTCATCATCTGTTCATTTCATTTATTCTTTAACCCGATGGCCGTCCCCGTCGTGGTCCCTTTTTCTTTTTAGCCCGATGGCCGTCCCCATCATTGATTACTTTACTTTATGAACTTGATGGCCGTCCCCGTCATGTTTCATTAATCCCCAGAGAATTTTACAGCTTTATCTTGATGGCCGTCCCCATCATAATTCTTTTTATCCCCAGCATGTCGGCCGTCCCCCGTCATTGCTTCACTTTCAGCATTTTTCCAGCATGCCGGCCGTCCCCGTCATTGCCCTTTACCCAGCAGTCGTCCTCTGCTCGACGGTCGTCCTCCGTCGCCCACACTTTACAATATACTTTATTTTCCTTTACAATCTATATCCCTTTTCTTCTTCATTCTGTGAGTGCAAATTTTGGACTGTCTTTGGTATTCAACCACAAGTTATCTTGATGGTCTGTTAAGCCGTTGCTTACATCCTGCACAGCTAACTCATGTTTGAATAGGGGCAGCTGTAAACACCCCAAATTTTCCCTCACCCATTTCACACCATGGCTTGTGATCATTTCATATAAACTCAATCATACCATATCATATCACATTTTTGATCCACTGCATAGGATCTAAGTCATCTGCATCTAGGGTTTGTGATCTGAGCAATCCAAGAGCTTCTTGAGCCACTCCAAGGGCCATCAATCACTTCAAAGGGGTCTATGTGTGTTCAAGTATCATATTATATCCTCTCAAAGTCAAGAATGCCAAAAAATCACAAGAACTGAGAATGGTATGGAAGCAGAGCCAGGCTTGACTGCGCAGATGACCTAAAATTAGGGTTTTGGTTTCAGAGGCCATAACTCCAAATTTTTTGGTCATTCTTATTTCTATTGGTCTCTATATGGTATAGTGAGTATGCATATCAATTTTCATGAAGAAATTCCATGGGGAAGTCATCTGATCAAGAGTTGACTTTTCAAGCAAGTCAGTGCAAAATCAGGGCATCTGAGGCCCCCAATGACCCAACCAAAGGGTGTTCTTCATCATTTTGATTGCATATGATCTTTATTTGATCATAGAAGAAGTTGGAAGTTCACAAAATTCAAGAATTTCAAGTTTTTGCAAAGTTGACTTTTTGGGCAAGTTTGACTTTTAATGAAATGGTCATTTTAGGCAACTTTTTCAACCCTTACTTTTTGATCCAAAAATGCTTCAAATGGAAAAACTTTGGTCATGAAAGTTGTAGAATAGATCTTTCCCTTTTCAAAAAGTACAAGAACATGACCTAATTCATTTTTGATCAAAAGTTATGGCTTGTCAAAGTTGGCTAAAATCACTAAATTTCAAGTTATGCACCAAATGGAAAACTTGCAAATTCTTGTACCAAGGCAATTTGTGACTTCTAATTGATGTCAAACCTTTACACAAACATCATACATGACCTAAAAACAGAATTGGCCCAAGGGATTTTTCATTTTTGTGCCTTGATTTTCAAAGATCCTTAAGTCATTTTTCATAAAGGTGCAAAGAGGGATTCTTGGCAAAATCATCCTCCAAGGAATTATGTGATCACTAGCTGATTTCTATGCATTGCCATGACCAAATGAAACATTATGCAACAAAATTCAGCAAGAACCATTTCATGTACATAGCACAAAATCACTAGAAAGCACAAGTGGGCAAGTTGCAAGATCTAGCATAGCTCATGATCCACATGCTGCAGTCATTCATAAGCAATCTAAGGGTCATCCTTGACTCAAGCTGTGGCAAGACAAGCCCTTAGACAGCTGCTGCCATAGCCCATGCTGCAAGTACCAATCACATTGACTTTTTGGCCAAAACCCCCATACTCTTGGAAAAGTGAGCAGCCACCTCTACTGACCTGCTCCACAGGCTACTCATACATTGTGGGAGTGTTATAGCAAGACATTGGCCATTGAAACAAGCCAGAACACAGCCTTCACAAAAATTGTCAAAAACTTTCCTCTCTTCGAATCACCTTCCACAGCCATCAAACACTCACTCTATCTTCACCAATCAACCAGAAATCATTCATAGAACCAATACCACCCCTCACAATGATCTGAAACAGCCTACATAAGAACCCCATTTTCTGATACACCAGAACTGGACCTCTCAAAATAGCTTGTTTAAACTCCATCCAAGCTTGCCATTAGCACAAGGGGGACCATTGGAGTGAGTTTGCACCAAAGAACAGCCCAGAAAGCCCAGAATCAGAAGCTTCCACCTCAGGTATAGCTCAAGAACTTTTTTCTCAGAACTTGTTTTTCTTGTCATAAATTGAAAGTGTATGTTGTGCTGATCATAATGATGTGCTTAGAATTAAAAATGAGTGAAAAATGAGGTTTTATTGATGCTCTGAAATTTCTCCCGTGAAAAGTGTTTGCTTCGATTTGCCTGATTCTTGAAGTTTAAATGTTGTTTGAGGGATGATTTGTGTTCTAGGATGTTAGAGGATCATTTTGCTGTGTTTAATTTGAAGTGGGGTGGTTTGTGGTGAAACCTAGGGTTTTGGTTCGCCGGAGAAGACGACCGGAAGTCTTCTCCGGCCACCTGAGAACCATTAACCCTAATCCCTGTAATTAATTGGTGTTTGAATCTGGTGCGTTGGATCCATTGACTTAGGTTGACTGGCGCGTGTATGTGTGGCCCAGATGCATCCATTTTGCCCTAATCTCCATTAACTTAATTAATCCCATTTAATTAATTCATAAAACCTGATTTAAGTCAGAGTCCATCCTGACCCTTGATTCACGCGCCAAGTCAACAGCTGACCCCCAACTTTGAATCTGATGCGTTGGATATGATTACTTCTCATTTTCATTATTTTTTATTTCAATTTTTCTCATTTAATTTGTGCATTTATTTAAAAATAGTAAAACTTATTCAAAAATTCTGAAATTTTTTATGCACACTATTATTTAATTTCAGAAACCAAAAACATTTTTATTTTTATTTTTTGCATTCAAAAAATATTTTTAAATATTTAAAAGTTTATTTTTAATTAATTAATGAGAATTAATTAATTAAAAATACTTTTAGGTATTTAAAAATCACCAAAAAATTCATGAAACATTTAAAAACATTTAGAAACATTGTACAACCCTCAAACCAAATTTCTTTTTTGATCTTGATGTATTTTGAGGATTTTTCATGGAATTAAAATCATTTTTAGGCATTATTTTGATCCAAACTTCCAAAAATCATTTCTGCCTAACCATTGAGAGTTGGACTTTGATTCTTTTTGCATTGTGTTTAGCATATCATGTAGTTTGTGAGATTAAATTGGCATGAATTGATCTTTAATTTTTCATTTGTTTGGCATTTTTCTTGTTAAGGAACCCTAAAACCCTAGGAAATTTAGGAAAATCATAACTTGAATTAGGTTAAGAGTTGGAACTTCTCCTTTGGGCAGTGAGTTAGTATAGGTTTAGGGATCCTTTGAGTGTATTTTCAATTTTTTGTATTGATGTTTGCTTCTGATTTTGGTTTGTGTTTGATGCTTTGATCATAAACCCTAATTTGGGCTTCCTTATGCATCCATCTTGCATTTGCTTGCATAACATGACTTGCCTTAACATTTTAAGCATTCATTTGATTCATTGAACATCTTAAGACACATTGAAAGCATGTTTGATCATTACATCTTGCATTTGCCATGTTGTATGCCATTTGCATTTCATAACTTTTCATATGTGTTCATGGTTCTTAACTTGTTCCACTTGCATCCATATGTTTGTATGATCATCCCCATGCCTTGATTCATGTTTGCACCATTGCATAGCATCATTATCATCTCATATATGCTTCTGGTTTTGGTTTGCACCATGTCATTTCATCTCATTTTGCATTGCATTGCATTCCTTTATTAACATTTCAGGTGGTAAGTAACTTTGGGAAGTGGATTTGCCTTCACTTATCACATTTTCTTTTCATCCCTCTTATGCATCCATGATGCATTTTGTTATATGTTTGGGTTTGAGCTTGCTCATTATTCTTCTTCTTACTTTCTTTCCTCAAGTGACTTGTCTTCTTGAAAGAAGCAAGTTACTTTGCTTCTCCTGATCCTTTCATCTGCTTCCTGGTGGTTCCATTGAAGATTTCTCTTGCAAACCTCACAAACCTTAGGAACAACCAAGCATGACAATGATTAGGGTTTTGTTTAGTCTCCCTTCTTAGTTTTACCTTTGTGTCTCTTTTGAGTCTTATCTTCTCATCTCATAATCAGGGACTAAACCCTAAAGGCTTTAAGGCTTTGTGATTAAGCTTATGCCTGCATCCTTCTATTAGGATGGAGTGTATAACTTTAATCCTAAGTGTTAAACCCTTAATGTGTTTAACTCCTTTAATCAATTCACTTAATAATCATCAAGACATCAAGCTTGTAACTTGGGCCTTGCATTAGGGTTCTAATTCTTCCTTAATTGGTTAAGAAGGACTAACTCTAGTGTTAATGGACAAGTCCCCCTCAAGTTGTCTTACAAACCCTAAAAAACACTTCATCATCTTATCATCCAATAAAATCCACCTAATCAAAGGTTTGTTTTGTCATGAGTTTAATCCCTAATCATGGATTAAGTTGAGGAGCTTTCCTCAGCTTAAACACTCTCATCTATTATCCTTCTATTAGGATGGTATAATGAGTCTGTTTAATCCTTGATTATGGCTTAATCTCATTACTCAACACTAAACAAAAACCACAAAAACATCTAATAATCACAAGTAGGTTAATGATCTTAATCCTACACCAAAGGTGATTAAGTGTGAGAAGCTGACTTCACACTTAAGGTATTCTTATTACCCCTAATCAGAGGGAGGATGTGATGAGTTTACTAACCTTTGGTTTAGGCTTAAGCTCATTAACTTATGACAAACTTCAAAAGGGCAATAAAAGATTGAAAACATAAAAACAAACAATAATCGTCTCCTTCGGAATTCTTTTCTCACCTCATTCACTCATAAACGAGAACTCGCTTCTTCCGTCTAATGCAAGACAGTTTGCACCTGAGCCAGACAGGTCATACACTTGAGCATAGACAAGCAAGCAGTTCATTTGTCAATTCATCTTTCAGTCTCTTTGGGTCGAACTACGGTGTTCTGACTTCCTCATTGCACGAGAGGATACGTAGGCATAACTTAACAGTTATCGAACAAAAGTCTCTGTATATCCCCCCTCCTTCCAGCATTATTCTTTTAGCCTCATGATCTTGGGCATCTCATTCCTACACTGACACTGTACATTTACACACTTCACACTTCTTTTACACTGACACCTGTACATCCTTTTCCAGCTCTTTTATACACAGATTGCACTGACACTACCCCTTTAAAACACAAATCTTTTAAGCGTGGATCCCGTCGAGTACGGCGGACAATCTGGGTGCTAATACCTTCCCAGGTTGTAACCAACCCCCTTTCTCAGTCTCTCTGGTTCGCAACCGTCTTATCCGTATCTTTCTAGGTCTATGCAGCATTACCTTTCCTCCGGGATAAAAATGCCTAGCTGGCGACTCTTTTCTTCTCCAGTGAGTTCACTGTTGTGTGTTCTCATTGTTCTTTTCGCCGACCGTTCGCGTCTGTACCTTTATTTGGGCCATTCCCATTTATCGGGAGCGACAACAAGTAAGGGGATCAAATAAGCCCAACACAGCTCAAATATGGCATACTGCTTCAGTGTTAACCGGTTAACCAATCCAAACCTGCAGAAAAACAGCACAGAAACAGGTGTGTTAACCGGTTAACCAAAGCGTTAACCGGTTAACACTGAAAAAATAGCAGCAATTTCCTGCAGAAAACCAGCTCAAACCAGCTTATTCAAATAATTCCACACCAGACCAGCCATCAATTGATCATGAAATAAATGGATCAATTCACATTAATTTGCATCATCAAGCTCATGAACATTAGTACATAGATCCGACTACAAATCAACCAATCAATTCAAGCAACACAAGCAAATACACAAGCACATGATGGATCTAAAGCACAAGCATGCAAATAAGCTAAAACAGAGCTAGATCTGAAATTAACCAACCTACAAAGTTGAGGTATGCTTTGGTAGTTGTTGATTGAGGTGGAAATGAGAGATATCGCAGAAAACTTTGAAGATTCGGTGCTAAGCTTCACACTCCATGCAAAATAAATGCAAGAACAAGGTCTTGATGCAGAATTTTGAATCCAAAAGCACTTCTAAATCCCAAACCAGATATGAATCACCAATTAAACCAGCAAAATGATGCAAAGAAGCTATGAATGGAGGTCTAGTTCCAAGATCTACACACCTTAAGGCAAGGTTATGTGATCTTCAAAGAGGAACTGTTAGTGAATTTGGAAAATGTGGGAGAGAAAATGAGAGAAAAGTGAGAGAGAAAAGTGAAAATTCAGAATGGAGAGTGAAAAAATAAGAGAGCCCCCTCTTGGTTTGGAGGAAAATGGATTAAATATGGTTTAGGTTTGGGGCCCAAAATTTAGGCTTGGGATCCAAAAAATATGGTTTGGCAATGTGATTAGGTTTTAGCAATGGAATTAGGCTTGGATAAATGCTCTGGATCCTTCTCTTTAATTCAAATGAATAAAAAAATCAGAAATTTGGAAATTTGGAGCCAAAGCACATGCTGAATTTGTTGTTGGAATTCAAAATTCGTAGTCGTTAACCGGTTAACCAAAGCGTTAACCGGTTAACGCCAGTGAATTTTGAATTTTCCCTTCTTTTGGTGGGAAACCTCATGAATAACCCGGCGCCAACCGCTTTGACCTGGTTTTGATCCTCAATCCCTTTTAAGGCCTTGACCATGATGTCAAACTTGTAGCATGCCTTGTGAGCTTTGAATTTCCCTGATGATTGATCATATGCCTTATGCTGGAACATGCAAGTGCTATGCCTTATTTTTCTATGCAATATGCTAAAGACATGACATGTTGATGATGATTATGATATGATGACAGTGATAAAAAGGAGAGGGAAAATTTTGGGGTGTTACAATTAACCAACAAGCTGTGAGATTGGGAGCAGAAATAAGGAAAAGACAATTTGTAGAAATTATGGTAGAGAATGCTTCCCCAGTGGAGATAATTGAGGGAGGGAAGAAAAGGAAAAAAGGTGGTTCATAATGCACACAAACAATTAACAACGAACCAGAAGTGGTGTTGGAAAACTAATAACTCCTATCACAACGAAAATCATCAGCTGGAATTATAGAGGTTTGGGGAATCCCTCTATAATTCGAGCCTTGCTAAGACTCACACACCTGGAAAATCTAAATGTGGTATTCCTTATGGAAACGAGACTCAAAACTACTGAAGTAAAAGGTATTAGATTGAAATCAATTTCAATAATGGTTTTGTTATGGACTATAATGGACAAGGAAAGGATGAAGTTAGAGGGCTTGCACTTGGGTGGAGGGATACAGTTAATATAACGATTATCTCTTATTCCCTGAATCACATAGGGGAACTTTTGTTGATGAGTTTGGTGGTGGTATTTTTGCATTTGCAAGGATCTATGGCCATCCTAAGGAGCAAAAAAAAGACTTTATTTGCATTTTTTTAAGGATTAGAAGCCTCAAAGCGACATCTATTATTGTTTTGGAGATTTCAATGACACTGTCAGTAGTAGGGACAAGACTAGTGGAAATATTAGGAATGTATGCCAAATGATCTGGGAAGGAAAGTTATGGAGGAATGTGGGTTTTGTGATGTGAATTTCGAATAACACCCTTTTACATTGACAAATGGAAGAGAATGGGACCAGAACAATCAATGTAGATTGGGTAGTGTTCCGGACTGGGCCTCGAGACCGTATTAGGCTACGGCCCAACAGGTCGAGCAGAGGCCCATATACTCGAGCAGATACACCTAGCAGACGGGCATGGACATCTAACAGTCAAGCAAGTTTCTCATACAACGGGCATGCACTCAGAACGGGCAAAGAACAAGTCTGCCAGGTCGCTTGCCACGTCACCCAATTGTCCCCTATTATCTCCTGAAAGATAGGGGCAGTTAGACCAAGGACCAGACCTCTTAGCTAGGTCTTCACGTTTCTCACGTGTTCCTTGGCAGTTCTTCCTTGGGCCTAGCTGATCTAGCCCAAAGAAGGACCTTGGCCCAGCGCTGGGGGCTCACTATAAATACCCTTTTTCACTAAAGGGTCAGGTATTCTGATTCACTATATAACTTACCTACTTCATTGTACCTATACTCACTTAAGCATCGGAGTGCCTTGCAGGTACACCCCCTTTCTCCCATTCTTTGGCCGTTACACCAAATTGCTGGAAGGTCCTCCTGATCAAGTAAGATCAATGGCACCATCTGTGGGGAACTAGCTTCCCCTTCCTCCATAGCAGGGGATCAAAGCTCAAACACTCCATCCTTTCTGCATGTCCAGAGAACAGCTCAACGAACGCAATCGTCCCCTCGTTGACTACACGATGGAGGACAATATGCACTACCATGAATCTGACGCCCGAGATGGGCGCCCAGCCACCCCGTCTCCTGAACCCGAGAATAATGGGAACCCACCTCAAGTTCAAGACCAGGCGATTGACACGTTCCAACCCATCCTCGTTCCCGTCGAAAGGGATGCCACCATGATTGCTATGGGGAACGCCCTTAACCAGGCCAGCTCCATGCTCTACCAGCAGCACAAGAGGATCATGGCTCTAAAGGCTGACCGGCAGGAGGGCCGACCTCAACAGGAAAGAAGGACGCAGCAACGTCCAGAAACGACGAAGAAACGGGGACGACGTTCCCCAGAACCCAACAAGAGCAGGGCGTGTGCCCGCCGGGATTCCGACTGGTCAGGGACCTCGCCAAGGCGCAATCGAAGCCCTGATAATAACGAGCTCTCCCCACCAAGGAGCGACGAGGAAGACCCGCATTGCCCCCTCTCACGGGCAATAATGGAGGCTCCACTCCCCAAAGGTATGGAGAAACCCCCAAACTTGGCCATCTACGATGGGACCACCGACCCCGACGATCACGTCGACAATGTCAACGCGATGCTCGACTACCACAACGACATCACCGGGCACCTCAAGTGCAGGCTGTTCTCGACAACCCTCGGGAAAGGAGCCATGGCCTGGTACAAAAGTTTAGCCCCGGAGTCCATCACATCCTGGAGAGTTATGAGATCCATGTTCACGAGGCATTTTATAGCCTCCCGATGCCATCCCAAGACAGAGGCGACCCTCGAAGCCATAGTGCAAAGGAAAAATGAGGCATTGCGCTCGTATATCAAGCGATTCAACCAAGAGGCTGTCGAGGTGGACACCACGGAACACATGAAGAAATACCTCCTCGAGAGGGGACTCTTTCCCGGAAGCGAACTTAGCCAGGCAGTTGGGATAGAGCCCCCCCGCACTCTGAATGACCTCCTGCATAAAGCCCAGGCTTACATTAGATACGAGGAAAAGCAGGTTGCCCATAACGCTCGCAGCAGTCGTAATGCCGAGGAAACCGACCATCCCAAGCGCGAGGATCTGAATGTTCCCCGTCACAACGGGGACAGGCGAAGGGAAGAAAAACCCCACTAACCCCGTGAAGGAAGAGGGCCCACGGGCCGATACAACGAATATACATTGATGACAGCTCCCTGCGAGTGCATCCTCGCCGAATGCATCAACTCCGAGTTCAAGTAGGGCAGGGTGAGGTTCCCAAAACCTTCTGCACCTAAGCCCCACACCGACAAGTCTAAGTATTTCAGGTTCCACAAGAGCCATGGGCACGTGACTGAAGACTGCGTTCACTTGAAAGATGCAATAGAAATTTTGATCCAAGAGGGACATCTCAAGCAATACACTAGGAAGAACGAAGCCTCCAAACACGAAGAGCAAGAAAATAAGAGACCCCGGGAGGACACTCCCCCTGACGACTCTTCCTATCAGGTGGCCTTATGCGTATCACGATCAGAAAACTTCATCTTCCCCGATTCACCACCAGAAGGGCGGATCACTGCTCTCAGCCCCTGGGAAGACTTTCCAACCGCCCTTGTCATATCAGGTGGAGGGATGAACGGCGAAACCGCCACCCTTTCGGTAAAACGCAAGTTCGACGAACAACTTCTGACCACACCCGAGCAAAAGGCAATGCTGACAAAATACCGAGGCAAGTCCAATCCAATATCCTTTTTTCTAGAGGAGCTTTTGGGTTGTTCCCCCAACTCGGGCATTCCGCTGCTGATCAGAGCCAAGATGGCTCACTTTGAAGTCCGACGCATTCTGGTCGACCAAGGCAGTTCGGTGGACATCATGTACGTCCACCTTTTAAAAACCCTAAAGTTGGACAAAACCAACCTATCTCCCTACGTCGGATCCGACCTCCAAGGGTTCAACGGGGCCATGACAAAGCCGTGGGGCTACGTCGAGCTCCTCGTCACCTTCGGAGAGCAAGAGACGGACAGAGAAATCAAGATTCAGTTTCTGGTCATAGAATGTCCCTCTCTTTACAACTGCATCCTCGGCCGCCCGACTCTGGCTGAGCTGACGGCAGTCCCATCCACCGTCCACCTGAAGATGAAATATTACACCAAACTAGGTCGTGTGGTCACAATCCACGGCGACATCGAAGCCGCCCGAAGGTGTTACGATGCCGCAGTAAAAGGACAGGCCACAATCAACACAAAGAATAACAAAAAGCCCAGGGTCGAGGAGCCTCCCCCCCAGGGAATCAACGTCATCGACCTCGATTGCCGCATCGATGAGGACGAAGCTGAAGAAGAGAGACCCGTCGAGAGACAGGCTCCCACTCACTCGTTCCGCCCAGTCCCGGACGGAGAGTTCGAACTCGTCCCATTGGGCGATGACCCTGACAGGGCAGTGATGATAGGCATGGGGCTTCCCGAAGAAACGAGGAAGCAGCTCGCGATATGCCTCAGATAGAACGCTGACCTCTTTGCATGGAACGCCGCAGAGATGCTCGGCCTAGACCCTGAGGTCGCATGTCACTGACTAGCTTTAGATCGAGCGATCAAGCCTGTAGCACAACGTAGGCGCGAGCAGTCCCTCGAGAAAGCGGAGGCTGTCGAGCAAGCTGTTAAAGACCTCCTAGAGGCAAATTTTATTTTTGAAGCCCAGTACACAACCTGACTCTCTAATGTATTCCTCGTTAAGAAAAATAATGGAAAATGGCGCATGTGTGTTGATTATAGTGATCTTAATAGGGCTTTCCCCAAAGATGTTTTTCCTCTCCCTAACATAGATAAACTCGTCGACAACTCTGCAAGTTTCAAACTCTTGTCCTTCATGGACGCATATAGCGGATATAATCAAATCCCTATGTCGAACATGGACAAGAGACACACGGCATTCATGACCCTGACCGGTAACTACTATTACAACGTAATGCCTTTCGGACTCAAGAATGTCGGGGCCACGTACCAACGCATGAGGAACAAAGTCTTCCGAGGAGAAATCGGGGATATGCTCGAGGTATACATGAACGACATGATCGTCAAATCACACGATGAGACTGACCATGCTCGACACCTCCGCAAGGTCTTCGAGCAGGCGAGACAATGCAAAATGAGGTTTAACCCTGAGAAATGCACATTCGGCGTCCGGGCAGGAAAATTTCTAGGTTTCTACCTCACCGAGAGGGGAATCGAAGCCAACCCCGACAAATGTCGAGCATTCTCAGAGTTCCCGACCCCGAAATCCAAAAAATCCATTCAATCCCTCAACGGGGTGCTCGCTTCGCTCTCTCGTTTCATCGCCAAGTCCGCTCAGCACGCGCTACCTTTCTTTAAACTCCTCCGAAAAGAGGCCACTTTTGAATGGACCGACGAATGCGAACAGGCACTGCTCCATCTGAAGAAGGCACTCTCCGAGCCCCCGATCCTATCACGACCATTTGAGAAGGCGACCTTGTACCTATATCTGTCCGTGACAACCGAGGCCGTCAGCGCCACTCTTATTAGAGAAACCGACGAGGGACAAAAACCCATCTACTTCACGAGCAAAGCACTCCAAGGCCCCGAGCTCAGATACCAACAAATTGAAAAGGTTGCATTAGCTCTCATAAACGCCGCGAGAAGATTACATCACTACTTCCTCGCTCACACGATCAAGGTAAGAACCGATCAACCAATAAAACAACTCCTTGGAAGACCAGACATGGCCGGCAGAATGTTAAAATGGTCGCTGGAACTTTCTGAATTCGACATACAATACGAGAATAGGAAAGCTTTGAAGGCTCAAGCCTTGGCCGACTTCATCGCGGAAATGACACACAACCCAAAGCCAGCGGATGGCGCCCACAAATGGACGATCTTCGTTGACGGTGCCTTCAGCTCGACAGGAAGCGGAGCCGGGATCATCCTCAAAAACGAGGACGGAATCCTGATCGGGGTCTCATTGACATTAGCCTGCCCAACCTCCAACAACCAATCCGAGTATGAAGCCTTCATCGCCGGTCTAAGATTAGCCGAAGACCTAGGAGCAAAGGAAGTAAAAATATCGACAGACTCCCAGCTCGTGGCATCACAAGTACGGGGAGAGTACCAAACCAAGAACGATAACCTCATCGAATATTTAGCATTGGTCAAAGAAAGACTCGAAAAATTCGAAAAGTGGGAGGTCCAACACGTGCCCCGCGAACATAACACGCGATCGGACATCCTATCAAAGCTTGCTAGCACGAGGAGGAAAGGCGGAAACAAATCAGTAATCCAAGAAATCCTTCCTCGACCTAGCACCGAAAAACCACCTCCTCCGCTCGAGGTTAACGCGATAGGGGACACTCATTGTTGGATGACACCCATCTATAACTACCTCACAAAGGGCGAATTCCCCGCAGACCCCAAAGAGGCGGCCACTACCAAACGGAGGGCATGCTCATACATCCTCCTCGAAGGGAAACTCTAACGTAGAGGAATCTCCATTCCGTTACTCAAATGCGTCGAGGAGGAGAAAGTCCCCGACATATTAGGGGAAATGCACCGAGGAATCAACACCCAACATCCCGGTGGACGGTCGCTGGCACGCAAGGCTCTTCGAGCGGGCTACTATTGGCCGACTATGCAACACGACTCCAAGGAGCACGTCAAAAAATGCGACAAATGCCAACGACACGCTGACATGCACCTCGCACCCCCAAACAAGCTAAAAACGCTCTCCTCCCCTTGGCCCTTCGCATGGTGGGGCATGGACATCCTCGGCCCATTCGTAACTGGATCATACCAAAACAAATAGCTCATTGTAAGGGTAGACTATTTCACCAAATGGATCGAAGCAGAAGCACTGGCCAAAATAACGGCACAGAACATTCTTCGATTCTTCAAACGAAATATCCTCGCTCGATTCGGCATACCCCATGTCCTCGTCACGGACAATGGAACACAATTCACGGACGAAGGATTTCAGGACTTCGTGGCCAACTTAGGCACCAAACAACACTTCACGTCCGTCGAGCATCCTCAAACCAACGGACAGACGGAGGCAGCCAACAGGGTAATCATGCGCGGACTGAAGCGCAGACTCGGCGAGGCGAAAAGGGTATGGGTCGAGGAGCTGCACAATGTCCTATGGGCATACCGCACGACACCACATTCCACGACCGGGGAAACCCCATTCAGACTAACATACAGCACCGAAGCGGTCATCCCGGTGGAAATACGAGAACTGACGAGACGCATAGAGGAGCCCCTCGATGAGGAGATGAACGACGAGGCACTTCGAGCCGAGCTGGATCTCGTCGACGAGATCCGCTTCGAAGCAACCCTTAGAGAAATATCCCTCAAACAAAAAATAGACTTGCGCCACGACGCAAAGGTCATAAAAAGAGAGTTCCAGGTGGGCAGCCTGGTCCTCAGAAGAAACCAAAAAAAAACCAAGAGAGGGTAGACTGGCCGCCAACTGGGAAGTCCCCTACTGCGTCTGCAACAAGACAAGCAACGGGGCCTACTATCTGGAAAACCTACAAGGTGAAGAACTCGCTCGACCATGGAACGCATAAAAACTTAGACAATATTATAGCTAAATATGACCCGGGGAGACATGGGAGGTATGACCACGCTCTTCACCACTAAAACGACAGGGAGGATCTACGTTACCTAGGGGCAAACACAACCCTTCCAGCGAACACAACCCTCCCCGACACTGGGCACCTCAAACGAGCACCAATGTCGCAGTACCATGATTGGCAGGGCACCCAGCTCGCGATGGGATAACCCAAGCCACGAGGTCAGAGTTTCCTAACCGCAAACTCTACCTCGATTTTAGGCGAGCACAACGCCCGCCACCTCATCGGTTCCCTAAACCGACGAGACCAACATTTTCGAGCACAAACAATTCAAAAATATAGCAAATACAAAATGAGACTGACATCAAGCAAACAAATAAACAAATAAGGTGAATTAAAAACATTCATTCAAAACGGCCGCAGCCAAAGGAAATACAAAGTGAGCCCGAAGGCCAATATTCATACAGGCCATACAAGATATAAACAAAACAAAATTCAAAGACTCCGCCCGGAGTTACTCTTCATCCTCCAGCTCCTCATCAGCTGTGAAGGGACACACGATCTCCCCGTCAGCCACACAGTAGTTGTGAGCTGACCCCTCCTTCACCAACCCGGGGTTCAACACCTTCAGTTGATCGGTGGCATTGTCGAAACCTTCCTTGAACATCTCCACCAGGTCCTTGTTGGCAGCTCGGATGTGTTTGACCAAGTCACCTCGGGTGCAGAGAGCAAGCTCCTCCTCAGTTTCATCCTCCAGGGGGCGGATTGCACCTTCGAGCAAAGCCATTCGGGCACGGAGCTGCTTATTTTCCTCGGCCACCTTTTTGTGCCCAGCAGCTTTCTCTTCCAGACTCTCCTTCTCCGCCTTCAGCGTATCCCGTTCGAGCTTCATCTCCTCCAGCTCCTTATTCAGCCCCTCCAGCAGCTGATGCTCCTGCTTGTAGTCAGATAGGTCCTTTGACAACCTATCCTTCTCAGAACGAGCCTTCAGAAGGGCATCCTCCAAGGAAGCCATGGAAACAGCAGTGTCGGACAGAACCATTGTCGTCTCCATCACTCTGATAAATGCGGCCAGATCCCTAGCCAGCTCCCTTCGCCGGACATCCGCATCCTGGCTCAAGATGGCCTTCACCTCGGGCGCCGCCACCACGACAGCACCTTCAGCCTTAAAAACCTCCTGCTCTAGATAGCAGGGAGGCAATAGATAGCTCTCAGGGCCACCCGGACTGCTACCTCCCGCTGCGGAAGACCGTGCAAGAGTCTCGTCCAGTCGCTTCCGTTTGAGGAGAGGAGAGGCAGAAGGAGGAGGATTGTCTTGTATCTGGATCGGGGAGGATCGTTGAGCAGGCAGAGGAGAGGTAGACACAGGGCTAGCAGTATTAGAGGTACCTGCCCCGGGGACAGCGGCCACCTCCTGAACTTGGGGTGCCGCTTTCTTCTTTTTTTTAGGAACCCTATCCGGGGCTCCGGCTTGGTTGGCCAGCTTCAGAACACGGTCACGAACGGAAGGCATAGCACCTGCAAAACAAAAAACAACAAAAACGTTAGTAGGAAAGACACAACCAAGGAAAATAAGAGTAAAAGAACACCTGCGCAATAGCTCCATGGCCTCCTCATCTGTATCACACTCGAGCAGAGTCTTCGTGTTTATAAGACGGGGTTCGCAGATCGGCATCCCAGCCTCATCGACATAGGGAGCACCTTTTCGATTGACCCAAACCGCCAGGTTAAAACTCTGCACATATTCTACCAGCTTCTTGTAAGCCAGCCTGTCCTCGACACCCAGGCTCGAGAACTTCACCCGGTAATGACTGGTTGAAAGCTTGAAGTGGTCGGGCTGCAACCTCAAGGTTATCCTCGACATAAGTTTCTCCTCCCCAACCGCATTCCGCTTGTAATAATAGAGGGAGTGCAGAGCGAAACGGGTGATCGGTTTCACCGTGTACCATCGCCCTTTAAAGTGTCTGGTAGAATCCACGTAAGTCTTGAATAGCCTCACCGGCTGCTTAAAGGACACCCAGCTGTGACGCCCTCGGACACCAGACCTTTGTAGGTGGAAAATATGGAAAAAGAGGGGAAACGTGCACCCAATGCCGAGGAAACGGCAGACTAACTCGAACGCCCGCATAAAAGCAATGGCGTTTGGGTGCAGTTGTGACGGTGCCAGCCGTAGCCACTTGAAAACCCCCATCTGAAAGGAGTTGAAAGGCAGTCTGACCCTCGCTTTTCGAAAGGCGAACTCGTACATGGCGAACTGCTTCCCCGGGAAGTGATGAGATATTCGGTCTGCCTCTTGAGGAGCAAGACACTACCAATTCCCAGGCTCCTCGGGACTAAGATCTTCCACCACGGCGTATGTGTGGGTCGTTTCATCACAAAAATAAGATTCTTTTCCAAGGACGATGAAACATGCTCAGTATCCTCCCCGGCATTTCCCTCCTTGACATTTTGATGCACGACCCTTTCCTCGTCAATGGGTTGCGTTTCGGCATCTCCTCCCCCGACTTGCAGATGCCCGGTCGTACCTGAAACGCAGACAGAAAAAGTGAATTTGGCATCGCATCAAATCCACCCTTCCACCGTAAGTCAAGTGAAAGGGCGTAAGACTAAAACGCACACCCCAAAGCCTGACTACTGGCCTATACCGACGAAGGGCCAACCCTCGCGAGCGTATGAACACGTAAAGTCCCGACCCACGAATTCACACTGACGTAAACTCTACGCCCGCTGCATGCTGGCCTTACCCAGGATTATTCATGCACACATGAATTTCATGCCCGAGACATGCTAAAACTTGCCTGGGACATTCATATGCGTATGAATTTTATGTCCGGTACATTCATACACACATGAATTTTTCGCCCGTGACATGCTTAACACGTCCGGCTTATTTAAGCGCATATGAATTTTTTGCCCGGGACATTCTAATCCTACCGGAAAATTTCGTACCTAAAACCTAAAAAAATTACTCCCAGATTAACTCTACCTACTTTACGCAAATAAATCGGGCAAATTTCTAGCTACTAAACAGAAAAGCACATAAAACAGGGAGCCTGGAATAGTACCTGACATATTTGAAGTGGAGAATAGACGATGGCGCACGGGTATAGGCGGCGGTGCAGACGACGGACACGGGCGGAGAAAGATTTTTCTTCAGGGCTTCCGGTCAATGTCAGAGCAAAAAAGTCCAAATGAAGTGGATTATTCCCTTTATATAGTCATAAGCGCGTGGACAGACGCGCAGAGTCATCATTGCCTAGTGCCTACACCGCCGTTTGCATAGGAAACGAAGCGATGCACCATTAATGCTGAGACACGTCAATCCACAAGAATCATGAACGACGTCGGGCGATTGTACATCTTCCCGACTATAGGAAACATCCTCGACTCTGCTAAACGTCGCATGCTCGACGATAAAACGCATCGGTTGACTCTGTTAAATCCATGATCGACTCAGCTATGCGCCCGCTGCTTTATCCAACGCGCATACGCCCTGCTATATTACAATTCGTCACTCTGACTCGGAGACTCGACTTGGGGGCTCCTGTTCCGGACTGGGCCTCGAGACCGTATTAGGCTACGGCCTAACAGGTCGAGCAGAGGCCCATATACTTGAGCAGAGACGCCTAACAGACAGGCAGGGGCATCTAACAGTCGAGCAAGTTTCTCATACGACGGGCATGCACTCAGAACGGGCAAAGAACAAGTCTTCCAGGTCGCTTGCCACGTCACCCAAATGTCCCCTATTATCTCCTGAAAGATAGGGGCAGTTGGACCAAGGACCAGACTTTTTAGCTAGGTCTTCATGCTTCTCACGCGTTCCTTGGCAGTTCTTCCTTGGGCCTAGCTGATCTAGTCCAAAGAAGGACCTTGGCCCAGCGCTGGGGGCTCACTATAAATACCCTTTTTCACTAAAGGGTCAGGTATTATGATTCACTCTATAACTTACCTACTTCATTGTACCTATACTCACTTAAGCATCGGAGTTCCTTGTGTCGCTCCCACCAAATGACACCTGGTCAGAAGGGGTACAGACGCGAACGGTCGGCGAAAGGGAAAGAATGAAAAGAGTCGCTGTTGCACCCCAAAATTTGCCCTCACAATACAAGACTTTGTGTGCTAAGAAGGTTCACAAGGTTCACAAGTTTCTCAAATGCTTATATAACCTTTCATGAGGTTCATGAAGTCTACAAGTCACTTCTTGAAGGTTCACAAGGTTCACAAGCTTCTCAACATCTACAAGTCACTTCATGAAGGTTCACAAGGTTCACAAGTCTCCCAATACTTTCAATACCTTTCATGAGGTTCATGAAGTCTACAAGTTACTTCTTGAAGGTTCACAAGGTTCACAAGATTCACAATGATTACAAAGCTCTCCTGAGGTTCATGAGGTCTACAAAGTCACTTCATGAGGTTCACAAGGTTCACAAGCTTCACAATACCTCCCATGAGGTTCACAAGACATTTTATGATGGTTCACAAGGTTCACAAAGTTCACAATTGGTCAGAAGAGTTGACAATTCCCTCAGACAATGCACCTCCTAAGCAGTGCACCCAAAACTAGGGTTTTGACTTTAATCAGGCTAAATGGACTTCCAATACCTCAAGTGAGCTTCATAACATCTTATATGTATATAAGAACCCCCATGACAAGTTTCAAGACTTTTCTCAAAAGTTTGCTCAGTCAGATGATCAGATAAGTCAAAATCAGTCAATGCAGTTAAAAAGTCAAACTGAGGTCAACTGTGGTCAAACCAAAGTCAAACTTCATGATTTTTTGCCAACATCAAGTATATGAATTAAAATTCATCATTTGATCAAGGGTTGATCATGATTCATCAAGGAGATTCCAGATCATCAATAATCAGGAGTTTCTAAATTAGGGTTTCCTTAGTAAAAGTCAACTGAACTTTGACCAGCCATAACTTTCACATACTTCATCACCAAGTCTCCATCCAAAGCTCATTTTGAAGGAAATTGAATTCTCTACAACTTTGATGTTGCAAGTTAAGCCCAAAAATGCTTCATTTGGAAGATATGAGTTAAGACATTATAGGTCATTTCAAAAGTCAACAAAAAGTCAACAACTTCAAAAGGGCATAACTTGAGATTGGTAAATTATATGGACCTGAAACCAATGGGGTTGTTTAGAGGACTCTTCAAGCTTTCCAAAAAGTCCAAGAACACCCTCATACCTTTAAAATTGAGGGAGATATGCCCTTGCAAAGTTGGGAAATTTTGTGATGGTTTATATTGAAAATGGGGGTCTAGAACCAATTCCTTCCAAATGGGCTTGCTAAATTGTGATCCAATCCATATCATATCATCATGCACGACCCAATTGACCAAAATTCAGAATTTTTATTATTTTATTTTTATTTATTATTGATTTAATTCATAAAAATCATTTTAAATAAATATAAAATATGAAAATCTATTTTTGGATGAAGATTGAGCTTCTAGAATCTCATCAATGTTGATTGAAGTTGAAAGAGAAAGAAATCATGTGATTTATCCAAAAATAGCAAGCATTCATGAGCCAATATTTGAATTTCATGACACCATCTTTTTCAATCTTCAAGTACCAAATCTTCCACACAACTAATCAGTTTTTTGACCTAGAATGATTCACATATATATACAAAACACAACCCTAGCCTCATATACGAATTTTGCAGCCTCAAACAACACTCTCCAACTTCAAAAAAATCATCCAAAAGCTTGATTCGGATTCCTTGCTAGGGGCCATTCCAAAGCATTGTGAAGGTTGAAATAGATTCTTTGATCATCATTGAGTGAAAACAGATCATCATACTGCCTCATAACATCACATATGGACAAATCCGATTCAAATTTTTTTCACTTTCTTGATTTTTCGTTCTTGAACATTTATGCATTATTATTAAATTTTGTTTGATGATTTGTGCTTTATGAAGGTTTGTGATGAATTCTGGGCAGGTTAATTGAAGAAACCATGGCCGAATCACATAGTGCCATTCTAGGGTTCATGACCTTCATTTTAGGGTTTAACGATCCAGTGAATATAAATGATTTTTAAAACCATGGCTTGATTTGGATTGACCTCTGGATTATGTTTACGCT
The DNA here is from genome assembly GCA_963966055.1 of Lathyrus aphaca. NCBI lineage: Eukaryota > Viridiplantae > Streptophyta > Magnoliopsida > Fabales > Fabaceae > Lathyrus > Lathyrus aphaca. Next base: position 187,559,000 of record OZ014519.1, read on the forward strand.
TTCAATTTTGTGAAATTTCATAGTTTGGTTGATTGTTGAGTTTTGTAGGTTTTGCTAGGGTTTATTTTTTCGCAGGAAATATCATAGGTGAAATCGCAGCTAATTTCGAAGGATAGGAGGTTGAAGATGAAGACTGGTTTGGCGCGAAGCTTATATTCAAAATTGTGACTTAAAATATTATTTTGATATCTTGTTTATTTGTCACACAAGCGCTTGTGTCCTAGTGGTTGGAGGTGTACGCGTATATTGGCCTGGTCTGGGGTTCGATTCCCCGTTTGTAACATTTTTGCTCTTTTATTTTGTTTGCTTTTCAGGATTAACATATTATTAATTATGGCCAACAAGCTAACAGTTAGGCTCTCCCAGCCAGGTGGTAAAGCATGCGCGTGAATGATCAAGAGGTCCTGGGTTCGATTCCTACCCCAGGCCTTTTGTTTTCATTATTTTTTTGGATTTTCTAGATGAAGCACAAAAGCAACTAGTCTCCATTCTCTTTCACCTGCGTGCATAGTGGCCTGGTGGTTACTCTTCTTGCTGGGAAACAGGCTGACCTGGGTTCAAACCCCAGTCAGGTAAGTTTTCACACTTTTTCTTCTTTTATTTGTTTTATGTATTATAATATTAAAATAAATATAATTTTTTGTATATATGTCTCTTTTCTAAATAATAAATAATAATAATAAAGCATGGTTAATATTTTCTAAAAAATTCTAAAATATATAAATGTTCTTAAATTATTTTCTTTATCTTGTGATTAAATTGTAATATGTATATATATATTAAAATAATTTTGTATTATAAATTAAACCCTAAAAAGATTTTTCTAACAAAACCCTAATTTATTTATTTATTTATTTTTTTTTTAAAAATACTTATTAAAACCTAATTGTTTATTTTCTAATTTGTGATTATTATTGTATATGTTTATTTAAAAATAATTATAATTTATTTGTAAAGTTATAATCCAAATTATTTTTCTTTTAATAGATGTTTAGAAACAATTTAATTTACAATAATTATATTGTGTATATGTTTAAAATAATTTGTAAATATAATAACTAATAAAATTAAATTTTATAAATATGATTAATTTTGTGAATATAATATTTAAAACTTATTTTCTCCTTATAATGTATAAATATTTTTTTTTCAATAAATAAATGTTAATGTATGTTTAAAAAGTGATTAAATTTGTAATAATTAAAATTTATAATTACATTATGTTTGATAATTTTTTAACTAATTCTTATTAAATGTTATATATTAAAATCCAATTTTTTGTTTATTATTCTAATTATGCCATTATAATATATTTTTTATTGTTACTAACTATACTATTATTTATTATTTTTTGTTTACTATTATCTTATATTTTTATTATTATTTCTCTAACCTTGTTTATTTTTCTAATTATTATTATTATTATTTTATTCTCACTAACCTTATTTTTTTTAATTATATTTATCACTAACCCCTATTTTAGTTACTTATTTATTTTTGCTTATTATATTTATTTTGCTATATATTTATATTTTTTGCTATTTATTATTTTTATAATTATGTTGTAATTGTTTCTCGGATGTAAATTTTGTAATATTTTAATTATTTAATTATTGCTATGGTTAGTAATTTAGGGAGTGCAAAAATATGTATTCTATTAAAAATAAAATTAGAGCATTTAAATTAAAGATAAATAATATTGAACACTCACACACGTAAGTCGATTTTTAATCGCCATCTCACATTTCTAAGGTTATCCCTCAAGTTGCCTAAATCATAAGGTCAAGTGGGGTGTATAAAGCAAGTCCCTTTAAAAAGAAAAATCATCAAGTCCCTAATGGTTGCCTTAAAAAATCAAGTCCCTTCGAATAATGATGATAGTCCCTCCTATATGCTTATTACACCCCACAGTTGCCTTCATAAAACAGAATGTCCCTCTTATGTCCCTTACATCCAAGTTAATGACTACCTATTCCTTAATAATAGGGATAGTCTTACCATTTAAAGGATAAAGAACAGAATAGACCTAAACTTTAGGGTAGGTTCCTCTTATGTACTTGCTCACTCCATTCAAAATTTTCAAACACTTAACAAATTTCAAACAAATTTTCAAAAACAAGTTTTTACGCATCCGTACATGGATCATTATTAACTCATATGAAAATTTTCTATTCACACACTACACTTTCAAAAAACAATTCAAAAGTGAGCTAAGTAACTAAGAGCCCATGGATAACCATGGATGTAAAGGGTGCTAACACCTTCCCTTTACATAACCTACCCCCCGGACCCAAAAATATCTCTTAAGGTCTTTCCTGTTCTTTTATACCCTTTCCTTTTGGATAAAATAAAAGTCGGTGGCGACTCTTGCTATCCGCAACATAACTAAAGTCAGTTCTCCCACCGTGTTACAGAACTGGCGACTCTGCTGGGGATTTAAATTTAAGAGGGGTACCCTTAGGAATTAAGATCACTTTAAATTGTTTGATTTGTTTGCTTTATTATTATATTGTTGGGGTGCTCTTATGTGTGAAAGGTCCTAACCCGGATCTAGTGTACCTTAGGTAAATGGCAATAGACCAAGGAAACTGTACGACGTATATCGATACGGTTGATCTGGTGGCCATAGTTAGTGCGACTTCTTGGTTGGTGCTTATGTTCCTTAAGTCAAGTTGAGGATAATATGAGGCTGCCATATGTTGTCAATGCACTAACTAACTTTTAGAACCCTAGTTAACTCATCTGGGCCTTTAGAAAGTAGTGAGGTAACCGGCTTTGGTGCAGACTGAAGTTGGTTGACACTCGATACTACACTCATTGAGATTCTAAACTTGGAGGGTTTTGGTTGGCAAGTAAGTTGCCTTCTGAACAACCACCCTTGTGAAGGATCAATGATATTGAGATCCCTTAGAACCTGGTTACTTTTGTAGGACAGGATGAACCAACCAACTTCAGGGGAGGGTACTTACCTTAAACCTCATGCAGGCCTTTAAACCTAGGGCTATGGTGTGACTTGTTTGTGTGTGCCACATGTCTTTGATTGAGCATAACATCATGACATCATCATGCATCATAAGCATAGCATTTTCACTAACCATTTCAAGGACCAAAGGATTTATCTTTGTTCGTTGTTGCAGGTCATGGCTTTTGCTCGTAGAAACACCATCAGGATCAACTTTGTGGGCATACCTGCCAAGCTTAAAGAGTTGGTTTCTCAAGTGTCTGATCACTCCCAGTTCATCAAGAGACATGGTCACCTATTGGATCTAGTCACTTCAGGGTTCAATGAAGACATGATGAGTGTGTTGTTTCAGTTCTTTGACCCTAAGCACCACTGCTTTACATTCCCTGACTATCAGTTAGTCCCTACCATGGAGGAGTTCTCTAAGCTTCTGGGTATACCTGTTCTTGATCAAAGACCCTTCACAAGCTTGGAGAAGGAGCCCAAACCAGAAGTTATTGCTGCAGCTCTACATCTGAAGAAGTCTGACATTGTTCTAGAGACGAGAAGTGGAGTCAAGGGTATTCTTGCCAAGGTGCTAATGGATAAGGCTCAAATGTTCTTGAAGGCCATGAGCTATGATGCTTTTGAGGAGGTCTTAGCCTTGCTGATATATGGCTTAGTATTGTTCCCCAATCCAGATCAGTTCATAGATGTTCATGCCATTAACATTTTCTTGAGTCACAATCCAGTGCCTACATTGCTTGGAGACATCCTGCATTCTCTTCACACCCGTACTACAAGGGCAAGGGGAACTTTGATGTGCTGCATACCTTTACTATCCAGGTGGTTTATTTCTCACCTTCCTCGCTCAGTAATGAAGAATGAGCAAGGGTTCAGATGGTCCAAGAGGATCATGTCACTTTCACACTCAGATATTCATTGGTGCTCCAGATCTATGGAGAATGTCACCATCATTGACCGTTGTGGGGAGTTTCCTAATGTGCCACTTCTAGGCATAAGAGGGGGCATCACCTACAACCCCTCTTTAGCTTTACGACAGTTTGGTTACGCCCGAAGTGATGGTCCACATGATATGTTGATTCAGGGCATTGTGTTTGACTATGACAACGATCTTCAGGGTCACCGTCAGAGATTCATACGAGCTTGGGGAAAAGTAAACAGGGTTGACAGCAAGACACTGGAGCCTAAGTACACTATTCCTATGGAGGCTTATCTCAGATGGGTACGATCTCGTGCTCAGACACTCATGATGCCATATCCTGCCGTCCTACCAGTTACCATGGAACCTGTTGCTGAAGGAGATACAGCTTATACCATCCTTCACCCAGATATGCCTACTGATAAGGAAGACTTGCAGAGATCATGGATCCAACTGAAGGAGCAAAGGGATACTTTCGAGGCTCATTACAAAGCAAGCCAAGCAAGAATCCTAGAGCTAACAAAGCAACTTCACGAGGAACGAAACCTCAACTCATACCTCAATACAAAGAGGAAACGTCCATGGGAGACTTAAAACCCCATTTTTTGTACTTATTTCATTTTCATTTTTGTAAGCCTAAAAGGCAAAACAAAGTTATTACTAATAAAATTTTACTTTCATGTTTGTCTAAGCAAATTTAAATCCTGCGGTCCTTTGAAAACATTGCATATACATTCACATATCATTTCATTGCATCACAGGTTTATAATTGTGCACAGGTTTCTCATCTTCTCACTGTTTATTTCAGCAATGGCTCTTGAACAATCAGTTAAGGATCTCCAGGCACAAAATGCACAGTTCCAAGAGCTGATCTTGAACCTGTCCAAGGGGCAGGATGAATTGAAGGCACTGCTGGCCAAGAAGACTAAGAAGACTAGAAGGTCAGGTGGCCTGATCAACATGGGAAGAAGGTTCAAAGGTCTTGCTAAGACCAAAGAACCAGTTGAAGACTATGAATCTGAAGAGTCTGAAAAAGAGGGAGGCAGTCTCCACAACACTATGGGGGACTCTGATTCTGAGGCTAATTACTACCATGAGCCTAATGAAGACAAATTCAAGATGCTGGTGGATAGAATGGATGCTATGGAGTTGCAGAAGTCTTCTGGGCTGGATTTTGAAGATTTGAGTCTGATATCTGGGGTAGTCATACCCATTGGTTTCAAGGTTCCTACCTTTGTTGTTTATGATGGGGTCTCTTGTCCCAAGCTGCATCTGAGGTCTTATGTCAGAAGAATCCAACCTCACACTGCTGATAAGAAGTTGTGGATCCATTTTTTCCAAGAGAGCTTATCTGGAGCTCAATTGGAGTGGTATTATCAATTGGAGAGTATCAACATCAGGGATTGGAATGATCTTGCTGAAGCTTTCTATAAGCAATATCAATACAATGCTGACTTAGCTCCCACTCGCATGCAGCTTCAGAGCATGTCAATGGGTGCCAAGGAAAGTTTTAAAGAGTATGCTCAGAAGTGGAGAGATTTAGCTGGAAGAGTTCAACCCCCTTTGACTGACAGGGAATTGGTTGATATGTTCATGTGTACGCTGAGTGGTCCGTTCTACAGTCATCTCATTGGAAGCTCATCATCTGGCTTCACTGAGTTGATCATGACAGGAGAGCGAGTAGAGAATGGTATAAAGAATGGTAAGATCCATGTGGGCACTTCTTCATCAGGTACTGCAAAGAAGCCTCCCACTGGGAAGAAAGAATCTAATGCTGTTTATGGTCAGCCTGATCGTAACAGAAGGCATCAGTCTGTCAGTGCGGTTCATATTTCAAATCCAACTCCTGCACCAACAGAGCAGCCACAGGGCAACCAACAGAGGGCTAGAAGACAGTTCACGAAGATCAATATGCCAATGGCTCAGGCATTGCAACATTTGTTGAAGGCTGAACTTATTACTTTGAAAGAGGCTCCTCAGAATCCTAATGTTACCTCTCCCAGGTACAATCCCAATGCACGGTGTGCATACCATTCAAACTGTCAGGGACATGATACTAATAATTGATGGGTCTTGAAGAATAAAATTCAGGATATGATTGATGCTGGAGAAATTGAGTTTGATCCTCCGGGTACTCCCAACGTAATTACTGCTCCAATGCCAAATCACGAGAAGACTGTCAATGTCATTGATGAAGATCTACATGTTTATTCAGTTATGGAGTTGACCACACCACTGTCTGTTATCAAAAAGAGGTTAGTACAAGTTGGGATCTTTCCAGGTTGTCGTGAAGATTGTTTGTATTGTACCTATAAGCCGGATAGTTGCTTCATATTGAGAGATGGAATTCAGCGTCTCATGGATAAGTACACTATAGTGTTTGAGAGGACTCCGTCGTCTGTAGAAAGTATGGTGGATCATCTGACTCAGGGTAGGAAGATTGAAGAGGTTGACATGGTTGACAAAGTACCAATAAGAATCACTTCAAAGGGTCCCATTAAAATCACTCATCAGGGTCCAATCAAAATTACTGCTGAAGGTCCTGTGAAAGTTGTTGCTGAAGCCAGAGTAGCTCCTGTGGTCATTACTACTCCTGGTCCTATCCCGTATACGTCTGATAAAGCTGTGCCTTGGCACTATGGGTCTGATGTTTACATCCATGGTGTTAAGCAAGAGCCTGTAGCTGATGTACCTGCTGACATTGATAATATTGTTGGATCCAGCAAGACCACTCGTAGTGGAAGAGTCTTCTCTCCTCCAGTTGCTTCTAAGAATGCAGTTACTCCTGCTGCTACTTCCACCACTGGTGCTCGGGGCAAAGGTCCTGTTATTGAACCTGTATCCAATGATGTGCCAGCTACTGATGATCTCTCTAAGCAGATGGAGGAAATATTGAAAATCATTCGCAAGAGTGATTATGACATTGTTGATCAACTGGGGCATACTCCCTCAAATATTTCTATGCTGTCCTTGTTGTTATGTTCTGAGGCTCATGCCAAATCCTTGATCAAGTTTCTGAAGACTGCTCATGTACCCAGTGCAATTTCTGTTGACCAATTTGAGAACTGTGTTGCCCACCTGACCTATGACAATGGGTTAGGGTTTTCTGATGCTGATTTGACCCCTGCCAAGAGAGATCATAATAGGGCCTTGCATATTTCAATTGAATGTAGGGGCACTACCTTGTCACATGTGCTGATAGACAATGGTTCCTCCTTGAATGTGTTGCCTAAGGAAGTCCTGAACAAGCTGAGTCCTGAAGATGTTGTGCTGAAGCCCAGTAATATTGTGGTAAAGGCTTTTGATGGTTCTAGAAGAGTAGTGCATGGGGAAATTGATCTTCCAATCAAAGTTGGCTCCCAGGTGTTTACTGCTACATTTTTTGTGATGGATATTCGTCCTTCATATTCTTGTCTGCTTGGTCGCCCCTGGATCCATGGGGCAGGTGCTGTAACCTCTACATTGCACCAAAAGTTGAGATATCTGGTGGATGGAAAGGTTGTTACTGTCTATGGAGAAGAAGAATACTTTGTCAGCCACGTGAATACTTTCAAGTATCTGGAAATGGAAGGTGAATACATTGAGACTCCGTGTCAGACATTTGAAGTGGTTCCTTGGGTTGTTAATGATTATGTAGCTCCTCCTGTTGCAAAGAAAGTTCCTGTGGTCACCAGAAAGCCTCCAACAATGGCAATGGCCTCCCTCAATGATGCTAGAGCTGTGGTGGATGAAGGTGGTTGTACTATTTGGGGTCAGCTTCCTGATATTCCCTACAAGTCTGACAAGTTTGGTTTGGGTTTCACTGCAGAGTCCCAGAAGGCTGTTCGTCGTGCTCGTGCTGCCCGTATCACTAATCAAGGGGTTGTGAAGGACCAGATTAATGCTGTGGGAGATCAAGATGAAGACTACAACTTGGATGCATGGATTTTTCCTACTGTGGGTGCTGGACTCAATAATTGGAAAGCTGAAGATGTTATCCCTATCTCCTTTAGTCAGGAGTAAATACTATTACTGTGTTGTGTTTTTTAAATTTGTAATTTCTGAACAATAAAACTTTCAAGCCATGTGCCTTACCCGGGGCACAATGGTGTACTTGTTACGGGCTGTCATTTCATTTGCATACTTCATTCAATAAAATCAGTGGACGTTTCGTTTTCGTAAATATTGTGTTCCTTGTCTTTCTTTTCTTTTATTTTTGCTTTATCAGCTATGTGTTCTTACACACACCCACATCACTAAAATGCAGATCTTCATCCACTCTGGATCCTGTTGATAACAGTTCTACTATTGCCAATTATAATTTCGAGAATCCGATCTATCAAACTGAAGACGGAAATGAGGACGATTGTGAAATACCTGTAGAGCTTGCTAGGTTATTACAACAAGAAGAGAAAGCTATACAGCCACATGAAGAGCCAGTCGAAGTTGTGAATTTGGGAACTGAAGAAAACAGAAAAGAGGTCAAGATAGGGGCTGATTTAGAGGACGGTGTCAAGAGCAGGTTGATTCAGATGTTACGTGACTATGTGGAGATCTTTGCTTGGTCTTATGAAGATATGCCAGGGTTGGATACAGACATTGTGGTTCACCGTTTACCAGTGAAAGAAGATTGTCGTCCAAAGAAGCAGAAGGTTCGTCGTATGCGTCCTGAAATGTCAGAAAAGATCAAGGCAGAGGTAATGAAACAGTTCAATGCAGGGTTCTTAGCAGTGACTTCTTATCCTCAGTGGGTTGCAAATGTGGTACCAGTTCCTAAGAAGGATGGTAAGGTGCGTATGTGTGTAGACTACAGAGATTTGAACAAGGCTAGCCCTAAAGATGACTTTCCACTCCCTCATATTGATATTCTGGTAGACAACACTGCTCAACATAAGGTATTCTCTTTTATGGATGGTTTCTCTGGTTACAATCAAATCAAGATGGCACCTGAAGATATGGAGAAGACAACATTTGTGACACAGTGGGGCACCTTTTGCTATAAGGTAATGCCATTTGGTTTGAAGAATGCAGGGGCAACATATCAGCGTGCTATGGTGGCTTTGTTTCATGATATGATTCATCATGAGATAGAGGTATATGTAGATGATATGATAGCCAGGTCTCAGAATGAAGAACAACATCTTGATCATCTGCACAAGTTGTTTGAGAGGTTGAAGAAATACAAGTTGAGACTGAACCCAAACAAGTGTACTTTTGGAGTTAGATCTGGTAAGCTCCTGGGTTTCATTGTCAGTGGAAAAGGTATTGAAGTGGATCCTGCAAAAGTGAAAGCTATACGAGAAATGCCAGCTCCCCATACTGAGAAGGAGGTTAGAGGTTTCTTGGGACGATTGAATTACATTGCAAGATTTATTTCCCAATTAACTGCCATCTGTGAGCCAATTTTCAAGTTATTGAAGAAAGATCAGGTGATGGAATGGAATGATGAGTGCCAGACTGCCTTTGATGAAATCAAGAGATATCTGCTAGAACCACCAATTTTGATGCCACCAGTTGATGGAAGACCCTTGATTATGTACTTAACAGTGTTAGACAACTCAATGGGGTGTGTGTTGGGGCAACATGACGAGTCTGGTCGAAAAGAGCAGGCAATATACTACCTTAGCAAAAAGTTTACCGAATGTGAAACAAGATATTCACTGCTCGAGAAAACTTGCTGCGCTTTGGCATGGGCTGCTCGCCGACTAAGACAGTATATGTTGACCCATACTACCTTATTGATTTCTAAGATGGATCCTATCAAGTACATATTTGAGAAACCTGCTCTCTCCGGAAGAATTGCAAGATGGCAAATGATCTTGACAGAATATGACATACAGTATACTACTCAGAAGGCCATTAAGGGAAGTGTTGTTGCTGATCATTTGGCTCATCAAGCAGTGGATGATTACCAGTCAATGAATTTTGAGTTCCCTGATGAAGATATTATGATTATTACCAAAGAACCTGGACAATATGACGGACCTGAACAAGGATCCCGATGGACTATGGTTTTTGACGGTGCCTCTAATGCACTTGGTAATGGTGTTGGTGTTGTGATTAGTTCCCCTGAAGGTTGTCATACCCCGATTACTGCCAGACTCTGTTTCCATTGTACCAATAACATGGCTGAATATGAGGCATGTATCCTGGGTATTAAAGCTGCTATTGATATGAAGATTCAGTTCCTTGATGTGTATGGAGATTCAACCCTGGTAGTAAGTCAGATTAAAGGAGATTGGGATACCAAGCATGATAACCTCATTCCTTACAGAGAGCATGTGTTGTCTTTGATCCCACATTTCAAAGAGATTACCTTTGGACACATTCCACGAAGAGAAAATCAGTTGGCAGATGCTTTGGCCACCATGGCATCCATGTTTGAGATCAACTGGGATGATGAAGCTCCCAAGATTACTATTGATAGATTTGAGAAGCCTGCGTACTGCAATGAGATTGATACAGAAAGGGCAGAAGAGAAGCCTTGGTTCTATGAAGTGAAAAGATATCTTGAAGCTCAGGAATTCCCTGAAGGGGCATCTGTCAAAGATAGGAAGTTTCTGAGAAGGTTTTCTGCTAAGTTCTTTCTGAGTAATGGGATTTTGTACAAGCGCAATCAGGATTCAACTTTGCTTCGTTGTATGGATAAGAAGGAAGCAAATGAGATTATGGAAGATATGCATGACGGGATCTTTGGCACTCATTCTAGTGGACATACTATGGCAAAGAAGATATTGAGAGCAGGTTACTATTGGACTACCATGGAAGCTGACTGCTATCAGCACTCCAGAACTTGTCACAAATGTCAAATCTATGCTGATAAAGTTCATGTACCTCCATCTCCATTAAATGTGTTGACTGCTCCTTGGCCCTTTGCCATGTGGGGCATTGATATGATTGGTGAGATCAAGCCTACTGCTTCTAATGGGCATCGTTTCATCTTGGTTTCTATTGATTACTTCACGAAGTGGGTGGAGGCAGCTTCATTTGCATCTGTTACTAAGAATGTGGTGGCCCGGTTCATTAAGAATAATCTCATATGTAGGTATGGCATCCCTGAAAGGATTATCACTGACAATGGTTCTAATCTGAACAACACTATGATTACTGATCTCTGCACGCAGTTCAAGATTAAGCATCACAACTCTTCTCCGTATCGTCCAAAGATGAATGGGGCAATTGAAGCTGCTAATAAGAACATTAAGAAGATCGTACAGAAGATGACTGTTACTTACAAAGATTGGCATGAAATGTTACCATTTGCTCTTCATGGTTATCGCACTACAATACGTACTTCAACAGGGGCAACCCCATTCTCCTTGGTCTATGGTATGGAAGCAGTTCTGCCCATTGAAGTTCAGATTCCCTCCTTGAGAATTATGAGGGATGCAGGCTTGGATGAAGATGAGTGGATTCAGACTCGACTCGACCAGATAAATTTGATTGATGAGAAGAGGTTAGCAGCAGTTTGTCATGGCCAGATGTACCAGAAACGGATGATCAAAGCTTTTAACAAGAAGGTTAAGCCAAAGGTATATCAGGCTGGTGACTTGGTTATCAAGCGTATCATATTACCACAAGGTGATCCTAGGGGCAAATGGACTCCAACATATGAAGGACCATTTGTAGTCAAGACAGTGTTTTCAGGAGGTGCCATGATACTGACTACAATGGATGGTGAAGATTTCCCACAGCCTGTAAACGCAGACATAGTTAAAAAATACTACGCATGAAAAGAGACCCGCTAGGTTGACAGGCCTAGGCAAAAATAAGGGCATCCCGGCAAACCAAAAGGGTTTGGGCAAAAATTAGGGATATATATAAAAAGATGTACACCCGGCAAGTCGAAAACCTGAAAAGGCGGCTTGGGCAAAAAAGGGTATCCCGGTGGATTGAAAACCTGAAAGGGCAATCCAGGCAAAAATTAGGGATTAAAGCGTATGACTATGTCTCGTTTGGATCACCCATGGAACTGCAACCAGTTGTACTACTTACTCAAGCTCGAACAGATAAAGCTCAATCCATTCGTGTCCGTCTGAACAGCAGAAGATGAGATACTTGAAGATAATGGCAATAGTAGAATTGAAACTCAATAGGATTATTTCCCACATAGTTGATTCTCTTTGTTTTACAAAATTTTATGAATAAATCCTCTTACTAGGGTTTATGTCTCCTTGTACAAACTTACCCATGTATGGGTTACTTTTTGATATAAATAAATTCCATCTTTTGAATCCAGATTTACTTTTACCCTATTTACATAAGCGAAACGTCCATTGGTTGTGTTTGAATGTATGTATGCTTTTGAATATGATTGATGTTTACCAAAAATGCATGTATGCTTTTTAATATGATTGATGTTTACCAGAAATGCATAAAAATGCAGTAATAGTATTTACTAAGGACGAACGAGGGAAGGATTTCAACGAAGCTTCGCCGGTTCATCTTTACAAAACAGTTACAAACCCTCAGTAGGACAAATCCATCTTCATAAAGTCTTATCTCCCCTGGAATTTATATCCATCTCTTTTATCCTCATACGGATATTCGGGAATTTACTTTCCAATAAGGGAACGACGAACGAAGACGGGAAGTTATATTTACCCTACCATCAAACGAAGACGAAGGTTATATATACCTTATTATCCCCAGCATCTGGGAGGTGATATATACCTTACTATCCCCAGCATACGAGAGGTTATCTATACCCTGTTATCCCCAGCAGACGGAAGGTTATGTATAATATAGTCTTCAACAATGAATCGGGATGTATTTTCCCAAGCCAGCAGTTGTTATACGAAGATATCCAGACTCTTCCGGCAGTATCATATCATACATACATCATTTACATCATACCATAACATGCATATCCATGAGTGCATAGTACATTACCTAAGTGCATCATATCATACATGCGTACATAATGCATAAACTAACACTATCATACAGAATGCTACCTTGTTTTCAGGTTAATTATCCAACAAATGATCATCAGGATTGCTCTATCCTCCTGAAGACATGCTGTTACATCAGGATTACTCCAGTCTCCTGAAAGCATATCATACTATTACCTCAGGGTTGCTTCATCCTCCTGACAACTTCTCATTGTTTCAAGACTGCTTTAGAGCTATTGATGGCTCTATCCTCCTGAAATCATATTATTACTTCAAGACTGCTTTAGAGCTATTGATGGCTCTATCCTCCTGAAATCATATTATTACTTCAAGACTGCTTTAGAGCTATTGATTGCTCTATCCTCCTGAAATCATATTATTATTTCAAGACTGCTTTAGAGTTATCATTATTGATTGCTCTATCCTCCTGAAATCATATTATTACTTCAAGACTGCTTTAGAGCTACTGATTGCTCTATCCTCCTGAAATCATATTATTACTTCAAGACTGCTTTAGAGCTACTGATTGCTCTATCCTCCTGAAATCATATTATTACTTCAAGACTGCTTTAGAGCTATTGATTGCTCTATCCTCCTGAAATCATATTATTATTTCAAGACTGCTTTAGAGTTATCATTATTGATTGCTCTATCCTCCTGAAATCATATTATTACTTCAAGACTTCTTTAGGGTTATCATTATTGATTGCTCTATCCTCCTGAAATCATATTATTACTTCAAGACTGCTTTAGGGTTATCATTATTGATTGCTCTATCCTCCTGAAGACATGCTGTTACATCAAGATTACTCCAGTCTCCTGAAAGCATATCATCAATCTCTCAAGATTGCTCTACCCTCTGGAAATTATATTGTTACCTCAGGACAGCTCCAGACTCCTGATAGCTTCTCATATATCAAGATTTTCCCTCACAATACAAGACTTTGTGTGCTAAGAAGGTTCACAAGGTTCACAAGTTTCTCAAATGCTTATATAACCTTTCATGAGGTTCATGAAGTCTACAAGTCACTTCTTGAAGGTTCACAAGGTTCACAAGCTTCTCAACATCTACAAGTCACTTCATGAAGGTTCACAAGGTTCACAAGTCTCCCAATACTTTCAATACCTTTCATGAGGTTCATGAAGTCTACAAGTTACTTCTTGAAGGTTCACAAGGTTCACAAGATTCACAATGATTACAAAGCTCTCCTGAGGTTCATGAGGTCTACAAAGTCACTTCATGAGGTTAACAAGGTTCACAAGCTTCACAATACCTCCCATGAGGTTCACAAGACATTTTATGATGGTTCACAAGGTTCACAAAGTTCACAATTGGTCAGAAGAGTTGACAATTCCCTCAGACAATGCACCTCCTAAGCAGTGCACCCAAAACTAGGGTTTTGACTTTAATCAGGCTAAATGGACTTCCAATACCTCAAGTGAGCTTCATAACATCTTATATGTATATAAGAACCCCCATGACAAGTTTCAAGACTTTTCTCAAAAGTTTGCTCAGTCAGATGATCAGATAAGTCAAAATCAGTCAATGCAGTTAAAAAGTCAAACTGAGGTCAACTGTGGTCAAACCAAAGTCAAACTTCATGATTTTTTGCCAACATCAAGTATATGAAGTAAAATTCATCATTTTATCAAGGGTTGATCATGATTCATCAAGGAGATTCCAGATCATCAATAATCAGGAGTTTCTAAATTAGGGTTTCCTCAGTAAAAGTCAACTGAACTTTGACCAGCCATAACTTTCACATACTTCATCACCAAGTCTCCATCAAAAGCTCATTTTGAAGGAAATTGAATTCTCTACAACTTTGATGTTGCAAGTTAAGCCCAAAAATGCTTCATTTGGAAGATATGAGTTAAGACATTATAGGTCATTTCAAAAGTCAACAAAAAGTCAACAACTTCAAAAGGGCATAACTTGAGATTGGTAAATGATATGGACCTTAAACCAATGGGGTTGTTTATAGGACTCTTCAAGATTTCCAAAAAGTCCAAGAACACCCTCATACCTTTAAAATTGAGGGAGATATGCCCTTGCAAAGTTGGGAAATTTTGTGATGGTTTATATTGAAAATGGGGGTCTAGAACCAATTCCTTCCAAATGGGCTTGCTAAATTGTGATCCAATCCATATCATATCATCATGCACGACCCAATTGACCAAAATTCAGAATTTTTATTATTTTATTTTTATTTATTATTGATTTAATTCATAAAAATCATTTTAAATAAATATAAAATATGAAAATCTATTTTTGGATGAAGATTGAGCTTCTAGAATCTCATCAATGTTGATTGAAGTTGAAAGAGAAAGAAATCATGTGATTTATCCAAAAATAGCAAGCATTCATGAGCCAATATTTGAATTTCATGACACCATCTTTTTCAATCTTCAAGTACCAAATCTTCCACACAACTAATCAGTTTTTTGACCTAGAATGATTCACATATATATACAAAACACAACCCTAGCCTCATATACGAATTTTGCAGCCTCAAACAACACTCTCCAACTTCAAAAAAATCATCCAAAAGCTTGATTCGGATTCCTTGCTAGGGGCCATTCCAAAGCATTGTGAAGGTTGAAATAGATTCTTTGATCATCATTGAGTGAAAACAGATCATCATACTGCCTCATAACATCACATATGGACAAATCCGATTCAAATTTTTTTCACTTTCTTGATTTTTCGTTCTTGAACATTTATGCATTATTATTAAATTTTGTTTGATGATTTGTGCTTTATGAAGGTTTGTGATGAATTCTGGGCAGGTTAATTGAAGAAACCATGGCCGAATCACATAGTGCCATTCTAGGGTTCATGACCTTCATTTTAGGGTTTAACGATCCAGTGAATATAAATGATTTTTAAAACCATGGCTTGATTTGGATTGACCTCTGGATTATGTTTACGCTTTCAATTTTGTGAAATTTCATAGTTTGGTTGATTGTTGAGTTTTGTAGGTTTTGCTAGGGTTTATTTTTTCGCAGGAAATATCATAGGTGAAATCGTAGCTAATTTCGAAGGATAGGAGGTTGAAGATGAAGACTGGTTTGGCGCGAAGCTTATATTCAAAATTGTGACTTAAAATATTATTTTGATATCTTGTTTATTTGTCACACAAGCGCTTGTGTCCTAGTGGTTGGAGGTGTACGCGTATATTGGCCTGGTCTGGGGTTCGATTCCCCGTTTGTAACATTTTTGCTCTTTTATTTTGTTTGCTTTTCAGGATTAACATATTATTAATTATGGCCAACAAGCTAACAGTTAGGCTCTCCCAGCCAGGTGGTAAAGCATGCGCGTGAATGATCAAGAGGTCCTGGGTTCGATTCCTACCCCAGGCCTTTTGTTTTCATTATTTTTTTGGATTTTCTAGATGAAGCACAAAAGCAACTAGTCTCCATTCTCTTTCACCTGCGTGCATAGTGGCCTGGTGGTTACTCTTCTTGCTGGGAAACAGGCTGACCTGGGTTCAAACCCCAGTCAGGTAAGTTTTCACACTTTTTCTTCTTTTATTTGTTTTATGTATTATAATATTAAAATAAATATAATTTTTTGTATATATGTCTCTTTTCTAAATAATAAATAATAATAATAAAGCATGGTTAATATTTTCTAAAAAATTCTAAAATATATAAATGTTCTTAAATTATTTTCTTTATCTTGTGATTAAATTGTAATATGTATATATATATTAAAATAATTTTGTATTATAAATTAAACCCTAAAAAGATTTTTCTAACAAAACCCTAATTTATTTATTTATTTATTTTTTTTTTAAAAATACTTATTAAAACCTAATTGTTTATTTTCTAATTTGTGATTATTATTGTATATGTTTATTTAAAAATAATTATAATTTATTTGTAAAGTTATAATCCAAATTATTTTTCTTTTAATAGATGTTTAGAAACAATTTAATTTACAATAATTATATTGTGTATATGTTTAAAATAATTTGTAAATATAATAACTAATAAAATTAAATTTTATAAATATGATTAATTTTGTGAATATAATATTTAAAACTTATTTTCTCCTTATAATGTATAAATATTTTTTTTTCAATAAATAAATGTTAATGTATGTTTAAAAAGTGATTAAATTTGTAATAATTAAAATTTATAATTACATTATGTTTGAAAATTTTTTAACTAATTCTTATTAAATGTTATATATTAAAATCCAATTTTTTGTTTATTATTCTAATTATGTCATTATAATATTTTTTTTATTGTTACTAACTATACTATTATTTATTATTTTTTGTTTACTATTATCTTATATTTTTATTATTATTTCTCTAACCTTGTTTATTTTTCTAATTATTATTATTATTATTTTATTCTCACTAACCTTATTTTTTTTTAATTATATTTATCACTAACCCCTATTTTAGTTACTTATTTATTTTTGCTTATTATATTTATTTTGCTATATATTTATATTTTTTGCTATTTATTATTTTTATAATTATGTTGTAATTGTTTCTCGGATGTAAATTTTGTAATATTTTAATTATTTAATTATTGCTATGGTTAGTAATTTAGGGAGTGCAAAAATATGTATTCTATTAAAAATAAAATTAGAGCATTTAAATTAAAGATAAATAATATTGAACACTCACACACGTAAGTCGATTTTTAATCGTCATCTCACATTTCTAAGGTTATCCCTCAAGTTGCCTAAATCATAAGGTCAAGTGGGGTGTATAAAGCAAGTCCCTTTAAAAAGAAAAATCATCAAGTCCCTAATGGTTGCCTTAAAAAATCAAGTCCCTTCGAATAATGATGATAGTCCCTCCTATATGCTTATTACACCCCACAGTTGCCTTCATAAAACAGAATGTCCCTCTTATGTCCCTTACATCCAAGGTAATGACTACTTATTCCTTAATAATAGGGATAGTCTTACCATTTAAAGGATAAAGAACAGAATAGACCTAAACTTTAGGGTAGGTTCCTCTTATGTACTTGCTCACTCCATTCAAAATTTTCAAACACTTAACAAATTTCAAACAAATTTTCAAAAACAAGTTTTTACGCATCCGTACATGGATCATTATTAACTCATATGAAAATTTTCTATTCACACACTACACTTTCAAAAAACAATTCAAAATTGAGCTAAGTAACTAAGAGCCCATGGATAACCATGGATGTAAAGGGTGCTAACACCTTCCCTTTACATAACCTACCCCCCGGACCCAAAAATATCTCTTAAGGTCTTTCCTGTTCTTTTATACCCTTTCCTTTTGGATAAAATAAAAGTCGGTGGCGACTCTTGCTATCCGCAACATAACTAAAGTCAGTTCTCCCACCGTGTTACAGTCGCCAGCTAGGCATTTTTATCCCTGAAGGACAGGTAATGCTGCATAAACCTAAGAAGATATGGATAAGACGGTCGCGAACCAGAGAAACTGAGAAAGGGGGTTGGTTACAACCTGGGAAGGTATTAGCACCCAGATTGTCCGCCGTACTCGACGGGATCCACGCTTGAAGGATTTGTGTTTTAAAGGGGTAGTGTCAGTGCTATTTGTATGCAAAATCTGGAAAAGAATGCAAGTGTCAGTGCAAAAGGAAATGTGAAGTGAGATGAAAGAGTGTCAGTGTAAGGAAAGAATGTGAAGCTTAAGACTATGAGGCTTAAAGAATAATGCTGGAAGGAGGGGGGAATATACAGAGATTTTTGTTTGATAACTGTTAAGTTATGCCTATGTATCCTCTCGTGCAATGAGGAAGTCAGAACACCGAAGTTCGACTCAAAGAGACTGAAAGATGAATTGACTTGTGAACTGCCTACTTGTCTATGCTCAAGTGTATGACCTGTCTGGCTAAGGTGCAAACTGTCTTGCATTAGACGGAAGAAACAAGTTCTCGTTTGTGAGTGAATGAGGTGAGAAAAGAATCCCGGAGGAGACGATTATTGTTTGTTTTTTAGTGTTTTCAATCTTTTATTGATTCTTGTGTTTGTCATAAGAAAATAAGCTTAAGCCTAAACCAAGGGTTGGTAAACTCATCACATGCTCCCTCTGATTAGGGGTAATGAGAATACCTTAAGTATGAAGTAAGCACTTCACACCTAATCACCATGGTGTAGGATTAAGATCATTAACCTACTTGTAATTATTTAGATGTTTTTGGAGTCTTTGTTTAGTGTTAAGTAATGATATTAAGCCATAATCTAGGATTTAATGGACCCATTACACCATCCTAATAGAAGGATAATAGATGAGAACATTTAAGCTGAGAAAAGCTCCTCAACTTAATCCATGATTAGGGATTAACCTCATGACAAAACAAAACCTTTATTAAATGGATTTTAGTTAATGCTAAGATTAAGAAATGAATTTTATGGTTTGTAAGACAACTTGAGGGGGACTTGTCCATTAACACTAGGGTTAGTCCTTCTTAACCAATTAAGGAAGAATTAGAACCCTAATGCAAGGCCCAAGTTACAAGCTTGATGTCTTAGTGATTATTATGTGGATTGATTAAAGGAATTAAACACATTAAGGATTTAACACTTAGGATTAAAGTTATACACTCCATCCTAATAGAAGGATACAGGCATAACCCTAATCACAAAGCCTTAAAACCTTTAAGGTTTAGTCCTTGATTAAGAGATGAGAAGAGAAGACTCAAAGATGACACAAAGGTAAAACTAATAGGGGGACTAATCAAACCCTAATTGTGATCATGCTTGGGTGTTCCTAGGGTTTATGAGGCTTGCAAGAAGATCTTCAAGAGAGCCATCAAGGAAGGAACAGGATGAAGGAAAAGAAGCAAAAAGAAGCAAGACAACTTACTTCATTTAAGAAGATAAGTTGCTTGAAGAAATAAAGTGCGGAGAGAACATGAATGAGCAAGCTCACTCTAATACAAAAGTAAAATTCAGCAATTATGCATAAGAGAGATGAGAAGAGATTATGAGAAGTGAAGGCAAATTCACTTCTCAAACACTTACCACCTGAAAAGTTAGCAACAAGAAGTGGAATGAAATGAAGATGAGATGAAATGCAAAGATGAAATCCAAAACCAGAAGCATAAACATGATGTTAATGATGCTAAGAGATAATGTAAACACATGTCAAAATTTGTGGATGGTCATACAAGGATGAGGATGCAAATGAAGCATGTTTTGAACCATGAAAGTTCATGAAAGTTTATGAAATGAAATGAATACACAAAATGGCAAATGAATTATGAAATGATAAAACATGATTCTAATATGTCCTAAGATGTCTTAGAAGTCATGTGAATGCACAAAATATCATGGCAATCTCATGTATGCAAGCATATGGAAGATGGATGCAAATGAAGGCAAAAATTAGGGTTTATACACAACATGCAATACCAAATTCAAAACCAGAAGCAAATGACATGATAAAAAATTGAAAATGGGATCAAAGGAACCCTAACCCTACATAAGTTCACTGTCCAAAGGGGGAGACCTAACTCTTAACCTAATGGGAGTTATGATTTTCTCAAGTTAGCTAGGGTTTTAAGGCACTTCAAAAGGAGAAATGCACAACAAAATGAAAATGAGAGATAAATTCAAACCAATTTTATCCTAGAAACTACATTATATGAAGAATGCAATGCAAAAAGAACCATCATCAAACTCTCCAAGGTTAGGCAGAATGAATTTTTCTAAGTTAGGACAAAAATATTGCCTTTTAAGAACTTTAATTTCAAAGAAAAATGTCAAAATATGTCAAGAACCAAAAAGAAATTTGTTTGAAGAGTTTGATAATGTTTCTAAATGTATCAAAATGCAATGTGATTTTTTTTGTGATTTTTAGAAACTTAAATGCTATTTTAATTAATTAATTCTCATTAACTAATTAAAATAAACACTTAAATATTTTTAAAATACGAAAATTATGCAAAAAATAAAATAAAAATTATTTTCAGAATGAGAAAAATATTTTAAGGTATGATGCAAAAAATGAGATTTTTTAGAAATGTTTTACTATTTTAAATAAAATGTGGAAGAAAATGTAATTAAAATGAATTTAAATGAAAGTCAACAGATCCAAAGGCCCTGGTTTAAAGTTGAGACGCGGGAATTGACCAACGCGCGCATCTGAATGGCCAGAATTCAAACTTCCCTAATTATGATTAAAACCCTAATCTGAGCCCTAATTACTTTCAGGTGACCGGAACAGTGTTCCGGTCATCTTCTCCGGCTAGCCAAACATGCTATCTCTCTCCATACACAACCCTAAGCTCTCTAACTTTCCAGAAATGATCCCCACATCAACCCCAACAAGAATCACTCACCAAAAATCATTTATTCATCATCAAATTCGTGAATCAAAGCAAAACGGAAAACATGGCAGAAATTTCAGAAGCTCATGAAATGATTATTTCTCAACTATTCTCAAAAGTAAAGACATCATGGTGATCAGTGAAACATGTAGAATCATTCTATAACATAAAATAAGAGTTCTGGAAAAATAAATGCCATGGCTACCTGAGCTTGAGCTTTCGAAACAGAACTTTCTGGCCAGTTCTTTGCTTCAAATCCACTCCAATGATTCCCCCCTAAGAGCTTGTGATGCTTGGTTGGTGTTTAAATGGCATCAAGAAGAAGTTGGCAGAAGTTCAGTTTGTGAAATGTGAAAATTGTGTTTTTGATTCTGGGCTTTTTAGGGCAAAATGAAGGGTGGGAAATGATCAGTGATGTTTGTGGATTTGAATGGTGGAAAAAGTTTGAAGGTTTGATCGTTGAGTTAAGAGATTCGAAGGCTTTTGCAAATTTTGGGATCTTTGAGTGTGCTGAGTATTCTCAAGTTCCAAGCTGCAATGTTATGTGCTTTTGCTTGGTTTTGATCCACATAAAGAAATGTGATAGGTCAGAGAGTGGGTGCTGGCCTATGTTGATTGGTATGGGCAAGTTGCCAAAATGTCAAAAGTTTGTGTACTTGGGGTATGGGTCATGGCAGGCCTGGTTGCAAGGGGTGTCTGGCCTCAGCTGAGTTCAAGGAGGGCCATAGAAACAGATTTGGCATGCTAGCACAAGTGGATGAAGAGATTTGGATCATTTTGCAATTTTGTACAACTTTGGCCCCTTTTGAATTTCTTGAAGTTTAAGGCATGAAATTTGAGACATCTTTGGGCAATTCTGAGTTTTATGTCATGTATGATGTTTGTGTAATGCTTAGACATCAATTAGAAGTCACAAATTGCCTTGGTACAAGAATTTGCAAGTTTCCCTCTTTGGCACATAAGTGAATTTTTGTGATTTTTCCCAACTTTGACAAGCCATAACTTGAGTTCTAGGATGAATTAGATCAAGTTCTTGTACTTTTTGAAAATGGGAGGATCCAATCTACAACTTTCATGACAAAGAATTTTTCATTTGAAGCATTTTTGAATCAAAAAGAGGAGGTTGAAAAACTTTCCCAAAATGGCAAGTTTGCATTACAAGTCACTTTCCCAAAATGGCAACTTTGCAAATGGCTTGAAATTCTTCAATTTTGTGAACTTCTAACTTCTTCTAAGATCAAATAAAGATCATATACATCCAAAATGATGGAGAAAACCCTTTGGTTGGATGATTAGGGGCCTCAGATGCCCTGATTTTGTACTGACTTGCTCAAGAAGTCATCTTTTGATCAGATGCCTTCCCCATTGAATTTCTTCATGAAAATTGGTATGCATGATCCTCATATCATATAGAGACCAATAGAAACAAGAATGACCAAAAAAATTGGAGTTATGGCCTCTGAAACCAAAACCCTAATTCTAGGTCATTTGTGCAGTTAAGCTTGGCTCTGCTTCCATGCCTTTCTCAGTTCTTGTGATTCTTTGACTTCCTTGACCTTGGGAGGATACAATATGGTGCTTGAACATATATGGACCCTCTTTTGATGATTGGAGACCTTTGGAGTGGCTCAGATAGCTTAGGGACTGCTCAAATCACAAACCCTAGATGCATATGACTTTGAACCAATGCAGTGAAGCAAAAATGCAATATGAGATGATATGATTGAACTTATGCAAATGAAAAGAATCACAAGCAATAGTGCAATGAGTGAGGGCAAATTTGGGGTGTTTACACCTTGAAGGTACACCCCCCTTTCTCCCATTCTTTGGCCGTTACACCAAATTCCTGGAAGGTCCTCCTGATCAGGTAAGATCAGGTAGGATGTGGAGGAACGAAGAGTTTGTGAAAAGATTCTCTCTTCTATTAGGGTCAACCACCTTCCCAAAAGAATGTATGATCATGATGTTATTTCTATTGAGTTGGAAGAAAAAATCTAGAGGAACCAAAGGAAATGAGAGAGAATTTTCATATTCGAAGAGGTGTGGACGAAGGATGCCAGATGCGAGGATATTATCTGTAATGTATGGAGTGATGGTCATCGGTCAGTCATTGAGAGGATTAATAGGCTCAAGTTTCCAGGGATTACCTTCGAAAAGTACATGAGTGATAATCTTAAGAAGGAGATCACAAATTCTGAGAACAAAATCTAGTATTTTAACCTATGGGCAACTTCTGCAGAGGATCTTAACAGACTGTGATTTCTCAATAGGAAGCTGAATAAGTGGATGAAAGTTGATGAAACTATCTGGAGACAACACAATGGGGCTATTTGGTTGTGGGATGGAGATAAAATTTCCAAATTCTTTCATGGTAAAGTTTGGCAGATAAGGAAAACAAACACCATTTTAAAGATCAAAGATGCTAGTGGATTTTAGTGGAGGGAGGAAAAAGACATTGAAAGAGTGATGGTGTCTTATTTTGGTGACTTGTTTTCTTCGGAGTACATAGAAGGGGAAACTTTAATTTGTGAAATGGTGAAGAATAAACGAATGATGAACACATATTGTTATGCACTAAGATTTTGATAAGCTGGAGATTAGGGATGCAATTCAACAAATGCACCCTCTCAAGGTACCATGACCAAATGGCATACCAGCTTTGTTTTACCAAAATTATTGGCACATAGTTGGGAAGGATGTGGAAACACTGGCATTAGAGATCCTTAATAATGATAAAAACCCATAGAAAAGATCCTAGTAGAAAGGAGGGTGATAGGACTATCAACCATACGCTCAGCACCATTGTATGAGGGTTTTCCAAAGGCGGAGAGATTGGATCCTCCAAAAACGATGCGTCATCCAAATCTTAATTGTTGATAATCCTCTTGTTGGCTTTAAATTAGACAATGCATCCGCTCTAGGGCCTTAGATAACCATTTTTTAGGAAGATGTGCTCGCCATTCATACGCACAACAATGACCACATGATGATTTCCGTTCGAGGTGATGAATGGGAAGTCAAGAGAGTCTTGATTGATCAGGGGAGCACTTTGCATACATCCTATTGTACCCCAAAATATTCCCTCCCGTATTCAAGACAATATGTTTCAAGAGGTCTCCTAATGATCACAAGATTCACAATTGCATAGAAGGATTGAAGGTTTCATCAGACAAAGCCTCCTCCTAAGCAATGGATCTGAAACTAGGATTTTGAATTTCCTCAAGCAAAGTGGACTTCCAAAGCCTCAAGTGGACTTCATGGTACCCCACATACTCCAAAGAATCCTCATGTCAAGTTTCAAGGCTTGATCAGTCAGATGCTCAGATACCCAAGAATCAGTTAACTTGGTCAAAATGTTAACTGTGATCAACCTAAAGTCAAACTTCAATATTTTTGGTCAACATCAAGATTATGAGGTGAAATTCATCATTTGATCAAGGGTTGATCATAATTCATCAAGGAAACCTCAGAATCATCAAAAATCAGGAGTTACTAAATTAGGGTTTTGTGTAGGAAAAGTCAATTGAACTTTGACCAATCATAACTTTCACATACTTCATCAAAAATTTCTCATCTAAAGCAAATTTTGAAGGAAATTTAATTCTCTACGACTTTGTGTCTCACGAGCTAAGTCCAAAAATGCTTCATTTGAGAGATATGAGCCGAGACATTACAGGTTCTTTTGAAAGTTAAAAAAAAATCAACTTTTTCAAAAGCTCATAATTTAAAAATGGAAAATTATATGTACATGATACTAAAAGAAGAAGTTAGAGGACACTCTAAGCTTTCTAAAAAGTCCTAGAACACCTTCATGGGATAAAAATTGAGGGACTTATGCATTGTGGAAGTTGGACAATTTTGAGGAGGTGTATGAAGCAAAAAGGGTCTAAACTCAAGATTTCTCCAAATGGGCCTATGATATTTCAACCCAAACTCAAAGATAAGTCCATTCACGACCTAATGACAATATTTTCTAATTTTTATTATTTATTTTATATTATATTTGATTCTAATCATTTAAAATCATTTTTAATTAAAATAAATTATCAAAAATCAAAGATTTGATCTAAAATTTATTTTTGGATCAAATATATGATATTTAAAGTGATTAGACTCTTCCAAATTCGTGCAAAATCAGAATGGCATAATAATATTTGATTTTTTTTACAATTATGGATAATTGATTTCTTCATTTACAAGTAACACAAATTCATACCATCAAGGCCCAATCTTTTGAACAAATTCATTCCATTACATATACACAACAACAAGACATTACAAGGGGACGAATTTTTTGGACAAGGAGAGAGCATTCAAACTTCAAAAAAATCAAAGAAAAAGTGAAATTCGGTTTCAACAATTTAGGCCATTCACAAGAGATTTAAAGGTGTAAAGTCGTTCCTTGAGGTTTCCAAAATCCATTCCAATCATCATCACCATCAAATTCATGATAGAATGCCCTAACCGAATCCACATTGTTCTTGAATTTTGATTTTTTTTATTACAATTAATCATGCATTACTAACAAATTTTGATTGTGTTTTATGGTTTGTGATGTTGCCTAGATGGTTTCTGGATGTTTACTTTGAAGTTTCATGGCCAAAGCCGCATAACAGCATTGTTAAGGTTTGGACCTCCAAATTAGGTTTTCACAATATAATCCATTTAAATGATTTTTATTGATATATTTGAATTGTATGAACTCTGGGGATCAATTTGGTATGATTAAGTTGAAGAAATCGTGCATGGTATGAACAATATGATATTCGCAGGTTTTCCTATGAAACAAAAGTCGTAGGTAATGTCGTAGCAAATTTCGCAGGTAATATCGCAGGTCCAGAGGTAGGAGACGATGATTTGGTGCACCTGGGAAATTCAAATTTTTGTTTTCTTATTTTATTTATTTGTTTCAATTATAAGACACAAGTGCATGAATGGTCTAGTGGTCAAGAAGGAGACTATATTGCAATCACACCAACTAAAGATATGGAAGTGGATACAATGACATAACTATTGAATTATGTTTGTTATCCTCCCTAACACATGACCAAATTGAATCTAGATGGAGATGAACCATCACCGAATGTTTTCTACAATCCTTCTTAATAGATCGTGGGTGTTTTAAAAGTGGGGAACCAATATCGTACAAAAGCTTAATGTGTGGAAGTTATAATCAAATTTCACATGGATAATTGTGTTGATTTTAAAGTCGATCGTACTAATGAAAAACGTTATGTCATAGTATGTCGTAACAAAGTTTGAAAGTTTCGCTTAGCAGCATCCTATTGGAAGAGAAATTATTGTTGGGAGATAGGTTCGATCGATCTACTTCACAGTTGCACAACCATCATGCTTCAACAAGATCGTGGTAAACTTACTTCTCAATTAATGTCTCAAAATATTTTGCATCTTGTGGGCGAGGATCCATCCGTGAAGGTTAGCACGATTATCTCTCATATTGTTGCAAAGTTCAACTATACTCCATCATACAGGAAAACTTGGATTGCAAGAATGATGGCAAGAACAAATGTATGGTAATTGGGAAAAATCTTACAATCAATTTCCACAGTATTTATTAGCACTTCAAAAATATGTTTCCTGAACGGTGTAGTATTGGAGTCACTTCTATCATATACTCCTGATGGAGCTTGTGTTGAAGGAAGTAAAATATTCTCTCTCATATTTGGGGCATTTCAATCTATTATTCAAATGGATGGGACATGGTTGTATGGAAAATACAAAGGAACATTGCTAATGGTTGTTGCGCAAGATGGCAACAATAATATATTTCCAATCATATTTGCTCTAGTTGAAGGAGAAATGGGTGGAGGTTGGAGTTTCTTCTTAGGAATCTCAGAACACTTATCGCTTTGTAACCCAACTTATGCTTGATTTATGACATACATGCATCTATTGTAAGTGCTTACAATAATCTTCCAAATGGTTGGCACAATCCTCCTTCAGTCCATGTATATTGTATAAGACATATTTCTCAAAACATCATGCAGCATATCAAAGACAGAAATCTCCGTAAAAAAAGTTGTGAACGTGGGGTACGCCTTAAACCAATCATCATTCTTGTACTACCATGAAGAAATAAGAATTTCAAATGCGGGTGCATTAAAATGGGTGGATAACATTCCAGTGGACATGGGAATTTGATGGGGGACACCAATGGGGCCACATGACAACAAACCTTGTGGAATCCATGAAAGGCGTATTTAAGGGCACTAGAAACCTTCCTATCATTGCGTTAGTGAAAAAAACCTATTATAGGTTGAGATCACTATTTGCAAAAAAAGGGTAAAAAATAAGGGAGTGCGGTCTTGGAATCAGGGCATTTATTCAGTGAAACCTGCATGAAGTTTATGAAGGAGGAAACTATTAAAACGGTCTCACATCGCGTTAGGGAATTTGACCGTCACGATAGCAGCTTCATTGTTGACGAGACAAAAGATCATAATGAAGGTCGACCAATGAGATACTATAAGGTTGAGATTGATAAAAATTGGTGCAATTACGGAAAGTTTCAAACGTTTCGTATGCCTTGTTCCCATGTCATTGCGACTTGTTTTCAAATGTTAGTCATGATCCATACTACCTACTATCAGACGTTTACAAGGTCGTTAACTTATTTGGTATCTACAATAATAGCTTTCCAGTGGTAGCTAGTGAGGATTATTGGTCAATATATCAAGGGGAAACAATTTACCATAATGAAAATATGAGAAGTAACAAAAAAGGTCATCCCAAAGACACGCAAATTAGGACAGAAATAGATACATATGAGAAAATGGAAAGATTGTGTGGAATATGTTGTCTTCCTGGTTATACACGAAAACGTTTTCCTAATGTTGGAACAAGTTCTAGATAGACTTAGTTATGGAGTTTACAATATTTGTAACCTTGGAATTTAATATTGATAACAACTTTTGGTTACAAGAAAACATACTAAAATATAACAACAATTAACACAACATAAAAACTAAGAGATAACAACAATAACAACAATATTATCGGCTTTAAACATCAAATCTCTAACGTCGTTTTCATTTTTAATTCACAACCACTCACACTTTATGTTGCCATCTTCAAGCGAGAAGTACAAGACAAGTTTTTCTACACTTCTAATTTTTTCTCCATCTGCAATCTCTCCATCTAACCAACGAATCAAATTCCTTTCTAGTTGCTCTAAACTTTGGATGTTTCAAAAAAGTATCCTTATCGGAGGCTTGGTTGGTAAAACAATAACACACTAGTATCTTCTAAGATACATTCTGAAATCTGCAGAAAATGTGAAGAAATTAAGAACAAAGAAATAATGAGAGGTGTGGAACAATTTGCAAATGTTTATTCCTATTTATATAAAAAAATACTCTCATTAAAAAAATAACAAATTTTATTATATTAAAAAATATCAAATATATTAAAAATTAAAAAAAAAAATCATTGAAATCGTGACTCAATTGCCAATGGCGCCCCCCTTATGATTTAAAGGGTGACTCCATTGGCAATGACGCCCCCTTATAATTTAAAGGGTGACTCCATGGCTAGTGGTGTGCCCCTTATAAATTATATAGGGACTGGACTGCTAACGGCGTCTCCCTTTATATTTTAAAGAGGATTGGACTGCTAATGGCGCCTCCCCTACGTTTTTTTGTTTTTTGTTTAAAATGTGAGTATTCTCAAAATTTTAATAGAAACAAAGATATATTGAATATTAGTTGTTGGAAAGTTGGTTATTGTGATAAAAAAAATTAAATTCTCGTTAGTCTCTAACTTTCTCTTCTTTCATCCAAACTTTCCTTTTCTATTTTATTTTAAATTAATAATCAAAACAACTATAATTCTAATTATCTCTAATTAATTTCATTATTGTAGTCTTTGTAGTCCTTCTACCACCCTATCAAGACTCTAACTACACTCCACCAATATCCCACAAGCGCAAACAAATCACCATACATATCCCATAAAAAATACATTGAACACTAATTAATTAAATGCAAAATAATCTGATGAAATAATTTAATCAAATTTAGGGATGTTTCAAATCCTACACCTTCATTCTTATCAATTCAATGGTTAAGATAAATTCACTTAAAATTAACACATGAGTTTTATATATATATATATATATATATATATATATATATATATATATATATATATATATATATATATATATATATATATATATATATATATATATAAAATCAAAATTGAGTAGTCATTGGTAGGGGTGTTCAAATCCAAACTAATCTAAATAAAAAATCGAAAACCGAAAAAAACTGATTTGTTTGAATGTATTTGGATGTCATTTTGTAAGAACCGATCGGTTCGGATCGAATTTCAGATTGATTTTTCAAAACCGATCTAAACCAAACCAAACCATGTATATATATTTTTTACTTATTTATATTTTATTAGTATATATATTATGTTAATTTAATATTAGATGGTATTTATCTTTTAAAATACTATTTATTAGTTTGATTTAATCTATTAATTTTTATTTTTTTAATCTTGTAATATTAATTTTTGATATAGTATAATATATATTATATCAAACTTACTATTTATTAGTATTTTTAGAATATTAATAAAAGTTATAATTTATAATTTGGATATCTAAAAAACCGATCTAAATTAAATCATATGAAAATGGATCGGATCAAATCGGATTTTTTTAATCAATCATTCAAAATCGAATTAAACCGCAAATAAATTTATTTTTTGATCGGATGATATTTTGCTTCAAAACCGATCCAAACCAAACCGCGAACATCACTAGTCATTGGATCTGATTATGGAATAGTAAATGAGTTCTTTTATTGAATATTTGGTATATCCAAAACAAAAGTAAATTGCAAAATTTTCTTTTTCAAAGAACTTTTTATGATCGACTAATTTAGACTATCAATTCCACTGTCCATTCGCATAATCTAATTTAAATCAAAGTTTTGTTTTGTTTTGTTTTGTACGAATCAACTAGATACAATTTAATGGAATTCGAACAATGTCACCTAAAAAATAACATACTCTTATCTTATGTTCAATGTTTTGAAGCTGCGGTTTGCATCTTTCACACGCAAGTTTACCAATGATAAGTTAGAAGAAGTTAACTAAAAAATACAAGAATATTTAAATTCCCGTGCACATAGCCAAATTGCTAAGTGATGTATATATATAATCCAGAGTCATACCTAGCTTTGACATATTTTAAAGAAAAAAAAACTTTTTGACTTTGAGACATAAATATTTCAATTCTCATTATCGTCGGCTGAATGTTACAAGAAAACATCAAAAGAAAAAGACAAAGAATGATTCAGATGTGGGAATTGTATTGAAGAAGACAGAATTAAACAAGATAATCACATTTCAAATGTAGTGGTTGTATGGTGACGATTTCATTATGTTTATGGTTATGAAAATAATCATATCTATCATGACTAAAAGATAAAATTAAAAAGTTTTTTATGGTGAGAGAATTGTGCCAAAATTCAAGGCAGAGAACCCTATCGTGATTCAACTTTCAAACAATGTTTTTTTGTTGGAAAATTCTCTGCGTGCCAATGAAAGTGGAATTTGACTTTTGAAAATGATGAGAATTAAAAATTGGCTGACTCATTGTGATAAAGTCTTGGATTAGAAGTAAAAATTAGCAGCTAAGTGGGTTTTATTCATGCAAATGATGAGAAATAAATTGTCACTACCTACCTCAACCTATAAAAGTTTGATTATTGATGGCTGCAAAAAGTTAGCCGACTTAAGTTTGAATATAAGGTAAATGTTTAAACCACAATTCAGATTGTAAATAATATAAACTGATCCAAATAGTAAAGAATTTAATTCCTTAAATATGTAGTCAAAAGTTTGATTTCTAACTAAGAAATTAATTACAATGTATTGTTAATGTGAAAATACACTGTCCATTTACATTAGTTATAATTAAAATAAAAGTCAATATAAATATATTTTTTAATATCTACTATCAAACATTTAAAATAGAATTGCATATAAACTGATCCAAATAGTAAAGAATTTAATTCCTTAAATATGTAGTCAAAAGTTTGATTTCTAACTAAGAAATTAATTACAATGTATTGTTAATGTGAAAATACACTGTCCATTTACATTAGTTATAATTAAAATAAAAGTCAATATAAATATATTTTTTAATATCTACTATCAAACATTTAAAATAGAATTGCATGATTTTCCCATCTTGCCATTTCATTCATTTTACTTTATACTAAAAATTAGACAATTTATTAATTAACAAATGTCAAAAAAAAAAAAAACTATCAAACATCTATTTACATAGCAAGTATCAAACAACCATTTGATATCTTAATCAAATGTACTCTCTTTCATTTTTCAAAATTTGATTCCCCTTTTTACTCTTTTTCATTTAAATAAGTTTGAATCCATATAGTTTAAATAATGTTAATTACATATACAATACACAGAAAAATATAAAATGATACTTTCTTATATAATTTATATCAACCACTAATTTCTATATGCTTCATTCTATAATAGCTTGAACAATGTAATATTAATTTCTATTTTATATTTAACAATAAATTATAAAAATATACGACCCGTGGGGCACATGTGAGGTTCGCCACCTTGGAACATTATTTTCAACAGGCCATTGCTGCTGCAGGACAGACAGATGGTGATCCAGTAGAGGTAGAGGTATATAGACAGCGGGCGCTGCAATTTTATTTGTTATATTTGGTGGACACATAGTTTTTTGTGGACATCAGTTCCTCATACACAGACGTTGTTTACCTCAGGTACTTATTGGATCCGACACAGATCCATGAGTACAACTTAGGTGCGGCGACGTTGGTTTACACTTACTTGAGACTCTCAGAGGATGCCTTTAGAAGACTAGGACTGTTGCAGGCAGTTGTACACTATATTTGTAACAATCATATACCTTTGGACTTTTTATTTCATTATATTGTCGTGATATTTACTTGATACCGATTTTTTTTCAGGCCTGGATCTTCCAGCACTTTTCGATGATATCTGGTTGGGCGTTTGTGCCTAAGTACACGGAGGATTGGCCGCGGGCACATACCTTTGTCCCGTTGAGAGGGAACCAGGCGGTAGACCCATATAGAGTCTATTTGGACCGCATGGTTGTTGAGGATGTCATATACGATGTATATGCAGATAACCGTCAGACGCACCTGTTTGATGATATTTCACTGTTCAGCGGATGGTTGGCATGCAGTTCGACCATCATTGTGACATATTTTTCCGAGCGCGTCATGCGGCAGTTCGGTTATGCTCAGACTATTCTCAGACACCCTGTTGAGTCCGCTCCTCTCGGCCTGAGTCGTAGATAGACGAGATATTTGCTGAATTTCAAAACCATCAGGTACTAGACGAGGCCCAGCCGTTCAGAGCTGAGAACGACAAGAGTTGCGTCGATGGCTACATCATGTGGTTTTATAGAGTCTCATATCCCTACATGGTACCCACTGCAGATGAATCACCTCTCAGACCAGCTCATTAGAAGATATTAAAGGAGGAGCAGTCTTAGCTGGACCACACTCAGGATGTGATGCCTCGATGTCGTGACATAGTTAGGATTGGTCGATCACGCATTGATGTCGATTTCTTCCCAAACGGGTCTGACCAGAGGCGTATATTGGATGAGATTCTTACTATTGCATGGGGCGTTTATGTACCGCAGACATTGCGTCGGGACTGGTGGGATCGATGGCCGAGGAAGCAGATCGGGCGGTAAAGGCTGACAAGGCAGCAGATGCAGAGGAGAGGGTGCAGATGTACTCCTGCACACACAATAGTTATTTTGATATAGTATTTTGATTTATTTTTTTTATGATGACATTGGCGTACTATATGTATACCTACTTTTATATATATATATATATATATATATATATATATATATATATATATATATATATATATATATATATATATATATATATATATATATATATATATATATATATATATATATATAAATTAGTTTAATTTTAAAAAAGAATCTTCTGCTAAAATTCCAAAAATATATTTACGGAACTATTTACGCAGATATATCCAGAGAAGCAGGAACTAGGAAACATACGCAGATATATCCAGAGAAGCAGGAACTAGGAAACATAATTGGAAATGCAACAAGTGATTGATATTATTATGGGATGGATTGAGAATTCACTAAATTTATAGAGAAAATAACAATCTAAGAATCTAAGACCCATTTGTTTTAACTTTTTTATTTAACTGAATTTTATAATATAATATAATTTAATATAAAAATAATTATAAAGAAATTTATATTTATATAAAAACTTTAAAGATTGTTTTAAATAATTATTCTTAAAATGATGTTTCAGATATTTCATAATTTTATTGAAATTTTTCTTGGATATCAAAATTTCAAAAAAAATATTTAATTTTGAAACTATTTTAAATAAATTTTCATAAAAATCATTTTTAAGATATAATTTTTTAAAAAAAATTCTTTTTTTAACTGTATTGGTATTGATCTTAAATAATATATATTTATGTTATAAGAAGTCAAAATTAATCTTTTATTTTTTAAAGAAAAAAATACTATTGATCTTAAATAATATATATTTATATTATAGGATATCAAAATTAATCTTTTAAAAAATACAAATATAAAAAACAGTTTTGTAAAATCTATTTTTCAAAATACAAAGAAAAATTCTTTTTTTTTAAAAACATAAAATACACTTTTCAAAAACCGAAACAAACATGATCTAAACGAGACCCATAATTGTTTGGGCAATCATAACGAGTAATACTTAAGCTAGTTGGGAAAATTTTGCACATTTCTCAACGGACAGATCTAAAATCAAGATATATTAAATGATTGTAACAGTTTTTCATCTAATTTGAAAGTAAGCCCTACATAGGATTTCATTTTTCAACTCTAACTTAAATTTACTATAAATATTAATCAACTTGAAATTTTTTGCAAGTACAAAACATTAACTTTGAGAAACTCCAACAAGCTAAAGCTAGTCCAAATCGTACCATACATAGTATACATGAGATCATAAATTAAAACCTCAATCCTAGATTACAAACAGACAAAAATTAGGTTGAGTGAGTTTTCTGATTCATTTCTACTCACTCAAACCCCAACTACTACAATTTATTATATTGATCAAAGACAATCCATGCCAGAAATTATAAAGAAAATATATAAAATCTAGATCCACTTCTTTATTAGATTTTTACATTGGCTACTAGCATGAAGGATAAACCTTTCCTTTTCAAGGCAAACGATTTTAAATTCAATACATACAGTGAAGAGTCATCTAGTAACCCTGATGTCTTTAGAGTCCAGCAGTTGTGTCAATTCTAAACTGTTCAGGCCGGTGGAGGAACCAAAAGCCTTAGCCTATTTCTGTATCTTGCAATGCGCTGCGACCGTTCTTCCCTAAAACTACAATCAACATAAGTGACAATAACAATGTTATTATTTGAAATTTATTTCGTCCTCAGTCATTAAAAAAAAAGCTTGGATGCTTTCAAAGTGGATAAGTTATAAGATTTTCCTGAATGTAACATCCCATAGTATCTTAGTTTTTTTTATCTAAATTCTACCCCAAGGATACAGCATAGAGATGATTCTAAAAGAAAAATCAAATGGCAGCAACAATGCAAGAATAAATGTTACTACTAAATCATAGAAACTATGCATGTGTTAAGAAATTCAAACTATCCTATGATGGATTATGACAAAAAGTGATTAAATGCTTCAAAACGAACAGGCCATTACTCTATTCCATTGAGGTTTAAATTTGAACCGATATTAGCATAAAGATTTTACTATATCATGATGTGTTGATACTTGATAAGATTAAAAGGGGAAAACTCCGGTAGTTCTGATAGTCAAACTTTAAATTGCTAGAGTCAATCCAAAGTATGACTCTTAACAATTTCATCGAAGCAATTTATCGATACAAAATTATTGGTTTATGTTATGACATTTGGAAGAAAGCCAAAAGAATTTTAATCAAACAATGTTCAATTCTATTATGTTGTGGTTCGTAGTTTAGCTACACTTCGAATTACCTCCCATCATATTTGAATAACTCTTGGTCTGCAATTGACAATGCCAATTTTCTTTTGGTTAGTGATGACTTCACCAAGATGATTATAAAACACTTATCATGTGCATGGTGTTTAATTTGATATAGTTTACATATATTTGGCATCTGTTCAGAACCAAATCTTGACTAATAATAGTGTGCTCACAACAGAAGTGCCCACCTGTAGTGTTTACACGGTCTTTAATAGAGATTTCAAATTTGTTCATAACCAAATTTTGATTAATCCTAGTGTTCCCACAGCAGAAGATATCATCAATCTTGTAGGTTATGCCAATAATTGGCTGATTTGGCTCTGAAACAGCTGAGAAGCTTCCGACGGAGAGGTCATGGTTAAGGCAGTGACATGAATGTGAAGAACATGGTGGTTGCCAACAATGCTCATATTGTGAAAATATGAGGAATGCACAGAAAACGTGCCATCAGTGATCAGATTTCCTGAAAAATCAGTAACTATTGCTTAGCCTTGACCTCCCCCCCGCATCATTAGAAACATTATCCTTTTTAACATCATTCATTTTGAGATGTGGGGTTCGAAATCCTGGTTGGGTTTTGGTATTTTGTCACTTGAGGTAATGATTTCTCAAGGTGTGTGTGGACCTCCCTTTATAGTGAGTTGTAGTGAGCCTTTCAAACCAGGCCTTTGGTGTTTGTTTTAGATCTTAGATGGCTTCATTTAGCTTGCATACTAGAAATGTGTTTGAGTTGAGAAATCTAGGTGGTTATTGCATGCAAACTTCCTCTTCAAGCAACCAAATTAGGAAGGCATTTAGGAAGCGTTGTTTACATCCAATTGGGTGATATGAGATGGCGTGAGGAGAATTCTTCTTGTAACAGGTTTGACTACTGGAGAGAAAGTTCTTGGAAGTTAAGTCCTTGTCGAGGTGATGTTTTGGCAAGTTACGTTAAGTAGGCTGATGAGGAGAGGGAGCGTGTTCAGGTTCAATTGACTGCGTACGTTCAGATGAATGAGTAAATGAGTGAGGTATTAGAGAGACTAGAATGGGCATTTTGGTAATCAACTAATATTTGTTTTTTTTCATTCTCATCTTCTATTGTATCATGACAAGTGACACTCATTTATCAACCTCCATCAATTAAATGAGAATTAAATATTATATACATTCATTCACTCTCTTCATTCAAATTTCATTCTCTCACTTTCATTTTAATTTGTTCCCCTTTATTTATTTATTATCACTTAAAATACTAATTATCTATTATTTTTATTTTAATAAAATTAAAATTTTATTTATCTCATGGGTCATTATCAATACAATTTCTTTTATTTTAATAAATCAATGTTTTAATTTGAGAGACAATTTATTATTCATTTTACAATTAAATAAATCATTTTGAATTTGTATCTAGATACATTTTATATCGCATCAAATAATTTTTTATCTCACGGATCATTATCGCATCAAAATTTTCATTTTTCTTTTTGACTTTCTTCATCTCATGAATCATTTTTTTCTTTTTGCATGATTAGTTAATACAATTGAGATTGCATAATTATTTTTCATTTTACGAGTAACTAATTTTAAATATACATATGTATATAATTATATATAATATTGCATCAAATAAACTTTATATTTCACGGGTCACTATAAAGACAATACATATTTTATTTTAATCAATAAGTATCTTAATTTGAAAATAAAATCCTTATTTTCAAATATTAAATATTTTTTTTATCTCATTAGTCCCATTTTTTTCTTTTTTTTAATACAAATGAATTTATATAATCATATTTTCATTTTAAAATTAATAATAAATTTTAAATTTCGATACATATATAAATATATTTTATATCGTACCAAATTTACGTTTACATTTAAATATATTTTATATTGTATCAAATAATCTATCTTAGTAGTTTAATTGATAGAAACTAGTTCCGTTTCTTAGATATAGCTTATTGCTATTTATAGGACAGTGTAACTAACTCTGTTAGTTACAGCTATGCTGACTCAGCATAGACTTTGCTGTAACTGTGTTCTAAACAGTTCTAAACAATACTAATCCGTTTGCTCAACACAACTAAAGCAGGTACAGTTGTAACTAATCAGGCAGGATCTATCGCAAGGGCAGAGAACATATTTCATCTTTTGGACCAGGCAACGACAAAAAATTTGACTGATGGGATGAAAAAGACCTTGATAATGAAACCCACACCAATCATACCTGCATGTTCTTCGAAATAGCCAAGAACATTGGGACCGCATGAGTCGTACGTATTCAAAGGTCAGTGACAATGTCCAATTATATCACAAAAAAAAAGTGAAAACAGCAGCTAAACGTGGAGAACAGGTCAGTAACTGAGAATGCCAACCCATTTCCAAATATGTAGCAAGACACTGATCACTATTGTGTGTTCGATATGACTCATACATTACATATTGCATCTGATCCAATCTTCCATGAGCAGAGTAAAACCAAAGATTGAATGACATTCTATGTGTAAGAATGATTCTTCCTAGGGAGTCACATGCTTCGGAATTTCTAATGAACGGCTAGCGAATATTTTCCCCAAATATGTTCCAAAGTTGATGCATATGACATATATGAACAAGCTTGAGGGAGACTGTTGCGATAATCAAGTTGTTGAAAATAAAATAACATGTCAATTACTCTATAAAAGTAGCTAAAGTTCGTTATAAAGTTAGTACAATAAGTGATAGCTTATTTACTTACTCCATCAGGCCAGCTTTACTAACCATGTAAATCAGACGCATATATAAAGCTGCCCTGCCAGCTTTTAACTAACACCGGAGCAATTCAGATGTTTCAATGTAATGTGGATTCACAATTTCGCATAATCCAAATGGTTAATCAAGAACATACAGTAGGTAGATGTGTCACAATTTATAATGTGTTGCCAATCCAGCATGCAATATGTTCTGACCATAAATCATAAGATGAAGAATAAATAAACCAGGTGTTAAAATTAAACTTACCGTGCTCTAACCCTTTTCGCACGCTTGATATGTCTCTTCAACAGATCTTGTGTTGACAAGGGCTCAACAGATTTCTCATCCTGCAACCAGAGATATGCATCAACTCAAAGGATATGGATTAATAGGATAAAGACATAACATAATAGAATTAAAACCAAAGAACTCTAGTTTCAAAGGAAATGGTTATCCAATAAAACTTGATTCAACAACACTTTATATCAAAGAAATGGCTATTTTCCAAGTGTTAATAATAGCCTATTTTCAATCTACCATAAACCTCTAAGAATATTTTAATAGACTGCCTGTAATTAAGTAGATTAGGAAAATCTAAATAATTGAAGTAGAATGTTTAAATGAAAAGGTTCGGAGATAATTTCTCAAGCAATTCGCAAATATAGTATCAAGTCAATGTATTTCATTTACACAAATGACTTTAATAGGCAGTTAACCAGAAAACCGAACCTCTTCTTGCTCATCTTCGTCATTTTCACCATCTTTCTTGTTTGAGGTACAGGTATCCACGATAGATGCAGGCGATGGTTTGGGAAGTGCCATTGTTGCATCTTTCTGTACTGGCTGTCAAGTATAATGAAACAAAAAATTATACATAAATATATAAAAAGCCAAATAACATATCAAAATAAGCAGAGATGCATATAAAATATTCAGCCCCAAGAAGT
Organism: Lathyrus aphaca; assembly: GCA_963966055.1. Classification (NCBI taxonomy): domain Eukaryota; kingdom Viridiplantae; phylum Streptophyta; class Magnoliopsida; order Fabales; family Fabaceae; genus Lathyrus; species Lathyrus aphaca. The sequence continues at coordinate 187,597,824 of OZ014519.1, forward strand.
AAGTCATTGGCCATAACATAACATGGTAAATCTTAGCATGGCACTATGAGAAAGTTACAATGAAAGAAAGCATAATTGCCATAAATAGTTGCAACCAAGTTTGAGAAGATCAATTAGAAAAAAGTTAGAGGTTTCCATTAATGTTGTTAGAAAACCAAATAGCATACAGATCATCCCAACAAACCTTTGCCTAAAACTCAGAATAAAACCTAGTATACTCCATCCGAAGAAAAAACCAAGGGCATCAACAAAAACTGTAATAAAGCTTGAGGCAAACTACTTTATTTATAACCCACTTAGGATTACCACTTCACTGGCATGCAAAAGTTATATTTGGTGACAAAACTTCCCGTTTAATAATCTTAACAGATTATTTCAGATGATATGGATCAAAATAAGTAAGTTCTAGCATAATTTCATTAGAATCTAACTAACTGGTCTAGGATAGCTATACCCTAGCCAGTGTTGCCGATGGCTGTTTATGGCGGCAAGCCAAAAATCCACCACTACCGTATAGAAGATAGCATAACGGCAAAAGGCGGACAAATTTAAAAAGAGAACAAGGTGGACAGTTGAGAGAGAAGAAGGTAAACTGGTAAAGTAACCAATTTTTAGGGCTTGTGAGAATTTTAACCCATTTTAGGCCTGGGATAAGGCCACATGACCCAAGCCACATTTTTTTGTTTTTACAAAAAAAAATGCCTTATCCGCTTTTCCCGTCGCACCGCATGTCTGTTACCTTCATGGTGGTCGCAATGCCACAACTTTTCTATGGAGGTGTGTTAAAATACCGCCCCCACAATCAGCCATAGCGCTACCATGGTCGATATTCAACAACACTGATGCTAGCCATGGTTCTAGAACCCCAACACTGATGCCCTATTGCAATGCATTATGCATTACTAGTGGAAGCATTGCATCCCACAGGAAAAGTACATAAATTAGCCAAAAGAAACCGCTTAGTTCAATTTCTTAAATATTTACTAGTTTCTTTAATTTCAAAAATGCTAAACAATAGAAAATATAACGCATTTGCAATGAAGTCAAACTTATGCAAATAAAGCTCGACTTCATTGAAAATTGCAAACACATAATTATTGTATAAAGAGCAAGATGCAATCAAATATTTATCAAATCTTCTCAACAAGAACATATAGATTAGCAATAATTTGAGTGCACATCTAACATGTTAGTTCAATTATAGCAAAGGTTTGGCAATAGTTGATGTTGTTTTCATAAATCAGCAGACCATGTAAGTATCATTTCATCAAGATCATATTAGACTAACAGAATAATATAGGATGTCATTATTACATCTTTTAGTTCAGAAGGGGGTACCTGGCTTTCTTCATTTACACCATTTCTCAACCATGACCTACAGAGTGCATATAGAGAAGCATCCTCTGTTATTCTGACCTAAATTTTTTGAAATACAACATAATTAACATAATAAAAAATGAAAAGCATCACAAGAGATAGCAGAAATATTAAAATTCCATTGGGCTTAACATTTATGACTTGTTCATTTTAAGTTTTAATAGAATTAATATAAAAACTAGATTGACTTGCAAGGATATCAATAGAGGATGAAAATAAGCAAAAGCACAAGAGCAAGGGGACATAAATTGAAACCCGTGGAAAAACGGATATAAGTTATTTTGAAAAGTAGGTTGGGAAGAATTTTTTTTTCAAATGGGAAAGTAGAATTCAATTGCTTTTGAAGGATGAATGAATATATGTATTCTTTTTTAAAAATTGTGTGCTTCCTCATATCTATGATATTAATAAATTATATTGGCCAAAGAAATTTAAAATGTTACTTTTCTCAAAATCAAACCTAACTACTATATAATTTAAGTTGTAATAATCAAAAATATTGCATAACAAGTTGAGCTAGAATTTCCAACTTAATGAATATCTGCAGAGACGCGATTTTACAAAAAACAAATAAGGCACCATGTCCCTAAACCAATAAAGTTGGATATAATATATAATATATGAATATATTTTAAGAACTTCAATTTAACTGTGTCATGAACCTATTTGGTTGCACAAATGATCAGCAATGTATTATGATTTTTTGGTTAAAACTTTGATTAATCCAAAATGATTTGAAGCAATTTTATTATTGACTTATGTTATTTATAAAATTACTTATAAGATTAGAATTCTTATCTCTCTGTAGGTCCCATTGTAATGTAATATAATACTTAAGTTTCACTGTAGCTTCACCATTATTCAATATTGTTGAGAGTCACAAATGTGGATGAGATATGGTCTAAAAATAAGTTTAAAAGTGGGAGGCAAGTCTCAAGGTGTTTCATAAATAGATATGCAATAGCTGTAACAGGGATATGCAATTCTCAAGGTGTTTCAAAAATAAATCAAGCAAGTTTTTGCCATCTATTAATATACTTCATGTCACCAAACACGGAAGGGAAAAGAATTTTACACTTGAAATTGCAAACTAAACACAGATTAGTTCATAAACATATCAACTGTAATGGTAAGATATAAACTTTGCTATAGGTGAGAAGTAAAAGAATTAGGGCTCACTTTTCGGTCAATAACAACAGTGAGTGTGTCATCTCTGCTTCTTTCCCTAAGAAACACATAAGAAACATCAATCCAACTCCATAACCAAAAGAAAACATGAAGAAAAAAACCCTAAATTAAATACACGACACATCATCCAAAGATATTTACCTCGCACTTGTTTCTTTATGACCATTGACATCAGAAACCACAGATCTACCAGTAACCTAAAACAAAACCAAAACAAAAATCATGGAAAAAAAACCACTTTCAAAATTCCAGATCAAAATAACAGCAAGAACAGGAAACGTTTGCAAACCGCAAATACTCTAGATTTCACCATCCACAAACATTGAATCCAATTTATACAAAATTAAATATAATTAAACCGCGCCTCATAACAAAAAGGAAAATTCATAATCATCATTTAATTCCAAATTTTCGTTCTCCGTTTTACCCTTCACCTAACCCAATTTTCACGCAATTCAAAAAATCAACAGTAAAAAAGAGCTTCAAAGTCGAAATTCACAAAACCTTGAGGTGTCCTTTAGCAGAAGGCGAAGGAGTAGCAGCAGCAAGATGAGGAAACTGCACGTGAGAGAGCGGTCTAGTCACGTGCAAGGCGTGACTTAGATAATCCAAATTCATACCGCGAACACCACCTCCGTGAGAATACAAAAGCGGCGGAGGAGGCGGAGGCGGATAACCGCCAACAGCATGATTAGCGGCGGCGCGCGAGGGGGAAGGGAACGGGTAATGAAATGGAATTGGAGCTCGAAGAGGAAGGGTTTGTTGTTGTTGCTGCAATTGCTGTTGTTGCTGATGTGAATGCGATGTGTAGTGATGGTGAGGTTTCGAGTTTGGATTTGGGAATGGCAAAATAGGTCTTGACGTTGTAGCGGTTGTGGCGGTTGCAGCTGGATCTAACGACATCGTTTTACGATCTTGAAGATGAAGTGAAGGTGAATTTTGTGAGAAGCATTTGGAGTATCGATTGTGTTGTTATTTTATTGTGTGAAGTGAAGATTGGAGAAAAAAAGGAGGGAAAGGAAAATAATTAATTAAAGAGAAAGAAAAGAAAAAGGAGAAAAGCATGGTTGGGTTTTGAATTTTTCGATGTGGGGCCCGAAGAAAGATGGGTAAATAATAATAAATCAAGATTAAGTTTAGAGAAAATATTTTGAGCGTTATGTATTTACGTTATTGGATGAGTTTGAATATTTTGGTGTTAAAATTTGAAATGGAAATAATGGAGATATACGTTTTAAGTATTGGGATTTAATGTTAAATTACGTTTCATGGAGTTTAAATTTGGTTTTTTTGGTGAGGTAACTAAAATTGCAAGCATAAAGTCCAAGTTATTGTTATTGTATGGCCATTAACATTTCATCTCAAAAATTATATACATGGTGAATTTAGATGGAAAATAAATAATGTAAATGGTGAATTTATGACTTTGTAAGTGTTTGGTCGCGATTTGGAAAAATCTTTACTTAAACTTTAACACGTTATATATATATATATATATATATATATATATATATATATATATATATATATATATATATATATATATATATATATATATATATATATATATAAAAGTACTTATATTTGTATTTGTTATTTGTGATTCTAATAAATATAAATTAATTAATTTTAAGTTTTTTAAAATATTATTGTTGAATTATGAAATAAACAAAACTCATATAGAATATTTAATTATTTAAATTGAATATTTTTTAAATTAATAAATATATATTTTTATCAGATTTTTATTCTTAGAGTTATCAATTTAAGAGGTTAAGGTCTACCCTAAAACATAGGGACTTATAATTTTAAAAATAAATGAGTTGTAAATAAATGAGCAGTAAATTATATAGGACCTTAATGTCCCTAAAAATTGATTTTTTTAAAGACAAAACTTTGATTTTTTTTTTAAATAATATTTTTTATTTTTGAAAAAATTGATTTTTTTAGTTTAAAAAAAAACTGATTTTATTTCTAAAGAAAATCAATTTTTTTCAGAAAAAAGTCTATTGTTTTTATTTACTTTTTTTTAAAATCGACTTCTTTTTTTGAAAAAAATCTTTTTTTTTTAAATTCAAGTTTTTTACGAAAATCGAATATTTTTTGAAAAATCGATTTTTTCTCGAAAAATCTTCTTTTTTTAAATTGAGTTTTTTTCGTAAAATTGATTTTTTTTTTCAAAAAATCAAGTATTTTACGAAAAATCAAGTTTTTTCGAAAAATTAAATATTTTTCGAAAAATCGAGTTTTTTTTCGATAAATCGAATATTTTTTGAAAAATCGAGTTTTGTTCGAAAAATCGGATATTTTTTGGAAAAAATCAATTTTTTTCTAAAAATCGGGTTTTTTTCGATAAATCGAATATTTTTCGAAATATCGAGTTTTAATTGAAAAATTGAATATTTTTCGAAAAAAACGATTTTTTTCGAAAAATCGAGTTTTTTTTAAATCGAGTTTTACTCGATAAATTGAATATTTTACGAAAAATCGAGTTTTAATCGAAAAATCAAGTTTTTTTCGAAAAATTGAATATTTTTCTAAAAATCGAGTTTTTTTCGATAAATCGAATATTTTTTGAAAAATTAAGTTTCTTTTCAAATAATCGATTTTTTATGTTCGAGAAAAATTGATTTTTTATATTTCGGAAAATGTCGGTTTTTTATTTATTTTTTTTTTAATTTACGAAAAAAATCGATTTTTTTATTTTCGTAAAAAAAAAATATTTGAAATATTAGATTTTGAACCTCTTATTTAGGCCCATAAAAAACAAAAATATGAGGGGGCTTAAAAACAAGGGGTCAAAAAGATTTTCATTTAGTAGATGGCCTGAAATAAAGAGGCCAAATAGGGGCTTAAATCTTAGGGTCTTATCATAGTGTGTACATGTGTGTTAGATATCAAGTATCACCTAAGGAATCCCACTTTTAGATCATAAAACGTATTTTGAGATATCTTAACGGAACCTCAATCACGGTATTTGGTATCCTAAAAGTAGTGGTTGTAATTTAGTAGGTTTTTCTGATTTTGATTTCGCGGGTGCAAGTCGGATAGGAAAAGTACTAGTGGTGTCTATCACTTATTTTAAAAAATTTAGTTTCTTGGCACGGTAAGAAACAACATATTGTTACTTTTTCTACCATCAAGGTTGAATATGTAGCTACTAGTAGTTGTTGTGCATAAGTCTTATGGCTAAAGCAACAATTTTTAGATTATGATTTAAAACTTGGTTGCGTTTCGATAAAGTGTGATAGTACTAGTTTATAAGTCTTACTAAGAATCTGATATTTCATTCACAGACCAAACAAACACATTGAGATCAGATATTATTTTCTTAGAGATGGTGTGGGAAAATGGAATATTGTTTTTTAATACGCTTACACTAAAAGTTAGCTTGCTAACCATTTTTACAAAACGATTGTCATCAGATCTCTTTCACAATATTTATAGGAATTCGGGAGTCTTAGACTCTTCGTGCTTTAAATAAAATAAGGATTTTATTTAATTTCATTTGCTATATATTTTATTTTCGCTAACACTATTTTGTAACAAATCATGGCTTTTTGCTAACTACATTGGTATGTCTGTTGTACCCCAAAATTTTCCCTCACATATTCAAGATAATGTGTCGCAAGAGGTCTCATAATAGTTACAAGATTCACAATTGCTCATAAGGGATTTCAGGTTTCATCAGACAAAGTCTCCTCCTAAGCAATGGATCTTAAACTAGGGTTTTGATTTTCCTGAGGTAAATTGGACTTCTAAAGCCTCAAGTGTACTTCATGATATCCCACAAACTTCAAAGAATCATCATGTCAAGTTTCAAGACTTTCCTCACAAGTCTGGTCAGTCAGATGCTCAGGATATCAAAAATCAATTAACTTAGTCAAAAAGTCAACGGTGGTCAACACAAAGTCAAACTTCAATATTTTTGGTCAACATCAAGATTATGAGGTGAAATTCATCATTTGAACAAGGCTTGGTCATGATTCATCAAGGAAACCTCAGAATCATCAAGAATCAAGAGTTACTAAATTAGGATTTTGTGTAGGAAAAGTCAATTGTATTTTGGCCAACCATAACTTTCACATGCTTCATCAAAAATTTCTCATCCAATGCTCATTTTGAAGTATATTCAATTCCCTACAACTTTGTATCTCACAAGCCAATGCCAAAAATGCTTCATTTGAGAGATATGAGCCAAGACATTACAGGTCCTTTGAAAAGTCAACAAAAAGTCAACTTTTTCAAAAGCTCATAACATAAACATTGAAGATCAAATGGACATGGTACTAAAAGGAGTAGTTAGAGGGAACTCTAAGCTTTCTAAAAAGTCCTAGAACACATACATGGGATAAAAATTGAGAGAGTTAAGTATTGTTGAAGTTGAGTAATTTTGAGGAGGCGTATGAAGCAAAAATGGTCAAAACTCAAGTTTCTTCCAAATGGGCCCATATGTTTCCAACCCAAACTCAATTATAAGATCATAATATCTGGTTTTTTATATTTATTTTACATTATATTGGATTTATTTCATTTAAATTCAATTTTAATTAAGATAAATATTGAAAAATCAAATATTTGATCTTAGGTCTATTTTGGGATCAAATATTTGATGATTATGGTGATTGAAAGTGTCCAAATTCGTGCAAAACCAAAAGGGTATGATTTCATCTAATTTTTGGACCAAAATAGAAATCACCTTTCTTCACCTTCAAGCAATCTCAAATTCATCCACAAAGGTCCAAATTTTTGACCTATTTCATCCCTCTATAAATACTTATCATCTCCACAAGTCAATAGGACAAAAAAATTTATCAAAGAAAGCATACAAAACTTCAAAAAACTCAAGAGTAAGTTGGATTCGGTTTTAGGGTTGCAGCCATTCTCAAGGAGGTTTGAAGGTCCAAGAACATTCCTTAGACTCTTCTAAAGGCGTACCAATCATCACATTGCTCCAAAACCTCATAAAACTCCATAATCAAATTTACTTTTTTTGGTTTTTTTCAATTTTTCGATTTCATATTTATACGCGTGATACATCTAATCTCTTTGTATATTGTGTTTTGTATGATGTGAGCAAGCTATTTGGGCGATCGAATTGAAGTTTAGGGCACCATGGAGAACTAAAATGTTGGTTTATCTACTGTAATTTGTTTCCGCCGATACTTTGAAGGCTGCAGTAGTTATAAGAATTCCATTCTGATAGGTAAGTCAGGTAAGTGTTATTGTTTCGACTTACTCCGAATTTTTTCAGAAGTTCAGAAAAAAATCGAAGAACAATACTCTTTTAGAATAGAATTCTAAAAGATTTCGACCCTCAAAATCACAAATTCCTCTTTTTTCTATTTTATTTGATTTAGTTTCTATTTCCATATTTTCAAACAAATCTGGAAAAAAAAATTGTGCGCTCTTTATTTGATTTTATTAGTTTTTTAGCATCGTCTTAATATTTTTTAGATTTTATTTTAATCGCTTTTCTTATTTTCCATTATTTTAAAATCTGTAGTGATTTTATCTGACTCTGTTTATTTTAGTTTTTATTCTTCTAATAGCATGATAAAAAACATATCCTCCTCTCATCTCAAAGACGCAATATTCTTCCGATCTTTCCGTTTCGATAATTTTACAATTTCTAAAGATAATGTAACTGCTAAAGTTTTGTAATAGTTTAGGTTTATTTTCCGCAATTTACATTTTCTGTCAGGATTTTTTATATTTATGTATCACTCCCAAATCCATGTAATAGTTTAAACTAGGGTTTTATTTTTTTGCACTATAAATTGTTAGACGTATGCTTAATAGGATTGTATGGCAAGACTAAAATCAACTGTTAGCTAACCCTAATTCACAAGATAAATATCTGAAATCAATATTCACACACGTAAGTCGATCGTTTTACGATTGCCATCTGCATCTCCTAGGGTTTCCTCTCTTGGTTTCCTTACCATAAACATGGTCAAGTTCCTCGAACGTGGGGGTATCTTCGTAAAGTTGCCTACGAACAATATCATCAAGTCCCTTCAAGATAAAATATCATATTCCCTTCAAGTTGCCTACAAATAAATGATCTCGTCCCTCGATGACCCTATGAAAATGATGATAGTCCCTTTGAATTACTAAGATACCCTACAGGTTGCCTTCTATGACCATACGATGACCTTACGTCCGTCCTTAACATCCAAGGTAAAGACTACTTACTCACTAATAGTAAGGACAATCTTACCCCTAAAGAAAATAAATAACAAGAAAGACCTTACAAACTTAGGGTAAGTAGTTCTTAAGTACTTGCTCACTTCTTTTCAAAAACACTTTTTACACCCCATTTTTTCAAACACTTTCAAACTAAACACTTTGTATTCATCCATACAAGGATCACTACAAAGTTAAAGAATTTTGAAATATTTTTCTAAACACACTACACCATTTTTTTCAAACAAAAGTAATGTGAGCTAAGTAGTTAAGAGCCCATGGATAAGGTGGTCTAGAAGGATAATGTCACTCTCTCATTCAGACATTCATTGGTGTTCTCGGTCTATGGAGAATATTACTATCATTGACCGTTGTGGAGAGTTCCCTAATGTACCACTCCTTGGCATAAGAGGGGGCATTACCTACAATTCTTCTTTAGCACTATGTCAGTTCGGTTATGCTCGGAGTAATGGTCCTCATGATATGATTATTCAAGGCATTGTATTTTATTATGACAACGATCTTCAAGGTTACCGTCAAAGATTTATACGAGATTGGACTAAGGTGAACAAGAATAATAACAATACTTTGGAACCAAAACACTTCATCCCTATGGAACCTTACCTCAGATGGGTGCGATCTCATGCTCAGACTCTTATGATGCCATATCCTGTTGTTCTACCAGTAACTATTGAGCCAATTGTTGAAGGAGATATTCCTTATACCTTTCTTCATCCTGACATGCATACGGGTCTGGAAGAGCTGCAGAAATCTTGGATCCAATTGAATGAGCAAAGGGATACCTTTGAGGCTCAGTTCAAAGCTAGCAAATAGAACGTGTTGGAGCTAACAAAGCAACTTCACGAAGAGCAGAACCTCAACACAAAGAGGAATCGGCCATGGGAGACTTGAGTCTCATGTTTATTTTCTTTGTATCTTTTCTTGTTTTCCTTCATTGTAAGCCCAATGGGCAATTATATTTTAAAACTTACTAATGAAAGTTTTTGTTTTTTGTTTTCCTTTAATAAATTTAAATCCTACCTAGTCCTTGAAAACATCGCATATGCATCTACATACCATACCATTGTATAACAGGTTTTTGCGACATGTTTCTTATCTTCTCGCTGTTTATTTCAGTGGAAATGGCTCTCGAATAGACTGTCAAAGATCTCCAAACCCATAATGCTCAATTTCAAGAAGTGATCCTGAATTTGTCCAAAGGGCAAGAAGAGTTGAAATCCCTCCTCACTAAGGACGCGAAAAAGAAGAATCCTGAAGACAACAAGGATAATCGGTTGAAACAATTTCAATCTGAGATGGCAGAGATGATAATCCAAATGAATGGGCAGGTGGATCTTATCCAAAACTTAGCCCAGGGGAAAGAAGAGCTGAGAGTCTTCATCAATAAACTTCAAGACAACGGAGTCGGGAATCTAATCATCAGTCAACCTTCGATGAAACAAGCTGACTTGGTTGAAAAGAAGATGAGGATAAGAGAAGGAAAGAGACATGCTACTACTGACAGTCTTCCAATTAAAGGAAGAAGGCCTTATAGGATTAATCCGCCTCAACACAAGGAATATAAAAGACAGATTATCAAAATCAACACGCCAATGTTGCACATTTTGCAATGCCTTTTGGAGATGAAGCTAATTACCTTGAAATACCCTCCTCTGAATCCCAATACTTCCTCTCCTGGCTATAATCCCAATGCAAGGTGTGCATATCGCTCCAACTGTCTTGGACATGACACTAATAACTGTTGGGTATTAAGGAATAAGATTCAATACCTGATTGACGAATGAGTCCTCGAGGTTACGCCAGAAGATCAGATTGAATTCTTCTATCGTCCATCAAACACCGAAGCTTCCAGACATCTAGAGTGACAAGTTTAGAGGAAGAGGCTTTGAGAACATTTTAATTTTCATTTTTAATTTCTTTTGTTTGCTTAAACACTTACTATTATGTCAAACTTTTGTTTTCACGTTAATGCATTGCATATGTTTGTTTTGAATTAATCCATTCGTTTCACTATATTTAAAATATGCTTCTTACTTCTATTTTGTGATATTCAACTCTTGATAAATTTGTAAGCCTTTAGAGGGAGGATGACGAGGACGATACCATTATTTCATACGGTATGCTTTTGAACAGACTATGTTGACAATGTGAAAGCATTGTTTTGATTCCTAAACAGTGGAGATATAAGGAAGTTAATCCCTAGTCAACCCTTTTGAGCCTATGAAGTAGGAGTTTTCATTCTCACACAAATTAAAACCCTTAATCATAACCTGGGGCAAGGTAGTTCCTCGGTTAACTCAATTATGTCAGTTGTCCTTTTGTACACAACTAATGAAGGTTCCCTATAATCTTTAAGTTCGACAGTCAATATCTAGCAAAAGAAAAGCTCACTAAGTCAAAACCTATGAAGGAGACTTAGTAAGAATTTAGACATCCCGTTGACTGTAATCTTGAAATAAACAGTTCAGGCAAAAAAAAGGATAACAAAGTCAAAATAAAAAAAAATGTCATTACAAATCCTCAACAAAAATAAAAGATGACTGGCTTTTCAAATAAACTTTTGGTTTCTGAACCATCGCAAATGTCAGTGTTACAATTCCAAACTCCTTTGGAGCCTTAATGCATAAGTTAACCTAACATAGGACTGAAGAACTTCACGAAGAATGGGTTGGATACAAATAAATTTGAGCCTTTATCCTTTGTTTATTAAACCGTGAACCAGGTCACATTACAACCCTTAAAAGTCCTAACTATAGCATGGTAAGTTTGAAAACGTACTGCTACAAAAAGGTATCCTGACTCCTTTAGGGCTTATTATAAATCTTGAGTTAATATCACAGTTATTACAAACATTGTTTTTCTAAAATAATTCTTTTTTCAAAACTTCAAGACAGACATAAGCATTGCATTTTGAATATCATTATTTGCATATAACTAAGTGTTTGACAGCAAAGAAGCTTACATGATGAACATTCAATAAACCAAAGTCCTTCCGACAGATAAAGTTGCTAACTGGGCCCGACTCAGTTAGATCAAAGCCAATGTATACAAGGGGCACAGTCACTATCTTCCAATCAACAAGGCATGCCATGTTATTGTCTAATTCATCTGGGGAAGTCAGGTCAAGATTCAACAATGCTTAAATAGCCAGGGGCAGGTCTCCTCATTTGAATTACCAGAGGTAACATTACCGAGTTCACGATGCCAGGGGCATATTATTGTAGGGAATTTTGTTTATTTCTCTTAAGTTAGCCCTTTCAAATACTTCCATTCTAGGAAAAATCATCCTTATCTAAGGGCAACGCTCTCTTTTCAAATCTAATTAGATAAAATTCAGTTACAAGCTCCTTAACCATTACCCAGGGCGTACACGATCCACCGCAGTCTGAAAGCACATTCTGCTCATTACATTGCCTTGATACTGGATTTCAGCAAAATCCATTGTGGAAATTAATTGTCTGTGCAAATAGTATCAGATGGTGTCAGTATCATGTCTTCGGATTCAGTCATGATAATTCCTAGAAAATTACTCGGGAAGTCGAGAATATCATAAATTCTGAAGCCATTGAATAAATGTATGCTTTTGAATATGATTGATTTTTACCAAAATGCATAAAATTACAATAACAACATCTACTAAGCACTCTCGGAGGTAGGAATCTCCAACAAAGTTCATATCCAATAGATCTTCGCAAACTCATCCCCACAAAGTAATCTTTACGGATTTATTTCAACAAAGTATTTCAAGTAGCCTTTTGTCCTTCCAGCTCTACAAAGTCCCAGACAGATTTCTCTCAAACCTAATATTCTCTGAAGAATTGACACTTGGTCGGATAAGTCTCTCAGGGGAATGTCTGTCTCTTTTATCCCCAGTCAGGGTATTTAGGAATCTAATCTTCCAATAAAAAAGTACGACGTACGGAAATCAAAAGATCCTAAGTATAATATTTTGAAACAAGACAGGAACTATGTCGTCGTACTCCTTAGCAATAAATCGGGATTTATTTTCCCCAGCCAACAGTTGTTACATGAAGATGCTAGTGTGTTTGAATTACATAATTCATACATACATCATTTACATCATATCATGGCATACACATCCATAATATACGACATTCTCACTCACATTAAGAACATCATGTCATACATGCATACATCAAATAATCTTGCATAAACTAACTTTTCCTTTTCAGGATAGTTCGCAATCAGATAAACATTACCAACTCCTTGAGACAGTTCAGAGACGATCTAAACGAAGTTCTAGTGCTGATGCTTAGTGCATGATTCTTTTCTTTCCAGAGACAGTATGGAGACGATCTATACAAAGATCTAGTCTTGGTACTTAGCACTGATATTTTCCTGAGACAGTTCAAAAACGATCTAAATGAAGATCTAGTGTTGATGCTCAGTGCATGATGCTTTTCTTTCCAGAGACAGTACGGAGACGATCTATACGAAGATCTAGTCTTGGTACTTAGTGTTGACATTTTCCTGAGACAATTCAGAGATGATCGAAACGAAGATCTAGAGCTGATGCTTAATGCATGATGATTTTCTTTCCAGAGACATTATGTAGACGATCTATACGAAGATCTATTCCTAGTACTTAGTGTTAACACTCTCCTAAGACAGTTCAGAGACAATCTAGACGAAGATCTAGTGTTGATGCTTAGTACAAGATATTTTCCAGAAGCAATTCAAAGATAATCGAAACGGAGATTTAATTCTGATGCTTAATTCAAGATATTTTCCTTGAGACAGTTCAGAGACGATCTAAACAAAGATCTAGTGCTAATACTTAGTGCATGATATTTTCCATAAGCAATTCAGAGATAATCGAAACGAAGATTTAGTTCTGATGCTTAATTCAAGATATTTTCCTTGAGACAGTTCAGAGACGATCTAAACGAAGATCTAGTATTGATACTTAGTGCAGGATATTTTCCAGAATCAATTCAGAGATAATCGAAACGAAGATTTAGTTCTGATGCTTAATTCAAGATATTTTCCTAGATACAGTTCAGAGACGATCGAGATGAAGATCTAGTGTTGATACTTAGTTCATGGTATCTTTTTCCCCCAGAGACAGTTCAAAGACGTTAGAGACGACGATCTAGTACTGATACTTAGTTCATGGTATATTTTTCCCCATGAACAATATAGAGATGATCGAAATGAAGATCTATTGTTGATACTTAGTTCAGGATATGTTACAAAAATAGTTCAGAGATGGTCGAGACGAAGATCTAGTTCTGATACTTAGTTCAGTAACAACATTCAGATAAAGTCAAATGTAGAGACATTATGATACTCCTACCAATATATACGTTGGATGGCATCTATAAGTCCATCTCTAGTTACTCCAAATGACATCTTTAAGCCCATTCAAGCAATACAATCAACCAACAGTATTACTTTACGCACCGGGGAGTGCAAGATTTTGGGCTTAAGTGTTCAATCCTCTTCCACCTTCAGGTCACGAATGGCGTACAGGCCAATCTAACTCCTCAGGTTTTAGAAAATTGAACAAGGGCAGATATTGTTAACCAAAATTCAATTCCCTGCAACTTTGTGTATCACAAGCCAAGGCCAAAAATGCTTCATTTGAGAGATATGAGCCAAGACATCACAGGTCCTTTGAAAAGTAAACAAAAAGTCAACTTTTTCAAAAGCTCGTAACTTAAAAATTGAAGATCAAATGGACATGGTACCGAAAGGAGTAGTTATAGGATACTCTAAGCTTTCTAAAAAGTCCTAGAACACATACATAGAATACAAATTGAGAGAGTTATGTATTGTTGAAGTTGGGCAATTTGGAGGTGTATGAAGCAAAAATGGCCAAAACTCAAGTTTCTTCCAAATGGGCCCATATTTTTCCAACCCAAACTCAATTATAAGATCATGCACGACCCATAGATCATAATATCTGATTTTTTATATTTATTTTATATTATATTGGATTTATTACATTTAAATTCAATTTTAATTAAGATAAATATTGAAAAATCAAATATTTGATCTTAGGACTATTTTGGGATCAAATATTTGATGATTATGATGATTGAAAGTGTCCAAATTTGTGCAAAACCAAAAGGGTATGATTTCATCTAATTTTTGGACCAAAATAGAAATCACATTTCTTCACCTTCAAGCAATCTCAAATCCATCCACAAAAGCCAAAATTTTTGACCTATTTCATCTCTCTATAAATACTTATCATCTCCACAAGTCAAGAGGATGGAATTTTTTATCAAAGAAAGCATACAAAACTTCAAAAAACTCAAGAGTAAATTGGATTCAGTTTTAGGGTTGCAGCCATTCTCAAGGAGGTTTGAAGTTCCAAGAACATTCCTTAGACTCTTCTGAAGGCGTACCAATCATCACATTGCTCCAAAACCTCATAAAACGCCATAATCGAATTTGCTTTTTTTGGTTTTTTTTTTCAATTTTTCGATTTCATATTTATATGCATGATACATCTAATCTCTTTGTATATTTGTGCTTTGTATGATATGAGCAAGCTATTTGGGCGATCGAATTGAAGTTTAGGGCACCATGGATAACTAAACTGTTGGTTAATCTACTGTAATCTGTTTCCGCCGATACTTTGAAGGCTGCAGTAGTGATAAGAATTCCAGTTTGACAGGTAAGTCAGGTAAGTGCTACTATTTCGATTTACTCCGAATTTTTTCCAAAAGTTCATAAAAAAAATTGAAGAAAAATACTTTTTTAGACTAAAATTCTAAAAGGTTTCGACCCTCAAAATCGCAAATTCTTCTTTTTTCTATTTTATTTGATTTATTTTCTATTTCCATGTTTTCCAAAAAATCTGGAAAAAAAATTGTGCGCTCTTTATTTGATTTTTTTAGATTTTTAGCATCGTTTTAATATTTTTTAGATTTTATTTTACTCACTTTTCTTATTTCCCATTATTTTTAAATCTGCAGTGATTTTATCTGACTCTGTTTATTTTATTTTTTATTCTTCTAATAGCATGATAAAAAACATATCTTCCTCTCATCTCAAAGACTTAATATTCTTCTGATCTTTTCGTTTCAATTATTTTATAATTTCTAAAGATAATGTAACTGCTAAAGCCTTGTAATAGTTTAGGTTTATTTTCCGCACTTTATATTTTTTGTCAGGATTTTTTATATTTATGTATCTCTCCAAAAGCCATGTAATAGTTTAAACTAGGGTTTTATTTTTTTGTATTATAAACTGTTAGATGTATGCTTAATAGGATTGTATGGCAAGACTAAAATCAACAGTTAGCTAACCCTAATTCACAAGATGAAATATCTGAAATCAATATTCACACACGTAAGTCGATCGTTTTACGATTGCCACCTGCACCTCCTAGGATTTCCTCTCTTGATTGTCTTACAATAAACATGGTCAAGTCCTTTGAACATGGGGGTATCTTAGTAAAGTTGCCTACGAACAATATCATCAAGTCCCTTCAAGATAAAAGATCATAGTCCCTTCAAGTTGCCTACGAATAAATGATCTCGTCCCTCGATGACCCTACGAAAAGGATGATAGTCCCTTCGAATTACTAAGATACCCCTACAGGTTGTCGTCTATGACCATATGATGACCCTACGCCTGTCCCTAACATCCAAGGTAAAGACTACTTACTCACTAATAGTAAAGACAATCTTACCCCTAAAGGAAATAAATAACAAGAAAGACCTTACAAACTTAGGGTAAGTAGTTCTTAAGTACTTGCTCATTTCTTTTCAAAAACACTTTTTACACCCCACTTTTTCAAACACTTTCAAACTAAACACTTTGTATACATCCATACGAGGATCACTACAAAGTTAAAGACTTTTGAAATGTTTTTCTAAACATACTACACCATTTCTTTCAAACAAAAGTAAAGTGAGCTAAGTAGTTAAGAGCCCATGGATAACCATTTATACAAAGGGTGCTAACACCCTCCCTTTGTATAACTTACCCCCCGAACTCAAATATTTTTAAAGGTACTTTCCTGTTCTTTTATTCCTTTTCCTTATTGGATAAAATAAAAGTCGGTGACGACTCTTGCTATCCGCAATATAGTTTTTGGAAACAAAAACGCCCAAGTCAGTTCTCCCACTGTGTTACAATGTCTTTAAACTCTTGTACTTGATTTTATATCATTGTATATGTTTGTTCTAGAGTTGTGCATTGGTTTGCTTATTTCCTCATTATTTCACTAATTCATTTCAAGCATATGTTCTTGATTGATCTACTTTGCATTTAAGTCTCATTAAATATGTATTGCTAATTATGTGTATTTGAGCATTTGTGTAATTGCTCATGCATTATTTATTATTGTTAATATATTTCTTTATATAATGGTTGTGATCACTTAATCATTTGTTGTTGAATATTGGTCTTGCATGTCTATCTGTATTTTGTTACATGTGGCATGTTTATCTTCGTATTTAATATGAGATCTTTGTTGTTGTATATTCCTCTTATCTATTGATAAGTACCAAATTATAGTGATTTTGAGTGTAAATAATTGACACTTATTGACTTGATTTGTTGGTTCTTCGTTAATAATCCTCTGTTTTTGTATACATTTACATACTTTTGTATATTTTGCGATATTATGTACATATTGATGAATTTGATAGTTTTTCATCTATTTTTATACATAATAATGCATGTTTGAAGTATGGACCCATTTGAGTTAAGAGAGATGCTTCAAAATGCCATTTTTGCAAATACTAGTGCACTCAGTGCGCCTGCAGCGAGCTATCATCGCGCTTTCTGTACCAGAGGCAATAGCTTCTGGAAGTCTTTGCGCTGCAGTCGCGTTGTGACCGTACTTAGCATGGTTTAATTGTATATTAAGTGAGAACTCGTTATGCACGCTCTGAGGCCGTTTAGCGCGGTATTAATAAATTTACATTCTTTATTTATTTGTTTGTCTCATTTTTTCAGGTGTTCAAGCCTTGATTTCTATTTATTTTCATATAGAGCATTGATAAGTTTTCCAAAGCTTCCGACTGTGCCTCAAACGGTGTTACAGTTCGAAATTTATGAAAAAAATAAGATGTTGGATTTTTCTGATGGCGTTAAGCACCCTCAGAGTGCGCTAAGCGCGAATGCAACATTCCAGCCCCCTATTTGTAATGCCCCAATAAGTATTTTAGTTATTTAATTTGGATTTGTGGTATTTTGTGTGTGGAAGAAAGAAATATTATTTAATATGATATTTAATTGTATGAATTATATTATATTGAATAAATATTTGGTGAATGATTGAATAATTGGAAAATAAAGAGATAAGGGTAAGGCGGTAGTTTGGTGAAAATAGTGAGGGTAAATGTGGAAGACCATATATTGAGTCTAAGGGATTATGTTGGAATTAAGGAAAAGAGAAAAGAGAATCATGTTTTTGTGAAGCGATATATCGATCGTGAATAGAGAGAAGAAGAAGGAGAATGGGAAAGGCTTTAAGAGAAGAATCTGCGGGGAATAAGATAATTCTCATTAAAACCAAGGTAGGGGATAAATTCTTCCGTCTCTTAAGGGTTCTATAATGAGAATTAGGTTATGTTGTTGATTATAGGTTTGGGGGTGAGTGAATTTGGATGAATTGGTGTGTTAGATTGTTGTTATTGATGTATGTGTTATGGAGATATTTGTTGTAGATGTTTATATTGTTGAAGATTATGATGTGGATGTATTGAAGGGTTATGTTGGGGATTTGGATTTTTAAGAGAAAACCTAGGATTAAAGATATAGAATTGATGAATATGATTATTTATTTTGTGATGTTTGATGCGATTGATGTATATGTGTTAGATAGGGGTTTAAGGACTCAAACGGGGGGTTATTGGGGGTCAATAAGACAATTTAAAGGTGTGAAATTACAGTAGGAGAAGTTTTGTCAAAAACTTGTCCGGATAGCGAATAGCTCGCTAAGCGAGCTCCAATCTCACTCAGCGAGTGGCTTCTGACAGCATTATTTTGAAAACTTCGAAAATTCATATCTTGAACTTCGGGTGCTCGATTTGCACGTCGTTCGAAGTTGTGTGAAGCTATGACAGTGTACTTTCATTTAAAAATAGTCTCATGTTGCTAGAAATAATTTAAAAAATATGAATTGATGTTGGAAAGTGAGTCATTGTATATTGAACTAAAGACATGTTGCTATAAATGAGGAATCTTGTTTTAAATGGGAGAATGGCTATGTCCTATGACTAGGTATGGTAAAGACGATGTTTAGGAATGAGTTATATTGATGTAGACGTGTAGGTAATGCGATAAGGTTGTTTGTAGTGGTGTCCGATGAATAGACAATGATGAATTTGTGTTGATTGATTTGATGATAATTAAGTGCTAACGACTTTGTAATGTTAATTATGTGTTGAAGGTTAAATGATGCTTATGTTGAGCTAGAATATAATGATAGAGTGTTGACGTTTATGAAACGATAATACTTATATGATGATAATGGTGTATTAATGTTTCGTGTATGTATTCATTGATGTTTTAACATGATATGTTGTGTTTGTTAAGTTGTTGTAATATGTTGTTGTTGAGTTGTGATGATATGTCATTATTGTTGAATTGTGATGATACGTTGTGGTTGATAAATTATTATAATATGTTATTGTTGTTGTTGTTATTAAGTCATTATAGTATGTTGTTGTTGATAAATTATTGTAATATGTGGTTGTTGTTGTAGTTGTGGTGATATGATGTGGTAGTTGGTAGGTGTTGTTGTATGTTTTTTATATACGTTGTTGATGTTGCTAGAAGTTGTTGTTGTAGATGTGGACACATGTTGTGGTAGTTGGTAGGTGTTGTTGAGGTTGTTGATACATGTTATTGATGCGGTTATGTATTGTTGATGATGCTAATGCATGAAATCATTGTAGTTGTATGCTGTTGATGATGCTAATGCATGAGATCGTTGTAGTTATATGTTGTTGATGATTCTAATGCATGAGATTGTTGTAGTAATATGTTGTTGATGATGCTAATGCATGACATCAGTGTAGTTGCATGTTGTTGATGATGCTAATGCATGAAATCATTGTCGTGATAAATTGTTGTATGTTTATTGTTGTTGTTGCATATTGTCATTGATGGTGTATGACATGTGCATAGTTGTTGATGGCGTGATTGTGTACAATCACAGTGGATGGTGCGGTCATGAAATAAGGATCGTACGAGGGTGTGATCATGAAATAGTGATTATACTGGACCATGAAATAGGGGTCGATGAGTGTGATCATGAAATAAGGATCATATTGGACCATGAAAGAGGGGGTCGAGATTTCTGACGAGACTGGATCTTGAAATAGATATCAGATCATGGTACTGCATGCATAGAGTCAAGTAAAGTCTCATTACATAAGTTGTTGTTGATGTGCATGGTGTTGATATGTGTTGTGGTGTGTTTGTTTAGTTGTTGTTGTTGTGAAGTGGTGATCTAATTTTCGATACTTGCTTGATTCTTATTATCTTTCTCTTTTGATGATGTAAGTATCTCACCCATTTTGTTTGAATGTTACCCTTATGTTGGTAATGTGCAGGTGATCAGGATTAGTAGAGTGGGGGTCGGTGAAGTCGGTGTACTTTACACTTAGATGAGTCGGCTCTGATACATGCTTTGGGGTGTTGGGTCGATGATATTTCTGTTGTTTACTTATTTTAGAAAAACATCTTGTAAATGAATCTTACTTTATGTTTCGTTCGAGTTTTTCGCTGCAAATTAAAATATTTTGTAAGACATATCACATTGAGCCATGAGATTTGTTGACTGTGACACTCAGAATAAAATTATGATTTTTATTTACTTTGATTTTAAATGTAAATTCGTGGGGAGTATTTTGGGTGTTACAAAGTCACTTTTTGGCATTTTTTTAGGTTATGTTTTTGGGGGAACTTTTCCCCAACTTCATCAAACATATTTTAGGAGTATAGAGGCTTAGAAGATAACATTAGATGATGCATCTTGATGATTCGAAGTAGGATTTGCCTCAATCGACTCTGACACGCCGTTAGAAACTTGTTTTTCTCTTTGTATTCTCTTTTTTTGGGGTTTTATATGTAAATCTCTTGATACCTTATGTATTTTATTTAATCTATGTATCGTGAATAGGCTTTGATTCAATATTGATGTTGTCTTTGGTTTATTGTTTGTAGGTATGAAAAAACTCTTTAACAAACCCTAGATCTAAGATTTTCATCTTTTAATGAGCAAGCTTTTGACATGGTTTTGTGAGTTTATATTCATTTGCATCTTAGCTTTTTAGCATTGTGTTGATTTTTAGAATGAATAACTTCTAGTATTTAATACAATAAAGACCGCGATAACGCTTGACAAACGGTGTTGTCAGGGTGTATGATAATATTGATGAAGAACTTTGTTCACATAGGTTTGGCAACTTAGTCGAATGCATATTATTCATGTGTATGTATTTTGATCATGGTGTTATATATGAATTAATCAATTATTTTAATATGGATGTTATAGTAATATTTGTTGGATTGAGATGCCAGAAATTGATTTAGGTTTAACATTCACGTTAGTTTTACATACTTTGTATTGATTGGTAATGTGCGAGAGCAATTATCAACCGGTACAAAAACACTCACAACATACAGGGACCGAGAGGATATGTAAGTTGTGAGTGATATATGGTGATATTATATGAACGAGTGATTTGTGTATAAAATGATCAGAAGAATGCATATGTTATCGATTGATCTCTATTGAGTTTCTCCTTTCCAAAGAATGTGTTATCTATTTGTTCATATGTTTTTCTTTTTACATGTTACTACTTTTAAACCAAAAATATCATACAAGCTTAGAAACGTAGAAACTGTTGAACAACGCTTTTTCCCTCCACTGATCCTTGTGGATACGACAACCTTTGGGAATTATTTCAATCTTAAACATTTGTTTTCCTCTTTAACGCAATCAACAAATTTGCGTCGTTGTTGGGGATTTGTGTTTCGATATAAAATGCATTGCATTGTGTCGCTCCCCAGATTTCCATCCTGGTACAAACGCGAAAGTGGCGCGAAAAAAGAATAGAGTCGCCAGCCAGGCATTTTTATTCCGAAGGAACGGGAATGGTAATGCTGCACAAACCGGAAGAAAGAAGAGGAAGGACACGGATCCTGCGAACCAAAGAGACTGAGTTCGGGAGTCGGTTACGACCTGGGAAGGTATTAGCACCCAGATCGTCTGCCGTACCCGACGGGATCCACGCTTGCAAAGAAATCTGTTTCAAAGGGTGAAGAAATGAAAACTGCTGCAAAAAGAAAGGAACTGGAACTAAAAAAGGAAAAAGAAAAGGGAATTGAAAAAGAAAAGAAAAGGAAAAATGTAGGGAAAATAAAGATTGTGCTCGAACGGGCCCTACCCCGCTGCCTACGTACCTCATCTGGACAATGAGGATCAGAGTCGCCGTAGTTCCCCTAACTAGGGGGGAAAAAGAAATTGCTTGTGTCTTAAGGCCTGAACTGCCTATGTCAATGCTCAGGTGTTGCAGGCTCGGATGACGAGTGCGTAACCGTCTTGCAAAATGACAAGTAGGAGCAAGTTCACGTACGAAGCGAAGGAGATGAGAAAAGAATTCCCGAAGGAAAGACGCTTATTGTTTGTTTGTGTTTTTAGAAGCTTTTAAGAGTGTGTCACAAGGAAGTGAACTCAAGCTCTTTTCCATGGAATGTGCACTTGTCACTACATTCCAAGATGGAATAATAGAACAAGCACACTCAAGTAAGGAGAAGATCCCCAAAACTTGAATCCATAGATTAGGGCCTAAGCTCACTAAGTCATTAACTTATTAAGTCTTTTGTATTTACAGTGAAGAAGTGTGTTTTATGATTTTCTTTGTGAAGATGATACCTTGATCAGACTTGTGCATCACAAGATAAGCTTGTACTATCCCAAGATGGGAAGACTACAAGTATCTCATGGGATAAGGCTATTGCTCAAGGTATCACCTCAAACTTTATTAAGTGTTTTTATGGTTTTGAGATGAGAAGAGAAAAGAAACCAAAAGGATCACAAAGGTAAAAGTCTAATAGGGGACTAAAGAATCTTAAGTGTTGTCATGCATGGATATCCTAGGTTAGTGAGGTTTACTATCCTAAAGAAGAAAGAAAGAAGAAGAGAAGAAGAAGAAATAAGAATAGGAGAGGAGAGAAGTAAGGCCTAAGCCCAACAATCAAAGGTTAGCACAAGTAAGAATAAGAAGGGAAGAGATGAGATTTGGAGATGTGGGAATCACATCCACACCTCTCACCTACCATAGCCCCTGAAAAGGTTAGCAACACAAGCATACAAGTAAAACAAAATGAACATAATGACATGCCAACATCATACAAACAGAAGTGAAGTCATACACACAAATGCTTAATGCAAATGCAAGTCACAAGAATGAGAAAAGAAGCAAACAAGTCAATAGGAAGCAATATGAATCACATGGCAAAACAAAGTAAACTTAAGAAGATGCAAAGCAAAACACATAAAATACAAACTCAAGGCATAATACCAGAACCATATCCAAGTTAAAGAAGTGCTTAAGAAGCAAGAGAGATGAAGAGAAGAGAAGCACAAAGCTAAGCAAACACATTATGGGGAGAAAGAAGCAAAGAAGTGAGGTGAATGCTCAAAAGAAAGAAAGAACTTAAAAGGCAAACCAATTACAAAATTTCCAAGACACAAACCCTAAACCAAGATCAGAAAGGTATCAATGCCCTAAAGAGACCCCAAATGAGATGAAGAAGTTGGCACAAGTGCCCTTCTAAGCTAAGGAGAGGACTTATGATCAAAAAGAAGCAAAATGGGACAAGTTAAGAACCAAAATTCAAATCAAATCAACAATGCACCTAAAAATTCCACAACCTTGGACAAGAGGTCTTCAATCATGATATAACAACATGCCAAAAGGATAGGAAGAAATTCAGAAGCTATGCAAGTCAAATGAGGGGTTAAACAACAACTAGGGTTAAGAAACTTCACTTACAAGTCAAGGACCAAAACCAAATGAAAAAGTTCCTAAAAATCAGAACAAAAATCACACATGAAGTACACCTTACTGAGAGTCCAGAGCAAAAAGAACCACTCAAAAATTCAAAATGAGGATCACCAAGGAAAATGGACAAGACAGCATGCACAAAAAGGAATTAAAAAGAATTAATTAAATGAGGGAATTTATTTACACGTGTCAGCATAAAATAAATGACAAATAAAAAATATGATAAATTAAAGAAAACTAAAATGAACATCCATGAATTATTTCATAATTTTTTGACACTTAGAAGTAATTTTAAAAATTAGAAACCAAAATGATATAAAAGAAATAAAAGAAAAGAGAAATAAAATGAGAAGAGGGAGCTGGGGTGCGAATAGAAAGGAAAGACAGTTGAAATCAATTGGGCCTAAAGGAAGGGGGGGTGAAAATATCCATCCAGGCCCACCCAAACTCAGCGCATCATACACTACATGGGGTGGAAATTCACAAAAAATTTGGAAAAAACACTGGCCAATGGATTAAACAGACGCATCATGGACGTTGGTTCATTAAATGATGTGGCAAAACAATTGGATCAGGAGTGAGTGCACATGTTAATAGCATGGGGTGCGAAACAAATGGATTATCAGAAGGAAAATATAAAATGAAATGGCACGTGAGAGAGAGCAAGTTCATTAAATGACGTGGAAGCATATCATGCGTTCAGATGAGAAGATCTAAGGGTCATGGAGTTGTCCTCCTCCTCTGGAAACCCTAACACGCAGCAACCCAGAATCCGGTGACCGGAGCTAGGGCTCCGGCACCGGAAAATGCATAACATGATCAAACATCAACAAAAATAAACCAAAATCTCCAGATTACATAATCAAGCTATCCTGAGTTCAAAAATGGCAATGAAAATCTCAATGGATCAAAGGTTTTTCTGGATCGAAGACAAACAGTTTGAACTATGAAACTTCAGATTCACATATCAAGCTCAATAATGAACCAAATTTGAATCTAAAACCAGCAGAGTGATCAGCATAACAAGTAGATCATAACACACACTTCTATTTTCATTTCTAGATCTGAGAAATTTGAACTCACCTGAACTTGCAGCTCTTGAAATAGCCTGTTAGAAGCCAAGAAAATGATGCCAATCCACTCCAAATGCACTCTAGTTTCAAAATAAATGCAACTAGAGCCTTGATAATTGCTGGATCCGAGAGTTTGAAGCTAGCTGCTCTGAAATGGCAAAGTGCTGGATCTGGAGAATTAGCTTGCACAATGTATGGATTTGTGATCCTGAGCTCTCAAGGATGAAGGATCCGTGGTTGGTTTGTGAAGAGAGCAAGTGTGGAGAAATATTCGAATGAAAATGCAAATTGAGCAAAAACTTGAGAGCTTAGAAATGAGTGAGATTTGGATCCTTCTAAAACCTTAATTCGCTTTTATATGAGGTCATGAGGAAATGCTGAAAGAATGAGAGGCTTTGCACGTGGGAAGAGAGTGTGTGAGAGATTTTGCAAAATTTGAAAATTTGTGGTGAGAGCATGAAACATTCACGCATTGCCTTGCTTCTTGCCCATGTGCATTCACAATCTGACCCTTGATTTCAAACCAAACAGATCCTGGCCATTGGATGAGAGTGTCACACAATTTTCATGAACATGCACTTTTTGCACTTAGGGAATGAAATTCTCATTATGCACAAATTTGGTGTATTTATTGGAGCAAAATGAGCTATTTGCATTTCATTGTAACATTGGAACACTATTTGATTCATACCAACACCCAAAAATGAGATTCATGACTTTTTGCTTTGGTGCACAAATAAAAAAGTTTTGCCCTAGTTTTGCACAAATTTTCGAGGGCCCTATCTTCTTAACCATGAAGGCTATGAAAAAGTACTTGTACTTTTTGAAAATTGGAGGCTCTAATCTCCAACTTTCATGTTTGACTTTGGTCCATTTGAAGAATTTTTCATCAAGTTATGCTCACTTGAAATTTAGGGCAAAAACTTGCTAAAAATGGCATTTTCCATAACCAACTTCACACCAATTTTGCAAAACACCTCAAAACCTCATGATTCTTGATCTTTGAACTTTCCAAACCTCTTTTAACATTATAATAACATCCCTTGTCTAGAAAAATGGGGTTGGACCCCTTGAAATCTCACAGTTGACTTTTCTAAAGCACAGTTGACCAGTTTCTTCATTTACAAGCAACTGAAGAAATGCTTGACTTCCACAAGGAATTTTCTCACCAAATTTCATCCCTAGGACCCTATTAACATGTGAGTGAATTTTCCCAAATGAAATGGCCAAAGTCTTGAGGTTTTCATGCTTGCAACTCAAACCCTAATTTGGGATCATTGTGTAAGAGCTTTGCCCTAACCTAGATTCCCTGATGATCTTCCAACCTTCTGAGCTTTTGTAAATGAACTTGAACTTGTAAATGCAATGTAGACCTCTCACAGAACTTGTACAAATCCATTGGGCCCCTTGTCATAGCTTGTGATTGTAAACACCCCAAATTTGCCCTCACCCATTCACACCATGGCTTGTGATCATTCTCATATGCATAAGTACAATCATGTCATCTCACATCTCATTTTTTATCCACTGCATAGCTTTCAAGGCATCTGCACCTAGGGTTTGTGATCTGAGCAATCCCAAAGCATCTTGAGCCACTCCAAAGGCCACTAATCAACTCAAAGGGGTCCATGTGTGTTCTTATATCATATTTCATCTCCTCAAAGTCAAAAATGCAGAGGAATCACAAGAGCTAGGGTTTGAGTGGATGCAGAGCCAGTTTGAACTGCACAGTTGACTGAAAATTAGGGTTTTGGTTTCAGAGGCCATAACCCCAAATTTTTTGGTCATTCTTGTTTCCATTGATCTCTATATGGTATAGGGAGTATGCATATCAATTTTCATGAAGAAATTCCATGGGGAAGTCATCTGATCAAGAGTTGACTTTTCAGACAAGTCAGTGCAAAATCAGGGCATCTGAGGCCCCCAATGACCCAACCAATGGGTGATCTTCATCATTTTGAGTGTATATGGTCTTTATTTGATCATGGAAGAAGATTGAAGTTCATGAAAATCAAGAATTTAGGGTTTTTGCAAATGTTGACTTTTTGGGCATAGTTGACTTTTCAAGAATGCTTCATTTTAGGTCATTTTTCAAGCCTTGTTTCTTGATCCAAAAATGCTTCAAATGGAAAAACTTTGGTCATGAAAGTTGTAGATCTCATCTTTCCCTTTTCAAAAAGTACAAGAACATGATCAAACTCTTCTTGGATCAAAAGTTATGGCAATGCAAAGTTGGCTAAAATCACTAAAATTCAAGTTATGCACCAAATGGAAATTTTGCAAAGTCTTGAACCAAAGCCAAATGCAGCCTCTAATTCATTTCAAACTAGCACACAAACATTCTCTAAGTCCTAAAAATCAGATTTGAACTAAGAATGCCATGGTTTTATGTTTGGTTAGGCAAAAGAATCACATGTGAACCATAAAGCCACAAGTTGCAAAACTCATGATCACATCTCACCAACTTGATGCATTGGCTGCTGGACCAAACTAGCTTCATACACACATCATGCTGCGCAGCCCCATGCCCATTGTACTTAGCTAGAGTTTAGCCCATGCCCTCTCTTACAAGAAGTGGACTTTTTGCAAAAGTTGCCTTACCAATCAATAAAGGGCATGTCTTGTCAACTGACCAATGAGAGAGAATTATGTGGACAGTTTGCAAGCTAAACATAACCCTAAACAAGGCTGAAACCAACTCATTCAACACATTCACAAAAACACTCTCATTTTGCAAGTTGCTTCGAATCTCTCTGTCCAGTTTGCAAACACTCAAGCCATCTTCACCAATCATCTCACCTCACTCCATAGATCACCCAGCAACTAAGAACCAAGCCTGAAACAGCCTGAACATCTCACTGCCATTTCTCACTTCATTTTGCAGTTTCAATCGAATCTCCTTCCACAAACCACAAACACACAAACAAACACTCCAGACCTTCTTCATTCATCCTCAGGATCACAAACAACCATTCATCATGACCTGAAACCTCCAGAAACACCATTGCCATTTTTGATCAAGCTGAAGCAGTTCCTTTCGAAACTCATCATCAAGCCAACTTAAACTCCATTTGAGCATTCAAACATCATCAAGGGGTTCTAAGGAGTAGATTGCACAAGGAGAGGTGGCCAGAAAGTTCCTAAACTGAAAGCTCCAAATCTCAGGTAGCTCGAAAATAATTTTTTCCAGAAATCATTTTTCTTGTTACAAACTTGTTCTATGTGATTCACTGATCATCCTGATGTTCTTAGTTTTTGAAATGGTTTTGATTTGAGAGTTTAATTTGTCTCTGAAGCTTGCGTGCCCTAGTTTTTCTTTCTTTCGATTCAGCTTGTTTAGGAAGAATAAATTTGTTTTGAGAGAGGGGTTTGACTCGTGAGAGGCTGGAGATCATTTCCCAATTCATAGATTTTGTTTTTGTTACGTTTTGAGAGGTTTTGAGGTTTCTCAGGTGAGAGCTGGCCGGAGAAGACGACCGGAAGTCTTCTCCGGCAGCCTGAAAATGATTAGGGTTAAGTGTAATTAATTAGGGCAAAGTTTAAATGTGAGCCCTTGGATTGTGTTTCCCGCGCGTGTATGAAGGGTCAGGATCATTTCATTAAGTGATAATTGTGTTTTAATATTTAATTAATCAGGGTTAGGTTAGTTTGAATTTGAGCCCTTGGATGACGCGCGTAGTCAACCATCCCCTCCCCAGAATCAATCCCAGCCACCCTTTCATTTGACTTTTATTTATTTTGATTTTTAATTCATTTTCTTTCATTAAAATTGCATAATTAATTTAAAATAGCAAAAATGTTTTAAAAATTATGAAACTTTTTGTCAAGAGTTTCACTAATTTTTAAAACCCAAAAATATTTTTAGTTTTATTTTTATCATTAAAAAAGTATTTTTAAATATTTAAAAGATTATTTTTAATTGATTAATGAGAATTAATTAATTAAAAATACTTTTAGGTATTTAAAAATTACAAAAAAATTCATGAAATGTTCTAAGACATTTAGAAACATTGTCCAACCTTCAAACCAAATTTCTTTTTTGATCTTGATGCATTTTAAGAATTTTTCATTGAATTAAATCATTTTTTATGCATTATTTTGATCACAAATTCAAAAATTCATTTCTGCCAATTGGTGAAGGTTGAGACATTGATTCTTCTTGCTTTGTTTTGTGTTTTGCATGTAGTTCCTAGGATAAAAAGGCCATGAATTGTTCTTGCATTTTCAAATTGTTTGGCATTTGTTTTGTTAAGAACCCTAAAAAACCCTAATAACTTAGAAAAATCATATCTTGAGTTTGGTTGAGAGTTGAGAGCTCCCCTTTGGGCAGTGGTTCATCATAGGCCTAGGGTTTCTTTGGGTGCCATTTTCCATTTTTACTTTAGGGTTTTGCTTCTGTTTTTGGTTTGTGTTTGATGTTTGATCCATAAACCCTAATTTGGGCTTCCATTTGCATCCTTCTTACATTCTCTTGCATAACATGACTTGTCATTGCATTTTGTGCATTCTTATGATCCATTTGACATCTTAAGACATATAGGAAGCATCTTTGATCATTGCATCTCATATTTGCCATGTCATTTGTCTTGTATGATTCATAACTTTTCATGTTTGTTCATGCTCCTTAACTTGCATCATTTGCATTCATGATCTTGTATGAACATCCCCATTGTCTTGCCTCATGTTTGCAGCACCTCATATCATCATAATCATCATCAACATGCTTCTGGTTTTGCTTAGCATCATATCATTTCATCTCATCTTGCATTGCATTGCATTTTCTTTCTAACATTGCAGGTGGTAAGTAAACTTGAGAAGTGGATTTGCCTTCACTTCTCATGCCTTTTCTTTTCATCTCCCTTGCATCCATTGCTGCATTCTTATATGTGTTTGAGTTTGAGCTTGCTCATTCTTCTTCCTCCCACTTTCTTTCTTCAAGTGACTTGACTTCTTGAATGAAGCAAGTCACTTTGCTTCTCTTGATCCTGTTCATCTGCTTCCTGGTGGCTCCTTTGAAGATTTCTCTTGAAAACCTCACAAACCTTAGGACCAACCAAGCATGACAATGAATTAGGGTTTTGATTAGTCTCCCCTCATAGTTTTACCTTTGTGTCTCTCTTTGAGTCTTCTCTTCTCACCTCATAATCAGGGACTAAACCCTAAAGGCTTTAAGACTTTGTGATTAAGCTTATGCCTGCATCCTTCTCTTAGGATGGAGTGTATAACTTTAATCCTAAGTCTTGAACCCTCAAGGTGTTTAAATCTCTTAATCAATTCACTTAATAAATATCAAGACATTACACTTGTAACTTGGGCCTTGCATTAGGGTTCTAATTCTTCCTTAAGTGGTTAAGAAGGACTAACCCTAGTGTTAATGGACAAGTCCTCCTCAAGTTGTCTTACAAATCATAAAACTCACTTCATCATCATATCATTAATCTAAAATCCACTTAATAAAGGCTTGTTTTGTCATGGGATTAATCCCTAATCATGGATTAAGTTGAGGAGTCTTCCTCAGCTTAAACATTCTCATCTATTATCCTTCTTTTAGGATGGTGTAATGGGTCTGTTTAATCCTTGATTATGGCTTAACCTCATTACTCAACACTAAACAAAAACCACAAAAACATTTAAATAATCACAAGTAGGTTAATGATCTTAATCCTACATCAAAGGTGATTAAGTGTGAGAATCTGACTTCACACTTAAGGTACTCTCATTACCCCTAATCAGAGGGAGGATGTGATGAGTTTACTAAATCCATTGGTTTAGACTTAAGCTCATTTCCTTATGACAAACCTTCAAAAGCAATAAAAGACTGAAAACTCAAAAAAAACAAACAATAATCGTCTCCTTCGGGATTCTTTTCTCATCATCTTCACTCATAACCGAGAACTTGCTTCTTCCGTCTAATGCAAGACAGTTTGCACCTGAGCCAGACAGGTCATACACTTGAGCATAGGCAAGTAAGCAGTTCACAAGTCAATTCATCTTTCAGTCTCTTTGGGTCGAACTACGGTGTTCTGACTTCCTCATTGCACGAGAGGATACGTAGGCATAACTTAACAGTTATCGAACAAAAGTCTCTGTATATTCCCCCTCTTTTCAGCTTCATTCTTTAGCCTCATGGTCATGAGCATTTCATTCCAGTTCCCACACTGACACTGTACATTTATACACATCACATTTCTTTACACTGACACCTGTACATATTGCCTTCCAGCTCTTTTACACACAGATTGCACTGACACTACCCCTTTAAAACACAAATCTTTCAAGCGTGGATCCCGTCGAGTACGGCGGACAATCTGGGTGCTAATACCTTCCCAGGTTGTAACCAACCCCCTTTCTCAGTCTCTCTGGTTCGCAACCGTCTTATCCATCTCTTTCTAGGCTTATGCAGCATTGCCTTTCCTCCGGGATAAAAATGCCTAGCTGGCGACTCTTTTCATCTCCAGTGAGTTCACGGCTGTGTGTTCTCACTGTTCCCTTCGCCGACCGTTCGCGTCTGTACCTTCATATGACCCGGTGTCATTTGTCGGGAGCGACAGCTTGGATAGCCTTGACTTTATCAGGGTCAACTTCAATCCCTTTTTCGCTTACAATAAAGCCCAGCAGCTTACCAGACCGCACCCCGAATGTGCATTTGTTGGGGTTCAACTTCAGCTGGTACTTCCTCAGGCGCTTGAATAATTTGAGCAGATTCACCAGGTGGTCTTCCTCTGTAAGGGACTTGGCGATCATATCATCCACATAACATTCTATTTCCTTGTGGATCATATCATGGAATAATGTCACCATGGCCCGTTGATACGTTGCACCAGCATTCTTGAGCCCAAATGGCATTACTTTGTAACAGAACGTGCCCCAAGGTGTGATGAATGTTGTCTTCTCCATGTCTTCAGGTGACATCTTGATCTGATTGTATCCTGAAAATCCGTCCATGAAGGAGAATACCGAGAACTGAGCCGTGTTATCCACCAATACATCAATGTGAGGTAATGGGAAGTCATCTTTCGGGCTGGCTCTGTTCAGATCCCGGTAGTCAACACACATTCTTACTTTGCCGTCCTTCTTAGGCACAGGTACTATGTTAGCAACCCACGGCGGGTAGCTAGTCACAGCAAGGAACCCGGCGTCCCATTGCTTTTGTACCTCTTCCTTGATTTTCATAGCCATGTCCGGGCGAGTTCGGCGCAACTTCTGTTTGACCGGCGGGCATTCTTCTCTCAGAGGCAGCTTGTGCACAACTATATCGGTATCCAACCCTAGCATATCTTAATACGACCAAGCAAACACATCAACATACTCTTGAAGCAGATCTATCAGCTGTCTCTTCACTGAGTCTTGCAGGCGGACCCCGATTTTGACTTCTTTCACGTCTTCGTCAGTACCAAGATTAATCACTTCAACCTCCTCCTGGTGAGGAGTAATAACCTTCTCGTCTTGCCTCAACAATCTGGCTAGCTCTTCAGGAAGCTCATATTCTTCATCAACCCCTTCATCAGCTTGATTGATTGGATTGTCAAAGTCATACGATGTCATAGCCGTGCTGTTGTCGGTGCTGTCTGGAGGGCACTCTCTGCAAGGGTTAAGTTGGTTCATTTTAGTGATTGATTTTAATCTTGCTTTAGAAAAAAGTGAAATGAAGTTATCATTTTGAAAACACCGCCATTTATTTTTGTACAAAAAGAAAAATGGAAAAACAGTGAGCAGAAAAGAAAAAGACTCGTTTGCAAAAAGATGTCTGATATTTCATAAAATACAATTGCATAAGTACAGATGCCTTTCTCTAAAAATAACAAGAAAAAAAAAAAAAAAACACACATGCTTACAGGGAATCTGATTATTCTCGAAAGTACTTAACTCTTATGACGGAATCCAGTAAGGGATACCTCGGGACCTTTTGTACGTTTCCTTACCTTTGCAGGATTGCAGGTATCCAGAACGCAACCTGGGGCATGCAGGTTATGTCTCAGCAAGTAGGCGAATCATTATCAACTCGGTCTATCTTCCACATGGCACTAGAAGGTGCCCATTTCCCCAGCGGAGCTGCCAAATCAGCTTACACTCAATCTCAGCATCCGAAATGCTCTATCCCCAGCTGAGTTGCTCCCCATTGCTTTCCCCAGCAAAGTTGCCAAATCAACTAACAGGTTTAACACTCAGGGTGTTTTCTCGCCAGCCGAGTTGCCTCTCGTTACTCTCCCCCAGCTGAGTTATCAACAGCATTCCCCAGCTGTAGTGCCAACCATTCTTCCTCAACAGGATGCAGAAATCAGGGAATCATCTCCCCACAGAATCCCCAGCTTCTATTCAGAAGAGCAACGCACGAAGAAGTCACAACAGAGTGAAGAAAGCTTCTACAAACCCCAGCTGGGTCCCATATTATAAGGATATGTCAATCAGTGACCTATATCCCCGAGCAGATGCATCATTAGATCTACCAGCGATCTTATCCCCAGCTGGGATGTTCACTTCAAGCAGATCGACCAGAGATCTTCGCAGCAACGGGATCCGAATCCCGGACCCGTGCCCCTTTGCATAATCATAGCATTCGCATCATATTCACCCCCAGAGCGTAGCATTCCGTCTAATACGGAGCATTACGGCAAAAATCAAATGCATAGCATAATCATAAGTCATGTTGTGAATTGAACACTTGTGAATAATAAACCGTTCATCATCACTGTACAGAAATCCCCATCAGAGTCCCAGCAAAAGCAGCTGCCCTCACAAATCACAAACACCAGTATATACACCTTTTGGGCACCCGTCCGTGTCATCTTTCCCCAGTAAAGTCTCCTGAATACTCCTTACAAACAAATCACCCTCATTACAGATACGTCCTGACACCCGTCCGTGTCATATCCCAGCAGAAAGCCAAAGAGGTCCTCTTTGCACTCACATGTACTTGTATATACCCCCTTTTTGACACCCGTTCGTGTCATATCCCCAGCGCAGTCGCTTACACCTTCATCAACCCATATACTTGTTAATATTATACTTTTCTCTCCTGACACTCGTCCGTGTCACTCCCCCCAGCAGATAAACACTCATCTATACAATACAATACTCACTACTCATGGTACGCTTATACAGATACTCGTCCGTATCTTGTATACATCATCACTCATATCCCCACAGATTCGACAGTAACCAGTTGGTACTCGTCCGTACCATCATCTCAGAACATTGCGTCTGGTGTTTGTTTCTACATGATACTTGTCCGTATCATAGTCTTAAGGATGCTCGTCCGCATCTTTAATCCATACACCGTGTCAAACACTTGTGCCTTCTTGAATATAGATACTCGTCCGAGTCTACTATTCCCCAGAAGAGTCCTTTCAGATGCAACACTCATCCGTGTTCCTTGTTAACCAGTTGATACTCGTCCGTATCATCATCTCTGAACATGTGTCAGTCTGTTTCTACATGATACTCGTCCGTATCATAGCCTTAAGGATGCTCGTCCGCATCTTTAATCTATACACGATACCAAACACTTATACCTTTTGTTTCTTGGATGTAAACGCTCGTCCGTGTTTACTACTCCCCAGTAGATCACCAACAAATTTTCTTTTTTTCTAACACTCATCCTGTGTTATGATACCTCTGAGAGCAGCCGTACCCTGCTGAGTGGTCGTCCTCCACTTCTTGATGGTCGTCCTCCATCATGCTCATCCGATGGCCGTCCCCATCGTTGATTTTAGCAGCCGTCCCCTGCTAGGTGGTCGTCCTCCACCTTTTGATGATCGTCCTTCATCACTTTATCCAATGGCCGTCCCCATTGTTGATTTTTGGTTATCTAACACCCGTCCTGTGTTATGACAAACCTCGAGAGCAGCCGTCCCCTGCTGAGTGGTCGTCCTCCACTTCTTGATGGTCGTCCTCCATCTTGCTCGTCCGATGGCCGTCCCCATCGTTGACCTTATCTATCCGATGGCCGTCCCCATCGTTGATATTTTCGGCAGCCGTACCCTGCCAGGTGGTCGTCCTCCACCTTTGATGGCCGTCCCCATCATATTTTCTTTCCCAACAGAGCAGCCGTCCCCTGCTAGGTGATCGTCCTTCACCTTTGATGGCCGTACCCCATCATCTGTTTATTTCATTTATTCTTTAACCCGATGGCCGTCCCCGTCGTGGTCCTTTGTTTTTTTTAGCCCGATGGCCGTCCCCATCATTGGTTACTTTACCTTTATGAACTCGATGGCCGTCCCCGTCATGTTTCATTAATCCTCAGAAATTTTTCAGTTTTATCATGATGGCCGTCCCCATCATGATTTTATTTTCCCCAGCTAGTCGGCCGTCCCCGTCTTAGCTTTACTTGTTTTTCCCCAGCTAGTCGGCCGTCCCCGTCTTAGCTTTACTTTTTATCCCCAGCATGTCGGCCGTCCCCGTCATTGCTTTATTTCCTGCACTTTACCAGCATGTCGGCCGTCCCCGTCATTGCTCTTTACCCAGCAGTCGTCCTCTGCTCGACGGTCGTCCTCCGTCGCCCACACCTTACAATACACTTTATTTTTCATTTACAATCTATATCCCTTTTCTTCTTCATTCTGTGAGTGCAAATTTTGGACTGTCTTTGATATTCAACCACAAGTTATCTTGTTTGGCCTGTTAAGCCGTCGCTTACAACCTGCACAGCTAACTCATGTTTGAATAGGGGCAGCTGTAAACACCCCAAATTTGCCCTCACCCATTCACACCATGGCTTGTGATCATTCTCATATGCATAAGTACAATCATGTCATCTCACATCTCATTTTTTATCCACTGCATAGCTTTCAAGGCATCTGCACCTAGGGTTTGTGATCTGAGCAATCCCAAAGCATCTTGAGCCACTCCAAAGGCCACTAATCAACTCAAAGGGGTCCATGTGTGTTCTTATATCATATTTCATCTCCTCAAAGTCAAAAATGCAGAGGAATCACAAGAGCTAGGGTTTGAGTGGATGCAGAGCCAGTTTGAACTGCACAGTTGACTGAAAATTAGGGTTTTGGTTTCAGAGGCCATAACCCCAAATTTTTTGGTCATTCTTGTTTCCATTGATCTCTATATGGTATAGGGAGTATGCATATCAATTTTCATGAAGAAATTCCATGGGGAAGTCATCTGATCAAGAGTTGACTTTTCAGACAAGTCAGTGCAAAATCAGGGCATCTGAGGCCCCCAATGACCCAACCAATGGGTGATCTTCATCATTTTGAGTGTATATGGTCTTTATTTGATCATGGAAGAAGATTGAAGTTCATGAAAATCAAGAATTTAGGGTTTTTGCAAATGTTGACTTTTTGGGCATAGTTGACTTTTCAAGAATGCTTCATTTTAGGTCATTTTTCAAGCCTTGTTTCTTGATCCAAAAATGCTTCAAATGGAAAAACTTTGGTCATGAAAGTTGTAGATCTCATCTTTCCCTTTTCAAAAAGTACAAGAACATGATCAAACTCTTCTTGGATCAAAAGTTATGGCAATGCAAAGTTGGCTAAAATCACTAAAATTCAAGTTATGCACCAAATGGAAATTTTGCAAAGTCTTGAACCAAAGCCAAATGCAGCCTCTAATTCATTTCAAACTAGCACACAAACATTCTCTAAGTCCTAAAAATCAGATTTGAACTAAGAATGCCATGGTTTTATGTTTGGTTAGGCAAAAGAATCACATGTGAACCATAAAGCCACAAGTTGCAAAACTCATGATCACATCTCACCAACTTGATGCATTGGCTGCTGGACCAAACTAGCTTCATACACACATCATGCTGCGCAGCCCCATGCCCATTGTACTTAGCTAGAGTTTAGCCCATGCCCTCTCTTACAAGAAGTGGACTTTTTGCAAAAGTTGCCTTACCAATCAATAAAGGGCATGTCTTGTCAACTGACCAATGAGAGAGAATTATGTGGACAGTTTGCAAGCTAAACATAACCCTAAACAAGGCTGAAACCAACTCATTCAACACATTCACAAAAACACTCTCATTTTGCAAGTTGCTTCGAATCTCTCTGTCCAGTTTGCAAACACTCAAGCCATCTTCACCAATCATCTCACCTCACTCCATAGATCACCCAGCAACTAAGAACCAAGCCTGAAACAGCCTGAACATCTCACTGCCATTTCTCACTTCATTTTGCAGTTTCAATCGAATCTCCTTCCACAAACCACAAACACACAAACAAACACTCCAGACCTTCTTCATTCATCCTCAGGATCACAAACAACCATTCATCATGACCTGAAACCTCCAGAAACACCATTGCCATTTTTGATCAAGCTGAAGCAGTTCCTTTCGAAACTCATCATCAAGCCAACTTAAACTCCATTTGAGCATTCAAACATCATCAAGGGGTTCTAAGGAGTAGATTGCACAAGGAGAGGTGGCCAGAAAGTTCCTAAACTGAAAGCTCCAAATCTCAGGTAGCTCGAAAATAATTTTTTCCAGAAATCATTTTTCTTGTTACAAACTTGTTCTATGTGATTCACTGATCATCCTGATGTTCTTAGTTTTTGAAATGGTTTTGATTTGAGAGTTTAATTTGTCTCTGAAGCTTGCGTGCCCTAGTTTTTCTTTCTTTCGATTCAGCTTGTTTAGGAAGAATAAATTTGTTTTGAGAGAGGGGTTTGACTCGTGAGAGGCTGGAGATCATTTCCCAATTCATAGATTTTGTTTTTGTTACGTTTTGAGAGGTTTTGAGGTTTCTCAGGTGAGAGCTGGCCGGAGAAGACGACCGGAAGTCTTCTCCGGCAGCCTGAAAATGATTAGGGTTAAGTGTAATTAATTAGGGCAAAGTTTAAATGTGAGCCCTTGGATTGTGTTTCCCGCGCGTGTATGAAGGGTCAGGATCATTTCATTAAGTGATAATTGTGTTTTAATATTTAATTAATCAGGGTTAGGTTAGTTTGAATTTGAGCCCTTGGATGACGCGCGTAGTCAACCATCCCCTCCCCAGAATCAATCCCAGCCACCCTTTCATTTGACTTTTATTTATTTTGATTTTTAATTCATTTTCTTTCATTAAAATTGCATAATTAATTTAAAATAGCAAAAATGTTTTAAAAATTATGAAACTTTTTGTCAAGAGTTTCACTAATTTTTAAAACCCAAAAATATTTTTAGTTTTATTTTTATCATTAAAAAAGTATTTTTAAATATTTAAAAGATTATTTTTAATTGATTAATGAGAATTAATTAATTAAAAATACTTTTAGGTATTTAAAAATTACAAAAAAATTCATGAAATGTTCTAAGACATTTAGAAACATTTTCCAACCTTCAAACCAAATTTCTTTTTTGATCTTGATGCATTTTAAGAATTTTTCATTGAATTAAATCATTTTTTATGCATTATTTTGATCACAAATTCAAAAATTCATTTCTGCCAATTGGTGAAGGTTGAGACATTGATTCT
Source organism: Lathyrus aphaca (assembly GCA_963966055.1). Taxonomy (NCBI): domain Eukaryota; kingdom Viridiplantae; phylum Streptophyta; class Magnoliopsida; order Fabales; family Fabaceae; genus Lathyrus; species Lathyrus aphaca. The sequence goes on from OZ014519.1 coordinate 187,636,086, forward strand.
TCTTGCTTTGTTTTGTGTTTTGCATGTAGTTCCTAGGATAAAAAGGCCATGAATTGTTCTTGCATTTTCAAATTGTTTGGCATTTGTTTTGTTAAGAACCCTAAAAAACCCTAATAACTTAGAAAAATCATATCTTGAGTTTGGTTGAGAGTTGAGAGCTCCCCTTTGGGCAGTGGTTCATCATAGGCCTAGGGTTTCTTTGGGTGCCATTTTCCATTTTTACTTTAGGGTTTTGCTTCTGTTTTTGGTTTGTGTTTGATGTTTGATCCATAAACCCTAATTTGGGCTTCCATTTGCATCCTTCTTACATTCTCTTGCATAACATGACTTGTCATTGCATTTTGTGCATTCTTATGATCCATTTGACATCTTAAGACATATAGGAAGCATCTTTGATCATTGCATCTCATATTTGCCATGTCATTTGTCTTGTATGATTCATAACTTTTCATGTTTGTTCATGCTCCTTAACTTGCATCATTTGCATTCATGATCTTGTATGAACATCCCCATTGTCTTGCCTCATGTTTGCAGCACCTCATATCATCATAATCATCATCAACATGCTTCTGGTTTTGCTTAGCATCATATCATTTCATCTCATCTTGCATTGCATTGCATTTTCTTTCTAACATTGCAGGTGGTAAGTAAACTTGAGAAGTGGATTTGCCTTCACTTCTCATGCCTTTTCTTTTCATCTCCCTTGCATCCATTGCTGCATTCTTATATGTGTTTGAGTTTGATCTTGCTCATTCTTCTTCCTCCCACTTTCTTTCTTCAAGTGACTTGACTTCTTGAATGAAGCAAGTCACTTTGCTTCTCTTGATCCTGTTCATCTGCTTCCTGGTGGCTCCTTTGAAGATTTCTCTTGAAAACCTCACAAACCTTAGGACCAACCAAGCATGACAATGAATTAGGGTTTTGATTAGTCTCCCCTCATAGTTTTACCTTTGTGTCTCTCTTTGAGTCTTCTCTTCTCACCTCATAATCAGGGACTAAACCCTAAAGGCTTTAAGACTTTGTGATTAAGCTTATGCCTGCATCCTTCTCTTAGGATGGAGTGTATAACTTTAATCCTAAGTCTTGAACCCTCAAGGTGTTTAAATCTCTTAATCAATTCACTTAATAAATATCAAGACATTACACTTGTAACTTGGGCCTTGCATTAGGGTTCTAATTCTTCCTTAAGTGGTTAAGAAGGACTAACCCTAGTGTTAATGGACAAGTCCTCCTCAAGTTGTCTTACAAATCATAAAACTCACTTCATCATCATATCATTAATCTAAAATCCACTTAATAAAGGCTTGTTTTGTCATGGGATTAATCCCTAATCATGGATTAAGTTGAGGAGTCTTCCTCAGCTTAAACATTCTCATCTATTATCCTTCTTTTAGGATGGTGTAATGGGTCTGTTTAATCCTTGATTATGGCTTAACCTCATTACTCAACACTAAACAAAAACCACAAAAACATTTAAATAATCACAAGTAGGTTAATGATCTTAATCCTACATCAAAGGTGATTAAGTGTGAGAATCTGACTTCACACTTAAGGTACTCTCATTACCCCTAATCAGAGGGAGGATGTGATGAGTTTACTAAATCCATTGGTTTAGACTTAAGCTCATTTCCTTATGACAAACCTTCAAAAGCAATAAAAGACTGAAAACTCAAAAAAAAAAAACAATAATCGTCTCCTCCGGGATTCTTTTCTCATCATCTTCACTCATAACCGAGAACTTGCTTCTTCCGTCTAATGCAAGACAGTTTGCACCTGAGCCAGACAGGTCATACACTTGAGCATAGGCAAGTAAGCAGTTCACAAGTCAATTCATCTTTCAGTCTCTTTGGGTCGAACTACGGTGTTCTGACTTCCTCATTGCACGAGAGGATACGTAGGCATAACTTAACAGTTATCGAACAAAAGTCTCTGTATATTCCCCCTCTTTTCAGCTTCATTCTTTAGCCTCATGGTCATGAGCATTTCATTCCAGTTCCCACACTGACACTGTACATTTATACACATCACATTTCTTTACACTGACACCTGTACATATTGCCTTCCAGCTCTTTTACACACAGATTGCACTGACACTACCCCTTTAAAACACAAATCTTTCAAGCGTGGATCCCGTCGAGTACGGCGGACAATCTGGGTGCTAATACCTTCCCAGGTTGTAACCAACCCCCTTTCTCAGTCTCTCTGGTTCGCAACCGTCTTATCCATCTCTTTCTAGGCTTATGCAGCATTGCCTTTCCTCCGGGATAAAAATGCCTAGCTGGCGACTCTTTTCATCTCCAGTGAGTTCACGGCTGTGTGTTCTCACTGTTCCCTTCGCCGACCGTTCGCGTCTGTACCTTCATATGACCCGGTGTCATTTGTCGGGAGCGACAGTGATGATTCAAGAACCTCCACAGATGATCATATGCCTAATGTTAGGTCATGAGAAATGTTATGCCTCATCTTTCCATGCTAGGATGCCAAGAATATGATATGTTCATGATGAATATGATGTGATATGATGCTTAAAAATGAGAGGTCAAATTTGGGGTGTTACAGATTATTTCTATGTTTTTAAGCTTTGTACATATTTGATTATATTGTATATACTTGTTTTCGTTCATGTTTACTCAAGTGTTTGTTAGGGATACCTGTTGGTGGAGGAACATTAGCAATGTCCGGAAGCAAAAACCACTAGCCACACCAAAGGAAGCACTGAGCGGGAACATCTGTTTGTATTTCTTTCACCTAGTAGTATGGTCAGTATTAGTTGAGAATGGATGGTAAAATTTAGAAAAAGGACTATGTTTTTGTGGCCGCTTAGCACGTGATATTCCGCGCTTAGCACGCTCTACTGGACACGGAAAAATATATTTTCCACTTATCCATTTTCACCCTAGTTACTATTTTTTTTAAATGAAGATTCTCCCAAGTTGGATGGTAATGATAGGAATTTTAATTTTATGGATGCAATCATGGTACATGGTTTTTCTTTTTAGAATGTTAGAATGAATTAGAATCTAGTGCTTTGTGAAAATATCCTCAAACATTCAATTTTTGTTTCATTTTGTATCTTAGTTGAATGATTGTTTAACTTAGGGTCCAAAACCACAAATTGTGAGAAACCTCCATTGTTTACTAAATGCTTGGATGACTGATAATCTTTGTTTGATACATATGATTCATGCTTAATCTTTTGACTACTTTGATTTTGTGGAAGCATTAGAAATGATCAAGGCATTTGTTGATATTGAACACAACCATAACCAAAAGTAACTTACTCGTGAGTAGTGTGACTTTTCTACCCCCCTTTGAGCCTTAATAGATTAGATCCTAATATGGTGATGAATCCTTTCTCATCATTATCAAATTTTGTGGGATTCTAAATTTTTTCTTGAACCTTTGAAAATGTCGTTTTATTGATTTCTTTTCCGAGAGAATGAAATCAAGGTTTGATTAAATGCAAGTTGGGGAGAGTGAAAAGAAATGGTGATAGGTTACTCACAAATTTGAAACTTTTCAAGCGAGCATTAAAAAAGAAAAATTGTGAATATGAATGTGAAAAACAAAAGAAAAAGAATATTTGCTTGAAAAAGAAAAATTGACCATGAATAATGTGCAATAAGGAAGTTTGGAAGGGTAAACAATAATGAAAATAGAAAGTTTTGGATGAACTTATTGTGTAATTCACTTTTATATTGTCTATCTCTCTTGCATTGGCAATTCTGATTCAATGGCCTTAGAAATGTCCCATTTTTGTGAACCTAACCAAGCTACAACCCTTAAAGACCTTAGTGATCTTCTCGCTTCCATGATTTCATTTTGATTGTTACATGAATGTATGAATTGTTTTGTTATTTGCATTGTTTGTCAGATGAGTGAAATTTCCCCACGGTTGTAGAGCACACTTTAATTTCTTCATTCTTATTTTTGAAGAGGAGTGTTAGAGTGATTCAAGCATGATAATTTAGTTGTTATTTGAAACTGTTGCACCCCAAACTTTGCCCTCACAAAGACAATACATTGTGTACTAAGGTATCCAAAGAGGTTCACAAGGTTCACAAGATGTCTCATGAGGTTCACAAGGTTCACAAAGTTCACAATTAGTCAGAAAGTTTGACAATTCCCTCAAACAATGCATCCTCCTAAGCAATGCATCCTAAACTAGGGTTTTGTCTTGCATCAGGCTAAATGGACTTCCAAGGCTTCAAGTTAGCTTCATAACATCCTATATGTGTTCAAGAATCCCCATGTCAAGTTTCAAGGCTTTCCCAAAAGATTTGCTCAGTCAGATGATCAGATAGGGTAGAATCAGTCAAAGTAGTCAAAAAGTCAAACTAAGGTCAACTGTGGTCAAACAAAAGTCAAACTTCATGATTTTTTTTGCCAACATAAAGTATATGAATTAAAATTCATCATTTGATCAAGGTTTGATCATGATTCATCAAGGAGATTTCAGATCATCAAGAATCAGGAGTTTCTAAATTAGGGTTTTCATAGGAAAAGTCAACTGAACTTTGATCAGCCATAACTTTCACATGCTTCATCAAATTTATTCCATACAAAGCTCATTTTGAAGGAAATTGAATTCTCTACAACTTTGTGTCTCACAAGCCAATCCCAAAAATGCTTCATTTGGAAGGTATGAGCTAAGACATTATAGGTCCTTTTAAAAGTCAACAAAAAGTCAACAACTTCCAAAGAGCATAACTTGAGAATGGTAAAAGATATGGACATGAGACCAAAAAGGTTGGTTAGAGGACTCTTTAATATTTCCAAAATGTCCAAGAACACCTTCATAACATTAAAATTGAGGGATTTGTGCCTTTGCAAAGTTGGGAAATATTTGAGAGGTTTATGAAGCAAATGTGGTCTTAAAACCAATTCTTTCCAAATGGGCTTGTAATTTTGTGATCCAATCTTTACCATGACATCATGCACGACCCAATTCTCATTTATTCAGATTTTTATAATTTATTTTATATTTATTTTGATTTTATTCATTAAAAATCAATTTAAATCAAAATAAAATATGGAAATTCAATATTTAAATTTGATTCTTATTCTAGAAGCTCATAAATAACATTAAGATGACTTGATACACTTCCAAATTCGTGAACACCCTTTAGAGCATGAAAAGATTTGATTTTTGTCAAAATTTTGAATGAGATTTCTTCATCATCAAGGCATCCAAAAAGCCTAAAAGACAATCACTTTTTTTGACCTAATTTTATTCATCTATAAGTATATAACATAAGACAAGCATTGGACAGGTTTGAGAGGCAGCCAAGAGTACAAAGTCAGTTTCAAAAATTCAAGAGAAAAGTCAAATTCGGATTTTCGAATTCTATTTCTTTGCAAGTGTTTTAAAGGTTGCAATTCACTCTATGATGGTTACTGAACATGTCTAGACCATTTGCATCATCAAAAATACATTCATATGATCAAACCGAAACTCTTTTTTCTCTCAATTTTTTCGTTTTTTTGATTCCGTCAATTCTTGTATGTTTTGTTGTTTTTATGAGCTAACAAGGTTTGTTTGAATGTATGGAGTGTTTCTAGGCAAGAATCTTGGAGTATCACGACCGAAAATGCAATCGTTCATTGCTAGGGTTTATGCTCTCAATTTGGGGCTTTCTAAAATACCAAATATAAATGAATAATGAAGAAATAAATGAGTTGTACGTGTTGTAAGGATCATGTTGGCATGGTCAATTGGATGAAATTTTACGTGTTTTGTGTAGTTTGAATTTTGCAGGTGTTTATGCGCAAGAAGATTCGCAGGTAAAAAGGCAAGGAATTTCGCAGGAAAACCTGCGAATCCTAAGGTTGAGGATGACTGAGTTTGGCGCGAATTTGATTATTTGAATGAGTGTTTATTTTATATGTTATTATTTGTAATATTTTTAACAGAGGGCGTGGCTAGCCTGGTGGCAAGGACATAGAAGAGTGCAATCAAGAGACCTGGGTTCGATCCCCAGGTTTTGCGTTTTTAATTTTTTTTTTATGATATTCTGCAGGTTATCTATATTATTCATTCTTGCCATGATTTTTCAAGGAACACACGCGCAGCTTAGTTGGTCAAGTGACGTACTTGGGAGGTAAGGGACCTGGGTTCAATTCCCACGTCCTTACTTTTTTATTGTTTTTCTCCTATTTTCTTATTTTAGGTAATTTCTCTTAATATTATTTAATTATTTAAATTAATTTAATAAAACTAAATCTTTTTCTAATTAAATGACCATTAATCAATAAATTTATTTTTAATACTTAATAATCTCTACATTTTTTTTCTATCCTTATTTATGGTATTTTTGTAAATAAAAATTTATTAAAAAACTCTAATTATTTTAATATGGTATGTAATTGTTTTTTTTATTTATTACTAATTTTCTTTATAAATTTATTTACCTTTTTTTTAATTAAATCATAATCCTAATTTTCTCTAACCCTAACCTTAATTTTTTTATTAACTTTAAAATTTAATTTAATTATGTTATAAACTATAATTTAATTATTAATCATGTTGTAAATAATTATTATATTGTTTATTATTATTATAATTATCCTATTTTTAAAACAAAAATTCTTTAAAATTGTTTATTTAACTTAAAAAAATATTCTCTTAAAATTTTATAGTCTTTATATTTGTGCTAACCTCTTTTTCTTATGATTATTATTATTACTAACCCATTTTAATTATTATTTATTTATTATATATTTATCATTCAATTGTTTCTATATTTATGTAATTGCGAAAGCCGTGTAATAGTCGTAGGATTATTCTTGTTTCTATTTTATGCTTATAAATATTTTTATTGCCATGGTTAGTAACTATAAGGAGTGATAACATGTTTGTGATTTAAAATTAATTTAGAATAACTAATTTAATAAGATAAATATATGAATATGAACACTCACACACATAAGTCGATCTTTGATCGCCATCTCACACTTTCTAAAGTTAATCCTCATGTTGCCTAATTCTAAGGTCAAGTAAGGTGTCTTAAGAAAAGTCCCTTCATAAAATATCATCAAGTCCCTTCGAGGTTGCCTACGAAATAATGATCTCTTCCATTCGAAATAAAAAGATGATAAGTCCCTACGAATTGCTAAAGACACCTTACAGTTGCCTAAATACAAATGTCCCTTCATATGTCCCTTACACATCCAAGGTAATGACTACCTATTCCTTAATAATAGGGATAGTCTTACCATTGAAAGAATATATAAGAACAGTAAAGATTTAGCACAGGGTAGGTTCCTCTTAAGTACTTGCTCACTTTTCTTCAAAATACTTCATTACACTTCACATTTCAAACAAATTTTCAAAACAAAGTCTTTGTATACATCCATACGAGGATCATTACAAAGTACTTAGAAAATTTCTAATCACACACTACACTCTTCAAAAATAATTTAAAGTGAGCTAAGTAACTAAGAGCCCATGGATAACCATGGATATAAAGGGTGCTAACACCTTCCCTTTGTATAACCTACCCCCCGAACTCAAAATCTTTTTAAGGTCTTTCCTGTTCTTATATGCCCTTTCCTTTTGGATAAAATAAAAGTCGATGGCGACTCTTGCTATCCGCAACATTTATAGAAAAGTCAGTTCTCCCACCGTGTTACAGAACTGGCGACTCTGCTGGGGACAATATTAAAGAGGGGTGCCCTTAGGAATTAGATCACTTTAAACTTGCTTGCTTTGTTTGCTTTACTTTACTTGTTGGGTGCTCTTATGTGTGAAAGATCCTAACCCGGATCTAGTGTACCTTAGGTAAATGGCAATAGACCAAGGAAACTGTACGGCGTATACCGATATGGTTGATCTGGTGGCCATAGTTAGTGTGACTTCTTGGTTGGTGCTTATGTTCCTTAAGCAAGCTGAGGATAATATGAGGCTGCCATATGTTGTCAATACACTAACTAACTTTTAGAACCCTAGTCATCCCATCTTGGCCTTTAGAAAGTAGTGAGATAACCGGCTTTCGTGAAGACTAAAGTTGGTTGATACTCGATGCTACACTCATTGAGATCCTAAACTTGGAGGGTTTTGGTTGGCAAGTAAGTTGCCTACTGAACAACCACCCTTGTGAAGGATCAATGATATTGACATCCCTTAGAACCTGGTTACTTTTGTAGGATAGGATGAACCAACTAAACTTCAAGGGAGGGTACTTACCTTTAAAACCTCATGCAAGCCTTCAAACCTAGGGCTATTGTGTGACTTGTTTGTGTGTGCCACATGTTTGTGATTGAGCATAACATCATAACATCATCATACATCATAAGTATAACATTTTCACTAACCATTTCAAGGACCAAAGGATTTATCTTTGTTCTTTGTTGCAGGTCATGGCTTCTGCTCGTAGGAATACTATCCGGATCAACTTTGTAGGAGTACCTCTTAAGCTTAAGGAATTGGTCTCTCAAGTTTCTGAAAATTCCCAGTTCATCAAGAGGCATGGTTACCTGCTGGATCTAGTCACTTCAGGGTTCAATGAAGACATGATGAGTGTTTTCATCTTTATCTTTGTTGTAAGCCCAAAAGGCAAACCAGTTTATTGATTACTAATAAAAGTTTACTTTCTATTTGTTTAAACAAATTTAAATCCTGCGGTCCTTGAAAACATTGCATACGCATTTACATACCATATCATTGCATCACAGGTTTCTTATGTACATGTATCTTATCTTCTCGCTGTTTATTTCAGCAGAAATGGCTCTTGAACAGACTGTCAAAGATCTCCAGGCTCAGAATGCACAATTCCAAGAGTTGATTCTGAATTTGTCCAAGGGACAAGATGAGTTGAAGACACTGCTGGCTAAGAAGAAGAAGACTAAAAGATCAGGAGGCCTTATCAATCTGGGAAGAAGGTTCATGGGTCCTATCAAGGTTAAGGAACAGATCGAGGATTCTGAGTCTGAAAATTATGAGAAAGAGGGAGGTAGTCTTCATGATACTGTGGGAGATTCTGATTCTGAAGCAAATTATTATCATGACCCTGCTAGTGAAGATAAGTACAAGATGTTGGTAGACAGAATGAATGCTATGGAGCTACAAAAATCTTTTGGGCTTGATTTTGAAGATCTGAGTTTAGTATTTGGAGTGGTTATACCTATTGGCTTCAAGGTTCCTACTTTTGTGGTGTACGATGGTGTTTCATGTCCTAAGTTGCATCTAAGATCCTATGTCCGGAGAATTCAACCACATACTGCTGATAAGAAGTTATGAATTCATTTTTTCCAAGAGAGCTTGTCTGGAGCTCAATTGGAATGGTACTATCAACTGGAAAGTGTCAATATTCGTGACTGGAATGATCTTGCTGAGGCCTTCTACAGGAAATACCAATATAATGCTGATTTAGCACCTACTCGCATGCAACTGCAAAGCATGTCAATGGGTTCTAAGGAGAATTTCAAGGAGTATGCCCAGAAATGGAGAGACCTGGCTGGCAGAGTTCAACCTCCTCTGACTGACAGGGAGCTAGTGGATATGTTTATGAGTACGCTGAATGGTCCTTTCTATAGTCACCTCATTAGAAGCTCATCATCTGGTTTCACCGAGATGATAATGACCGGAGAACGTGTGGAGAGTGGTATAAGAAGTGGTAAGATATAGGTGGGTGCCTCTTCATGAAGCACTGCTAAGAAGCCCCCTAGTGGAAAGAAGGAGTCTAATGTTGTGTATGGTCAACATAGTCGTAGTAGGAGTCACCAATCTGTGGGAGCAGTCCACATTTCCAATCCTACTCCTGCAACACCAGAGCCACCACAAAACCATCAACAGAAGCCTAGAAGACAATTCACCAAGATCAACATGTCACTGGCCCAAGCCTTGTAACACATGTTGAAAGGGGAACTCATTACTTTGAAGGACCTTCCTCAGAATCCTAATACTTCCTCTCCTCGATACAATCCTAATGCACGATGTGCCTATCATTCTAATTGTCCGGGACATGACACCAACAACTGCTGGGTGTTGAAAAACAAGATTCAAGATATGATTGAAGCTGAGGAGATTGAATTTGACCCTCCTGGGACTCCAAATGTGATTACTGCTCCCATGCCCAATCATGAGAAGACTGTTAATGCTATTGATGAAGTTTCATATGTTTCCTCAGTAGCAGATGTGACTACTCCCCTATCCATTATCAAGAAACTGGTGCAGGCTGGATTTTTCCCAGGTTGTAATGAAGACTGTTTTTATTGTGCCTACAAACCTGATAGTTGCCGGAAGTTGAAGGATGGTATTCAACGCCTCATGGACAATTACACTATATTGTTTGAGAGGACACCTTCTGTGGAAAGTATGTGCGAACATCTGACTCGAAGTACGAAGGGTGAAGATGTGGCCATGGTTGATAAAGTGCCAGTGAAGATCACCTCCAAAGGCCCTGTCAAGATCACTTCCAAGGGTCCTATCAAGATTACTGCAGAAGGCCTGGTGAAGACTGTTGCTGAAGTTAGAGTGCCTCCCATGATTATTACGACTCCTGGCCCTATTCCTTATACTTCTGATAAAGCTATACCCTGGAATTATGGTTCTGATGTTTAATCCATGGTGTCAAGCAAGAACCTTTAACGGATACACCTGTTACTGATGATAATCTTGATGTTGATAATATTGATGGATCTAGTAAGATCACCAGAAGTGGAAGAATTTTCTCTCCTCCGGCTACCTCAAAAAGTACAGTTACTCCAACTACTACCTCCACTTCTGAGCCAAGTACTGATGCTTGGGGCAAAGGTCCTGCGGTTGAACCTGTGCAAGCTGAGGCACCGACTGCTGAAAATCTCTCTAAACAGATGGAAGAAGTGCTGAAGATCATTCGCAAGAGTGATTATGATATTTTTGACCAATTGGGGCATACTCCCTCCAAAATCTCCATGTTATCTTTGTTGCTGTGTTCTGAGGCTTATGCTAAAGCCTTGATCAAGTTCTTGAAGACTGCTCATGTACCAAATGAGATTTCTGTGGATCAATTTGAAAATTGTGTTGCACATCTGACTTATGATAATGGGTTAGGCTTTTCCGATGCTGACTTGATTCCTGCCAAGAGAAACCATAATAGAGCTTTGCATATCTCCATTGAATGTAGGGGCACTACCTTGTCTCATGTGTTGGTAGACAATGGTTCTTCATTGAATGTACTTCCCAAAGAGGTTCTGAACAAGCTCAGTTCTGAAGATGCTGTGTTAAGACCAAGTAATGTAGTGGTGAGGGCCTTTGACGGCTCAAGAAGAGTGTTACATGGAGAAATCGATATCCCGATCAAAGTAGGCTCTCAAGTTTTCAATTCTACTTTCTATGTAATGGATATTCGTCCTACGTACTCCTGTTTGCTTGGGCGCCCCTGGATCCATGGGGCAGGTGCTGTGACCTCCACTCTACATCAGAAGTTGAAATATCCGGTGAAGGGAAATATTGTCACTGTTTATGGTGAGGAAGAATATATGGTCATTCATGTGAATACTTTTAAGTATGTTGAGGTAGAAGGTGAATATGTTGAGACTCCTTGCCAGACATTTGAAGTAGTTCCTTGGGTCGTTCCTGCTACTGAAGCTTCCCCTGTTGTTAAAAGAGTTCCTGTGGTTACCAGAGTACCTCCTACAATGGCCTCCCTCAAAGATGCCAGAGCTGTGGTTGAAGAAGGTGGTTGTACTATTTGGGGTCAGCTTCCTGACATTCTTTACCAGTCTGACAAGTTTGGTTTGGGTTTCACTGCAGAGTCCCAAAAGGCTGTTCGTCGTGCTCGTGCTGTTCATATCACCAATCAAGGGGTCATGAGAGATCAAATCAATGTTGTGGGTGACTATAGTAAAGACTATAACCTGGAGGATTGGATATTTCCTACTGTGGGTTATGGGCTCAACAACTGGAAGACCGAAGACGTTATTCCTATCTCCTTTAGTCAGGAGTAAATACTATTACTGTGTTGTTATTTTTAAGTTTGTAAGTTTGAACAATTAAACTTTTAAGCCTTGTGTCTTACCCGGGGCACAATGGTATGCTTGTTTCGGGATGTCATTTCATTTGCATACTTCATTCAATAAAAATCAATGGACGTTTCATTTTCGTAAATATTGTGCTCCTTGTCTTTCTTTTATTTATTTTTGTTTTATCAGCTATGTGTTCTTACACACACCCACATCACTAAAATGCAGATCCTCATCCACTCTGGATCATGTTGATAACAGTTCTACTATTGCCAATTATAATTTCGAGAATCCGATCTATCAAGCTGAAGATGGAAAGGAGGAAGATTGTGAAGTACCTGTAGAGCTTGCTAGGTTGTTACAACAAGAAGAGAAAGTTATACAGCCACATGAAGAGCCAATCGAAGTTGTGAATCTGGGAACTGAAGAAAACAGGAAAGAGGTCAAAATAGGGGCTGAACTAGAAGAAGGTGTTAAGAGAAGACTAATTCAGATGTTACGTGACTATGTGGAGATCTTTGCTTGGTCTTATGAAGATATGTCAGGGTTGGATATAGACATTGTGGTTCACCGTTTACTAGTAAAAGAAGATTGTCGTCCAAAGAAGCAGAAGGTTCGTCGCATGCATCCTGAAATGTCAGAAACGATTAAAGCAGAGGTGATGAAACAATTTGATGCAGAGTTCTTAGATGTGACTTATTATCCTTAATGGGTTGCAAATGTGGTACCGGTACCTAAGAAAGATGGTAAGGTACGTATGTGTGTAGATTACAGGGATTTGAACAAGGCCAGCCCTAAAGATGACTTTCCACTTCCTCATATTGATTTTCTGGTAGACAACACTGCTCATCATAAGGTATTCTCTTTCATGGATGGCTTCTCTGGTTACAATCAAATCAAGATGGCACCTGAAGATATGGAGAAGACTACATTTGTTACACAGTGGGGCACTTTTTGTTATAAAGTGATGCCATTTGGTTTGAAGAATGTCGGGGCAACATATCAACGTGCTATGGTGGCTTTGTTTCACGATATGATTCATCATGAGATAGAGGTATATGTGGATGATATGATAGCCAGGTCCCAGAATGAAGAACAACACCTTGATCATCTGCATAAGCTGTTTGAAAGGTTGAAGAAATACAAGCTAAGATTGAATCCAAACAAATGTACTTTTGGAGTTAGGTCTGGTAAAATCCTGGGTTTCATTGTCAGTGGAAAAGGTATTGAAGTGGATCCCGCAAAAGTGAAATCTATACAAGAGATGCCAGTTCCCCGTACGGAGAAGGAAGTTAGAGGTTTCTTGGGACAATTGAATTACATTGCAAGATTCATTTCCCAACTAACTGCTACCTGTGAGCCAATCTTTAAGTTGTTGAAGAAAGATCAGGTAATGGAGTGGAATGATGAATGCCAGATAGCCTTTGATGAAATCAAGAGATATCTTCTAGAACCTCCAATTTTAATGCCACCAGTTGATGGAAGACCCTTGATTATGTACTTAACAGTGTTAGACAACTCAATGGGGTGTGTATTGGGGCAACATGACGAGTCTGGTCGAAAAGAGCAGGAAATCTACTACCTTAGCAAAAAGTTTACCGATTGTGAAACAAGATACTCACTGCTCGAGAAAACTTACTGCGCTTTGGCATGTGCTGCTCGCCGACTAAGACAGTATATGCTGACTCATACTACCTTGTTTATTTCAAAGATGGATCCAATCAAGTACATATTTGAGAAACCTGCTCTCTCCGGACGAATAGCAAGATGGCAAATGATCTTAACAGAATATGATATACAGTACACCACTCAGAAGGCCATTAAAGGAAGTGTTGTAGCTGATCATTTGGCTTATCAAGCAGTGAATGATTATCAATCAATGAGTTTTGAGTTCCCTGATGAAGACATTATGATTATTACCAAAGAACCTGGACAATATGACGGACATGAACAAGGATCCCGATGGACTATGGTTTTTGATGGAGCTTCTAATGCACTTGGTAATGGTGTTGGTGTTGTGATCATTTCCCCCGAAGGTTGTCATACCTCGATTACTGCAAGACTTTGTTTCTATTGTACCAATAACATGGCTGAGTATGAGGCATGTATCATGGGTATCAAAGCTGCCATTGAGATGAAGATTCAGTTCCTGGACGTATACGGAGATTCAGCCCTGGTAGTGAGTCAGATTAAAGGAGATTGGGATACCAAGCATGAAAATCTTATTCCTTACAGAGAGCATGTGTTGTCTTTGATCCAATATTTTGAAGAGATTACCTTTGGACATATTCCGCGAGGAGAAAATCAGTTGGCAGATGCATTAGCCACCATGGCATCTATGTTTGAGATTAGTTAGGATGATGAAGCTCCCAAGATTACTATTGACAGATTTGAGAAGCCTGCATACTGCAATGAGGTTGACACTGAAGAAGCAGAGGGGAAGCCTTGGTTCTATGAAGTGAAAAGATATCTTGAAACTCAGGAGTTCCCTGAAGGGGAATCTGTCAAAGATAAGAAGTTTCTGAGGAGGTTTTCTGCTAAGTTCCTTTTGAGTAATGGAATTTTGTACAAGCGCAATCATGATTCAACTTTGCTTCGTTGTGTGGACAAGAAGGAAGCAACAGAGATTATGGAAGACATGCATGATGGGATCTTTGGCACTCATTCTAGTGGTCATACCATGGCAAAAAAGATATTGAGAGCAGGTTACTATTGGTCTACCATGGAAGCTGACTGCTATCAACATTCCAAAATCTGTCACAAGTGTCAAATCTATGCTGATAAGGTGCATATACCTCCATCTCCGTTGAATATGCTGACTGCTCCTTGGCCTTTTGCCATGTGGGGCATTGATATGATTGGTGAGAACAAACCTACTGCCTCTAACGGGCATCGTTTCATCCTGGTTGCAATCGATTACTTTATTAAGTGGGTGGAGGCAGCTTCATTTGCATCTGTTACTAAGAATGTGGTGGCTCGATTCATTAAGAATAATCTAATATGTAGGTATGGCATCCCTGAAAGGATTATCGCAGACAATGGCTCTAATCTGAACAACACTATGATTACTGATCTCTGCACGCAGTTCAAGATTAAGCATCACAACTCTTCTCCGTATCGTCCGAAGATGAATGGGGCAGTAGAAGCTGCTAATAAAAACATTAAGAAGATTCTACAGAAGATGATTGTTACGTATAAGGATTGACATGAGATGTTACCATTTTCTCTTCATGGTTATCGTACTACAATACGCACTTCAACAGGGGCAACCCCATTCTCCTTAGTCTATGGTATGGAAGCAGTTCTGCCCATTGAAGTTCAGATCCCCTCCCTAAGAATCATGAAAGATGAAGGCTTGGATGAAGATGAGTGGATTCAGACTCGACTTGACCAGATAAATTTGATTGATGAGAAAAGGATGGAAGCTGTTTGTCACGGTCAGATGTACCAGAAACGGATGATCAAAGCTTTTAATAAGAAGGTTAAGCAAAAGGTATATCAGGTTGGTGACTTGGTAATCAAGCGTATCATATTACCACAGGGTGATCCTAGGGGCAAGTGGACTCCTACATATGAAGGACCATTTGTATTCAAGACGGTATTCTCAGGAGGTGCCATGATGCTTACTAATATGGATGGTGAAGACTTCCCACAGCCTGTAAACGCAGACATAGTTAAAAAATACTACGCATAAAAAGAGACCCGCTAGGTTGACTGGCCTAGGCAAAAATAAGGGCATCCCGGCGAACCAAAAAGGTTAGGGCAAAAATTAGGGATATATATGTAAAAAATGTACACCCGACAAGTCGAAAACCTGAAAGGGCGGCTTGGGCAAAAAAGGGTATCCCGGTGGATTGAAAACCTGAAAGGGCAATCCAGGCAAAAGTTAGGGATTAAAGCGTATGAATATGTCTCGTTTGGATCACTCATGTAACTTCAACTCATGGTACTACCTAAATCAAGTTTGAACAGATAAAGATCAATCCAATCGTTTCCGTCTCAACAGCAGAAGATGAGATACTTGAAGATAATGGCAATAGTAGAATTGAAACTCAATATGATTATTTCTCACATAGCTGTTTTCTTTGTTTTGTAAAACTTTTATGACGAATTCCTCTTACTAGGATTTCTGTCTCCTTGTACAAACTTGCCTGAGTATAGGTCACTTTGTAATATAAACAAAATTTCATCTTTGAATCCAGATTTACTTTTATCCTATTTACATAAGTGAAAACGTCCATTGGTTGTGTTTGAATGTATGTATGCTTTTGAATATGATTGATGTTTACCAGAAATGCATAAAATGCAGTAATAGTATTTACTAAGGACGAACGAAGGTAGGAATTCAACGAAGCTTCGCCAGTTCATCCCCACAAGATAACTGCAAATCCCCAGCAGGGCAAATAAATATTTATAGATACTTCGAGTTACATCTCCCCTTGAATTTATGTCCATCTCTTTTATCCTCAGTCAGGATACTCAGGAGTTTTATTCCTTCAATAGAAGTACGACGAACAAAGACGGGAGGTTATAAATACTATACTATCAAACAAAACGGGAACGAGGTTCTCATATTCTTCAGCAACGAATCGGGATTTATTTTCCCTAGCCAGCAGTTGTTATATAAAGATATCTAGACGCTTCAGGCTGCATGATTCATACATACATCATTTATATCATACCATAGCATATCCATAAATGCATAATACATTTACTTAGATGCACCATGCCATACATGCACACATATTTCATAAACTAACCTTTTCTTTGCAGGATAGTTATATGCAGATAAAACAATATCAACAATTCGCAACAGGTCAGAAACGATCTATACGAAGGTCTAGTGCTGATACTTAATCATTACTCAAGATGTCCTTGGATAGTAGGAAAACGGTCTATACTAAGATCTATTCCCTAATCCAGGATATTTTCAAGGGATATAATCACCACGAAGATTTAATCCTGATACTCTTTTTGTCCTTGGATAGTAGGCAAACGGTCTATACGAAGATCTATTCCCTAGTCCAGGATATTTTCAGAAGATTTAATCCTGATACTTCTTTTGTCCTTGGATAGTAGGCAAACGGTCTATACGAAAATCTATTCCCTAGTCCAGGATATTTTCAGGGGATTTAATCCTGATATTCTTTTGTTCTTGGATAGTAGGCAAACGGTCTATACGAAGATCTATTCCCTAGTCCAGGATATTTTCAGAAGATTTAATCCTGATACTTCTTTTGTCCTTGGATAGTAGGCAAACGGTCTATACGAAGATTTATTCCCTAGTCCAGGATATTTTCAGGGGATTCAATCCTGATATTCTTTTGTTCTTGGATACTAGGCAAACGGTCTATACGAAGATCTATTCCCTAGTCCAGGATATTTCCAGAAGAGATAATCGTCACGAAGATTTATTTCTACTGGTCTATTCAGCAATTCAAAACAATTCAGAGACGATCTATACGAAGGTCTAGTGCTGATACTTAATTCAGAAAGAAATCGCCAAAAAGATTTGGTTCTGACACTTAAAAGTATGTTCTTAGATACAATTCAGAGACGGCCTATACGAAGACCTAGTACTGATATCCAGTATCAACATCAAGGTATTATTACCTCCTGATAGTATGAATGGCATCTACAAGCCCATCTCTAGTTCTTTCAAGTGGCATCTTCAAGCCCACTTAACCATATACAATTAATCATCAGTGTTACTTTACGCACCGGCGAGTGCAAATTTTTGGGCTTTTGTGTTCAATCCCCTTCAACTTTCCAGGTCACGACTGGCACATACACCAATCTAACCCCTCGGGTTTCAGAAAATTGAACGGGGGCAGCTGTTGCACCCCAAAATTTGCCCTCACCAAGACAAGACATTGTGTACTAAGGTATCCCAAGAGTTTCACAAGGTTCACAAGGTTCACAAGATGTCTCATGAGGTTCACAAGGTTCACAATTAGTCAGAAAGTTTGACAATTCCCTCAGACAATGCATCCTCCTAAGCAATGCATCCTAAACTAGGGTTTTGTCTTGCATCAGGATAAATGGACTTCCAAGGCTTCAATTGAGCTTCATAACATCCTATATGTGTTCAAGAATCCCCATGTCAAGTTTCAAGGCTTTCCCAAAATATTTGCTCAGTCAGATGATCAGATAGGCTAGAATCAGTCAAAGCAGTCAAAAAGTCAAACTAAGGTCAACTGTGGTCAAACCAAAGTCAAACTTCATGATTTTTTTGCCAACATAAATTATATGGAGTAAAAGTCATCATTTTATCAAGGGTTGATCATGATTCATCAAGGAGATTTCAGATCATCAAGAATCAGGAGTTTCTAAATTAGGGTTTTCATCGGAAAAGTCAACTGAACTTTGACCAGCCATAACTTTCACATGCTTCATCAAAATTTTTCCATCCAAAGCTCATTTTTAAGAAAATTGAATTCTCTACAACTTTGTGTCTCACAAGCCAAGCCCAAAAATGCTTCATTTGGAAGGTATGAGCTAAGACATTATAGGTCCTTTTAAAAGTCAACAAAAATTCAACAACTTCCAAAGAGCATAACTTGAGAATGGTAAACGATATGGATATAAGACCAAAAAGGTTGGTTAGAGGACTCTTTAAGCTTTCCAAAATGTCCAAGAAAACCTTCATAGCATTAAAATTGAGGGATTTGTGCCTTTGCAAAGTTGGGAAATTTTTGAGAGGTTTATGAAGCAAATGTGG
Source organism: Lathyrus aphaca (assembly GCA_963966055.1). Classification (NCBI taxonomy): domain Eukaryota; kingdom Viridiplantae; phylum Streptophyta; class Magnoliopsida; order Fabales; family Fabaceae; genus Lathyrus; species Lathyrus aphaca. The sequence goes on from OZ014519.1 coordinate 187,654,750, forward strand.
TCTTAAAACCAATTCTTTCCAAATGGGCTTGTAATTTTGTGATCCAATCTTTACCATGACATCATGCACGACCCAATTCTCATTTATTCAGATTTTTATAATTTATTTTATATTTATTTTGATTTTATTCATTAAAAATCAATTTAAATCAAAATAAAATATGGAAATTCAATATTTAAATTTGATTCTTATTCTAGAAGCTCATAAATAACATTAAGATGGCTTGATACACTTCCAAATTCGTGCACACCCTTTAGAGCATGAAAAGATTTGATTTTTGGCAAAATTTTGAATGAGATTTCTTCATCATCAAGGCATCCAAAAAGCCCAAAAGACAATCACTTTTTTTGACCTAATTCTATTAATCTATAAGTATAGAACATAAGACAAGCATTTGACAGGTTTGAGAGGCAGCCAAGAGTACAAAGTCAGTTTCAAAAATTCAAGAGAAAAGTCAAATTCGGATTTTCGAATTCTATTGCTTTGCAAGTGTTTTAAAGGTTGCAATTCACTCTATGATGGTTACTGAACATGTCTAGACCATTTGCATCATCAAAAATACATTCATATGATCAAACCGAAACTCTTTTTTCTCTCAATTTTCGTTTTTTTTATTCCGTCAATTCTTGTATGTTTTGTTGTTTTTTATGAGCTAACAAGGTTTGTTTGAATGTATGGAGTGTTTCTGGGCAAGAATCTTGGAGTATCACGACCGAAAATGCAATCGGCCATTGCTAGGGTTTATGCTCTCAATTTGGGGCTTTCTAAAATACCAAATATAAATGAATAATGAAGAAATAAATGAGTTGTACGTGTTGTAAGGATCATGTTGGCATGGTCAATTGGATGAAATTTTACGTGTTTTGTGTAGTTTGAATTTCGCAGGTGTTCATGCGCAAGAAGATTCGCAGGAAAAAAGGCAAGGAATTTCGCAGGAAAACCTGCGAATCCTAAGGTTGAGGATGACTGAGTTTGGCGCGAATTTGATTATTTGAATGAGTGTTTATTTTATATGTTATTATTTGTAATATTTTTAACAAAGGGGGTGGCTAGCCTGGTGGCAAGGACATAGAAGAGTGCAATCAAGAAACCTGGGTTCGATCCTCAGGTTTTGCGTTTTTAATTTTTTTTTTATGATATTCTACAGGTTATCTATATTATTCATTCTTGCCATGATTTTTCAAGAAACACACGCGCAGCTCAGTTGGTCAAGTGACCTACTTGGTAGGTAAGGGACCTGGGTTCAATTCCCAGGTCCTTACTTTTTGATTGTTTTTCTCCTATTTTCTTATTTTAGGTAATTTCTCTTAATATTATTTAATTCTTTAAATTAATTTAATAAAACTAAATCTTTTTCTAATTAAACGACCATTAATCAATAATTTTATTTTTAATACTTAATAATCTCTACATTTTTTTCTATCCTTATTTATGGTATTTTTGTAAATAAAAATTTATTAAAAAACTCTAATTATTTTAATATGGTATGCAATTGTTTTTTTTATTTATTACTAATTTTCTTTATAAATTTATTTACCTTTTTTTTAATTAAATCATAATCCTAATTTTCTCTAACCCTAACCTTAATTTTTTTATTAACTTTAAAATTTAATTTAATTATGTTATAAACTATAATTTAATAATTAATCATGTTGTAAATAATTATTATATTGTTTATTATTATTATAATTATCCTTTTTTTTTATAAAAAAATTCTTTAAAATTGTTTATTTAACTTAATAAAATATTCTCTTAAAATTTTATAGTCTTTATATTTGTGTTAACCTCTTTTTCTTATGATTATTATTATTACTAACCCATTTTAATTATTATTTATTTATTATATATTTATCATTCAATTGTTTCTATATTTATGTAATTGCGAAAGTCGTGTAATAGTCGTAGGATTATTCTTGTTTCTATTTTATGCTTATAAATATTTTTATTGCCATGGTTAGTAACTATAGGGAGTGATAACATGTTTGTGATTTAAAATTAATTTAGAATAACTAATTTAATAAGATAAATATATGAATATGAACACTCACACATGTAAGTCGATCTTTGATCTCCATCTCACACTTTCTAAGGTTACTCCTCATGTTGCCTAATTCTAAGGTCAAGTAAGGTGTCTTAAGCAAAGTCCCTTCATAAAATATCATCAAGTCCCTTCTAATTATAAGATCAAGTCCCTTCGAGGTTGCCTACGAAATAATGATCTTGTCCCTTCGAAATAAAAAGATGATAAGTCCCTACGAATTGCTAAAGACACCTTACAGTTGCCTAAATACAGATGTCCCTTCATATGTCCCTTACACATCCAAGGTAATGACTACCTATTCCTTAATAATAGGGATAGTCTTACCATTAAAAGAATATATAAGAACAGTAAAGATTTAGCATAAGGTAAGTTCCTCTTAAGTACTTGCTCACTTTTCTTCAAAATACTTCATTACACTTCACATTTCAAACAAATTTTCAAAACAAAGTCTTTGTATACATCCATACGAGGATCATTACAAAGTACTTAGAAAATTTCTAATCACACACTACACTCTTCAAAAACAATTTAAAGTGAGCTAAGTAACTAAGAGCCCATAGATAACCATGGATATAAAGGGTGCTAACACCTTCCCTTTGTATAACCTACCCCCCGAACTCAAAATCTTTTTAAAGTCTTTCCTGTTCTTTTATGCCCTTTCCTTTTGGATAAAATAAAAGTCGGTGGCGACTCTTGCTATCCGCAACATTTATAGAAAAGTCAGTTCTCCCACCGTGTTACAGAAACATTACATGGTATTTGTTCTTAGAACTATTTTTTTTTCATTGTTCGATTCTAGAAAATAGTGAACATTTCTTGTACGCATTTTATATGTTGAATTTGAACCGATAATCCTTCTTGGTTGAATCTTACGCTCAAGTAAATTATTGATGTAAGCCCTGGAGGCCAATACTTTTGCTACTTGTATATAATTATTTATTAATAATAAAATGCATTTCTTTGTTATGTTTGTTTTTCCAAAATAATAAAGTTCATATAATAGCTAGTTCGTTTAATGAAACATTAAGTGTTACTTAATCATGAGATTCCAAACATAAGGACATTATTCTTAAAGTATTCGTAGTCGAGCTTTATTGTGAAGTGCGATAACCTTAAAGCATTAAGACTATCATGTAGATAGACTGTTGATCACATCTCATGGATCATAGCTAAGGAGTTATCGAGTCTTAACATAGGTATGAATATTAGGAGTAATATTTATATTGGATTGACCCGAGATGAGAGTACTACATAGTATGTTATGAAAAGTGTCATAAGTTACTCTCATGGTGATAATGGTATATACCACCCTTCGACCTGAAACCACTATGAACCTTAGATGTAGAGTTAAGTACTTTATTGTTGATCAAACATTGTTCGTAACAGGATGACCATAAAGACAGTTGATGGGTACTTCACAAAGCATGTCGAGGAACATGAGTGACCTAGATGGAATTTTCCCATCCTGCATAATAGTATAAATGTTAAAGGGCCCAATATTAAACTAGACAAGGATGACATGGAATATTTCTTGTGTTCAATATATACATAAGAGAAAAAAGGTAATTGTACACATAAATATTATCACATAAAAGGTTTTGTCTGGTCACATGACATTTTCGTGACTTGGGTAGCAATGATGTGTTGCTAGATATCACCCACTGTTTATTATGTTAAATGCGTGGTTTAATATAATTGACAATGTTGCAAGAACCTACAAGGTCACACACGTAAGGACAGATTGATGAGAGAGATAGAATAAATAAGTAACACTGTAAGGTACAATGTGCTTAAGTGACATATGGAACATTATATGATATAATAATAGTTATAAAATATAATAATACTAAAATTACGTTTATTATAATAATATTTATTATGATAATATAATAATAATATTATTATATGGTGCACTTGAGTTGGGCACTTTAGCTTGCAGCCCACACAGGTGATTTTATAAATAGAATCCTTGTGCAGAAGCAAAAACACTTGATGAAAATCCGGTTGTGAAACCCTATCTGCATTCTCTCTCTCTCTCTCTCTCTCTCTCTCTCTCTCTCTCTCTCACACACACACACACACACACACACACACACACACACACACACACTCAAAGCCTTCAATCATAGCAGCTAGCACTGAGACTGAAAGAATCTGTTTGTGTGAATTGAGTAGAGGCATTGTTCATCGTACATCGCTCGTGATCACTCATTCGATTCAGAATCAAAGGTTTCATCGCCACAAGAGGTAACAATTCTATCAATGATCATGATCATTCGTAAGGATCACTAAAGAAATTTTTTATTTTCCGTTGCGTTTTAGATCGGAATTTCCTTCACAAATCCCCTAGTTCGAATGAGGGGCATACTTTGTTTGAGGACAAACAAAATAGTAAAGTTGGGGAGAGTTGATAAGTTCCAAATTGTAGTGATTTTGAGTGTAAATAATTTGCACTTATTGACTTGATTTGTTGGTTCTTCGTTAATAATTCTCTGTTTTTGTATACATTTACATACTTTTGTATATTTTGCAATATTTGTACATATTGATGAGTTTGATAGTTTTCATCTATTTTTATACATAATAATGCATGTTTGAAGTATGAACCCGTTTGGGTCAAGAGAGATGTTTCAAAATGCCATTTTTGCAAGTACTAATGCGCTCAGCGCGCCTGCAACGAGCTCTTAGCGCGCTTTCTAAACCAGAGGCAGTAGCTTCTGGAAATCCTCGCGTTGCAGTCGTGCTGTGACCGCATTTAGCGCAGTTTAAGGCGGTTTAAGTGTATATTAAGTGAGAACGCACTAAGCGTGCTCTGAGGCCACTTAGCGCAGTATTAATAAACTTACATTCTTTATTTATTTGTTTGTCTCATTTTGTCAAGTATTCAAGTCTTGATTTCTATTCAGTTTCATATAAAGCATCGAATAAGCTTTTTAACGCTTCCGATCGTGCCTCAAACAGAGTTACAGTTCAAAAGTTATGAAGAAAACAAGATGCTGGATTTTTCTGATGCTAAGCGCCCTCAGAGTACGCTAAGCGCTAACGCGACATTCCAGCCCCCTTATTTAAGTCAATTTTCAGCATTTTTAGGTTATGTTTTTGGGGGAACTTTTCCCCAACTTCATCAAACAAATTTTAGGAGTAGTGAGGCTTAGAAAACATTAGATGGTGCATTTTGATGACCCCGATTAGGATTTGCTTCAATTGACTCTGACACGCCATGAGAAACTTGTTTTTCTCCTTTCTTCTCTTTGTATTCTATTTTGTTGGGGTTTTATATGTAAATCTCTTGATACCTTATGTATTTCATCTAATCTATATATTGTGAATTGCTTTGTTCAATATTGAGGTTGTCTTTGGTTTATTGTTTGTGGGTATGACAAAACTCTTTAACAAACCCTAGATCTAAGATTTTCATCTTTTAATGAACAAGATTTGATATTCATTTGCATCTTAGCTTTTTAGCATTGCGTTGATTTTTAGAATGTATAGCTTCTAGTAATTAATACAATAAAGACCGCAATAACGCTTGATAAACGGTGTTGTGAGGATTCGTGATAATATTGATGAAGAACTTTATTCACATACGTTTGGAAAATTAGTTGAATGCATATTATTCATGTGTACATATTTTGATCATGGTGTTGTATATAAATTAATCAATTAGTTTGATATGGATGTTATAGTAATATATGTTGGATTAAAATGTCAGGAATAGATTTAGGTTTAACATTCACGTAAGTTTTAAATACTTTGTATTGATTGGTAATATTCGAGAGCAATATCGATCAGTACAAAAACGCTCACAACATACGGGGACCGAGAGGATATATAAGTTGTGAGTGATACGTGATGATATTAGACGAACGAGTGATTTGTGTATAAAATGACCAGAAAAATGCATGTGTTATCTATTGATCTCTATTAAGTTTCTTCTTTCCAGAGAATGTATTATTTACTTGTTCATATGTTTTTCTTTCTACATATTACTACTTTTAAACCAAAAATAGCATACAAGCTTAGAAACATAGAGACTGTTGAACGACGCTCTTTCCCTCCATTGATCCCTGTGGATACAACAACCCTTGGGAATTCTTTCAATCTTATACATTTGCTTTCCGCTTTACCGCGGTTAACATCTATTTAGCTCATATGTTAATCTGGAATTATTTGTTTATGGCTGGTTATTTGATTTTTTGATGCATTTCGATCTATCTCTTTTTGATGTTGTCAAAGGGAGATAAATTGTAATGTGAGTCTAGAATTATTTTGTGTATTTTATGGTGTGGTTTGTGGGATGGAGCATAAGTATTTTTGTGTTTTACTCAAAGTCCGTTCAATTCCAAGTGAAAACTTGTCAAGCATCAAAAATGGGATAATATAGTTGCATGTTCATACTACATTAAGGAGTACCTGTAAACCTATAATTTCGACAGACTGAAATTAAGGGCTTAAGATCATCTTTGTCGAAGGATAACAAAGAGAGAAAATTCAAGGATTGCCGATAAGGTCTGAAACTCTACTATTTCGACAGAAAGAAACATAGTTGTTCTGGCAGAATAGGTTGGAGGGTTTTTGTAGCTGAGTATTTCGACAGAAGAAGGTCTTGATAAAAGCAGGGTTCGACAGTTTGAAGAGGTGCAAGGTTTCGTCACCAAAGAAAAGGATTCAAATTCAAAAGGTTATAACCTTTGGCAGTTGGACACATGGAGGTTTCAGAGAAGAAATTTACATGCAGGCTGACACTTGTCGTTTAGTTATAGTTTTTCCGTTCTAAGCAGTTGTTTTATTTATGTATAAATAGGATAGTTTGTGTTTAGAATAGGTGTGTGAAAATTGATACAAAATTCCTGTAAAGAACTCTAAGTACCCAGTGTGAGAGAAAATGAGTCTAAGACTTGGAACGATGTACGTTTGAACACCAGTTATATTTCAAAGTCATTTAAATTACTTGTTCATTTATCAAGTTTAATGTCATTTTCAAGCTTTATTTATTTTTTCTGCAAGTTTTTTAGCCTTCGACATTTATTCTCTTTCTTGTTCAAAACTCTTAACTTTACTTCATTGTTAACTTAAAATTTACTTTACTTTAAAAAAATCAAAGTTCTTAATACTTTGACATTATCTGACAAAACAAACCACAAAATCAATCACCAATTCTAAGAGTATTTCGACAGAACTAATGCACATGTATCCCAGGACTTGTTTGGTTGGTCCTGCACGTAACCCAGTTTTCTGAAGAGATTGGTTAACCAGAGGTTGTTCGCCAGAAACCACTGCGAACAAATTGGCACACCCGGTGGGACTAGTGCATTAGACAATTATCTAATAAAGAACTTCTTAGACAATTTGTTCCTTGCTACGTTGTATGATTCTTAGAAGCGGTAAACTAGCCGTAACCGACGTAGAAAGACCAAAGAGAACAAGAAGAAGAAACATGGCTAACTTGCCAAATACTTCAAACATTCCTGACGAAACAATACCAGTTTCCAACCCTATCCCTTCGTCAGGAACAATACCAGTGTCTGGCCCTGTTTTAGAACAAATTAGGCCTCCTTTGGGAGATTCCATACCAACGGGTTCAGGGTCCCAAAATACGCCTAGTTCTTCCACCATGGGACAAGCCAGACCCCTTGGAACCCCTCCCCCTGGAGGAAATACATTCAGGCCATATCTGAATTATTCTCAGCCTTTGACTGGGAGGGAACAACCATATGGAATGCCAACTTCAATGATGGCAAGCCTACATAATTCATCACCATTATTCTCTGATGCTATGGTTCAAGTGTCATCACCATTGCAGGGATCAGGATATGGTGGAAATGGAAATAGAATGAATCAAATTCCACCAGGTTTCCACATGCCTGCTATGACAAACCATTCTGCACAAGTAATTCGTCAACAGATGGATGAAAGCAATCATGATATGGTGCAGGCTTTGACACAACAAATGGGAGAAGTGTTCAATCCCTTAATACAAAACACTACCCAAACAAACCAAATATTGGCAGAACAGATGGCACGCATTGCTGACTTTTTTGGAGTCCCGCAAGCACAACAGAGAATGCAATTAAACCAGAATCCTGCCAATAGGGCTGTCGAAGAGGAACTTACTATAAACCAAAGGCCCTTAGGGAACCCTCATGAAAATCCCAGGGGGCAAGAGGTGATAGTCGAACAACCTAATGTAGAAGAGCCTATTCGACAGGAACCAAGAAGGATAATAGTCCAGAGAAACCAAAATGCTGACGAAGTATTACAGCAGAGAATGCGTTACAATAATATGCCTGTCGAAAATAATATTGCCACCATGGTGGAGAGAATAATGGCACAAAATGGAGTAAACGTAGGATTACAAAGGCCTAGTTATACTTCCCCTTTGTCTGAATTTGTCTTACAACAAGAGTTACCACCAAGGTGGAAAGTCCCCAAATTCACAAAATTCTCAGGGGATACTAGTGAATCCACCATAGAACATGTGGCGCGTTATTTGATAGAGGCAGGAGAGATTGCTAATAATGAGAACTTAAGGATGAAATATTTCCCAAGTTCTTTGACGAAAAATGCTTTCACTTGGTTTACATCACTTCCTGCAACTTCAATCTTTACTTGGACCCAATTAGAGAGATTGTTCCATGAACAATTTTATATGGGACAAACCAAGATAAGTTTGAAAGAGTTGGCAAGTGTCAAAAGAAAATTTTCTGAGCCTATAGATGACTATTTGAATAGGTTTAGATTATTAAAAGCCAGATGCTTTACGCAAGTGCCGGAACAAGAACTAGTCGAAATGACTGCAGGGGGTCTAGATTATTCCATAAGGAAAAAACTGGATACCCAGTACTTGAGAGACATGGCACAGTTGGCAGACAGAGTGAGGCAAATAGAAAGACTAAAAAATGAAAAATTTAGATCAAATAAAAACAAGAAGGAAAGAGTGGCCTATGTAGGAATAGTTCAAGAAGATGATTATGACGAAAACGAACCAGTCATTTTCGACCAGCAAGAAATTGATCTTGCAGAATTAAAACAAGGCCCTCCATATTCCTGTAAAGTTTTAGCCCCGTCGAATGGAAAAAATCCAGTCGAAGTGGAAAAGAATGACAGGTTCCCTAAAAGAACCTATACATTCGACATCACCAAGTGTGATGAGATATTTGATTTATTAGTCAAAGATGGTCAGTTAATAAAACCAGCAGGCACTAAAGAGCCTCCTGTAGACCAACAGAAAAAGAGAGATTTTTGTAAATACCATAATTTCTTGGGTCATAAAACTTCTCAATGTTACCTTTTCAGGGATCTTGTCCAGAACGCAATCCAAAATGGAAGGCTGAAGTTTGGAGACAAAGGCAAGCAGCAGATGAAGATTGACTCCAATCCCATGCAGGTTGTGGAGGCCAACTACGCTGAACCGGAAATGGTAAACGTGGTCGAAATGGAGATCATGGCAGAAGAGAATTTTGAGATGGTAGAAGTTACTGAAAGCTTCGACACAAACTTCACCATGATAGAAGCTGCTGAGGGTTTCGACACCCATGTCAATGTGGTGGAAGAAGGTGATAAGTCTACTGACCAAGCAGAGGAAGAAGAAGTCAAAGTTTCTGAAGACTTCGACAATGAGAATGCCATTGAAACTACTGATGGTTTCGACGGAAGAAATACAGTCAAAGTAGGAAGAAGCTTCGACAAGAAAAACAATGAAAGAGATGCTGAGCAAGGGGTGATCTGGGACACTTTGGGAGAGTCAAATGGGAAGTTCGACTTCATGGTGAAATATTCAGCACCACCAAGCTCCAAAACAGATATCAACGAAATCAAACCCACAGGATGGGGAGATCCTTTCAAAAAGGATGACGAAGAGGAGGATGGCAAAACCCTCACTGTCCAAAAAGTGGCCACTGAAGGCCCTGACCAAGAGGAGATCAAAACAGCAGGGGCTGATGATAATCCCCTCACTGTCGAACCAATAAACAGTGGTACCACCAGAACTGAAGAACATCCTGTCGAAAGGGTTGCACATTGCTGCAAATACATCTATAAGGGCTTACACCCAAAAGGCAATGTGAGTCAGTCAAAGGAGGACATCCCAGAGGAAATCATGCTAGTCGAAAAAATGAACAAATTGAAAATTACAACTGAACAGAGTGCTGGGATTCATATGGTGGAAATCACTCAAAAGGGAGGACCAGACACCAACAGGGGAAAGAAACATCAAGAGAAGCATCAGAAGCTGGTTTACCCGGAAGAGAACGAAAGTCTTGTCGAATTCATCCAGAGGTGTCAAAGGAAAAATGCAGAAGTCATGCTTTGCCCAAGATGCAGTGCTGTATTCGACAAGAAAGCAGCTGATGACTTAGAAGCAGCAGAAAAGACCCAGAGGAAAAGAAATTGGGGAACAGTCCCACCAACCAGAAATGAAAGATTCGACTCAAGAAGAGGGAAGCATCACAGTCAAGGGGTGGGAGAAAGACGTTTCAACACCTACAAACCATCCAACAGGCCAAATGATGACAAATGGGTTCAGCCTATAAGGGACGCACAAGGTCAGAAGAGATGGAAGAGTTTTGAAGTGAACAGGGGTCCCTCATTGGAAGTTAAAAAGGAGGCAAAGCCGAAATACGTCTCTGAAAACTACAAAGGGAAGAATCCTATGTCCAGATCCCAATGGAGAAGATTCCAAAGGCAGAAGAAATTTGAAAAGGAAACTGTAGAACACCAAAGGGTTGGGCAAAAGGAAGCCGAATCAAGCAAATGTGTCCAGATTACAAACAAGGGGATACCTCTGGCAGAAAAAGAAGCTCCTCAGAAGAGTAGATCTAGTGACACCACAGAAATGCAGAGCACAAATAACAGGATGCCAGTGGACGAAGAAGTCACAGATGAATTTAGTTCAGAATCAGATGCCTCTTTCGACGTAACTTGCAATGTGGTTTCTGTGCTGCCCAGAGACTATGACAGGATAATGGAAGTCGAAGATGAAGAGGATGACATGGCAGATGATAGCATAGGCTTGAAGCCTGTATGCTACTACATAATGAACAATGGTTGTGTCGAAGAGCAAAATGCTTTCTTCGAAAAGCCAGATGATGCAATGAAGGCTCACTTAAAGCCTCTCTTCATAAAAGGAAAGTTAGAAGGTGTGGGTGTCAACAAAATTCTGATAGATGGTAGAGCAGCTGTAAATTTAATTCCTCATTACATGATAAAGAGGATTGGAAAAGATGACTCCGACACTAAGCCTCACAATATGGTGTTGTCCAACTATGAAGGTAAAGTAGGAACAACACTGGGAGTAATACAACTAAACTTGACTGTAGGATCCATCACCAGGCCTACCATGTTTGTGGTGATAGCATCAAAGGCGAATTACAACTTACTGTTGGGAAGAGAATGAATCCATGGGATTGGGGCTGTACCATCCTCCATGCATCAAAGGATAGCAATCTGGAGGCCAGATGGGATTGTCGAAAACATAGAAGCAGATCAGAGTTACTTCACAACTGATGTGAACAATGTCACTGGTCGTAACTTCGACAAAAATCTAGCCCACATAGCACCATGCAATCCTGCTGCTTTCGACCTAACAGCTTCCGACAATGCTTACTGTTCCATGTACCTCCATCCTACGCATGGTTTCCAGTGGGATAAAGAAATAATTGGGGAGACAAATTACACTTGGGGAACTGCCCATGTCAACCCAACTGGATGGGGGAGTGAATTCAGTGAAAATGACTGAAGTTTCAGCAATGGAAAGGATTTCGGCTTATATAGCCGAAAAACAACTCAGAACGGCCCTTGAGGCTGAAGTTAGAAATATGGCTGTCGAAGCCAGCACTCAGGTTGTCGAAGGACAACATCCTCAAGGAAATATTGAGGAGCAACATGCAAATCAGAGTTTTGAAGAAGACTCAAATGGTGAATGGCGGAGTCAAAGACTAAATGCCATTTATGATGACGAACCTTTGGGGTTCGAAAAGGATCCAACCTCAACCAATATGAAAATGGTGGCACAGGATCCTTTAGAGGAGATTAATCTGGGACTGGGGGCAGAAAAAAGGCCCACTTACATCAGTGCCAAGTTGAATCCTCAACTCAGAGTCGAAATAATCCAACTGCTGAATGAGTTTAAAGACTGCTTCGCCTGGGATTATGACGAAATGCCTGGTTTAGACAGAAGTTTGGTGGAATTGAAGTTGCCAATACTGGAAGGGAAGAAGCCAATAAAGCAGACCCCCAGACGTTTTGCACCTGAGATTCTGTCGAAAATCAAAGAAGAAGTTGAAAGGCTTCTAAAATGCAAATTCATCCGTACAACAAGGTATGTCGAATGGATTGCTAATATCGTTCCTGTGATTAAGAAAAATGGCACATTAAGGGTGTGTATTGATTTTAGAGATCTAAATTCAGCCACCCCTAAGGATGAGTATCCTATGCCAGTAGCAGAAATGCTAGTAGATTCTGCAGCAGGCCATGAGTATTTAAGTATGCTTGATGGCTATTCTGGTTACAACCAGATTTTCATTGCTGAAGAAGACGTTCCAAAAACAGCTTTTCGTTGTCCAGGAGCAATAGGAACATATGAGTGGGTAGTCATGCCCTTTGGTTTGAAAAATGCTGGAGCTACTTACCAAAGGGCTATGAATTCTATTTTTCATGATTTCATCGAAACATTTATGCAAATTTATATAGATGACATTGTGATTAAATCTGCTTCAGGCTTGGACCATAGTAACCATCTTCGACAGTCCTTTGAAAGGATGAGGAAGTTTGGTTTGAAAATGAATCCTCTTAAATGTGCTTTTGGTGTGCAGGCAGGGGACTTCTTAGGCTTTGTGGTCCACAAGAAAGGGATTGAAGTTAATGAGAACAAAGCTAAAGCAATAATGGAAGCAAAAGCGCCATCGACAAAGAAGGAATTGCAGTCTCTACTAGGGAAAATCAACTTTCTCAGAAGGTTCATCTCCAACCTTAGTGGAAAAACTCAGGCCTTCTCACCTCTGCTTCGACTGAAGAAGGAAGGTTTCACTTGGGGGCAAGAGCAACAAGATGCCTTCGACAAGATCAAGAAGTATCTGGCTAACCCCCCAGTTTTAATATCTCCTAGTCGAAAAAGGAGCATGAGGCTCTACATATCAGCATCTGACAGAACATTAGGAAGTATGCTTTGTCAAGAGGATGAACATGGCGTCGAAAGAGCCATTTATTATCTCAGCAGAGTCTTAAATGATGCTGAAACTAGATATAGTATAATAGAGAAATTATGTTTATGTGTATATTTCTCTTGTATAAAATTGAAGCATTATATAAAACCCGTTGATGTACATATATCTTCTCATTTCGACGTAATAAAACATATGTTGTCTAAGTCTATTCTACATAGTCGAATTGGAAAATGGGCTTTAGCCTTGACTGAGTATTCTTTAAAATATATGCCTCTAAAAGCTGTTAAAGGGCAAGTAGTTGCTGACTTCATAGTTGACCACTCCATACTTGGAGATGAGACAAATTATGTCGAAAAAGAGCCTTGGAGGTTATATTTTGATGGTTCCAGTCATAAAAATGGAACAGGTGTTGGGGTATTAATTATTTCTCCCAATAAAATTCCAACAAAGTTCAAGTATAAAATAGAAGGATTCTGTTCAAATAATGAGGCAGAATATGAAGCTTTAATTGCTGGACTTGAAATTTTGTTGGAACTGGGGGCAACAGAGGTCGAAATAATGGGTGACTCTGAGCTGGTGATAAAACAATTGACGAAAGAGTATAAATGTGTCAAAGAAAATTTGATCATGTATTTTGTGATAGCTAACAGACTCCTCAAGAGATTCGACAGCGTAGTCTTTAGACACATTCCCAGATTAGAAAATCAAGAAGCAAATGACTTGGCTCAGTTGGCTTCAGGGTATAAAGTGTCGAAGGAAAATCTGATGAAGGTTGTCGAAGTGAGAGGCAAAGTCTTATCCACCAAATTGTCCCCATCTGATTTGGAGACAATGAGATTGGGATATGGTGATAAAGAAAACTTTGAGATTTTCAATGTAGGTGATCTAGAAGTTGGAGATTGGAGAAAACCCATCAAAGATTATTTACAAAATCCAAATCAGACAGTCGAAAGAAAGATAAAGTACAGAGCTATAAGTTATGTACTCTTTGGAAATGAACTGTTTAAAAAGACTGCAGAAGGAGTTCTACTAAAATGCCTAGGAGAGACTGAAGCTTATATAGCTTTGTCGAATGTACACAGTGGTGCATGTGGTGCTCACCAAGCAGGACATAAGATGAAATGGCTATTATTTCGACAAGGAATGTATTGGCCAACCATGTTGAAAGACTGTGTCGAATTTGCAAAGGGTTGTCAGGAATGTCAAATTCATGCAGGCATACCTCATGTGCCAGCAAATGAGTTACATTCCATTATAAAGCCTTGGCCATTCAGAGGTTGGGCTTTAGATTTGATTGGTGAAATTCGACCAGCCTCTTCAAAAGGGCAGAAGTACATTTTAGTAGGAATAGACTATTTCACTAAATGGATTGAAGCCATACCTTTGACGAATGTAGATCAGGAAGCAGTCATAGACTTCATCCAGAAACACATAATGTATAGGTTTGGAATACCAGAGACTATAACCACAGATCAAGGATCTGTGTTTACTGGTAGAAACATGCAGGCATTTGCAAGGGAGACAGGTTTTAAGTTGTTGACTTCGACACCCTATTATGCCCAAGCAAATGGTCAGGTCGAAGCAGCCAACAAAGTTGTAATAAACCTGATAAAGAAGCATGTGGGTAAAAAACCCAGAAATTGGCATAAGACCCTGGATCAAATCCTTTGGGCTTGTCGAACATCTCCTAAGGAAGCAACTAATTCCACCCCATTTAAATTAACCTATGGACATGATGCAGTATTGCCTGTCGAAATCTGTTTACAGTCAATACGAATTCAAAGACATCATGAGATTCCATCTGAAATCTATTGGAGTATGATGATGGATGAATTGGTTGATTTAGACGAAGAAAGGTTGCGTGCTTTAGAATTAATAAGAAGGCAGAAAGAGAGAGTTGAAAAGTTTTATAACAAAAAAGTAAAATTCAAAGCCTTTTTAGTAAATGATTTAGTTTGGAAAGTGATTTTGCCTATGGAGAAGAAAGACAGAGTGATGGGAAAATGGTCCCCTAAATGGGAAGGACCTTTCAAAATCCTAAGAGTTTTTTCCAATGGAGCATACGAAGTCGAAGAAATAGAAAAAGATAGAAGAATGCTGAAAATAAATGGGAAGTACTTAAAGAAGTATAAACCAACATTGCAGGAAATAAAAATAGGAACAAATTAAAATTGCAAACGAAACTTGTCTTCGCCAAACAAATGGCGTAAAATAGCATTACATATAAAAGTGCTAAAAGAAAATATCCTTAAAACGAATTCCTAAGTTCTATTACAAAACTACTGTCGAAGAAAGGTAGCTTTGAGTTCGTCGAACTTTTTCTTTTGAAGTTGAATTCGACGCTCGCAGAGACTCTTGCTGACAGTCATTTCGTCAAGCTCCCTGTGAAGTTGCTGGGCTGTTTCTGCATATTGTAGCCCCTTCTGGAGTTCACTGTCTATTGCTTCCTGATTTGGTTTTTGGAGAGAGGTCTGGCGTTCTTTTTCTTGAAGGATTTTCTTTTGCAGATCAGCAATCTGGGCTTGGTAAGCTTGAATATTGCTTTCACACTCAGCAGCAGCCTTAGTGTATTCGTCAGAAAGCTTGTTCAGCTCTGAAATCCTTTCTGTCGAAGAGGCCACTGTGTTCCATGCTGAAACTTGCTCTTCAGACTTGGCTGTGATTTTTTGGGAGACTTCTTTTTGTCGAACCAGATCAGCACTAACAGAATCAATTAAAGATATCAAATCCATCACCAAACGGCTTTCCTCAGTCGAAGCCTCCAACAAATTGGCACTTTTCAGGAGCTTCTTTAGATCATATTGAGCAGAAGTATTCTCAGCCAAGACTTCAAACAGGTCAACTCCAAGGATCCTTGTCTTGATCTCATCCATAATGACACTGATTGGTTGAAGGTCAGAAGTGGCCCCTGAAGCTGTCGAACCACTGGGAGAGGAATCTTGGAAGTTATACCTGGTGTCGAGCAAAGCTTTTAAGTATTCAAAAGGTTTTCTAACCTTCAAGCTCTCAATTTCTTCATGTGATAAACTTGTCGAATCAGTGCCCAAAGAGGTTTCGACAGGAACCTTTGATGAAGAAGGAATGTTTTGAGAAGTTCCTCCAATGATCAAGTTGACTCCTGGCTGATTCGACAGAGTGACTTCCTCTTCGACATTTTCTTGGTCAGCTATGTTGGTGTCAGTTGGATCTGGAGCTTGTGCATCCTGAGCAATGGCATCTTCGTCAGTTTCTGGTATAGCAGCTGGTGGTGGAAGTGGTGCATCTTGATCTGGAATTATTTTTTCTGCAGTGGGGTCTGGTCGAAAAGGAGAGTTGTTGCCAGAAGACTCAGAATCACTGAGGTCGAATTCATCCAAGGTTTGAGGTCCATGGACACCTGTATCTGGAGTGGCATCATCTTGAAGCCTTTCAGCCAGAGTCCTTTCAGAATTAGAAGGGGCATGCTCTTCTTGGATTGTAGAAGTCTCTTCGACATCAATGACAACCTACAGAAAACATGAAAGAAAGTTATAAGATAGATACATGCAGTCAAGATATGGGAATATTGTTTGTCGAAGTGATTACCTGAGGGATTTCAGTGTGTGCACTTGAGTCTCCACTTCTTTCACTCCTTGTGGGAATTTGGTTGACTGGACTGGCAGGTGGAGTTCGTCTTTGGACTATAGATCTTTGAGAGGCTACTGTTTTAATTCTTAGACCTTTGTTTCTTTTCAAAGGCTGGGGTTCAGGGGATTCGTCTTCAGACTCTTCGACGCTTGCCTCCTTTTCTTTTGGTTTCCTTTTCTTTGCTGGGGTACGAGTTACCTAAAAATAAAAAAAATAAAAAAATAAAAAAGAGAAGTATTCAGTATAAGAAAATGTGAAGTACACAAATAAGGAGGGATGCTCTGTTTTTTGTCGAAACCTTCTTGACAGTTGTAGGAGACCTTTCGACTGTTTTGGAAGAAGTTCCTTCGCCAGTAGTCTTCCTGACAATTCTAACAGCTGAAAAAGAAAAGTTGCATGAACATTGATACAATAATAAAAGGAGTTAGAAGCAAAAAGAAGAATGTAATTTCTTCGACACCTTCAAGAATGGGTTCGTCCACAGTAACATGTTCTATCCCAATATGAAGGTGCCCAGTGAAGTTGTGCAGATGATACTTCGTCGCAACCACGCGTTCGACAGGTTTTTTGTTTCTTTCACGGAGCAGTTTTAAATCAGATCCACACACAAACCAATCTGGAAATGGAGGACACAAGGCCACCCCAAATTCTGCAGAAGGGAGTGGAGGGAATTTTGGGGGGAAAGTTGTGAAGGCAAAGTCATAGTGTGCATGTGGTGGAAGAGATGAAGGAAACCACAACTTATTTAATTTCTCTGTGAATTTGTATTTTAAAGATACTGCTGCTTCAGCTATGGTTCGACGAAGATCATCAGGCCTGTAAATAGTTTCAAAATACTTTTGAAACTTTTGAACTTCTTTGATATGCTGATCTGTACCTTTTTTCTTCTTGTCCTGCACAAAGGTAAAAGCGTTTGTCAGAAGAGTAGTGAGAGTTGCTACGTCGAAAAATCTGTTGATGTAGTATTCCTTCCACCAGACGTCGAATTCTTCAGTACATAGGAAGTTTGGTAGAAAAATGGTGGGATAGACCTCCAAAGTTGGGTCGAAAAACTTGTTGTACAGCTCTAAACTTTTGTCGAAATGGTGAAATGAGTTGTAGAAAATGATAGCACCTTTCTTGTGGTAGATAGGCTTCGTCTTCGTTTGGATTAATCCAAACTGCCTAGCTACCAGATTGGGTTGGTACACAATGAGGGATACCTTTGTGTTGTTAAGGCTATGATGGGAGAAAAAGTGCCTGGGCATGAGAAAAGCTTCCCAAATGGAGATATAGGAGTCTTCATCCTTCTGATTCTCCACTGGGAGTCTTCTGGTAAACCATCTTGGACCTACTTGTCTGTTGGCGAATGGTGCCATTGAAGGAGAAAATTTGTAGCGTTTGGCGAACATCATGATGTAGCCAGTGAATGCTTGTTGAAGGGTTGTGTTATCATCTGTAGGGGTCAGTTGAACTAGCCTAGGCCATTCGACACGCCTTTCTTTTACCGTTTCTTCGACAATTGGCATTTTGATGGGGATGAAATGTTCAAAAGTGGCGTTCAGCCATAATTGTAGGAGCCAAAAAGGGCTTGTAAGACTAATGTTACCTTTGTCTTTGAGGGTTTTGAGGTTGCTCACACTTTCGCTTAAAGATTCATAGAGGTTTGCCAAAAGAAGTTCACTCAGGCAGAATGCAACTCCATTATGAAGTTGATTAGCCATAATGATAAAACTTTTGGCCACCTGAAGGGACCTTGTACAGAATACAAATTTAGACAACCACAGGCTAAGGAAGGCAATGTGCTCTATGTCAGAGACTTCTTCATTGTTTTCACCTTGGTGATGGGCTATGAAAACAGAATACCCAGCATGCTTTGTGTCGAAGCCTATGGGATCCTTGTTCAAGTGTTCAGGGTTAAAGATTTCCCCTAAAGGACTAAGGCCAGTTATGGCTGCTATGTCGAATAGGGTGGGAGTCACCATTCCACAGGGTAAGTGGAAAGTATTATAAGTGCTATCCCAAAAATATAAGGAGGCTAACAGCATGTTTTGGCAATAACGGGGACCCTCTTTCGACAATTGAATTAAGTCATAAATGCCAGTTTTCTTCCAAAATTTCTCTTTAGTTTTTTCAATCCTAGTAAGCCATGCTAGGTAGTCAGAGGGATCTTTCGTCAAAGGGGGACTTCTAAAAATCCTATTTTGGTTTAGATAAGACAGATCTATTTCTGTCGAAGCCATAAGGACTTCAGGTTCTTTTGATGAGGTTTCGACAGGTTTAGGGTTTTTGTTAGCAGCTATGGGTTTGGAAGCAGAATAACAGGGATAAAATTCTTTTAAACGGTTAGGGTCCACAGTGGGATCAAAAATAGGACCTAACATAGCATGATGAACTCCAGAGACAAAAATGGGAATCATTACCTGTGACTTGTAAATGCTTGCCTTTTCCCTTTCATTTGGAGGTTCTGGAAGGTACTGTTGGTGTTGTGTTTGTGTAGGCCCAGATAATACGTGAGCAGGAGGAAGATCCATGGTCTTCTTGGTCTTCTTTGCACTGCGTCCAGTGGTAGCCTTTGGAGGAGCCATTGATTTGATGAAGAGCTTGAAGAAACAGGAGCTTTGAAGGGTTTGGAAATGGAGTTTTTTTTTTTACGTTTGGGTAAAAGAAGAGTTGAGAAGGTGAAAAGTATGAAATGTTGTTGAAAGTGGTATTTATAGAGGATGAAATAAATGACTAATAAAGAAAAAGGAAAATGAAAAGATTTTCAGTTAGGAAGTGGAAACGTGCGTTTCTGATCCCTTAGTGGAAGTTAGAAAATGGCAGTTGGTAAGAGGCCATGATTTGCCTACAATATAGGGTTATGGGAGATTGTGTAAAAACGTGGGCTAGACGTGATGTTTTAATAAAGTGGAAATCATGATGTTTTCTTGGGACTCAACAAAATCACTTTACAATAAATGCAACTGACAGGAAGTCAAAGGTCACTTCGACAGCAAAAGATATTTCTCCAAGGTTAGTCGAAAACATCTTTGCTGGGGGGCAATTTGTAAACCTATAATTTCGACAGACTGAAATTAAGGGCTTAAGATCATCTTTGTCGAAGGATAACAAAGAGAGAAAATTCAAGGATTGCCGATAAGGTCTGAAACTCTACTATTTCGACAGAAAGAAACATAGTTGTTCTGGCAGAATAGGTTGGAGGGTTTTTGTAGCTGAGTATTTCGACAGAAGAAGGTCTTGATAAAAGCAGGGTTCGACAGTTTGAAGAGGTGCAAGGTTTCGTCACCAAAGAAAAGGATTCAAATTCAAAAGGTTATAACCTTTGGCAGTTGGACACATGGAGGTTTCAGAGAAGAAATTTACATGCAGGCTGACACTTGTCGTTTAGTTATAGTTTTTCCGTTCTAAGCAGTTGTTTTATTTATGTATAAATAGGATAGTTTGTGTTTAGAATAGGTGTGTGAAAATTGATACAAAATTCCTGTAAAGAACTCTAAGTACCCAGTGTGAGAGAAAATAAGTCTAAGACTTGGAACGATGTACGTTTGAACACCAGTTATATTTCAAAGTCATTTAAATTACTTGTTCATTTATCAAGTTTAATGTCATTTTCAAGCTTTATTTATTTTTTCTGCAAGTTTTTTAGCCTTCGACATTTATTCTCTTTCTTGTTCAAAACTCTTAACTTTACTTCATTGTTAACTTAAAATTTACTTTACTTTAAAAAAATCAAAGTTCTTAATACTTTGACATTATCTGACGAAACAAACCACAAAATCAATCACCAATTCTAAGAGTATTTCGACAGAACTAATGCACATGTATCCCAGGACTTGTTTGGTTGGTCCTGCACGTAACCCAGTTTTCTGAAGAGATTGGTTAACCAGAGGTTGTTCGCCAGAAACCACTGCGAACAATACCCCAATACAATTATTTTGTTGTTTGTGTTATTATTTTCATTTTAATTTACTTACGATTATTGTGTCTATTTCATGATTTCACCTCTCTAGATCAAGTTTTGAAACGATTATTTTTTGCTGATGTTGTTGTTTGCTCTTATGATTCTATTGCGTGTTATGATGTGCTACTTGTGATACTTCATGAAGAAAACATTTTGTAGTTATTTTTTGCCATAATTTGTCAAATAGAAGATTGTTGTTCCTTTTGGATTAACTATATTAGGCAAAATATCATATGTACAAGATGTATGTTAGGCAATATGTGGAACAAGATGTCCAAACATGTGGTCCAACATCAGAGTTTGTTGTCAATGAGAGTTGTTGGCTAAAGTGCTTGACAGAACTAGTAAAGCAAAAGTTATTTGACTAAAGTGCTTGACAAAATCAATTAAGCAATAAGTTTAAGGTTTGGAATATGATTTGTTGTCCTTCAGAAGTGGTGAGGTGTTGACTTCTTTAGGTGATCCAGAGTTTTGCTTTTGGGAGGAAGGTCATGTTGATAATCCAAAATCAACCGGATTTTTTTTATTTGATTCAGTTAAATAAGATTTGATTGAATGTACCTTCAAGGAAGGTCTGGTCTAATAAATTTTATACAAAAATCACTTATATGACGAAGATTCGTTTTGAATGGTCTGGTGTAACATGTGAAACACAATGTTCCAAAATATTTGATATGGCACTTGGCTTCCATCAACAAGACACGTGTTAATGTTAGTTGTAATATTTGATCTCTTGCAACAGACATGTGGTATTGTATGATAGATTGTATTCGAGATTCACTCTACATAAGAAGATCTAATGAATTTGGATGTACTAATGTCAAAAGGAAACATGTTAGACGTGACGTCACAACATATGGGTACAACATCTGACCTTGCTCAAAAGACCTGATTTATTGCTTTTATTTATCAATATGATTATATGATTTGTTGCACAACAATGAAAATCAAATCATATTTAAATTTGAATTTGAATCAAACTAAATCCTATTTTTTTGTTGGAGAACAAATAATATCCAACTGTGCAAAGATTATGGACGAAATTAAATGCAGGTCCAGAAGAAGAAAAGTCCAAAATTGCATTGATTTTTAAGGAAACTCAAACCTCACTTTTGAAGCCTGAAAGACATGAATATTTTAAAGATACCTAATGTTAGGATTTTTCTTTTGAGTATTTGTATGTGCACCAAAATTGGGAACTCTTTCATATCATAAGGCATAAAGTTTGGTTTAGTTGAATTGTAAACCTTGTTCCAAGATGTTAAATATATAAGCTTGTGAACATTATGTTGCTTGCATTATACGCTATTTTCATAACCAGATTAATGCAAAATCTTTATGTGCTCCTCGATGTTTTAGTAACTTGGCATAAATGGGTTGTCTTAATTGAGTTGTAAGATTCAACACTGTTATTAAGTTATAAACATCAATCACAGGTTGTGTGATTGAGATAAAGTGAGAGGGATTCTCATATTTATGGGGAATCCAAAATAGAAATTCATGAGTAGTTTAAGAAGAGGCTTTGAACAACACACGGTTTGTTGTTGTTTGTAAAACTAAATGTATTAAACTACTAATAGTAAATTTCCTGTCTTAGGTAGAGTGCCCTCTGGACGTAGGTGTTATTTGAACCGAATTGGGTTGTCAGTAATTATATTATTTGTTGCTTTTTCTGCTCCATCATCTTGTACAAGTTAAATTGTGTTAATTGTGTGGATTATGATTTAACTTGTCGAACCAGTTATCTAGAACATTATGTTCACCATTTGACCCCTGAGAAACAAAATTTTAGTATTACTCTATGAAAATCTTTCTACCATGTCGTGTTAGATGAGCTTGGCATTTCTGTCAAAAGAAAAAACCTTATAAATTTTTTTACTAAGTAAGCATGAGTAAACTCTCGACCACGTATATCTAATTGAAAAATATATTTCCACCAAAACAATCTACCTCTAGCCCCTACACTATAATGGTCTCCTCGTTCATCCCATAATTATTTATCAACACTTTATAAAAGAGTCTTCTCCTTTTTTATTTAAAAAAAAAATTATATTCAAAAATCAGAAAAGGGGCATTTCATGCCTATACAAATAGAACCTAATATTCAAAATCAAATACAATTGAAACACCCAAAGACAAAACCAAAATAACAGCAACTATATTTTATAGAACACCCAATTCAGCCAAAAGACCCTGTAAAGCAATATCTCAGGAAATCAAATCTCAAGAACCTTGTCAGGCTGAACCGAGACAATATCTTCCAAGGAAACATGATATAACAATTGCAAAATCCCCCTATACCAAAGAACAAAGTAACCCACCAAACCGGCAAAGATACATCTGCACACATGATGCTTCCGCGGAATGCAACTCCTTTTGATCTAATTTCCACTCCTATTTTCCTATCAATGCAAGATCAAAAATCTCAAGTTTCTTATTTCCAAACCACCATATTCTAAAGAAATGTAAACCTTATCTCAACTAATCCAATTAATTTTACTCAATTCCTCACCCCCACCCATAAAAAAAATTCAAACGTAAATTCAAGTGTAAAGATCTTACATGTAAGAGCTTTATGTGAATAACATATAAGTGGCAGAGATGAACAAGTTGGGATGGAATCTTGACGGCGGCGATTGGAGGTGGTGCCAACGCCTTTTTGTGTGTGAGGAAGAGAATGTTATATAGTATTGTGTTTTATTGAATAATGTGGTTATGCAGGTTATTGTTTCGGATAAATGGATTTGGAATCTCAGATACTTACAAAGGTTACCAAGTAAATGAAACATATAAGTTCTTATCAATCAAGTCTTATCTGAAGATCATTTGAAATAAATGTTTCTCTAAAAGTCTCCCTATATTCTTGATTATATTTAAATAACAAGCTTCCCACAAATGGTAACTTAACTGGTAGTATTTAAGAACAAAATTTGTTAGTTCGCTCCTAGGATTCCAGGTTAGAAAAAAATGCTAATTATTTCTTAGAATAATATGTGATCTCCTTAGAGATGTGTGGTTAGCTATACTAAAATGGTTAAGTGTCTCTTGTGATCTTCATAATAATGTGTATCTATGTCAAATTGTGAGTAGATGCTCGATAAAGTTTAAATCATTGTTTATGGGTGGTTAAAAGCTAAGAAGAAGGATTTTAACTTTTCTAATGGTGATTTAATTAAGCAACATGTTTATGTTTTTATGTAACTTTCTTTGATTAGTTCTCTTATTTTGTGTTTGTTATTTTGTGAACAGTTGTATTCTCTCTTATGCTTGTACTTGAGCAAATTCAAACAATTTTCAGAAAACCTATTACAACTTACAAGTGAACGAGGGAACAAAAGAACAGCTTTTATTTAACTTGTTCTCTTTGGTGGTGATTAACCGCAGCTAATATTTACATAAAATCTAACTGTATGTTTAAGTGAACAATTTTGATGATAACCATCCTTATATAATCAATATGAGACAGGAGAGGAAGAAAAACATAAGCTAAAGCTAAAGACAAAGGTGTAAGCTTAGCATAAATGCCACAGCTCAAAAAATAGGCTGTTACTATTTAACAAGATATCCAATTCATTGACACCATAGACAAACACCATCTACTGCATGATCAAGCCAATACAGGCCTTCTAAATAACTATAATTTTGAGGAGTATCTAAGAAACAACTTCTCATGATACCCATGAGTAGAACCTTGAACCAATCTAGAAAGTGGCAGTCCAGGTAGAAGTCTATCGATGTCCCTGAGATCGCTGCATGTCATATGAACCCCAAGCAGTAGGTCCAGGTCCAGGTCCAGGTGCATACTGTTGAAAATTCTCCACACCAGGCTGTACCTGAAATCGACATAAAGGTGGAAAATGAACAATAAAATATATAGCCAAATTCATTTAGGATTGTAAATGAAGTAATGAACTAATCAAATACATTTAGGGTAGTAAATGAACTAAGTTCTTTGCAAGCTACGCAATACAATTCTGTCATCAACGCATAACGAATTGAGCAATTTAAACAGACCAGTTTGAGATGTCAAACATGGTGTTCCGGAGGTTAGATATCAATGGCGAATTATGGAGGTAAACCAAAAATCCACCATATAAACATGGTATAGTGATCAATGGGGGATTAATAATAAGCATAATAGCCATAATACCATGGAGACAAACTGACACAACACTAAAACAGGTGGAAGTCAGGCAAATAACAACCTCAAAGCAACAAATTTGACTATCTGAATCTTGCACAAAACTTCCATTTCCATATACAGAAAAAAAAAATGTTTAACATCAAACATAAATATTACAATATTGATATTAAGAGGAAAACCAGGTAAAAATAGGCTAGGTTTATCACCAAGGAAAATAAAGAGGACTGGTCGGTTTACACCTGAACACCACATTTCTTAAAAAATTCCAATGCCTCCTTGGCCAATCCAAAATCCCCTAATTTACTATCACCCAGTACCCCTCAATATCGGCTATCACAATTTGTAATTGCTGCCAGTCTATTTAATAGCAGTTCCCTTCGTAGCAAAATATAAGCACAATTAACCACTTGCACAGTACTTAAGATAATTATTTATTCACATTCTCATTCTTCCTTAATCTTATTTAAAAGTTTAACTTCATTGTCTAAATTACCCCTCATCTCATTTTATTGCATAAAAAAGAGTTACTAATTGTGAAGGGTGTCTTCGGTATATATCATTAAACAGCGTGAAAATAATCATCTTTTGCCATATTTTGTTACAACTTAGATGTGCCAAATACTACTTATATCTCGTCATGGAGGGAGTACCATCATAAAACCAGTTGTTATTTTGTAATTATACCAGATCCCCTTAATTTCACACAAGAAAACTAGCTGTTACAGTTTGAAACTTAGTTTAATTACTGAATTACGAGTTATTCCTCATGGATTACCCATCCAGACCTTATATCTTCTGTTGTGCTCAGGCTCATCCCCAACAATATCCCCCTCCCAAATGAGCAACCTTGACCGCAAGGTCGAAACCTGGGAATTGAGTTGTGATGATTTCAAGATACAACTGTGTTGCCGCTAGATCAATACATGCTCAACTAGCTTTCTGAATTGGATAATAGGCCATATTACCAAAAAAATTGGCTGGGAAACAAACTTGATTCTGCTTGTAAGTCTGTAGCTTCAATTTCAACCTAATATTTTTACATTTTGGGGATTTAGAGTTGGTATATCTGTTTATATCACTCACTTTACCTTTTCGGCTTTTACAACTAAAGCACCTCGTTATGATCCCACATCTTTACAGAAAGGTTTAGAGAAAGTAAGGATAAAATGGACAATTGAAGATACGGCAAGGATAAATTGGGAAATTGATGATTTGGGTATCATTTTAACCAAATGGGCCAGGCCCAACATAATTCTAGTAAATTGGAGAGGAAATTAGAACGTGGGGCATAGAAGTGCACCACTCGGATCCAGGTCAGATCCGACAGAAATGGCGTACACGATGTCAACCCTTGCTTCCATCTCAGGTGCATGCTCTACCTCTGTTGCAGCAATTTCTGAATCGTATAGTTTCTCATCAACACGATCTATTTTGGTGAGTTTGTAGTCGTCTATGAAAATTTCAAGGGCCCGTGTGTTGTTCCCTCCACGAACCCTTTTAGTGAAGTTGATGAAGCAGCCCAAACCAAAGGCTCAAGACCCAAACAAGAGGGATGTAAATCTTAAGGAGATGCAAAGACTTGGAATAAAAATGCAGAATTATTCTTCAGAAGTGAAAATGAGTCAGGTGATGCAAATCTTCTTATCTTTTCCTCCCGAGTTGCCAAATAAAGCAATACACTGCATCAAGAGTATTGATATAGTGATATGGACAGATAAAGGCTCAGATTTATTGGGAGCAATTGTTGACGATCAGGGAATTGCTTCTCCAACCTCTGCGCTTTTTGGATTGTTCCTATCTTAATTCTAGTGAATGTTCACTAGTTGAGGATGAATATAATAAGGAAACAAAAATGACATCAGTACTAATATCCTTCTGTACAAATATCTTCTCGAAGATGGAAAGATTTGGTTTGGTCAGAGTTCTAGAAATTGTAGAAGGGACAGCTACAAATAATACACTGGATTCTTCTAATAAGCTCTCTTTTTTCTTAGTTCAAAGTTATGATTGCTGCCATAGTGACCTCTCTAAAGTTGGAAGAATGTAACAATTTTCCACCTGAGTACAGTGGGGTTGAGACTATTCTGGTGGCTCAATATTTTGCAGTTAGCTTGGCAAGCTACTGACAGTTGGAACCTGGAAACTGTATAGAAATATTGTTGAGAAGTTGGTTAGGAGAGTTTCCCTGAGGTAGGAGTGTTACGTATTGCTCTGATTAGGAGTTCTTGAACTCTGGTTTATCCTTTCATTTTCCAATTCCACCATTGTAGAACTATTGAGCTCATCTTTTCCATTCAACAATATACAATTCATTGCCTTTATTTGATCAGTTCTATCACTTACATCCTCCTGTGTGCATGACATTTGTATTTGTACCCACACGATCAACGCTTGGCAATCCGGTATACAGTACACAATTGAATTAATTACTCGTCAAAATGGTTGTTAAAGCAGATCATTGGTGGATATCAAATGGATTCTAGGCGATCCATATCAAGAAATTAACCTCAGTCCAACTAACTAAGTCCATTAAAATATCATATGAATACTACGCCATCTCTATACATGAGTACTTATTGACAAATCATGGGTTTTACTATTGCATAGATGGGCCATTCCCCCCCAATTCAACCAAAGTACTAAACAATTCAAAGATTTTCTAAGAAACATAAATGGAAGTGATTTAATTGAGAAGTGAAAAGCAATAGTAATTCTACGATTAGGGCAGGTCAACTTAGTTTCTCAGTTCAGATCAAATATGTATTACAAAGTCAACAATGCTCAAGAAAATATAACAAATGTTACCTGGTTCATGCCATAATAGGATGGGTAAGGATTTCCAGGATTTCCGGCATATCCGGTCTCAGCATTTCCATAATTTGCATTATACCCTGGACCTACAAATAAATCAAAGCAGAAGACAACAAAGACATTTAAAACAGTAAATTCTTGATTTTCAGAGAAAGAGGTAAGATGTAGTCAATTAATCATCAGAAAGTCCACAAGGCAAATATAAATACACACACAAGCCCAATTTTATACCTGGATTCCCAGCGGCAGTGACAGCAACAGCAACACGTGCTCTTTTCTCTGCATTTGCAATCTCGGCACGAAGCTTCTCCATCTCCCGAGCCATGGCAACTAATTTCTTCTCCATCACTTGACCATGTTCATAGTTTTCCGTGAATCCTTTCTTCTCATACTCAATGGCAGCTCTAAAAGGGAAGAAGCAACAAAAAAATAAAAACAGTGTAATAACATATACTGCAGGGCTCACCTGATCGATACGCCTAACATTCAAAATAAAATTTAAAAGCACAAATATATGCATACACAACAAACCATGAAATGATTTCAACTTAAATGACGTGTGATCTCTTCTCACACAATTTATAATAGGACTAGGACATCATATCAAGGTATTATTTGACCGATATTACTATCTCCACCAATGATCGTTAAAGGGCTTTCTCCATTATCGATAAAAGAGTTGCAATTGCAACTCTTGCACATATATTGTTAATTTCCATGTATCGGAATCAATATTCAGTAATCAGTCCACAAATCAATGCCCAGTAAATACAACAACCAAGCCTTATCCCATTAAGTGGGGTCGGCTAAATGGATAAAAAAATCATAACTAAATCATAATTGTTGGAGCATATATAAATCGCAGTCACAATGTCAATGCTTAAATTGCAACACAATGGCAACAAATTTAAGAACTGCAGTCACAATATCAAGTTCTCTTCTGAATCTCTGACAACAACACGACTTCAATTTCAGTCCCATAAATCATATCAGTATGCAAATTTTCGCAATATCAAAGATCACAACATAATTACAATCACACACAACGACAGTTGAAATCATTGAACACTAGTACTATTACTACCTTGCACATTGCAATTCTTGTTTCATAGCATCAACATCAGCCCTCAAAGCCGGCATCCGTTTCAAATCAGCAGTCATCTTGGCTAAATCCTGCGACATAGCCTGCACCTGTCCAGACAAATCCTGTCTAACAGCAGTAAGCTCCTTAACATCCCCATGAATCTGTTGAAGCTCTGCCCTAGCCGCCTCAGCGCCACGAAGCTCTGCTTCCAACTGACCCGCCCTCTCATACAATTCCCTCATCCTCACCTCAGTATCAGCCCTAAGAGAATCCTTAAAATGCGCCATCCTCTGTAGCTCATGCTGAGCAGCCTCCAGCTCCTGTTTCAAGGCCACGTGTGTAGCAGCGAATCTTTGATTGTCACCTAATAGACCCTGAATTTCACCATGCTGCACGGCGAGACGCTCCTCGATGACGGCGGCAGGGTGGAGGTGAAGAGGAGGACGGTGGCCTAACCCTAATTGAGATTCACGGAAATCGTCTAGAAGGGATGGATGTGGAGGATGGCCTCCTCCTCCGCCTCGCATGGAAAAGATTGGATCGCGGATGGGTGGAGATATGGCGGCGTGAGGTGGCGGGGGAGGATGAGGGTGGCCACGGTTTCTATTTGACATGGTTTGAATTGAAAGTTGATGAGAATAGAGAAGTGAAATTCAAAATGTGAGTAAAGGAAATTAAGAAGGTGGGTGGTTGAAGAATGTGAAATAATGTTTTGGAGAATATGAAAAATTAAAGCGTGGGTGTAGAAGTAAGGTTGTTGATGGAGGAAACTGCCGCACTCAGTGTCAAGTATTCTATCTCGGAGATGCCTCTATCTGGCCGAACATAGAAGTTGCTACTCTCTATTACTTTCTTTTTTTCTTCAATAAAAAAAGTTTTAACGGTAATGATAAAGTAATCCAACTAAATTAAATCTCGGTAAAAGTTCATTTAAAATAAACTTAAGTTTTACTTGATTGAATCAAAATAATTCATTTGGTATACCGTTTAGAAAGAAGGTTAATTCTCCAATAAGATTAATTTCAAATTCATACCGTATTTGTCTAACAAAATGTTTAACCATCTCGTCTTACATTCCACCAAACACTATATCATCCACATGAATCTGAGAAATCATGATTTTTCCTTCTACATCTTTGACAAATAGAATTTTGTCAATTCCATCTGATCTTACCTGATCAGAAGGGCCCTCCAGAGATCGAGCACGAACAAGGTGATGGTTGATAAAGTGAGGAGTGGGTGTTCCTGCAAGGCACTCCGATATTAAAGTGAGTATACGGTACAAAAGTGGTAAGAGAGAGAGTTTCAGAATACCTGACCCTTTAGTGAAAAAAATGTATTTATAGAGAGCCCACAATGCTTGGCCAAGGTCCTTTCTTGAGCTAGATTAGCTAGACCCAAGGAAGAACTGCCAAGGTACGCGTTAGGAGCGTGTAAGACCTATCACGTGGTATTATCCCTGGTCCAACTGCCCCTATCTTTCAGGAGATAAAAAGGGGGACAGTTGGATGACGTGGCACGCGAGGGGGAGACGTGGTCTCCCAGGCGCCTGTGTACTAGGTCGAGGAGGTTGCCCGACCTCTTCGTGGAGTGTCGTGGCATTTGCTTCTGCCCGACTTATATATGCATATGCCCGACATGAGGGGATGCTCGGTCTTAATTGGATTTGGGCCTGAGTCCAGCTATGTCCAGAACAGGAGGCCCAGTCCAGAACAGGAGTCCCCCAAGTCGAGGCTCTGGGACGGAGCGATGAGTTGAGAAAAGTAAAGTTGGGCATCGCTGCTATGTCGGGGATAATTGTGTGTCATGTAAGTAGTTGGGATCGATCATTCGTCCAGAGGGATTTGATCTGTCGAGTTGGAGAGTCGTTCGAGGAACAGATTCGGTGAGTCGTGACGAGCGTAAGATCGTGTTGGAGATTGTGTGAGCATCATTCCTCGTCGTGAAATTCTGTTTAGGGGATTGTGTGAGCATTATTCCTCGGTGCACAACACCTAGAGATGTCGGGGATCCTTACGGGTGCTCGACGTCGTTCAGACTTCTTCGAGGTGACGTGTTTAGGGAATTCAATGTGTGCTGCTTCGTTTTTCGTGCCACGACGCTTTGAATTCTAGACGACCTAGGTAATGATTGCCTAAGCGTGTTCCCTCATGCGCTCTTCTTGTATATAAGGTGGGGGGATCATTTCATTTCAATATTTCGCCCCTACGACTAACCAGACCTCCAGTGAACATCTCCCCATTCTCAGTGCAACCACCGTTGTCACTGTCGTTCACCACCGTTTTCTGCTCGCCACCATCATGTCAGGTGTCGCGGTGAGAATCGGATACCAAGCTATTAAGTGAGCTTGAATCGCAAAACATTAAATGTTCACCACCGACTTTAATTTAATCCAAAGGGAAAAGGGAAAAAGATCGTAAAAACCCTAAATGAGGAGAAACTAGGTTCGGGGGTTGATTATACCTAGGGAAGGTGTTAGCATCCTAAGCATCCGCAGTATCCTACGGGAACCTCTTGTTAATATTTGTGTTATTGTTGTTTATTGCTTGCTAAAACTAATGGGAACCTAAGGTTTTTATTTCTAATGGTGCTCGCACGACATCGCATCGATGCCTACGTATCGGGTATAGAATCAGAGCACTCGTAGTTCTCCTAAGGATTAACGAACACTTGGTTACGCTCAAGGTTCGCGGGGGAAGGTAAGTGTTATGGCAAACACTCACGTGACTTTAAGAAAGTCACAAAAAGTTGTAAAATAAAAAGCTAAGGACCTAATGGCTAAGGACCTAAGGATGGGAGACCTAATTGCTAAGGCCAAAATGGAACTAGGGATTGCTAAACTTCCTATGACATTGAGTCAACTGCAGGAGTCTTTCCCTTTTGGAATGAAAAGCATAAACAGAAATAAATAAAGGTGCAAGCTCCTAAATCCAAGGCATAGGTTGCTACTTGCAAAAATAAATGAATAAAGTAAATGGACAATGCAAAGTAAAAGGGCTTAGTAACTGGGCTATGGCTCGATATATGGATCGAGAATGCGGGGGTGGAAAACAAGCGCAGTGCGTCAATTTGCTTAAATTAGAAAGCTGTAAAGTGTGAGGAATGTGCAGATGGCGATCGTAAACGACCGACTTACGTGTGTGAGTGTAGGGTAGTGAATTTCACTTGGCGTTGGACCAAGGATTATTATTTTGAAAATTAAATTTAATATGGTGTAAATACGCGAGAAATAAATAATTAATAATAAATGAAATAAATTGAAATATAGAATGAAATGAATTAAATAAAATTAAATAGCATAAATAATGAATTAAATGGAATAAGAAATAAATAAATGTATGAAATAGAAATAAATAAAATGCATGGCCTCATATGGGTCACGATTAATCGGAAACGATTTATCGTGACCTTTGTCATATCATCGGCCCTTACCGGGAGAAAAATATAATTGAATAAATTATTGAATAATTATCTAATATTTTTGTTTAGGAAAATTTTCTAAGTAAGCAAAAAAATAAATAATTTATGCTATAATATAATAGAAAAAACAATAAGTCAACGAAAATAAGAATCCTAAATAATTTTTAAACAAAATTAAGACAAATGATATTAACAAGGGGTAAGTTATGAATGCAGCAGGTATTGCAGTAACAGATCAGTTGGGTCCAGGAACCTAAGCCCAAGATAAACATTAAAATTAAGATTAAGTTTTAAATTATATAAAAAAACTAAAAAGACATAGAATGAAAGCAGGAAAGAGGTTTCCTTTGAAATTTACTTAAATATAAAGACAGTAACACGGATTGGCCAGGATGTTTTTCTTTTTTTTAAATTTAAAACGATAAAACAAAATGGAAAAGAAAAATAAATAAAAGAGATGAGGGTTTTATGAAATAACACAAATTGACAATTAAAGGCTGAAACAAAAACAAAACATGGATGCACGTTTCCTCCATTCACACAGAAAAAACAAAAGGCCAAAAGGGGAAAACCCATCCCCAAAACGTTAATGGCGACGGCGGACACTTCCGTCTCTCTCAAAGTCTCTCAGTCAGTTCTCTCTCGTCTCTCACTCCCAATCGATGCTCTCTCTCTCAACGCGTTCAAATTGCTCACGATGGTCTCAGATTCCGTTTTGATTTCCGGCGTCGGTTGTTGTTGTTGATGTTTACAGGGTGATGAGGGTTAACGGTTGTTTCGGTTGTTGGTGACGGTGGTTTTAGCTGGGTTGTTCAAATTCGTGTTGGTTCGCCGTCTTGAAAGTCTATCGCGGCAGAGGTAAGGGTTTGACGGTGAACGGCTGAAGGTTTCAGCGATAAAGGACGGCGAAGGATGGGGCTTGTCGCGGCCGAGTTTTGGTTTCTTTGACGGTTTGTGGCTAAAGCTTCAAGGTTTCTGGGTTTTGACGAATTTGGAGTTCGGGTCGGTGGTGTTGTACGATTCCAGGATTTGGTTCAGATTTTCAAAGGTTTGTTCGGATCTATGGGTGAGTTTTCGATTTATTTTTTTGTGAAATGGTTTGAAAGCTTGGTTTGATTACAACAGAGGGAAGTCATATCCTGATTAGGAACCTTTTTCATCCTTGCCGCAGGCGTCCCTGGTCGAGGGTTAAATCGCGAAGTATGAACTTGAGAGAACTTGTAATCCTTTATCATGTTGACAGTCTGCTCAAAATCTTCATCAGTTTCACAGTATATTCTTGATTCATTGTGGTCAAAACAGCATCACTTCCAGACTGAACTGGCACATTCAAGTGTTCAAGGATAAAAGGTGGATTTCTGTGTTTTGGGCATTGGTGAAGTCACGGTTTCAAGGAGATGGCCTACGGGTTTACTTGTGCTTTGAAGGTTTGAAGTGATGGCCGGCTTCGGTGTTTGAAGGTTGTTTACTGGTTTACGGTTTGGAGTAGTTTGGTTTGTTTTTTATCTCTGACCTCAAATCTCCCTTCTCATCTCTCAATGCTCTGCTTTGGATTTGTTTGTGTTTCACAGTTTCGTTTATGTTTCAGTTGCCTCACACAGTCGGCTCTGGCTCTCAACTCACGGTTTTGGACGGCGGCGAGATGGTTCGCTGTTTGGTGATTTTAAGCTCGGTTATGGTGGAAGAGTGTTGGTGAGCTACGGCCTGTTCGGGTGGGGACTCGGTGCTTGATGGAGGTTTCGGCTGTTTGAAGATGGTTTTGGGTCTGTTTCTTTTTGTTTTGGTGGCTGAACGGTTCTGTTTTGTGTGGTGCTTTCCGTATTCTGAGTTTCATTCAAATATGGGTTTGTGTGCGTTCAACTATGGCTGTTTCATGAGGATGGAGCTTTTGGATTTTTGTGTGTTCTTTCGGTCCGGTGAATGTTTGGTTGGTTTATGCGATGCTATTCGGAAGAATGGTCTTATAAAAAATGATTTCGGAATTCTGTGAGTTTTGAAGGTTTGTATGAGAAGTTCAGTTTATGCTGATGGTGAGGGAGTGTTTTACCGTGGCTGTTGGCTGAAGGTTTTTAGGTATTTGTATTTGCAGGTGAATATGGTAGTTGTTTCAGATGGGTTTCACGGTTTCGAGTTGGATGGTCCTGTTTTGATGTTGTTGTTTTTTTGTTGCAGGTTTGATGATGTAGGGTCGAAAAGGTTGTTGGAGGTGTAGGTTCAGAGTTGATTGAAGGTGAGGTGGGGGGTGTTGCTACTGCATTCGGTGTGTTTTGAGGTTTTGAGGGTGGCTTCTGTTGGTTTTCAGGTTTTGTTGTAAAATGGAGGTTTTGAGTTAACTGTGAGGTGTTTGGATTGAAGATCTCAGTTCTGGTTTTTTGGTCAGTGTTGTTATTAATGGAGGTTATGGGATTTAGGTGGAGTTGAGGTGTGGTTTTTTTGTTAGTGTTAAGGTTTATGGTTTGTTGTGAATCTGAATGAGAAAAGGGGTTCTGTATTGTGATTGTGAGGGCTGTTTTGTGGCTATTGGTTTCAAGTTTTCCTTTTTTTTGAAATTTTTAATGTTAATTTTTGCTTTGTGAATGCAGGTTAAAAATAAAGCTAAGAAGAAAATTAATTATGGACACATGCTAAAAAAAAAGGGTGAAGGAAAGGAAAAGAGAAAGATTACCGCCCGAATGTTATCGGGGTGAAGATCCACAAGTGGTGAGCCTTTACTCCTTGCTGCTGTTTGTTGTTTTTTTGATTCTTTGAAGTTGTTTTTGGTTGTTCTGTGGCCTTTTGAGAGCTGTAACTTTGGTTGTTTTGAGGCAAGTTTTTGTGAGTGATTTTTTGAATGTTTGTGACTGCTTTGGAACTGTTTGATGCTGTATTTTTTTGAATGTTTGTGACTGCTTTGGAACTGTTTTGTGTGTAAAAGAGTGCTGAGTTTTTGTGATTTGTGAGCTGTTTTTAGAGTTGTTATGAAGGCTAGTTTTGTAGTGTTTAGGGGGCTGTTCTGTGGTATGTTTTAGAGGCTGTTGGTATGGTTTTTTTATGCTGAATTTTTTTGTAATATTTGAGAGCTGTTTGCAGTGGTTTTTTGAGGCTAAGTTTGTGTATGTTTTATGACTGTTAAGGGCTGAACTTTGGGACTGATTTGTAGTGCCTTTGGACTGAATTTTTTGCCTTGCTTGTAGGTGAAGGGTTGGAGGAAAGGGGACAGCAGTCTGAATTTTGCTGCTATGAGTGGAGCAGGATTTTGGTTGGTGGCTGCATGCTGATTTTGTTTGATTTGGAGCAGGCTGAATTTTGTATTTTGCTGAATTTTTTTTGTACAATTTCCTTTCTTTTTTCTCTATGTAATTGTAACACATGCTGATGTAAATGTGGCAAAAATTGTGAACTTGAATTTATGAAAAAAAATTGAATGAATTATGTGATTATGTGAATGATAAGTGGCTTAAAAAAACAAAGTTAGAACATTATGAATGAATTGTAAGAAATAATGAAATATGAGTATGATAGTATTGACATGAGATTGAATTTGAAATTTTAAAATTGGAATTGATCCTTGAATTGAAATTGGAAATGAGTTTTGGACATGACTTGGAACTTAATATTAAAATTGAAATTGGAATTTGAGGCTTGTGCATAGAAATTGGAAATAGAAATTGGAATTAAAAATTAAACACTTATAATATAAACTTGGAAGAAGAAATAAAAGTGGAAATAAAATTAGAATTGAGAAAAGAAATAAATTTGTAATTTAGAAAATAAACATGAATTGAAATTGACATTAGATTTAGAAATAACAACTTGAAAATGGAATAAAATTAAAAATTGAAGAATAGAAAATAAATTCAAAAATAAAACTTGAAAATGAAATAAAAACTAATTTAAAAATGCGAACTTGAAAATGAAAAGAAAT
This sequence comes from Lathyrus aphaca, assembly GCA_963966055.1. Classification (NCBI taxonomy): domain Eukaryota; kingdom Viridiplantae; phylum Streptophyta; class Magnoliopsida; order Fabales; family Fabaceae; genus Lathyrus; species Lathyrus aphaca. Next base: position 187,690,865 of record OZ014519.1, read on the forward strand.
AAATTATAAAATTTAGAAAAAATTGAAAATTGAGCTAAAGGTTAGAAATAAAAAAAATTTAAAAATAGGAACTTGATAATAGAAACGAAAGTAGAAATTAAAATTGAAACACAAAATGAATTAAAAGGTTATAAATAAGAAAATTAAATTAAATTAAAATGGAAGCTTATAGGTGAAAAGACATTAAGAATCAAAAATATAAATAGCTAGAAAAATGAGAAGAAAGCAACAGAAAATAAATCGGGAAAAAAAAAATCCCTGCTAAATGCGATAAAAGCATGATTATGATATGAGCGATTAGGGGTAAAATTTGGGGTGTGACAGTTGCCCCTATTTAAATAACTTTACCAGATTGAATGAGTGATGTTTAATCCTCATAAAATCGGAGTGAAAGGTATTTCAATATAGAAATAACCGAAAATTTTGCCCCTAAATGCAATGTTATGCTGGACTACAAATCTATCTAACCCTGCAACTCTTATGCAATGAAATGATGATTATGGTATGAATGATGAGAATGAGAATGTCGACGACCACAAGCCAAGACTCACTGGGAATGACAAACACTGGGGACGACAGACACTGGGGATAAAGAAACGGAAACGGGAAATATTCAAAGTGATAAATCAACAGGTTCAAGTGTAACTGTTGACACTAAGAATAACAAAAGACGGGAACAAGAGGAAATCCAAGTCATTGGATCAAACGAACACAGACAAAACAAAATAAATTCAAAATGACTGCACAGTGGCTCGATGCGACCAAATGACACTAAGAATAAAACAAAATAAGGAAATAAATCGAAGTGGTTGACCAATGGCTCTATGCGACCAATTGACTGAGAAATAAAAGCAGCAACATATTCAAAGTGAATGCGCAGCGGCCCGATGCGACCAACTGACACTAAGAATAATCAACAAAAATATTCAAATAGAATGTGCAGTGGCTCAATGCGACCAACTGTCACTGAAAATCATAATATTCGAAGTGAATGCGCAGCGGCCCGATGCGACCAAACTGACACTAAGAATACAACAACTAAACATCCAAAAAGAATGTGCAGTGGCTCAATGCGACCAACTGTCACTGGAAATGAAAATCATAATACTCGAAGTGAATGCGCAGCGGCTCGATGCGACCAACTGACACTAAGAATAACAAAAGGCTTATTCAAGGTGAATGCGCAACGGCTCAATGCGACCAACTGACACCATGAATAACAAATGAAAATACTCGAAGCGGAAGCACAATAGGTTCGAAACCTATTGACACTACAAAAGAAAACCAAGATACACTCCAAGTGAATGCGCAACAAGTTACAAAACCGGTTGACACTAAGAATGATAAAGACAAAGTAGTCAAAGTATTAAAATGGTAAATTAGCAGGTTCAAATGTAACTGCCGATACCGAGGATAAGGAAGGAAATCACAATGATTTAATAGCGGCTCTATGCGACCAGCTAGCATTGGGGATAGAATGCAGATCACCCAAATATAGATCAACGGCTCTACGCGACCGGCTAACGCAAAGAAGTAACAACAAAATATGTTGGAGTTTCCAAATAAGATAAAACATCCAACCTCTGGGAATTCCTTCAGGAACCATCAGGAGAAAGGTACAAGTATGTACAAAATCAAATGGACTTGGATTCAAGCAAAAGGTTTCAGGACCTGCTTAAAAGATTTGTGCCAATGACAATTAGACTTCAAGGAGATATTGGTGGTCATAAAGACAAATACCAACCACAAATAGAAATCCACAGGGGACACCAGCACTTATTGGGGACAAAAACATTGGTAAACCAAACTTCGGGTACCAACAGCAATGAATTCTCAAATTGGACACTAAAGATATCTGGACTTGGAGTTAGACAGACGACAACTGGGGAAAGACAAATGCTAATGTCAAATGCGCATGATTGAGCATGATGCGAATGATCGTGATATGCAAATGTTGACTCAAAAGAGATAGAGAGTTTAACAAGACTCAAAGAGGAGAAGGCTCTCAACACCAATACTCAGATGAGCAACATGAAAAACACTGGGGAGATGTCTTCGAACTTGGAAATCATGCTTGGTCCAAGGATCCATCCAATAGTGTTATCAATTTTGAACTTCTATGGGGATTTCTGAAATAATAGTACAAAAGTGTTGTTGCAAACCAAGACTTCTTGGGGAAACAGAAGATTTTTCCAATTTTCCCAAAGTCAAAGAAACTTAAAAGTTTTCAGTATTTTTTTCAAAAACATTTTCTTAAAAAAACTTGTCATTTTCAGAGTTAAATTGTAATCAAGTGATGGCATTTTGCATAACAAAAGAAAATAAGAGGCTGAACAACAAAATTCATAGGCAAAGTTTGTATTTTATTCAAGAATGGTAGCTTGCCAATGGCAAAAACTCCATGGAAAATTACAATTTGAAAATGGCAATGGGGAAAGGTCTACATTGAATCCAACGACCACTACAATCTCTAATAACTAAGACTGCCCTGACACCTTGCTTCGGACAAGAGCAATTGGATCGATCTTCCAGTATGGTTCTTCAGTAATGGTAAGCACCATCTGATACAGTCAAATGCCTTTGTCCCTAACTTTTGCCTGGACCGCCCTTTCGGGTTTTCAATCCACCGGGACGCTCTTTTTTGCCTAAGCCGCCCTTTCGGGTTTTCAACTTAGCGAGCTCTTATTTTTTCATTTTTATCCCTAACTTTTGCCTGGATCTCCTTCATAGGTTTTGATCCACCGGGATACCCATTTTTTGCATAGGTCGCCATTTCTGGTTTTCGACCTATCGGGTTTTATTTAGGCATAATATTTTTTGACTGCATCAGAATTCAACGGGTGCTTCAGTTGTTCACCATCCATAGTTGTAAGGATTAAGGAACCCCCGGAGAATGCCACCTTCACAACATATGGACCTTCATAGTTAGGACTCCATTTTCCACGCATGTCTTTGTGAACTGGCAAGATTTTCTTGAGTACAAGATCTCCTTCTTTGAATTCTCGGATACGGACTTTCTTGTCAAATGCTCTCTTGATGCGCTTTTGGTACATCTGGCCATGGCACATGGCAGTCATTCTCTTCTCATCAATGAGGTTCAGCTGGTCAAACCTGCTCTGGACCCACTCAGCTTCCTCCAGTTTGGTTTCCATCAAGATTCTCAAGGATGGTATCTCTACTTCAATAGGGAGAACTGCATCCATCCCATACACCAAAGAGAAAGGGGTTGCCCCTGTTGAAGTGCGAACTGATGTTCTGTATCCGTGTAAAGCATATGGTAACATCTCGTGCCAATCTTTGTAAGTTTTTACCATCTTTTGCAAAATCTTTTTGATGTTCTTGTTTGCAGCTTCAACAGCTCCATTCATCTTCGGACGATACGGAGAAGAGTTATGATGTTCAATCTTGAATGTCTCACACAACTCTTTCATTGTCTTGTTGTTCAAATTGGTTCCATTATCTGTGATGATTCGGCTTGGGATTCCATAACGGCAGATAATTTGGTTCTTGATGAAACGGGCAACCACTTGCTTTGTCACATTGGCGTAGGAAGCTGCTTCTACCCATTTGGTGAAATAATCAATTGCGACCAAGATAAACCGATGACCGTTGGAAGCTTTAGGCTCAATTGCCCCTATCATGTCAATGCCCCACATTGAGAAAGGCCAAGGCGATGACAGAACATTCAACAGTGTTGGAGGCACGTGCACCTTGTCAGCATAAATCTGGCATTTATGACACTTCCTGGCATACTTGAAACAATCTGATTCCATGGTCAACCAGAAGTAACCAGCTCTCAAGATCTTCCTGGACATGGCATGTCCATTGGCATGTGTTCCAAATGATCCTTCATGGATTTCCCTGATCAATAAGTCTGCTTCGCGCTTGTCCACACATCTGAGCAGAACCATATCATGATTCCTCTTGTAAAGCACATTGTTGCTGAGGAAGAATTTGGACGCCAATCTTCTTAAAGTCTTCTTGTCTAGATTTGTTGCATTAGCTGGGTACTCTTGATTCTGCAAATAGTTCTTGATGTCATAGAACCACGGTTTCTCATCAGTTTCTTCTTCGACCAGTAGACAGTAGGCTGGTGCAGTTCTTCGCTCGATTGTAATGAGTGGAGCTTCATTAAGAAATCTGACTTGAAACATAGAAGCCAACATAGCCAAGGCATCTGCAATTTGATTCTCTGCCCTTGGAACATGATGGAAAGTGACTTCATCAAAGTATTTGATCAATTCCACAATGTGGGCACGGTATGGGATCAACTTCTCGTCACGGGTCTCCCATTCACCTTTGACTTGGTATATCACCAAAGCTGAGTCTCCGTATACATCAAGAATCTTGATTCTGGTATCAATTGCAGTTTCGATACCCAAAACACAGGCTTCATACTCTGCGATGTTGTTTGTACATTCGAAACATAATCTGGCTGTGAAAGGAGTATAACCACCATCAGGATTCATCAAGACAACTCCTACACCATGCCCCATGTAGTTAGAGGAACCATCAAACATCATCTTCCAACGAGAACCTGGCTCGGGACCTTCATCTGGACCTGGAACTTCACAGTCCTTTATCAACATAATGTCTTCGTCCGGGAAATCGAATTTCAAAGGTTCATAATCTTCGACAGGATGATCAGCAAGGTATTCAGATAAAACACTGCCTTTAATAGACTTCTGGGTTACATACTGGATATCATACTCAGATAACAACATGTGCCAACGGGCGAGTCTTCCAGTCAAAGCAGGCTTCTCAAAGATGTACTTTATTGGATCCATTTTCGAGATCAACAAAGTAGTGTGACAAATCATGTACTGCCTGAGGCGTCTGGCCGCCCATGCCAAGGCACAACAAGTTTTCTCTAAAAGCGAATATCTGCTTTCACAGTCTGTGAACTTCTTGCTTAAGTAATAAATGGCGTGCTCCTTACGACCAGTTTCGTCTTGTTGGCCTAATACGCAACCCATAGATCCCTCGAGCACAGTCAGATACATGAAAAGAGGCTTTCCTGGAGTAGGTGGGATCAAGATAGGAGGTTCTTGTAGATAAACCTTAATCTTCTCAAAAGCCAATTGACAATCAGGACTCCACTCAATTGCTTGATTCTTCCGGAGTAACTTGAATAAAGGCTCACAAGTAGCAGTCATATTGGAGATGAATCTGGAGATGTAGTTCAATCTTCCGAGGAAACCCCTGACTTGCTTTTCTGTTTTGGGAGCTGGCATCTCTTGAATTGCTCTGACCTTGTCCGGATTTACTTCAATACCTTGCTGACTAACAATAAAACCAAGTAACTTTCCTGATCGGACACCAAAAGTACACTTAGCTGGATTCAGACGCAGTTGGAACTTCCTGAGACGCTCAAATAACTTCAAGAGATGATTCAAATGATCCTCCTCACTCTGTGATTTGGCAATCATATCATCCACATAGACTTCTATCTCTTTATGCATCATATCATGGAAAAGGGTGACCATTGCCCTCTGATAAGTGGCTCCTGCATTTCTGAGACCAAATGGCATAACTTTGTAACAATAAGTGCCCCATGGTGTGATGAATGTAGTCTTTTCCATATCGTCAGGATCCATCTTGATCTGGTTGTATCCTGAAAACCCATCCATGAAGGAGAAAACAACAAATTTAGCAGTGTTGTCAACCAAAGTGTCAATATGCGGAAGAGGGAAATCGTCCTTCGGACTGGCCTTGTTCAAATCCCTATAGTCCACACACATTCTGACCTTGCCATCCTTTTTAGGGACTGGCACAATATTAGCTACCCATTCAGTGTACTTCGCAACTGCAAGGAATCCAGCATCAAACTGTCTTTTGACCTCTTCTCGAATCTTCAGAGCCATGTCTGGTCTTGTTCTTCGAAGCTTTTGCTTTACAGGAGGACACTCTGGTCGAAGAGGTAACTTGTGGACCACTATGTCTGTGTCTAACCCGGGCATATCTTGATACGACCATGCAAACACATCTACATACTCTCTGAGAAGCTTGACCAATCTTTCTCTGATGTCTGCCCCAAGTGTTGTACCAATCTTGACTTCCTTCATGTCTTCATCAGTGCCAAGATTGATGGTCTCTACTTGCTCCTTATGTGGCTGAAGATCTGTGTGCTCATTTTCTACCAATCTTGCCAGTTCTTCGGGAATGTCACAATCTTCCTCACTTTCATCTTCCGCTTGGTAGATGGGCGAATCAAAGTTAGGAGAGAATGTGGAGTCATTGGATTCAACAGGGTTTTCGTTTATTCTGCATATGATAATGATTTGCTTTTATTAAAAGTGGAAAATAGAGAAATGCAAGAGAAAAAGCTTTTTTTTTGGTTTTGAAAGATTGCCATCTTCTTTTAAAAGTGAAAAGAGAGAAAAACTGTAAATGATCAAAATAAGAGTTTAACAAAATGCCTTCATTGATAATAACTTTGAAAATGAGAAGGGGCCCTACAAAATACTCCCATAGCCTTGGGCAGAGCTAGGGAGCTTTGAAAACATTTAAAAAACAACAAATTACTTTGACAATGGAAAAAACTCTGGGATCTCGACTGCCTCCCAATTGTCCAAGGCTTCTTCACACTGATACACCAAGTGATTCACATCTTCGTCTTCAGAAACTCCATCAACTGCATTGACCTGATAACCAGCACTGGAGAACACTTCTTGAATGGTCTTCAGACGTCCTTTAGCGGAGGTTGACGCTCCTTCTTTCACATGAGTTGGTTTGTAACCCAACCCGCAACGATCTAGCTTCTTCTTGACTTCGATGACATCACCCCAACCTTCATGGCTTCTTTCTTCAATGGTGGAAATGGTACTCTTCAGCGATGCAAAAGATGGGATACCCTTCCCTTTTTGTTCCTCTACTTCCAGAAGGACAGCATTGGCTATCTCAAGAGCTTGGAAAGAAGTTTCCAAAGCATCTTCATCAACCTCAATATAGGTAAAGGATGAAAGGTTGCTAACCATGAGATCTTCTTCCCCAGACACAGTCACCAGCTTGTTATTGACCACAAACTTCATCTTTTGATGCAGGGTAGAAGTAACTGCCCCAGCAGCATGAATCCAGGGTCTTCCCAGCAAGCAACTGTAGTTAGGATTGATGTCCATAACCTGGAAAGTGATTTTGAAGACCTGTGGCCCAATCAAGATTGGTAAGTCTACTTCTCCAATAACAGTCCTTCTTGAACCATCAAAAGCTTTTACAATCAGTGCACTGGGCCTCATCTCTGCCCCTTGATAAGATAACTTAGCAAGTGTTCTTTTCGGCAAAACATTCAAAGAAGATCCTGTATCCACGAGAACTCTTGCTAAAGTATCCTCTTGACATTTCACTGATATGTGGAGAGCACGGTTGTGGTCCAAGCCCTCCTTTGGAAGATCCTCCGTACTGAAACTGAGGTTGTTACACGCAGTGATATTGGCAATGACTCCATCAAACTGATTCACTGTTATATCATGCGTAACATGAGCTTGAGCTAGCAACTTCTGAAGCGCACTTCGATGAGCCGGAGAATGCATAAGAAGTGATAGGATAGATATTTTGGAAGGCGTTTGATGTAGCTGATCAATAACCTTATAATCACTCTTCTTTATGATTCTGAGGAACTCTGCATCCTCTTCTCCCAAGACTACCTCTTTATCTTTGTTGACAACAGCTGGAATAACTTCTTTAGGCGGAGCCATATTGGCTTGCTGGGTATAAACACGACCACTGCGAGTCAAACGACCTGCACCCGCTATATCAGTACTTGCAACTTTTGAAACTTCCTTCTAATTAGCTTTATCGATCTTCTGATGAACTTTCCCTGTATCATACCTCCATGGAACTGCTTTAGTGTCTTCATAACGGAAAGAGTTACTCCTTTGTTCAAATCTTGGCTCAGGTATGTTGAAAATTGGCACCACAGATTCTGGAGTATTGAAGACAGGTTGAACTCCTGAAGATTCAGGCAGGTTGAACACTGGCACCCAGGTAGAATTAGATTCCGGCAAGTTGAAGATTGATTCAATTATTGCCACTTCATTCTTCTTCATATGACTGCTCACTTGTAAGACACCTTCATCAATCAAATCTTGAACATCTTTTAAGACCGATTCACATCCTCTTGGACTATCAACACAACCTTCACAATTCTGATGACAACTCTTCACTATACCCGCCTCTACTAACTTCGCATGGAAGTCTCTGAGCGGGGTCTTGATCTCGGTGGCATTGAAAATCAAACCTTCTTCGGACTCATCAACAATAGCATTTATAGACCCATGCTTGGGTAAAGGATTATCTTTGACATTCGGACCAGTATTCCCAAATGACAGAATGTTCTTCTCCATCAAATCTTTCACGATGTACTTCAAAGCATAACAACCCTCCAAATCGTGTCCCGGGGCACCTTCATGGAATAAACAGTGAGCATTTGGGTTGTAATTTGGTGGGAGTGGATTTGGTGGAGGACCCAAAGGCCTGGGAGTAACCAAACCTTTCTTCAGCAGTGAAGGATATAACTCAGTATAAGTTATAGGGATTCGAGGATTAGGAGGCCTTCCACCTGGTCTTCTATTCTGAAAATTGGGATTTGGATGAGGAGCTGGAGTCCTCTGCTGGTAGGCTGAAGCATTGGGTGCTTGTTGATAGCCTGGATTGCTGAGCATTGGTTGATAAGGTTGAATCATTGGAGCCGCTTGTTGATACATCGGTACTGCTTGAGTTGGCCGATACATAGGGACTTGTGGATTAAATGCTGGTTGAACCGCCGCTACATAAGGGTGTTGGGCATACTGTTGTTGATGAGCATACTGCTGTTGACGAGGATACTGCTGTTGAGCCATAGGTGAAGGTCTCTGCCAAAGTGGATTTCTTCTTTGACTTGCCATTATCGCATTTGTCTCACCCTCCTTCTTCTTGTGGAAGTTATTGGTAAATTTCTTGCCAATATTCCCACTGCCAGTGCTGGAACTGCCAGATGCACCACTCATTTTTCCACTCTTCAAACCGAGTTCTACCTTGATTCCCACAGCCACTAAATCAGAGAAACTAGCAGTTATGCTTCCCACCATTCTCTCATAGAATTCTGGTCGCACAGTGTCAACAAACCAGTCAGCTAATTCTTTTTCAGTCAATGGGGGCTCTACTTGAGAAGCGGTCCCTCTCCACCTTTGAGCATACTCTTTAAAGGATTCAGACTCTTTCTGGGACATGCTTAGCAATTGCCTCCTATCGGGAGCAAGGTCCATGTTGTATTTGTATTGTTGGATGAAAGCATCTGCCAAGTCTTGGAAACTGCGGATCTTCGACTGGTCAAGCGTCAAATACCATTTGGAGGAGATTCCCTTCAGACTGTCCTGGAAACAGTGGATCATTAACTTATCATTGTCCACCTGAGCAGCCATTCTTCGATAGTACATCAGGAGATGGTTCTTAGGACAAGTTGCACCCTCATACATATCAAACGTGGGTATCTTGAACTTTGGAGGTATTACCAATCCATACACCAGACACATCTCCCTGGCAGCAGCACCAAAGATCTGGTCACCTTCAATCGCTCTTAACCTTTTTTCAAGGGTATCAAAATTCTCATGCATCTTCACATGTTTCTCATCTCCGTTTTCAGACATATCTGGCGCTTCATACCCCTGATGGTCATTAAAATACGGTTGGGCACGGGTGTGCACAATGTCCTGTGTAAAATTAGCAACGGCATGATTCTCTTCATTAGTCACAGGAATAGTTTGTTGAGCAGCAAATCCCTGAGGAGGAGGCACAAAACCTTGAAAAGGAAACGCCATACCCTGAGAGGGAGGTGCGAAACTTTGAGAAGCTAAGCCTTGGGACGGAGGGAAGAAACCCTGAGCAGCAAATCCTTGGGAAGGGGGTATAAAACTCTGAGTAGCAAAACCTTGAGAAGGAGGGAAGAAACCCTGAGCAGCAAGTCCTTGGGAAGGAGGAATAAAACTTTGAGTAGCAAACCCTTGTGAAGGAGGTATAAAACTCTGAGCAGTAAGTCCTTGGGAAGGAGGAATAAAACTTTGAGTAGCAAACCCTGAAGAAGAAGGAATAAAACTTTGAGAAGCAAAACCATGAGGAGGAGGGACGAATCCATGAGGAAGTCCAAAAGGAGGCCAGGTCACAGGGGTAATGACTGATGATGTAGGCTGGGTCGTTGCAGTGACAAATTCAGTCGTTGCAGTAACAATTTCTGACACCACAGTCCGTTGGGTATCCATCTTCGCTCGAATGACTTGCAACATTTCCATCATCTGACCCATATCTCCACGAATATCATAAAGCTCTTCATTAACTCTGTCCATCTCTAGGTCTCTTTCAGCCATCCTCTTTCTGGCTTGAGCTCGAGTGTAGTATTTGCGTGAGAGCCTCAGTGTGAAAGCTGAATTGAGAGCAGATGACGGGAATGAGCTTCATGAAAAAAAATGCAAATGCAATGCCAAATGTATGAGTGCAATGCAAAAAAGAAATTTTATTCAAGGAACTTAAGAAACAACTTGCAAATACCAAGGAAACCATAATAATCAAAAGGATATGATTTCATTAAATTCAAAAAGTGATACAAAGTCTTGAGTACACTTTCAAAAATCCCAAACAAAGCTTAATAAAGACAAAGACAAAGTCCTAAGGAGATTCTCCTAAAAGCCTCAAGTTGAGCTTCTCGATTTGTGCCTTCATCTGAGCCCTTTCAAGCATAAGCTGATCCACGATCGACTTCCAAGAAGTGTCCTCTTGAGTGCTGGAGGAAAATAAATCCTCTTGTGCTTTCCTTTTCTTGCTGGATAGCTCTTCTTCTTCCTTCATCTTCAGTTGTCTTCTAAGTTCCTCATTCTCACTACTGATGATCTGATGACGATTCTTCCATGCATTCTTCTCTCGAATCTCTTTCTCCAAATCAATCTTCAGCTTCTCTGCATCATCCATAAAGATTAGAATGGGTTTCTTGAAGGTCATAGGATCCTGGCGAGGGTAAGGCATCTTCAGACTGATTGCCCTATCTCGTACCCATTGGAGATAGGGTTCCATAGAAACACAATTCGGCTTTCCCAAGCTACTCCTCCCCTTCCTATGGATGCACTTCCAAGCCTGCATAATCTGTTTCTTGAGCTCTGGTTCTTCGTCATCCTTAAAGAAAATTCCTTCCACTTCCACACTCTTAGGTTTGTCCTTCAACGGGTACCCGAGTTGACGGCGAGCCAAAACTGGATTATAGCTAATTCCTCCCTTAGTGCCAAGAAGAGGCACATTAGCAAAATCACCACAGCTATCAATAATCAATGCTCCATCATAAACGCGATTGTACCAACTAATGTCAGAGTGGGTAAGAGACATGATCCTTTGTGACCACCACAAACCATCCTTAAGGTTCCAAAATGAAGATGACTTAGGCAAGTGCGAAATAAACCACTCATATAGCAATGATGCACAACAAGTAATCATCCCTCCCTTATGGTGATTCCTCAGATGGATGGAATGATAAGTGTCTCCGAGCAAAGTAGGGACCGGGTTCTTCTTCAGAAAGATCTTGATGGCGTTCAGGTCGACGAAGTCTTCAAAGTTTGGGAAAAGCAGCACTCCATATATCAGTAGAATAAAAGTCGCCTCAAAAGCTTTCATATCCTTCACATCAACAAAATTCTTGGCCTTTTCTATCAGAAACTTTGTAGGGAATCCAAAGATCTTTCCTTTATAAGTCATATTTGCCTTGACCTCAGGAACACTCAAATATGTCGCCTTTGCAATCTCTGCTTCTTCAGGGTCCTTCTCTAGAACAGGGAATGGAAACTCATCCTTAACACGTGATCCCACCAGAACTGAATACTCTTCCAAAGTAGGCGCCAATTGGTAATCAGGGAACGTAAAACAGTGATAGAGAGGATCATAAAACTGGAGCATCACAGAGAGCAACCTTCCATCCCACTCAGTCTTAAGCAAAGTTAAAAGTCTCCTATGCTTCTCCACGAAGGCTTCTTGATCCAAAACCAAATCTCTTAATTTCCTTAGGTCTTCAAGTTTGGGAGTTTTGAATGTGTACTTGACAGTTTTTCTTCTTCCAAAGTCCATGATGATACCTATGATATTTGCAAAGATAAAGTTTCTGAGTTCCTTGAATAAATGGTAAAAATGATGCTTCATGATGCGTGAATGCAATGAACACACAAACACAAACAAGGCTTAGGTTCAAAGCTTGCATGAGGTCAAAGGTTCAACCCTCCCAAAAGGTATGTACTATGGGTTTATTTGTACCTGTAAAACGGGTTCTAAAAGTTCCCAGAATCACTGTCCCATCTTTCGGATATTACCGACTTCCCAACTCGACTTGGTAATCAGTAATATTCTCAAGAGAGTCTCATCCGAGTGCAGTATCGCGTATCAACTATTTTGGATTTGCACCCTCATAGTCATCGCACTACATCCCTAAAAAGGCCAAGTGGGGGTAAATGTTCTAAGGTCCTCAGCATTAATGGCTCTCAAGTCGAATATAGTAATGTTTTCACGACTGAACTCGATCAACAAAACTACATCCGAGGAGGCCTCCGCTGAGTGGTGGTGTCTCAAGTCAACTTGGTCGGGACTTAACTCCCTACAAGCCTTCTTGAATATACCACCGTCCTAACTTATTTGCACTCAAGTCCGGGTTAGGACTTATCTCACCACACATGGAACACCCAAAAATCCAAAAATAATAACAAAAATAATAACAAGCAATACAACAACAAATATACAAATATACAAGGTGGGCTTAACCCTCAAAAATAATATCCCCAGTGAAGTCGCCATTTCTGTCGCGGTGAGAATCGGATACCAAGCTATTAAGTGAGCTTGAATCGCAAAACATTAAATGTTCACCACCGACTTTAATTTAATCCAAAGGGAAAAGGGAAAAAGATCGTAAAAACCCTAAATGAGGAGAAACTAGGTTCGGGGGTTGATTATACCTAGGGAAGGTGTTAGCATCCTAAGCATCCGCAGTATCCTACGGGAACCTCTTGTTAATATTTGTGTTATTGTTGTTTATTGCTTGCTAAAACTAATGGGAACCTAAGGTTTTTATTTCTAATGGTGCTCGCACGACATCGCATCGATGCCTACGTATCGGGTATAGAATCAGAGCACTCGTAGTTCTCCTAAGGATTAACGAACACTTGGTTACGCTCAAGGTTCGCGGGGGAAGGTAAGTGTTATGGCAAACACTCACGTGACTTTAAGAAAGTCACAAAAAGTTGTAAAATAAAAAGCTAAGGACCTAATGGCTAAGGACCTAAGGATGGGAGACCTAATTGCTAAGGCCAAAATGGAACTAGGGATTGCTAAACTTCCTATGACATTGAGTCAACTGCAGGAGTCTTTCCCTTTTGGAATGAAAAGCATAAATAGAAATAAATAAAGGTGCAAGCTCCTAAATCCAAGGCATAGGTTGCTACCTGCAAAAATAAATGAATAAAGTAAATGGACAATGCAAAGTAAAAGGGCTTAGTAACTGGGCTATGGCTCGATATATGGATCGAGAATGCGGGGGTGGAAAACAAGCGCAGTGCGTCAATTTGCTTAAATTAGAAAGCTGTAAAGTGTGAGGAATGTGCAGATGGCGATCGTAAACGACCGACTTACGTGTGTGAGTGTAGGGTAGTGAATTTCACTTGGCGTTGGACCAAGGATTATTATTTTGAAAATTAAATTTAATATGGTGTAAATACGCGAGAAATAAATAATTAATAATAAATGAAATAAATTGAAATATAGAATGAAATGAATTAAATAAAATTAAATAGTAAATAATGAATTAAATGGAATAAGAAATAAATAAATGTATGAAATAGAAATAAATAAAATGCATGGCCTCATATGGGTCACGATTAATCGGAAACGATTTATCGTGACCTTTGTCATATCATCGGCCCTTACCGGGAGAAAAATATAATTGAATAAATTATTGAATAATTATCTAATATTTTTGTTTAGGAAAATTTTCTAAGTAAGCAAAAAAATAAATAATTTATGCTATAATATAATAGAAAAAACAATAAGTCAACGAAAATAAGAATCCTAAATAATTTTTAAACAAAATTAAGACAAATGATATTAACAAGGGGTAAGTTATGAATGCAGCAGGTATTGCAGTAACAGATCAGTTGGGTCCAGGAACCTAAGCCCAAGATAAACATTAAAATTAAGATTAAGTTTTAAATTATATAAAAAAAACTAAAAAGACATAGAATGAAAGCAGGAAAGAGGTTTCCTTTGAAATTTACTTAAATATGAAGACAGTAACACGGATTGGCCAGGATGTTTTTCTTTTTTTTAAATTTAAAACGATAAAACAAAATGGAAAAGAAAAATAAATAAAAGAGATGAGGGTTTTATGAAATAACACAAATTGACAATTAAAGGCTGAAACAAAAATAAAACATGGATGCACGTTTCCTCCATTCACACAGAAAAAACAAAAGGCCAAAAGGGGAAAACCCATCCCCAAAACGTTAATGGCGACGACGGACACTTCCGTCTCTCTCAAAGTCTCTCAGTCAGTTCTCTCTCGTCTCTCACTCCCAATCGATGCTCTCTCTCTCAACGCGTTCAAATTGCTCACGATGGTCTCAGATTCCGTTTTGATTTCCGGCGTCGGTTGTTGTTGTTGATGTTTACAGGGTGATGAGGGTTAACGGTTGTTTCGGTTGTTGGTGACGGTGGTTTTAGCTGGGTTGTTCAAATTCGTGTTGGTTCGCCGTCTTGAAAGTCTATCGCGGCAGAGGTAAGGGTTTGACGGTGAACGGCTGAAGGTTTCAGCGATAAAGGACGGCGAAGGATGGGGCTTGTCGCGGCCGAGTTTTGGTTTCTTTGACGGTTTGTGGCTAAAGCTTCAAGGTTTCTGGGTTTTGACGAATTTGGAGTTCGGGTCGGTGGTGTTGTACGATTCCAGGATTTGGTTCAGATTTTCAAAGGTTTGTTCGGATCTATGGGTGAGTTTTCGATTTATTTTTTTGTGAAATGGTTTGAAAGCTTGGTTTGATTACAACAGAGGGAAGTCATATCCTGATTAGGAACCTTTTTCATCCTTGCCGCAGGCGTCCCTGGTCGAGGGTTAAATCGCGAAGTATGAACTTGAGAGAACTTGTAATCCTTTATCATGTTGACAGTCTGCTCAAAATCTTCATCAGTTTCACAGTATATTCTTGATTCATTATGGTCAAAACAGCATCACTTCCAGACTGAACTGGCACATTCAAGTGTTCAAGGATAAAAGGTGGATTTCTGTGTTTTGGGCATTGGTGAAGTCACGGTTTCAAGGAGATGGCCTACGAGTTTACTTGTGCTTTGAAGGTTTGAAGTGATGGCCGGCTTCGGTGTTTGAAGGTTGTTTACTGGTTTACGGTTTGGAGTAGTTTGGTTTGTTTTTTATCTCTGACCTCAAATCTCCCTTCTCATCTCTCAATGCTCTGCTTTGGATTTGTTTGTGTTTCACAGTTTCGTTTATGTTTCAGTTGCCTCACACAGTCGGCTCTGGCTCTCAACTCACGGTTTTGGACGGCGGCGAGATGGTTCGCTGTTTGGTGATTTTAAGCTCGGTTATGGTGGAAGAGTGTTGGTGAGCTACGGCCTGTTCGGGTGGGGACTCGGTGCTTGATGGAGGTTTCGGCTGTTTGAAGATGGTTTTGGGTCTGTTTCTTTTTGTTTTGGTGGCTGAACGGTTCTGTTTTGTGTGGTGCTTTCCGTATTCTGAGTTTCATTCAAATATGGGTTTGTGTGCGTTCAACTATGGCTGTTTCATGAGGATGGAGCTTTTGGATTTTTGTGTGTTCTTTCGGTCCGGTGAATGTTTGGTTGGTTTATGCGATGCTGTTCGGAAGAATGGTCTTATAAAAAATGATTTCGGAATTCTGTGAGTTTTGAAGGTTTGTATGAGAAGTTCAGTTTATGCTG
Source organism: Lathyrus aphaca (assembly GCA_963966055.1). NCBI lineage: Eukaryota > Viridiplantae > Streptophyta > Magnoliopsida > Fabales > Fabaceae > Lathyrus > Lathyrus aphaca. The sequence goes on from OZ014519.1 coordinate 187,706,798, forward strand.
ATGGTGAGGGAGTGTTTTACCGTGGCTGTTGGCTGAAGGTTTTTAGGTATTTGTATTTGCAGGTGAATATGGTAGTTGTTTCAGATGGGTTTCACGGTTTCGAGTTGGATGGTCCTGTTTTGATGTTGTTGTTTTTTTGTTGCAGGTTTGATGATGTAGGGTCGAAAAGGTTGTTGGAGGTGTAGGTTCAGAGTTGATTGAAGGTGAGGTGGGGGGTGTTGCTACTGCATTCGGTGTGTTTTGAGGTTTTGAGGGTGGCTTCTGTTGGTTTTCAGGCTTTGTTGTAAAATGGAGGTTTTGAGTTAACTGTGAGGTGTTTGGATTGAAGATCTCAGTTCTGGTTTTTTGGTCAGTGTTGTTATTAATGGAGGTTATGGGATTTAGGTGGAGTTGAGGTGTGGTTTTTTTGTTAGTGTTAAGGTTTATGGTTTGTTGTGAATCTGAATGAGAAAAGGGGTTCTGTATTGTGATTGTGAGGGCTGTTTTGTGGCTATTGGTTTCAAGTTTTCCTTTTTTTTGAAATTTTTAATGTTAATTTTTGCTTTGTGAATGCAGGTTAAAAATAAAGCTAAGAAGAAAATTAATTATGGACACATGCTAAAAAAAAAAGGGTGAAGGAAAGGAAAAGAGAAAGATTACCGCCCGAATGTTATCGGGGTGAAGATCCACAAGTGGTGAGCCTTTACTCCTTGCTGCTGTTTGTTGTTTTTTTGATTCTTTGAAGTTGTTTTTGGTTGTTCTGTGGCCTTTTGAGAGCTGTAACTTTGGTTGTTTTGAGGCAAGTTTTTGTGAGTGATTTTTTGAATGTTTGTGACTGCTTTGGAACTGTTTGATGCTGTATTTTTTTGAATGTTTGTGACTGCTTTGGAACTGTTTTGTGTGTAAAAGAGTGCTGAGTTTTTGTGATTTGTGAGCTGTTTTTAGAGTTGTTATGAAGGCTAGTTTTGTAGTGTTTAGGGGGCTGTTCTGTGGTATGTTTTAGAGGCTGTTGGTATGGTTTTTTTATGCTGAATTTTTTTGTAATATTTGAGAGCTGTTTGCAGTGGTTTTTTGAGGCTAAGTTTGTGTATGTTTTATGACTGTTAAGGGCTGAACTTTGGGACTGATTTGTAGTGCCTTTGGACTGAATTTTTTGCCTTGCTTGTAGGTGAAGGGTTGGAGGAAAGGGGACAGCAGTCTGAATTTTGCTGCTATGAGTGGAGCAGGATTTTGGTTGGTGGCTGCATGCTGATTTTGTTTGATTTGGAGCAGGCTGAATTTTGTATTTTGCTGAATTTTTTTTGTACAATTTCCTTTCTTTTTTCTCTATGTAATTGTAACACATGCTGATGTAAATGTGGCAAAAATTGTGAACTTGAATTTATGAAAAAAAATTGAATGAATTATGTGATTATGTGAATGATAAGTGGCTTAAAAAAACAAAGTTAGAACATTATGAATGAATTGTAAGAAATAATGAAATATGAGTATGATAGTATTGACATGAGATTGAATTTGAAATTTTAAAATTGGAATTGATCCTTGAATTGAAATTGGAAATGAGTTTTGGACATGACTTGGAACTTAATATTAAAATTGAAATTGGAATTTGAGGCTTGTGCATAGAAATTGGAAATAGAAATTGGAATTAAAAATTAAACACTTATAATATAAACTTGGAAGAAGAAATAAAAGTGGAAATAAAATTAGAATTGAGAAAAGAAATAAATTTGTAATTTAGAAAATAAACATGAATTGAAATTGACATTAGATTTAGAAATAACAACTTGAAAATGGAATAAAATTAAAAATTGAAGAATAGAAAATAAATTCAAAAATAAAACTTGAAAATGAAATAAAAACTAATTTAAAAATGCGAACTTGAAAATGAAAAGAAATAAATTATAAAATTTAGAAAAAATTGAAAATTGAGCTAAAGGTTAGAAATAAAAAAAAATTAAAAATAGGAACTTGATAATAGAAACGAAAGTAGAAATTAAAATTGAAACACAAAATGAATTAAAAGGTTATAAATAAGAAAATTAAATTAAATTAAAATGGAAGCTTATAGGTGAAAAGACATTAAGAATCAAAAATATAAATAGCTAGAAAAATGAGAAGAAAGCAACAGAAAATAAATCGGGAAAAAAAAAATCCCTGCTAAATGCGATAAAAGCATGATTATGATATGAGCGATTAGGGGTAAAATTTGGGGTGTGACATCAGGTAATCCCCAATTTTCCCTTTTCTGGCAAGTTTTGTGTTTCTTAGTCTAGTGTAATGGCGATTTTCTCGCCTAAAGTAGGTAAATTTCCGTTTTAGGCGTGTTTTTAGGGTTTATGTATGGATGTCTCAGGCGCGACTTGAATAAGTCGGGCGTAATTAGCATGTTTTTATGCATGAGCCGGACAGATTCACCATAATTAGATGAGTGATGCGGGCGAGATTTTCTTGATTTCATTGTGAGTTTAGGGCGTTCCCTTAGTGCCCGGGCGAGAGATTTCTTCTTTTTACAGGTCCCTTCGTTAGTTGGGACGTTTTAACTACGAGTAGGTCGGACATTCGGCCTCCTTCGCCCTTTCACTTGAATTGCGGTGGAAGGGTGAATTTGATGCGACGTCGAATTCACTTGTTCCTTCTGCCTTTCAGGTACCGCTGACCAGAGGAATTTTGAGGAAGGAGACTCAGTCGCTTCCTCGACTGAGTTAGGTGAATTCTCGTGGGTTACCGACAAGCCATTGGAAACAAAGTTGTGCTTCATGGACGAAAGCGTCCCCGTTTTTACTTTAGTCGAGGACTTGGGCCCCGAGGTTCCTCCCAACTGGTTGTGTTATGCTCCTCGAGAGGAAGATAGGATATGCTCGCGTTTTATGGGGAAACGTTTCACGATGTATGAGTTCTCCTTCCGGGAGGCAGGGATGAGACTCCCCTTTAATGACTTCCAGATGGGGGTCTTTAAATGGTTAAGGTTGGCGCTTTCTCAACTTCATCCCAACGCGATCTCATTTATCCGGGCGTTCGAGTTAGTTTGTCGGTATCTCGAGATCGGCTGCATGCAACCCCTCTTCTTTCGCATCTTTCATCTGCAGCGCTCGGGTGGAGATGGGCGGCACAACTAGGTATCCTTCAAGCAGACTTCAAGGTTGTTCAAAACTTATGTCGATTTTGTCCGCAACTTCATGGATAGGTGGTACGCGGTGAAAGCTATCACCCAAGACGCTCTCGACACTTTGTATTTCTTGAAGCGGGATACCAATAGCAAGGAGCAACTGATGTCGAAGATCCCCCTCAGATGGCAGCCCGATCATTTTGACCTACCGACTGGCCATTACGGAGTCAGGCATGCGAGTTTAGGGACCGAGGATAGGTTATCTTGTAAAAAATCTGGTGGATTATGTCCATAGTTTCCTTCCGGCTATCTGCGTGGATAGATTGGGCAACCCTTACCTAGGCGAGGATTGGGCGCCCGTCCTAGAATCTCGGCTGATTAATACCAAAGTCGTGCTCGAGTGTGGTATGGACGAGGAGGTTGTTCGGTTGTTAGGTAGTGTTTCTTGGTCCTTTTGTTCCTTTTATTGTTCTATTTGTTTCACTGATCCTCTTTTGTTTTGCAGGCAAGATTCCCTCCGTCAAGGAACGCGTTTTGAAGCTGGCCAATCAGACCGAGGCCCCGGGTAGGGTTTCAAAAAAGAAGAAGAAGTTTATAAGTCGCGTCCAGGAAGTGGCGACGGAGCATGGGGTTGGTGGATCTGGTACCTCCAGCCCGACCTCTGACTCCCCTTAAGCAATCCCCCAGCAGGTCTCCCCAATATCAATCCAGGACAGTCCTCCACGGTTCGCCAATTCTCCTCGCTCAAAGCAGAAACGGACCAATGGTTCTCTTGCCCGGTCAAATGCAGTAGGCGGTAGTTCGTCTGGCGACCAGGGGAGCTATCAGTTGCCTCCTTGTCATCTAGAGCGGGATTTATTCAACGCTGAAGGCACTGTAGGGGTGTCGACTGTAATGCCCCGATTCGATTATTCCATTTTTGTTGAGTCTTTTATTTGAATTGAGTGATAATTGTTTTAATTATGAAATTTGGTGTGTTTATGTGATATATTGATGTGTTATATTATTTTACCGTTTTGAGAATTTTCGGGTAAAATTAGATATGAGGGTATTTTAGACATTTTCTAATTAATGATAAATTAGAAATTAGTAGAAATGAATAATTGTGGGAGATAGAAAGAAAAAGAGATAAGTAGTAAAGAGAAAGGAAAAAGGGATATAGAAAGAAATAGAAGAGAAAGAAAAGGAGAAGAGAAAAGAGGAATAAAAGAGGAAAAACTTAGAAATCTTCAAGATTGCTCCTAGGAATCGAAATAATCAGGTAAGGGTGTGAAATATTGTTATCTTATCATTGTGTATAATTGTGTATGTGTTAGATTGATTGGGTTTTTGTTTAGGAGAAGTTTAGAGAATGTTAGGTTTTAGAGTTTTGATGAAAATCTAAGAAATTGGTAGATTAATCGGTTGAAACTTGATATAATCTAAGTATGATAACTAATACATGTTAATGATCATGTCTATTGAGGTTTGGTGGGGTTTTGGAGCCCTTTAGGTTGACTATTGCATGACTGAGCTGCTGCTGAAATCGCAGTTCTCGCTTAGCGAGCTTTCCAGGAACTTTTTTCGCTCAGCGAGCCTAGAACTTTTTGGTTTGGTGTTTTTAATTCGTAACTTGAGTTTTGGTTATCCGTTTTTGGTGTTCTTTATATCGATTCGAAGCAAGAAACATATAGAAACTAATGATGCTAAAATATGTAATTTTTAGCCGACTTTTACCCGACTTTCCGATAAAATGTTATTATGTTAGTTAAGGAATTGTGGGATTGATTGTGGTATAGTGGTCGTTTGGCAAATAAATGTATTTCGTGAAGTGAATATGAGTGCATGTTGATTGTGAAAGATTCGTTTCTGTTTGGCGTAATTGATGCGAGTGTGTATAGTTGTTTGTGATTGTATGAGATAAATGCATAATTATATTGTGAATATGTATGCATTTTCAATAATGTTGTGGGTCATTTTGAATGTGAAGCATAATGTATGCATTCTTGTGTTGTGGGGTTCTATGTAAATCCATTGTAACATCGTGTGCCCATGTGGGGTGTGAGCGATGATTACAACATGATTGTGTGCCCATGTGGGGTGTGAGAAATCGGATTGTGTGCCTGTGTGGGGTGTGAGCAATCCATAAACATTATGTGCCCGTGTGGGTGTGAGCAATGGGTGATTTAATCACAAATGATTGTGTGCCCATGTGGGGTGTGAGCAATCGGATTGTGTGCCCGTGTGGGGTGTGAGCAATCCATAAACATTGTGTGCCCATGTGGGGTGTGAGCAATGGGTGAACATCGTATGCCCGACGGGGAGTTACTTTAGGTAACGAGCGATGGTTCCAATAAGTTCCTGGGTGAACTTGAGATGATTGAGTTAGTACCGCATTGTATTTGCATAGAGTCGTGAGTCGATCTCTATGATTTGCATTTATCATCTATAAATGAAAATTGGTGAATAAACATGAATAATGTATGTTTATGCGAAGTGATAGAAATTGGTGAATAAACATGAATAATGTATGTTTATGCGGAGTGATAGAAATCGGTGAATAAACATGAATGTATATGTTTGTGTAGAATGATGTGAAATGGTGAAATTGTGCATGATGAATATGCTTGGTTTGTTTGTATACATTGTGATGTATATGTGTGAGGAGAAATGAATTGTGGTGAGAATATGTATATGTGTATTTTTATGTTAAGATATATAATTATATGCATTGTTATTATGATAATATTTCTCACCCTTCTGTTGTTTTTTGATGCTCTATGAGGCATTGCAGAGTAAGTTTGTTGGAGGTCTTTTTGTGAAGCGTGTCTTCATTCTTTTGGTCGGTCGGCTCTGATATGTAGCATCGGGTAGCTAGGGTCGGCTTGATGTTTTTTTGTGATGCATTTGTATATGTATTTGGTGATGAATGTTTATGTAAACATGAATTATTGGTGGATCAAACTTGATTATATATATATATATATGTTTGATGTTGATTAATGTTTAGTTTCCGCTGTTATTTTGTTTGTTGAGATATGGGTGTAAGGGTTAAACCCCTCTGTTTGCAAGTTACCCCATTGTTGCATATCGTTAAATGAGCAAGTGTTGGATGTTTTAATTTGATGTATAATGTGACATGCCTCTTTTATACTATGTTTAAATCATACTCTGGTGAAATTTTAATATGTGCCTAAATGGTTAATTGATTATTTGGGGGTATAGAAAAGGGGTGTTACATTAAGTGGTATCAGAGTCAGTGTCGAGTCAGTGGTGTCTGTCTTGTTGTTGTGATGGTTGAACTGTTGTTTACCATTGTTGTTATTTTTGGGAATAATCAGAATATGGATGGTAGAAACGACAATGTGATGGTTGCTGCTTTGGAAGTAATGGCTAGGGCGGTGCAGGGTGCGCCGAATGTGAATGCTAATGATGAGTTCAGGAAGAATCAACCACCGATCTTCAAAGGAAGATTTGATCCCGATGGTGCTCAGAATTGGTTGAAAGAGATTGAAAGAATCTTCAGAGTCATGGACTGTGCTGAAGAGAGTAAGGTGAGGCTTGGATCTCACATGCTGAAGGAAGAAGCCGTTGATTGGTGGGTCGGTAGAATTCAAGCTCTTGAGGAAGAAGATGAAGAGATAACTTGGGATGTTTTTCATGCTGAGTTCTTTGGGAAGTATTACCCTGAGAGTGTGAAAGGGAAGAAGGAGATAGAGTTCCTTGAACTGAAACAAGGTAGTATGTCTGTGGTGGACTATACTGCTAAGTTTGTAGAGTTGGTTCAATTTCATCCTCATTATGCTGCTACTACTGCTGAGTTCTCGAAGTGTATTAAGTATGAGAATGGTTTGCGTCCCGAGATTAAGCAAGTTGTGGGATATCAAAGAATAAGAAGGTTTTCGGATTTAACAGAATGTTATAGAATTTTCGAGGAGGATAGAAAATCTTGTTCTACACATTACAAGAGTTTGAATGAGAGGAAATGAAAGTAACAAGCTAGAAGTGGACCTTATATGACACCCACTGATAAGGGTAAGCATGGGGGAAACTCTGATACGAGATCTAGTGGAGAGAGTTCTGGTCCCGTTAAGTGTTACAAGTGTGGTGATTTGGGTCATAAGTCTTTTGAGCGTGGGAAGAACATAGTGAAATGTTCGAACTGTGGAGGTCTTGGACATGCTACTATCGAGTGTAGAAGAAATGTTGTAAAGTGTTTCAATTGCAGAGAAGTGGGTCACATTAGTACTAAGTGTACTAAGTCGAAGCAAGCTCAAGCGGGCGGAAAGGTGTTTGCATTAGCAGGAAAGGACAATACTAGTGCAGACCATTTTATTAAAGGTACATGTTTTATTAATAGTACACCTTTAGTTACTATTATTGATACGGGAGCAACTCATTCATTCATTTCTCTTGAGTGCGCTAAGCGTTTGAATTTGTTTATGTCTTCTTGGGGTGGTGAGATGGTTATTGAAACTCTTGCTTTAGGGTCGGTAACTACTTATTTGGTGTGTGTAAGTTGTTCTTTGACCATGTATGGTAAAGATTTTGTTATGGATTTAGTTTGTTTTCCGTTGGAAGGTTTGGACGTAATCTTGGGTATGAACTGGTTGCAATTTAATCGAGTTCGTATAGATTGCTATCATAAGTTAGTGAGGTTTCCTTCTTTGGATGATGTTGAAGATGAGAGTTTCCTATCCACGAAAGAGTTAAAGAAACTTTTAGTGGACGAAGCTCAATTGTTTGGGTTGTTTGCATCATTATCGGTGGAGAGTCGAGTTGAACTCAATGGGTTCCCAGTGGTGTGTGATTTTCCAGAAGTGTTTTCGGAGGATATTAAGGATGTACCGTCGGAAAGAGAAGTTGAGTTTTCTATTGATCTAGTTCCGGGTACTAGACCAATTTCGATGGCACCGTATCGTATGTCAGCATCAGAGTTGGTAGAGTTGAAGAAGCAATTGAATGACTTGTTGGATAAGAGATTTGTTAGGCCGAGTGTTTCTCCTTGGAGTGCTCCGGTATTGTTGGTAAAGAAGAAGGAAGGGAGTATACGGTTATGCATTGATTATCGACAGTTGAACAAGGTGACAATTAAGAACAAGTATCTGCTTCCAAGGATCGATGATTTAATGGACCAATTGGTTGGTGCGCGTGTTTTTAGTAAGATTGATTTGAGATCAGGATATCACCATATTCGTGTGAAAGAAGAGGATATTCAAAAGACGGCTTTTAGGACACAGTATGGTCATTACAAATATTCCGTGATGCCATTCGGGGTTTCTAATGCGCCGAGTGTATTTATGGAATACATGAACTGTATTTTTCATGAACAGTTGGATCGTTTTGTGGTTGTGTTCATCGATGATATTTTGATTTATTCCAAGTCTCAAGAGGAGCATGAAGAGCATTTAAGGATTGTGTTAAAGATTTTGAAAGAGAAACAATTGTATGCTAAGTTGTCGAAGTGTGAGTTTTGGTTGTCGAAAGTAAGTTTTCTTGGACATGTCATTTCTGACGGTGGTATTAGTGTTGATCCATCCAAGATTGATGCGGTAATGCAATGGGAAGTTCCTAGATCGGTTATAGAGATTCGAAGCTTCTTAGGCTTGGCAGGTTATTATCGGAGGTTTATTGAGGGATTTTCAAAGTTGGCACTTCCGTTAACGCAATTGACTTGTAAAGGAAAAGCATTCATTTGGGATATTCATTGTGAAGAGATTTTCATTGAACTTAAGAGAAGGTTAACAACGGCTCCAATCTTGATTTTGCCAAATCCGACAGAACCATTTGTGGTGTTTTGTGATGCTTCATTGTTTGGGTTAGGTGGTGTTTTTATGCGAGATGGAAAAGTTGTGGCTTATGCTTAAAGACAACTGAGAGTGCATGAAAAGAATTATCCTACGCATGATTTGGAATTAGCGGTCGTAGTGTTTGTTTTGAAAATTTGGAGGCATTATCTTTATGGTGCAAGATTTGAAGTTTTTAGTGATCACAAGAGTTTGAAGTATTTATTTGATCAAAAGGAATTGAACATGAGACAAAAAAGGTGGTTAGAGCTTTTGAAGGATTATGATTTTGGTTTGAATTACCATTCGGGTAAGGCAAATGTTGTGGCCGATGCTTTGGGTCGAAAGTTATTCCATATGTCTGTATTGATGATGAGAGAATGGGAACTTTTGGAGAATTTTAGAGACTTGAGTTTGGTTTGTGAGATGACGTCGAGAAGTGTGAGACTTGGTATGCTACATGTTACGAATGATTTTCTTGCAACCGTATCTGAAAAGCAAAAGTTGGATTTGAAGTTTGTTGATTTGATGATGAATGAGAATGAGGATTTCAAGGTTGATAATTTTGGAGTTTTGAGATTATGTGGTTGTATTTCTATTCCCGATGACGTGGAGTTGAAAAAAATGATATTGGAAGAGGGACACCAAAGTAATTTAAGTATTCATCCGGGAGCGAATAAGATGTATCAAGATTTGAAGAAGATCTTTTGGTGGTCCGGATTGAAGAAAGATGTAGCTCATTTTGTGTATGCGTGTTTGACTTGTCAGAAGTCCAAGGTAGAACATAAGAAGAAGCCTAGTGGTTTGATGCAACCGTTGGATATTCCGGAATGGAAATGGGATAGTATATCAATGAATTTTGTTACGGGATTGTCGAATACACAAAGAGGTCATAATGCTATTTGGGTGATTTTTGATAGGCTTACTAAATCTGCTCACTTTGTTCCAATTGATATTAGTTATCCTTTTGAGAAGTTAGCCGAGATTTATGTTTTTGTGGTTGTGAAGTTGCATGGAGTTCCTAAGAGTATTGTATCGGATAGAGATCCTAGATTCACATCGAGGTTTTGGGAGAGTTTGCAAAAGGCTTTGGGTTCTAAGCTAAGATTGAGTTCGGCTTACCATCCGCAAACGGACGGTCAAACCAAGAGGAAAATTCAATCGTTGGAGGATTTGTTGCGTGCTTGTGTGCTAGAGCAAGATGGTGCTTGGGATAATTATTTAACGTTTATTGAGTTCACCTACAATAACAGTTTTCATTCAAGTATAGGTATGGCACCATTTGAGGCTTTGTATGGTCGGAGATGTCAAACACCTTTGTGTTGGCATGAAACCGGTGAGAGAAGGGTAGTTGGACCGGAGATGGTACAACAAACGACGGAGAAGGTGAATTTTATTCGGGAGAAGATGAGAGCTTCTCAAAGTAGACAAAAGAGCTATCATGATAAGAGAAGGAAAGATCTTGAGTTTCAGGAAGGCGACCATGTGTTTTTAGAGTTACACCAGTTACGGATATGGGTCGTGCTTTGAAGTCGAAGAAGTTGACTTCTTGTTTTATTGTACCGTATCAGATTACTGCACACGTTGGCGTTGTGGCTTACCGTGTGGCGTTGCCTCCGAATCTTTCGAATTTGCATGATGTGTTCCATGTTTCGCAACTTCAGAAGTATGTTCCGGATCCGTCACATGTTATTCGCATGGACGAGGTTGAAGTGAGAGATAACCTTACGGTGGAAGCTTTACCGATTAGGATTTTGGACCGTGAAGTCAAGAAGCTAAGAGGCAAAGATATTGCGCTTGTGAAAGTAGAGTGGGGAGGCACTGTGGAAGGCAATATGACTTGGGAATTAGAGAGTGGGATGCGAGAGTCGTATCCGGAGTTGTTTGAATCAGGTAATATTTTCGAGGATGAAAATTTCTAAAGTGGGGGAGAGTTGTAACGCCCCGATTCGATTATTCCATTTTTGTTAAGTCTTTTATTTGAATTGAGTGATAATTGTTTTAATTATGAAAATTGGTGTGTTTATGTGATATGTTGATGTGTTATATTATTTTACCGTTTTGAGAATTTTCGGGTAAAATTAGATTGAAGGGTATTTTAGACATTTGCTAATTAATGATAAATTAAAAATTAGTAGAAATTAATAATTGTGGGAGATAAAAAGAAAAAGAGATAAGTAGTAAAGAGAAAGGAAAAAGGGATATAGAAAGAAATAGAAGAGAAAGAAAAGGAGGAGAAGAGAAAAGAGGAGAAAAAGAGGAAAAACTTGGAAATCTTCAAGATTGCTCCTAGGAATTAAAACAATCGGGTAAGGGTGTGAAATATTGTTATCTTATCATTGTGTATGATTGTGTATGTGTTAGATTGAGTGGGTTTTTGTTTTGGAGAAGTTTAGAGAATGTTAGGTTTTAGGGTTTTGATGAAAATCTAAGAAATTGGTAGATTAATCGGTTGAAACTTGATATAATCAAAGTATGATAACTAATACATGTTAATGATCATGTTTGTTGAGGTTTGGTAGGGTTTTGGATCCCTTTAGGTTGACTGTTGCATGACTAAGCTGCTGCTGAAATCGCAGTTCTCGCTCAACGAGCTTTCCAGGAACTTTTCCGCTCAGCGAGCGAACCTCTCGCTGAGCGAGCCTGGGACTTTTTAGTTTGGTGTTTTTAATTCGTAACTTGAGTTTTGGTTATCCGTTTTTAGTGTTCTTTATATTGATTTGAAGCTAGAAATATATAGAGACTAATGATGCTAAAATATGTAATTTTTAGCCGACTTTTACCCGACTTTTCCGATAAAACGTTATTATGTTAGTTAAGGAATTGTGGGATTGATTGTGGTATAGTGGTCGTTTGGCAAATAAATGCATTTCGTGAAGTGAATATGAATGCATGTTGATTGTGAAAGATTCCTTGTCGTTTGGCGTAATTGATGCGAGTGTGTATAGTTTTTTGTGATTGTATGAGATAAATGCATAATTATATTATGAATATGTATGCATTTTCAAGAATGTTGTGGGTCATTTTGCATGTGAAGCATAATGTATGCATTCTTATATTGTGGGGTTCTATGTGAATCAGTTGTAACATCGTGTGCCCATGTGGGGTGTGAGCAATGATTACAACATGATTGTGTGTCCATGTGGGGTGAGAGCAATCAGATTGTGTGCCCGCGTGGGGTGTGAGCAATCCATAAACATTGTGTGCCTGTGTGGGGTGTGAGCAATTGGTGATTTAATCACAAATGATTGTGTGCCCATGTGGGGTGTGAGCAATCAGATTGTGTGCCCGTGTGGGGTGTGAGCAATCCATAAACATTGTGTGCCCATGTGAGGTGTGAGCAATGGGTGAACATCATATTCCCGACGGGGAGTTACTTTAGGTAACGAGCGATGGTTCCAATAAGTTCCTGAGTGAACTTGAGATGATTGAGTCGGTACCGTATTGCATTTTCATAGAGACGTGAGTCGGTCTCTATGATTTGCATTTATCATCTATAAATGAAAATTGGTGAATAAACATGAATAATGTATGTTTATGCGGAGTGATAGAAATTGGTGAATAAACATGAATAATGTATGTTTATGCGGAGTGATAAAAATCGGTGAATAAACATGAATGTATATGTTTGTGTAGAATGATGTGAAATGGTGAAATTGTGCATGATGAATATGCTTGGTTTGTTTGTATACATTGTGATGTATATGTGTGAGGAGAAATGAATTGTGGTGAGAATATGTATATGTGTATTTTTATGTTAAGATATATAATTATATGCATTGTTATTATGATAATATTTCTCACCCTTCTGTTGTTTTATGATGCTCTATGAGGCATTGCAGAGTAGATTTGTTGGAGGTCTTTTTGTGAAGTGTGTCTTCATTCTTTTGGTCGGTCGGCTCTGATATGTAGTATCGGGTAGCTAGGGTCGGCTTGATGACTTTTTGTGATGCATGTGTATATGTATCTTGGTGATGCATGTTTATGTAAACATGAATTATTGGTGGATTAAACTTGATTATATATATATATATATATATATATATATATATATATATATATATATGTGTGTGTGTGTGTGTGTGTTATACCTCAAATTGTTCCCTCACACAATCAAAGCAATGTGTCCCAAGAGTTCTCTCAAGGTTCGCAAGGTTCACAATTGGTCAAAAAGATTGAAGGTTTCATCAGACAAAACCTCCTCTTGAACAATGGATCCAAAATTAGGGTTTTGAGTTTCTCCAAGATAAATGGACTTCCAAGACCTCAAGTAAGCTTCATAAAATCCCACATGTCTTCAAGAATCCCCATGTCAAGTTTCAGAGCTTTCCCAATAAGTTTGACCAGTCAAATGTTAAGAAATGCAAAAATCAGTCAAGTTGGTTAAAAAGTCAAACTGAGGTCAACTATGGTTAAATTAAAGTCAAACTTCAAGATTTTTTGCCAACATCAAGATTATGAAGTATAATTCATCATTTGATCAATGGTTGATCATGATTCATCAAGGAAATTTCAGATCATCAAGAATCAGGAGTTTCTAAATTAGGGTTTTCATAGGAAAAGTCAACTGAACTTTGACCAGCCATAACTTTCACATACTTCATCAAAATTTTCCCATCCAAAGCTCATTTTGAAGGAAATTGAATTCTCTACAACTTTGTGTGTCACAAGCCAAGCCTAAAAATACTTCATTTTAAAGGTATGAGCTAAGACATTATAGGTCCTTTCAAAAGTCAACAAAGAGTCAACTTGAAAGAGCATAATTTGAAAATGGTAAAAGATATGGACATGAGACCAAAAGGGTTGAAGGTTTCACATATAATTGGCTTTAGTCCTCCATTATTTTTTTTAATTTCGTATTATTTTGCAGGTTTCACATATAATTGGCTTTAGTCCTTGGATCATCAGAATGCGCGCGCAACACAATTGGTCATGCATCCACCTTGTAATTGAGAGATCTTGGGTTCAAATCCAAGCCTCCCCCATTCTATTTTATGCTTTGTTTTTTTATTTATTTATTATGTTATCTAATTAATTCTTTTAATTGTTTTCTTAAAAATTAACCAATAATAACTTTTAATTTTTTTTTTTTAAAAATAATATTTTTCATAAATAATAACAATAACATTAGTTTCATCTAAATAAAATAAATAATTTTTTTATATATATTTGTTTAAATAATTTGATTTTTATTATCTTTTGTAAATTAAGTAAAATTTAACTATTAAATTAAATTCTTGCAAATATTTCTCAAAATAATAATAATTTTATTTTCCTTTAATGTAAAATGTTTGATTTTTTTTTATGTTATTTAATTAATTTGTAAATTAATAATAAATAGTAATTAGGTTATATTTTCCTTATAAAATTTAAATTTATTTGAAAACCCTAATATTCGTCTCTAATCCTAATTTTCTAAAATCAATCATAATTCTCTTAATTAAAACTTAATTCTAACCCTAATTTATTTATTTTATCTTTATTTTTTTTAATTTTGCTTTTATTTAATTTAGTTAATTATTATGCTTTTCTTTGCTTTATTTTAAATTATTAGAAAAATCTATAGGTTTATGTTTATTGTAATTTATTTTCCGCCCGATTATTTTGTAACTGCCCAAAGCCATGTAATAGCATAGGTTTTATATTTTCGCATTTAATTTATTTATTTATTTAATTGCTTGGTTAGTAAATAGGGAGTGCAGGAAATAACTGAAAATTAAGTTGGACTTAGAAAATTAAATAAAAAGAATATATAGCTGAAAATAAACATTCACACACGTAAGTCGATCTATGATCGATATTTGCACCTCCTAGGTCGATCTAAGTCGATCTATTTACTCCTCTTAAGTTGCCTCTTAAACGGTCAAGTCCCTCGAAAGTGGGGTGTCTTAAGCAAAACCCTACAAATAAAAAATCATCTTGTCCCTCCCCTCGGTTAAAAGATCAAGTACCTACGATGTTGCCTACGGTGTTGCCTAGAATGATCTTGTCCCTTCGGTTTAAAAGATGATAGTCCCTCCCAATTGCTAAAGACGCCCTCCAGTTGCCTTCGTTGACCGTACAATGAACCTACGCCCGTCCCTTAAACAAATCCAAGGTAATGACTACCTATTCCTTAATAATAGGGATAGTTTTACCCTTGAAAGAACATACAAGAACATGAATGACTTAGTCTAGGGTAGGTAACTCATAGTTACTTGCTCACACTTCAAAAGAAAATACTTTTCACACCTCACTATTTTTAAATATTTTCAAAACAAGGCTTTGTATACATCCATACGAGGATCATTACAAAGTGCTTAGAAAATTTTCTAATCACACACTTCACTTTTTCAAAACAATTAAGTGAGCTGAGTAACTAAGAGCCCATGGATAACCATGGATATAAATGGTGCTAACACCTTCCCTTTATATAACCCACCCCCCGAACCCAAGTCTTTTAAAAACGGTCTTTCCTGTTCTTTTATGTCCCTTCCTTATGGATAAAATAAAAGTCGGTGGCGACTCTTGCTATCCGCAACATTTATAGAAAGTCAGTTCTCCCACCGTGTTACAGAACTGGCGACTCTGCTGGGGATGACTAAGTAAAAGAGGGTTACCCTTAGGAATTAGATCACTTAATTGTTTGCTTTGTTTGCTTTATATTATCTGTTGGGCTTTTGTGTGAACGCTCCTAACCCGGATATAGTGTACCCTAGGTAAATGGCAATAGACCAAGGGAACTGTACAGTGTATACCGATATGGTTGATCTGGTGGCCATAGTTAGTGTGACTTCTTGGTTGGTGCTTATGTTCCTTAAGTAAGTTAAGGATAATATGGGGCTGTCATACATTGTAATTAACACTAACTACCCTTTAAAACCCTACTTAACCCATCTTGGCCTTTAAAAAGTATTGAGATAGCCGACTTTGGAGAAGTCTAAAGTTGGTTGATACTCGATGCTACGCTCATTGAGATCCTAAACTTGGGGGGTTTTGGTTGGCAAGTAAGTTGCCTACTGAACAACAACCCTTGGGAAGGATCAGTGATATTGAGATCCCTTAGAACCTGGTTACTTTTGTAGGACATGATGAACCAACTAAACTTCAGGGGAGGGTACTTACCTTTAAACCTCATGCAAGCCTTCAAACTTAGGGCTATTGTGTGACTTGTTTGTGTGTGCCACATGTTTATGATTGAGCATAACATCATGACATCATGACATCATAAGCATAGCATTTTCACTAACCATTTCAAGGACCAAGGGATTTATCTTTGTTCTTTGTTGCAGGTCATGGCTTCTGCTCGTAGGAACACTATCTGGATCAACTTTGTAGTGATACCTTCTAAGCTTAAGGAATTGGTCTCTAAAGTTTCTGAAAGTTCCCAATTAATCAAGAAGCATGGTTACCAGCTGGATCTAGTTACTTCAGGATTTAGTGAAGACATGATGAGTGTCCTATTCCAGTTCTTTGATCCTAAACATCACTGCTTCACATTCCCGACTATCAGTTGGTTCCTACAATGTAAGAGTTCTCCAAAATACTGGGTATACCTATCCTTGATCAGAAACCCTTCACCGGCTTAGAGAAAGATCCTAAACCTGAAGTCATTATTGTAGCCTTACATTTGAAGAAATCAGGCATTGTCCTAGAAACGAGAAGTGGGGTTAAGGGTATTCTTGCTAAGGTATTGATGGAGAAAGCTCAGATGTTCTTGGATGCTATGAGCTATGATGCTTTTGAGGAGATCTTAGCCTTGTTAATATATGGCTTGGTGTTGTTCCCTAATCCAGCCAGTTTATAGACGTACACGCTATCAACATATTTCTAACTCACAATCCAGTGTCTATGTTACTTGGAGATGTCTTACATTCTCTTCACACTCGTACTACGAACGTGAGGGGAACTCTGATGTGTTGCATACCTTTACTGGCTAGGTGGTTTATTTCTCACCTTCCTCGATCAGTGATGAAGAATGAACAAGGGTTAAGGTTGTCTAAAAGGATTGTGTCACTTTCTCATTCAGATATTCACTGGTGTTCTCGATCTATGGAGAATGTTACTATCATCGACCATTGTGGGGAGTTCCCTAATGTCCCACTCATTGGCATAAGAAGGGGAATTACCTACAACCCTTCTTTAGCTCTACATCATTTTGGTTATGCTCGGAGTAATGGTCCCCATGACATACTTATTCAGGGTATTGTGTTCGACTACGAAAACGACCTTCAAGGTTACCGTCAAAGGTTTATACGAGCTTGGAGAAAAGTGAACAAGGTTGATAGCAAGACTTTGGAACCAAAGTATTCCATTCCTATGGAACCTTATCTTAGATGGGTGAGATCTCGTGCTCAGACTCTTATGATGCCATATCTTGTTATTCTATCGGTTACTATGGAGCCTATTGCTGAAGGAGATGTTCCTTATATCATCCTTCATCCACACATGCCCACTGATTTGGAAGAGTTGCAGAAGTCCTGGATTCAATTGAAGGAGCAAAGGGATACCTTTGAGACTTAGTTCAGAGCTAGTCAAGAAAGAGTGCTAGAGCTGACAAAGCAACTTCACGAGGAGTGGAACCTCAACATAAACCTGAACACAAAGAGGAAGCGTCCATGGGAGACTTAAAACCCTATATATTTACTTTTTGTACTTTATTCCTACTTTCTTTCACTGTAAGCCCATGGGGAAATTATATTAAACTTTTACTAATAAAAGTTTTATTTTTATTTTTCTTTAAAACAAATTAAAATCTTGCGGTCCTTGAAAACATTGCATATGCATCTACATACCATATCATTACATCACAGGTTTCTTACAACAGGTATCTTATCTTCTCGCTGTTTATTTCAACAGAAATGGCTCTCAAACAAACTGTCAAGGAACTCCAGACTCAAAATGCCCAATTTTAAGAGATGATTCTGAATTTGTCCAGGGGACAAGATGAGCTGAAGGCACTTCTGACCAAGAAAAAGAAGAAGACCAGAAAACTCGTATGCTTCATCAACATGGGTAGAAGGTTCAGAGGTCCAGTCAAGACAGATGAGGAAGTTGAAAATCCTGGGGATGAGAATTCTGAGAGAGAAGAAGGCAATCTCCATGGTACTACTGAAGATTCTGATTATGAGGAGAATTATTACCATGATTCGATTGGTGAAGAGAAATATAAGATATTGGAGAACCGGGTGAATGCCATAGAACTACAGAAGACTTTTGGGTTTGACTCTGAAGATTTGAGCTTGATTTATGGGGTCTCCATCCCTATTGGTTTCAAAGTTCCTTCTTTTGTGGTGTACGATGGTGTGTCATGTCCAAAGTTGTATATGAGATCTTATGTCAGGAGAATCCAACCACATACTCCTGATAGGAAGTTGTGGATTCATTTCTTTCAAGAGAGTTTGGTTGGAGCTCAATTGGAATGGTATTATCAACTGGAGAGTACCAACATTCATAACTGGAATGATCTTGTTGAGGCTTTCTATAAGCAGTACCAATATAACTCTGATTTAGCACCAACTTGCATGCAGCTCCAAAGCATGTCAATGGGTTCTAAAGAAAGCTTGAAGGAGTATGCTCAGAAGTGGAAAGATCTTGCAAGTAGAGTTCAACTCCCTTTGAATGACAGGTAATTGGTTGATATGTTTATGAGTACGTTGACTGGTCCTTTCTATAGTCATCTCATTGGAAGCTCATCCTCTGGTTTCACTGAGCTGATAATGACTGGAGAACGTGTGGAAAATGGGATACGAAGTGGAAAGATTCAGATGGTTGCCTCCTCAAGTACCACCAAGAAGCCTTCCAATGGGGAGAAGGAATCCAATGTTGTGTATGGCCAACAGGGTCGTAATAATCGTAACCAATCTGTGGGAGCTGTTTTGATTTCTAATCCTACACCTGCACCACAAGAGCAACAACAAAATAGTCAGCCCAAACCTAGGTGGCAATTTACGAAGATCAATATGTCGTTGGCTCAGGCTTTGCAACACATGTTGAAAGGAGAGTTGATTACTTTGAAGGATCCTCCACAGAACCCCAATACTTCCTCTCATCGTTACAATACCAATGCAAGATGTGAATATCATTCCAACAGTCGTGGACATGATACTAATAGTTTTTGGGTGTTGAAGAACAAAATTCAGGATATGATTGAAAATGGAGAAATTGAGTTTGACCCTCCTGAAACTCCTAATGCGATTACTTCTCATATGCCTAAGCATGAGAAGACTATTAATGTTATTGATGAAATTTCTTATGTTTATATCGTGGCTGAATTAACTATTCCTCTATCCATTGTCAAGAAGAAGCTGATGCAAGCTGGTTTATTTTCGGGTTGCAATGAAGATTGTTTTATTTGTGCCTATCAACGTAATAGTTATTGGAAGATGAAGAAAGGTATTCAACATCTGATGGACAATTGTACTATATTATTTGAGAAGACTCCTTCTGTAGAGAGTTTGTGTGAAGGTCTGGCCCAAGATCTGAAGCTTGAAGATATGGCTATGGTTAATAAGACTCCTGTGAAGATTACTTCCAAAGGGCCAGTGAGGATCACTTCTAAAGGTCTTGTGAAGATTACTGTTGAACCAAAGGTGGCTCTAATGATTATTACTACTCCTGGTCCTATCCCATATACTTCTGATAAGGCTATACCCTAGAATTATGGTTTTGATGTTTATATCCATGGGGTCAAGCAAGAGCCTTTGACTGATACACCTGCTACTGATGTTAATCCTGATGTTGACAATATTGTTAGGTCTAGCAAGGTTACTAGGAGTGGAAGAATTTTCTCTCTAGAATACACTTCAAACTACTGCTGCTCTAGTCCATATCTCTAACTCTGGACCAAGTGCTGAGGCTCGGGGAAAAGGACCATTGATTGAACCTGTTCAAGACGAGGCACTAGTTAATGAAGATCTCTCAAAGCAGATGGAATAAGTACTAAAGATCATCCGCAAGAGTGATTATGATATTATTGACTAGTTGGGGCATACTCCCTCTAAAATCTTTATGTTATCTCTGCTATTATGTTCTAAATCCCATGTCAAGGCTTTAATCAAGTTCCTGAAGACTGCTCATGTGCCACATGAAATCTCTGTGGACCAGTTTGAGAATTGTGTTTCTCATTTGACTAGTGATAATGGTTTGAGTTTTTTTGATGTTGATTTGACTCCTGCTAAAAGAAACCATAATAGAGCTCTGTACGTCTCCATTGAGTGTAGGGGCACTACTTTATCTCATGTGTTGGTGGATAATGGTTCTTCATTAAATGTGTTACCCAATGAGGTCCTAGACAAACTCAACCTTGAAGATGTTGTGTTGAGGCCAAGTAATATGGTGGTGAGGGCCTTTGATGGTTCTAGAAGAATAGTTCATGGAGAAGTGGATCTCCCAATTAAAGTAGGCTCTCAAGTCTTTGATTCCACTTTCTATGTGATGGATATTCGTCATGCATACTCCTGCTTGCTTGGGCGCCCCTGGATCCATGGAGCAGGTGCTGTGACTTCCATTTTACATCAGAAGCTGAAGTATCCAGTGAAAGGCAAGATTGTCACTGTTTATAGTGAGTAAGAATACATGGTCAGCCATGTGAATGCTTTTAAATATGTGGAGATGAAGGGTGAATTTGTTGAGACTCCTTGCCAGACATTTGAAGTAGTTCCTCAAGTTGTTCCTGCTACTGAATCCATCTCTGCTGCTAAACCAGTCCCTGTTGTTAACAGAGTACCTCCTACAATGGCCTTTCTCAAGGATGCTAAAGTTGTGGTTGAAGAAGGTGGTTGTACTATTTGGGGTCAGCTTCCTGACATTCCTTACAAGTCTGACAAGTTTGGTTTGGGTTTTACTGCAGAATCTCAGAAGGTTGTTCGTCGTGCTCGTGTTGTTCGTATCACTAATCAAGGAATCATAAAGGACCAAGTCAATATTGTGGGAGATTATGATGAAGATTACAACTTGGATAATTGGATCTTTCCTACCATTGGTGATGGTCTCAACAACTGGAAGGCTTAAGACGTTATTCATATCTCCTTTAGTCAGAAATAAATGCTATTTTGTTTTTCTAAATTTTAATTTTGTAATTTTTGAACAATTAAATACTTTTAAGCCATGTGTCTTGCCCGAGGTACAATGGTGTGCTTGTTAGGGTTTCCATTTCATTTGCATATTTTCATTCAATAAAATCAATGGACGTTTCTCGCTTTCATAAATATTGTGCTCTCTGTCTTTCTTTTACTTTTTCCTTTATCAAAAGCTATGTGTTCTTACACACACCCACGTCACTAAAATGCAGATCCTCATCCACTCTAGATCTTGTTGATAATAGGTCTGTATTGCCAATTATAACTTCGAGAATCCGATCTATCAAGTTGAGGATGGAAATGAGGAAGATTGTGAAGTACCTGTAGAGTTGGATAGATTGCTACGACAAGAAGAGAAAGTTATACAGTCACATGAGGAACCAATTGAAGTTGTAAATCTGGGAATTGAGGAAAACATGAAAGAGGTCAAGATAGGTGCTGAATTGGAAGATGATGTTAAGAACAGGTTGATCCAGATGTTACGTGACTATGTGGAAATTTTTTCTTGGTCCTATGAAGATATGTCAGGGCTGGATACTGATATTGTGGTTCACCGTCTACCAGTGAAAGAGGATTGTCGCCTAATAAAATAGAAAGTTCGTCGCATGCATCCTGAAATGTCAGAAAATATTAAGGCAGAGGTGATGAAACAATTCAATGCAGGGTTCCTAGCTGTTACTTCTTATCCTCAGTGGGTTGCAAATGTGGTATTGGTGCCTAAGAAAGATGGTAAAGTACGCATGTGTGTAGATTACAGGGATTTGAACAAAGCCAGCCCCAAAGATGACTTTCCACTTCCACATATTGATGTTCTATTAGACAACACTGCTCAACATAAGGTATTCTCTTTCATGGATGGTTTCTCTAGTTACAATCAGATTAAGATGGCACCTGAAGATATGGATAAGACTACATTTGTTACACAATGGGACACTTTCTGTTATAAGGTGATGCCATTTGGTTTGAAGAACGCTGAGGTAACATATCAACATGCTATGGTAGCTTTGTTCCATGATATGATTCACCATGAGATAGAGGTATATATGGATGATATGATAGCCAGATCTCAGACTGAAGAAGAACATCTTGATCATCTGCACAAGTTGTTTGAAAGGTTAAAGAAGTACAAGTTGAGATTGAATCCAAACAAGTGTACCTTTGGAGTTAGATTTGGTAAACTTTTGGGCTTTATTGTCAGTGGTAAAGGTATTGAAGTTGATCCTGCAAAAGTAAAAGCTATACAAGAGATACCTGCTCCCTGTATTGAGAAGGAAGTTAGAGGTTTCTTGGGACGACTGAATTACATTGCAAGATTTATTTTCCAATTAACTGTTACTTGTGAGCTAATCTTCAACTTGTTGAAGAAAGATCAAGTAATGGAATGGAATGATGAATGCCAGGTAGATTTTGATGAGATCAAAAGGTACCTCCAAGAACCTCCTATATTGATGCCACCGGTGGAAGTAAGACCCTTGATTATGTACCTGACAATATTGGATAACTCAATGGGGTGTGTGTTGGGGAAACATGACGAGTCTGGTCGAAAAGAGCAAGCAATATACTACCTTAGCAAAAAGTTTACCGACTGTGAAATAAGATACTCACAGATCAAGAAAAATTGTTGCGCTCTGGCATGGGTTGCTCGCCGACTGAGACAGTATATGTTGACTCATACCACTTTATTGATCTAAAAAATGGATCCAATCAAGTACATATTTGAGAAACCTGCTCTCTCCAGACGAATAGCAAGATGGCAAATGATCTTGACAGAATATGACATATAGTACACTACTCAGAAAGCAATTAAAGGAAGTGTAGTAGCTGATCATTTGGCTCATCAAGCAGTGGATGATTATCACCAGTCTATGAACTTTGAGTTTCCGGATGAGGATATTATGATTGTTACTAAAGAACCTAGACAATATGAAGGACCTGAACAAGGATCCCGATGGACTATGGTTTTTGATGGAGCTTCTAATGCGCTTGGTAATGGTGTTGGTGTTGTGATTATCTCTCCTAAAGGTTGTTATACACCAATTACTGCAAGACTTTGTTTTGATTGTACTAATTATATGGATGAGTATGAAGCATGCATCATGGGTATCAAGGTTGCCATTGAGATGAATATTCGATTTTTGAATGTGTATGGAGATTCAGCCCTGGTAGTTAGTCAAGTTAAAGGAGATTGGGACACCAAGCATCCAAATCTCATTCCTTACAGAGAGAACGTGTTGTCTTTGATCCCGTACTTTGAAGATATCACTTTTGGACATATTCCACGAGAAGAGAATCAGTTGGCAGATGCATTAGCCACCATGATATCTATGTTTGAAATCAGTTGGGATGATGAAGCTCCTAGGATTACTATTGCTCAATTTGATAAACCTGCATACTGCAATGAGGTGGGTATTGAAGGAGTAGAGGAAAAGCCCTAGTTCTATGAAGTAAAAAGGTATCTTGAAACTCAAGAGTTCCCTAAAGGGGCATCTGTCAATGATAAGAAGTTTCTAAGAAGATTTTCTGCTAAGTTTTTCTTGAGTAATGGAATTTTGTACAAGCGCAATCATGATTCAACTTTGCTTCGCTGTGTGGATAAGAAAGATGCAACAGAGATTATGGAGGAGATGCATGATGGGGTCTTTGGTACTCATTCTAGTGGGCATACCATGGCCAAAAAGATATTGAGAGCAGGTTACTATTGGTCTACCATGGAAGTTGATTGCTATCAACACTCCAAAACTTGTCACAAATTCCAGATTTATGCTGATAAGGTTCATGTGCCTCCAGTTCTGTTGAATGTTCTGATTGCTCCTTGGCCTTTTTCCATATGGGGTATAAATATGATTGGTGAGATCAAACCTGCCGCTTCCAATGGACATTGTTTCATTCTTGTAGCCATTGATTATTTTACAAAATGGGTATAGGCAACTTCATTTGCTTCTGTTACTAAGAATGTTGTGGCCCGATTCATCAAGTATAATCTTATATGTAGGTATGGCAACCCTGAAAGGATTATCACAGATAATGGTACTAACTTGAATAATACTATGATTACTGAACTCTGCATGCAGTTCAAGATTAAGCATCACAATTCTTCTCCATATAGTCCAAAGATGAATGGCGCAGTGGAAGCCGCCAACAAGAATATTAAGAAGATCTTGCAGAAGATGACAATTACATATAAAGATTGGCATGAGATGTTACCATTTGCTCTTCATGGTTATCGTACCACAATACGTACTTCAACCGGGGCAACCCCATTCTCCCTTGTCTATGGTATGGAAGCAGTTTTACCCATTGAAGTTCAGATTCCTTCCTTGAGAATTATGAAGGATGCAGGCTTAAATGAAGATGAATGGATTCAGACTCGACTTGACCAGATAAACTTGATTGATGAGAAAAGTTTAGCAGTTGTTTGTCATGGTCAGAAGTATCAGAAACGTATGATCAAAGCCTTCAATAAGAAAGTTAAGCAACAAGTATATCAGGCTGGTGATTTGGTGATCAAACGTATTATATTACCACAAGTTGATCCCAGAGGCAAATGGACCCCAACTACGAAGGGTCATTTGTTGTTAAGAGAGTATTTTTTGGAGGTGCCGTGATGCTTACCACTATGGATGGTGAAGATTTCCCACAGCCTGTGAACGCAAACATAGTTAAAAAATACTACGCATAAAAAGAGACCTGCTAAGTTGACTGGCCTAGGCAAAAATAAGGGCATCCCGGCGAACCAAAAGGGTTCGGGAAAAAATTAGGGATATATATAAAAAATGTACACCCAGCAAGTCGAAAACCTGAAAAGGCGGCTTGGGGAAAAAAAGGTATCCCGGTGGATTGAAAACCTGAAAAGGCAATCCAGGAAAAAGTTAGGGATTAAAGCGTATGACTATGTCTCGTTGGATCACCCGTGTAACCTCTACTAATTGTGTTATCTATGTCAAATTCAACAGATACAGATCAGTCCAATCGTTTATTTTCTGACAACTGAAGATGAGATGCTTGAAGATAATGGCAATAGCTGAGTTGAAACTCAATATGATTATTTACACAACTATTTTTCCTTGTTTTTGTAAAAATTTCTTCGACAAATTCCTCTTACTAGGGTTTCCGTTTCCTTGTTAAAACTAACCTGTTTATAGGCCACTTTCTAAATAAATAAAATTTTGTTTTTCGAATTCAGGTTTACTTTTCCCTCTCTATTCAGGTTTACTTTTCCCTTTTTCCTAAAGCGAGAAACGTATGTTGGTTATGTTTGAATGTATATATGCTTTTGAATATGATTGATGTTTACCATAAATGCATAAAATACAATAATAGTATTTACCAAGGACGAGCGGAGGTAGGAATTCAACGAATCTTCGCCGGTTCATCCCTACAGAGTAATCTTTACGGATATTCTTATGAAATACTTCAAATAGTATCTTGTACTTTCAACTCTACGAAGTCTTCAAAAGTTTCATTTCAAATACAATATATCCTCCGAAGAATTGATACTTGGTCGAATAAGTCTCCCATGGGAATGTCCATCTCTTTTATCCTCAGTCAGGATATTCAGGAACTTAATCCTTCAATAAGAAGTACGACGAACAAAAACGGGAGGTTCTAAGTACGACATTCCAAAACAAGACAAGAACGAAGTCTTCATATTCCTCAACAATGAATCGGGAATTATTTTCCCCAGCCAGCAGTTGTTCTACGAAGCTATTCATGCGCTTCAACTACATAATTCATACATACATCATTCGCATCATATCATACGCATATAACATTCTCATAAGAATATCTTCTTGCAAAGTGTTATATACCTCATGATATTTGCATATAACTAATCTTGTTTTTCAGGTTAATTCTCCAGTAGACAACGTCATCAACAACTTATACCTCAGGTTGCTTTATCCTCCTGAAAGCTATATCATAGCACTTCGGGTTGCTTTATCCTCCCGAAAGCTATATTATCTTACCTTGGGTTGTTTTGTCTTCCCAAAAGCTATATCATAACACCTCGTGTTGCTTTATCCTCCCGAAAGCTATATTATCTTACCTTGGGTTGTTTTGTCATCCCAAAAGCTATATCATCTCACCTCGGGCTGTCTTATCCTCCCGAAAACTATATTATCTTACCTTGGGTTGTTTTGTCTTCCCAAAATCTATATCATCTCACCTCGGGCTGCTTTATCCTCCCGAAAGCTATATTATCTTACCTTGGGTTGTTTTGTCTTCCCAAAAGCTATATTGTCACACCTTGGGTTATTTTATTTTCCCAAAAGCTATATCATCATACTTTGGACTACTTTATTTTCCAAGACGTATATTTGAAGAACTTTTCTCTGAATGGCATCTTTAAGCACATTCAAGCAATACAATCAACTAACATATTACTCTACGCACCGGCGAGTGCAAATTTTTGGGCTTTTGTGTTCAATCCCCTCCAACCTTCCTGTCACGAATGGCATGCATGTCAATCTAACTCCTCAGGTTTCAGAAAATTGAACAGGGGAAGCTGTTGTACCCCAAACTTTTCCCTCCCGCAATCAAAGCAATGTGTCCCAAGAGTTCTCTCAAGGTTCACAAGGTTCACAATTGGTCAAATGGATTGAAGGTTTCATCTGACAAAGCCTCCTCCTGAACAATGGATCCAGAATTAGTGTTTTGAGTTTATCCAAGCTAAATGGACTTCCAAGACCTCAGGTGAGCTTCATAACATCCCACATGTCTTCAAGAATCTCCATGTCAAGTTTTAGAGCTTTCCCAATAAGTTTGACCAGTCAAATGTTAAGATATGCAAAAATCAATCAAGTTGGTTAAAAAGTCAAACTGAGGTCAACTATGGTCAAATTAAAGTCAAACTTCAATAATTTTTGCCAACATCAAGATTATGAAGTAAAATTTATCATTTTATCAAGGTTTGATCATGATTCATCAAGGAAAGTTTAGATCATCAAGAATCAGAAGTTTCTAAATTAGGGTTTTCATAGGAAAAATCAACTGAACTTTGACCAACCATAACTTTCACATACTTCATCAAAAATTTCCCATCCAAAGCTAATTTTGAAGGAAATTGAATTATCTAAACTTTGTGTCTCACAAGCCAAGCCTAAAAATGCTTCATTTTGAAGGTATGAGCTAAGACATTATAGGTCCTTTCAAAAGTCAACAAAAAGTCAACTTTTTCCAAAGAGCATAATTTTAAAATGGTAAAAGATATGGAAATGGGACCAAAAGGTTTGGTTACAGGATTCTCTAAGCTTTATAAAAAGTCCAAGAACACCTTCATAGCCTTAAAATTGAAGGCGTTATGCCTTGTCAAAGTTGGGAAATTTTCAAGGGGTGTATGAAGCAAATAAGGCCTAAACTTCAAAATTTTCCAAATGGGCCCATCAAATTGCAACCAAATCTCAAAGATAAAGTCGTGCATGACCCAATAACCAATCATTCTGATTTTTATAATTTATTTTTTATTTATTTGGATTTTATTTGGTAAAATTCAATTTAAATAAAAATAAAATATAAAATGTTAATATTTAGATCAAATATTGGTTTTAGAATGAATCTTGTAACATTTAAAGTGATTGGAAAAGATCCAAATTAGTGTAATACTTTTTAAGCATGAAGAGATTTTATTTTTTTCACATTTATGGCCATGGATTTCTTCACACTAAAGTAACATCAAAACATATCAAAAAACCTAACTTTTGACATAATTTTACACCTCACATATATACAAACATAAACCTACACAAGAGGATACAAAATTCAGCAGCCACAGACCTTCTTCAAACTCCAAAAATCTTCATACAAAGTCAAATTCGATTTCCAAGTTAGAGGCACTTTCAGGGCAATTTAAAGGTTGCATTGGCTTCCTTGAACATCACTGAACGTAAACCAATCATAATCATCCATAATGCACTGAAACACCATAACCGAACCATAGTTTTCTCTTTTTTTCAAATTTTCGATTCTTGTTATTTAAGCATCATTAATGAATTATAACCTCATATTGTTGTTTGTGATGTTGTTTATATTATTTATGCACAGTTGCTTGAAGTTTTATGGCCGGATTTGATAGTTGCCATTATTAGGGTTTGTCTCTTTGATTTAGGGTTTTATGATTCAATGACTATAAATAAATTCTAAAATTGTAAATGAATTGTATGAACTATGTAGATCATCTTTGTGTGGTCAATTGGACAAAATCATACGTGTTGGGTGTAGTGTGTGTTTCGCAGATTATCACACGCAGGAAAAATTGCAGGAATACACGCAAGAAATTTCGCAGGAAAATCTGCGAAATTCCAAGGAAGAAGATGACCTGAATGGCGCCAAACCTATAATTCAAAATTTGATTTTCCTTTTTAATTTTTTGTCTTCATGTTATTTCACCAAAGGCTGAATAGCCTGGTGGTAAGCGCGCGTGTGTGAGACTTTCAGGACCTGGGTTCGATTCCCAGGTCCTCCATTATTTATTTTTTTAATTTCGTTCTATTTTGTAGGTTTCACATATAATTGGCTTTAGTCCTTGGATCATCAGAACGTGCACGCAACACAATTGGTCATGCATCCACCTGGTAATGGGGAGGTCCTGGGTTCAAATCCAGGCCTCCCTCATTCTATTTTATGCTTTATTTTTTATTTATTTATTATGTTATCTAATTAATTCCTTTAATTGTTTTCTTAAAAATTAACAAATAATAACTTTTAACTTTTTTATAAAAAAAACTAATAATTTTCATAAATAATAATAACATTAGTTTTATGTAAATAAAATAAATTATTTTTTATATACATTTGTTTAAATAATTCGATTTTTATTATCTTTTGTAAAATTTATAAAATTTAACTATTAAATTAAATTCTTGCAAATATTTCTCAAAATAATAATAATTTTATTTTCCTTTAATGTAAAATGTTTGATTTTTTTTATGTTATTTAATTAATTTGTAAATTAATAATAAATAGTAATTAGGTTATATTTTCCTTATAAAATTTAAATTTATTTGAAAACCCTAATATTTGTCTCTAATTCTAATTTTCTAAAATCAACCATAATTCTCTTAAATAAAATATAATTATAACCCTAATTTATTTTTTTATCTTTTTTTTTTAATTTTTCTTTTATTTAATTTATTTAATTATTATGCTTTTCTTTGATTTATTTTAAATTATTAGAAACATATGTATAGGTTTATGTTTATTGTAATTTATTTTCTGCCCGATTATTTTGTAACTGCCCAAAGCCATGTAATAGCGTAGGTTTTATATTTTCGCATTTAATTAATTAATTTATTTAATTGCTTGGTTAGTAAATAGGGAGTGCAAGAAATAACTGAAAATTAAGTTGGACTTAGAAAATTAAATAAAAAGAATATATATCTGAAAATAAACATTCACACACGTAAGTCGATCTATGATCGCTATTTGCACCTCCTAGGGTTACTCCTCTTAAGTTGCCTTTTAAGTCTAGTCCCTCGAAAGTGGGGTGTCTTAAGAAAAACCCTACAAATAAAAAATCATATTGTCCCTCCCATCGGTTAAAAGATCAAGTCCCTACCATGTTGCCTAGAATGATCTTGTCCCTTCGGTTTAAAAGATGATAGTCCCTCCCAATTGCTAAAGACACCCTCCAATTGCCTTTGTTGACCGTACGATGACCCTACGCCCGTCCCTTAAACAAATCCAAGGTAATGACTACTTATTCCTTAATAATAGGGATAGTCTTACCCTTGAAAGAACATACAAGAACATGAATGACTTAGTCTAGGGTAGGTACCTCATAGTTACTTGCTCACACTTCAAAAGAAAATACTTTTCACACCTTAATATTTTCAAATATTTTCAAAACAAGGCTTTGTATACATCCATACGAGGATCATTACAAAGTACTTAGAAAATTTTCTAATCACACACTTCACTTTTTCAAAACAATTAAGTGAGCTAAGTAACTAAGAGCCCATGGATAACCATGGATATAAAGAGTGCTAACACCTTCCCTTTATATAACCTAACCCCCGAACCCAAGTCTTTTAAAAACGGTATTTCCTGTTCTTTTATGTCCCTTCCTTATGGATAAAATAAAAGTCGATGGCGACTCTTACTATCCGCAATATTTATAGAAAGTCAGTTCTCCCACCGTGTTACAATATGTATATATGTTTGATGTTGATTAATGTTTAGTTTCCGCTATTATTTTGTTTGTTGAGATATGGGTGTAAGGGTTAAACCCCTCTATTTGCAAGTTCCCCCATTGTTGCATATCGTTAAATGAGCAGGTGTTAGATGTTTTAATTTCATGTATAATGTGACATGCCTCTTTTATACTATGTTTAAATCATACTCTGATGAAATTTTAATATGTGCCTAAATGATTAATTGATTATTTGGGGTATAGAAATGGGGTGTTACATCGGCCACTGAAGCAATGACGTTTCTGGACTAGGAGGTGGCGGATAGACGAGCTGGTCTGGCTCGGGACATTGTTGTTGTCATCCGGGTTATAGAGACGACTCTGGTTCTGTCCGACACCACCAACAACACTGCTGAGTTGGAAGTTGCAAAATAAGCACTTCAGACTATGCGGACTAAACGGGACAAGCTCTCCAAAGATCTGGCCAACTACAAGGAGGAACATAAGCTCTAAGAAGGGTTGAGTTCTAAGCTGGAGGAAGTCAAGCGGGAGCAGGATACCCTGACTAAAGAAAACAAGGGTTTGAAGGAGCAGGCGATTGAGCTCAACAAGACTGCCGAGGAATATGGACGTCTTCGTACTAGGGTCGAGCTTCTGGAAGGGGTCATCTGCCCTCTTGATGATGAGATTAAAGAGGATTTGGCCCTGTTTGCTCGTGGTGACCTGGTTCGCCGGATCAGGAAACTCGAGAAAGATCTTGTGGTCGTCTTCAAAGAGGGGTTCGATAATGCTACCTGTAACACCCCAAAATTTGCCCTCTCATATTTAGCATATCACTTTGCATTTTGCATAGCATTTAGCATACATAAATTCATAAAATAATCAAAGACATTGCATCATAACCATCACAGCAGGGGCATAGGTTTGTGATCAATGAACAAAGCAACTGAAGGCTATACAAAGGAAATCAAAGGGGCACAAAGCTTCTCAACCTTGTGCAAATGGTCCACAACATCCCACAAGTATTCACTTGAAGCCACAAGTCCTATACAGAGGTGTTTTGATCAAGGGAGGCAAGCAGTGCAACATTTCCCGGCAAAAAGGAGTCAGATGAGGGTTTCTAATGAACTGGGCTTATCAATGAGACTTTGGTCCAAGCATGGTTTCATGGTTCTCTACATGATGTCAAGTACCTATGGTTCAAATTTCACCATTGGATTCATTTTGGAAGGTCCTCAATTGTTCAGTTGTTTGAAAATCAGAAAATGGGAGAAAAGTCAACCAGGATGAGTAAAAGGTCAACTCTTGAATTTTTGGGATCAAAATCATGAAATTATGGTCACAAGGCTCTTAGGGACCAATTTGAATCAAGAAAGAATGAAAAAAAATCAAGAAAACTAAAACTTACCATTTTTGGAAAGTTTGGGTTTCCAAAAATGGCAAGTTTTGGTCATTTGTGTAGCCACTTCAAGAGATGTTTTTTCCCAAAAAAAAGAGTCCTATGAAAATTATACCTTGAGAAAATGAAAGGGGACATCCTAAGCTTCAAAACCATATGTGGAACTCCTTCATAGGATCAAAATTGAGAAAGATATGGCCATTCAAAGTTTGAAAAAAAAAAACAAGGCAATGCAGCAGGATGAATCGATTCATCCATGTATGAATCGATTCATAATGTGTTTTTTTTGCTGAAATTAGCTTTCCCTTTAGTATGAATCGATGCATAACCTTATGAATCGATTCATGATGCGGTTTTTTTGCCATTTTGCTGCTGTTTTTGATGCAAAACAAGGGGGAATGCTATGCTATCTTTGGGGTTGAACGTGGAAATGATTGGCACACATTCTATAGCTCATTTAGCTTCACTTTGGCCTCAACTCAAGCTTCACCATTGTTGCTACATCAAAGTGGTCTTCACCACAAGTGTTCATGAGCTAGTATACTAAAGAAAGTTCTAGAAGAGCCAGCTCACCCTCTTCTACCACATTCTAGAGTTTTCTACAACCTTCCAAGGAGTTCTAGAATTCTCTAGAATCCCAACTAACTCCTAACCTAAGCCAACTCCTAAGCTACCTCCAAGCCCAAACCTCATTCCAAACCAATGCATTATATAAATCCATCTCCTCCCAAAGCTAAGGGTAATCACCACAAATCACTCTCTCCCTCATTCTTCACTCAATCACCATTTTCACAATCTCAAAATCCATTACTTTCTCTCCCACTTTTCCACCATTTTTACCATAGCTTTTCAACAAAAGTTCTTCAAGTTTCACATTGAAACTTGAAGGTCTTAAAGCTTAGCCTCCATCCTCCATTGAATTGAGCATTGTGGAAGAGGAAGCTACTGGTTTTGGGTGGAGATTGCGACTTATCGGAAGTGATTAATCGAGAAGCGTCAAGACCGAATTGCATTTATTTTGCATTCGCGGATTCTCCGGTTTTCTTCTCCATTCGCACTCCGATTCATTGCAACAATTACCGAAACACTCCTCCGTTTCGTAGGTTGGTGATTTAACCATTATGCCTTAATTTATCCTCTTCATCTCGCCTTAACGGCATTCTTCGCATGATTTTCGATTATGTTTGCGTTGTACCATTCATTTTCGTTTTCGTTGCTTTCTTGTTTGCAATTTGCATTTGGATTATTAGGAATTAGATTCGTAGTCTAATCTAGGTCCTAGTAGGTGTAAAGAATCCCTTATAAATAGGAAAAACGGTTCTCGTCGTAGGAATTTAGATTTTAGCTTATTTGATAATTTAGTCTTAATTCTTCATGTCTATCATCCCCCATACATGTTTAGGTATTGATTTTAGGGAATTCTTGAGTCCATTTCCAGTAGCTAATTCCCCCATTTCGAGTCGTTTCGACACGATTCCGTTCATGTTACGTGTTATGCATTTTTGTACTTCTTTGTGCATAGTTTAAGTTCTTGCATTTTGTCGCCATGTTCATGCACCATTAGGCATATAATAATCATGTTGCATTCTGTTTTTACATGTTTGCATTGCCTCAAATCACATTTTTTTTGCATTCCATTATGTTGATGTATGTTGCATTTTGCATAATCATATGTATGTGCATTTGGTTGCATTTTGTTGCATATTTGATCACATCATCCATATCAATTCAATTCTGAATTTTGCATTGAGTTTAACATGTTTGTTGAGCTATCATGTTGCATGTTCATAATCAATGATCATCATGTGCATATACCATGTTCATGTACCATACTTTTGCATTACTTGTTGCATAATAAACCATGTGATGCATTCTTGCATAATCTTCAAAATATTCATGTTCTTGCATTTTTATATGATTATCCATGTTCAAATGTATGTTCATGATGGATTTAGTGCATTATTCATTGAGTTTGTGCATTAAAATATGAAAATAATCAATTCTGGATTTTGCATTTCATAGCTGTTTTTGCATATAGGTGCTGTAAAATGTGTGCTGTTTGTTTATAGTGCATGCTGTATTTGACATTTTACACCTACTTTTTCATGCTGCAAGATAGCTGTAGTATGTTGTTGGTGTTATGCTTTATTTTTATAGCTGTTGGTGTGTTTGAGTGCTGTAAATAGTTGCTGAATTTTGGTTTAGCATAGTGTAGGCACCCTTAGAATTAAGATTGAGTCTAGTTTAGGTCCTAGTTCCCTTAGGAATTAATTAGGTAATTTTGTTTTCCTTATTTTTATCATGTTTACCATGCTAACCTTTGTTTTGTAGGGAGGGCAAGGTATGTCTAAAAACCCTATCCTCTTTGGTATTTCTAATGCATTTAATTTGCACCATTTTGCCTTACATAATGTTTGTGCTTGTTAGGTTTTCCCCTTTTGGAACCAACTTAACTTCATTAGGAAGTAAGTTGTGTTCTTCTTCCTTTTCTCTTCCTCTTTCCTCTCTTCATTAGGATTAGAAACCTCACTAACCTTTAGGATCTCCTTGATATTGAATAAACAACTTAGGGTTGGTCTTAGTCCCCCTTAGTTTTTCCTTTTTCGATTTGAGTCTCTTTCTCATCCCATAAAGACAAACAATAAAACACACCTAATAAAGGTTAAACGTTCTCATACGACACGAGACTTTGTTGCGGAGTTCTTATACACGTCCTGTTTCGGGGCGAGGTGTAAGTCCCTACCACGATGGATAAGTCTTAGTATGAGAATGTTCACAAACAATAAACTCCAAAACACTTCTCATAAAAGAAAATAAACCAAGACATCGCGTCTTCTCTTCTCATCTCATACTCTTTGCGGACGAATACGACTTGCCTCGACAATTCAAACAGCGATACGGTAAACACCCTCGAGTCAGAGCCGGTAACACCTGAGCTAGAGCTATGGCAACGTCAGCTTAAAAAATACAAACGAGTTTCAGCCTTAGTTAGGCGAACTACGTCGACTCTGATCCTCATTTTCTCGATGAGGTACGTAGGCAGTGGGGTAGGGTCCGTTCGAGCACATTCTTTATTTTCCCTACATTTTCCCTCTTCAGTTCTTTCTCTTTTCCAGTTCCTTTCTCATTCCCATTCCAGTCAGCAGATTTATTCAGCAACATCTTTATTTTCTCACCCTTTGAAACAAAACAAGCAAGCGTGGATCCCGTCGGGTACGGCGGACGATCTGGGGTGCTAATACCTTCCTAGGTCGTAACCGACTCCCGAACCCAGATCTTTGGTTCGCAAGGCCTCATCCTTTCCTTCTTCCTCAGGTTTGTGCAACATTACCTTTCCCATTCCTTTGGGATAAAAATGTCTGGCTGGCGACTCTAACCTTTTCCGCGCCACTTTCGCGTTTGTACTAGGATGAAAATCCCGGGAGCGACAGCTGGCGACTCTGCTGGGGACTTCTACCAGAATCTCTGGTTTCCCTTATAGAGTCAATCCTAGCGCTTGTCTGTTTTTGTTTCTTTCGGTGTTCATCTGTTTGCTGCTGCGTGCTTTAGTTTAGCTTTACTGTTTTCATTTACAGTTTTACTTTACAGCCTTACTTTACCGCATTATTTACTGCTTTCAGTATTTATTTTCCATGCATCATATTATACTGGACTGTCTGGCTGTGTTGGTTTTCATTTTTTTCTGCGGGATGAGAGTTACTGTGAGATAAGTCAAATACCCGACTTGAGTGCACTATAGGATTAGCGTGGACATGTTGTACTCGCATGGTTACATGATGAGTGGCGATGTGTTCCACACCCAGGTTGCGACCGTCTTGGAACTATCTTGTGTGGGGGTTCTTCTCCACTTCGGGATACGACATTGATGGTTATGTGCAGCTGGGGACCGATCATTGAGAACTTTAGTGGAAACAACCCTCTCCAGTGATGACAGTGGCATACCACATTTGTTGGCAAACCCATTCGCATCCGAGGGCCCACTGGGAACTCGCATAAGATGGCCTAGTTCTCTCATAGAAACCCAGTCAAGGCAAATTGTTCGTATGACGATAGTATTGTACCCTTCGGGATGAATGTACTATTGTTTCTCGATTCAGTGCTTGAAGCTGAGGACTTATGAGGGATGCTTGTTTTCCCCGTACTCAGCTGAGACCTCCCTGGTTAGTACATAATGCCAAACTGATTCCCTGATTTGGTCATGAGCCATTTCTCGGAAATGGTGAACGTATTATTGCTATCCGGCTTTGAGAGTCCGTGATGTTGACTCGGTATAGCATACCCGTGAGATGGGAGGGGTTTACAGGTTTGCAGGAACCCTAAAACTTCCAACATACCCCACTTTTCCAGCACATGGTCCTTTGGTTTGAAATTCGGGATTTCAGTGGTACTGTTATTACGACTCTTCACCAGCACATGATTGTCTTCTCGACACCAATGTCAGACTAGTGATCGCCAGACCTTTGATCACGCACCAGTGCATTGCATAACATCCCCTGCATGCTTGCATTACTAACACATGCTTACTCATTTGCAGGGCCGCATGTCGCATCCTCATGAACATATCATACGCATTTACTGCATGATTTGCATATCTTGCATTTTTACAGGTCATTCAGACTTCCTAACTTATTCAACTTTAGGTAATATAGCTGGTCAACACATTCATCAGTATCCAACAAAAAGAAACCGAGTGAGAATGGCTGAACGAATGCAGACTGATCTCAATGAGCTCCGACAGAGGATGGATCAGTTCATGGACATGATGACCGGCATTGCGCAGAATCAAGAGCGTCTCAGATTGATGGTTGAGCAGCCCCGTGGGAATGCTAATGCTGGAACACCGACTGAGAATGTGGATCCTAACGCTGCCCGTGATGGAGGGCCAAATCTAAATGGGACTGCGGCCCGTAATGAAGACACTCAGGAAGACCAGTTCACTCTACTGGATGCTGATATGGGTAATATGAATGAGGTCAACAATCGAAGGTATGAAGAGCTAGCGGAGAAGATTAAGGCCATGGAATGTCAGAATTCCCTGGGCATCGATGTAACCAGTCTTGGGTTAGTTCCAGGAGTCAGAATCCCTCCTAAGTTCAAGGTGCCATCATTTGACAAGTACAATGGTACCACGTGCCCTAGAACTCACATCCATGCATACTTCGGAAAAATCTCGGCTCACACTGATGACGAGAAACTTTGGATGCATTTCTTCCAAGACAGTTTATCTGGAGCTTCGTTGAGTTGGTACATGAAGTTGAGTCGGGTCTCTATTCGAAGTTGGAAAGATTTAGCTGAAGCTTTTCTCAAGCAGTATCAATACAATATTGATATGGCTCCAAACCGCACCCAGTTGCAGAATTTGTCTCAAGGACCCAAGGAAAATTTTAAGCAGTATGCCCAGAGGTGGCGTGAGCTGGCCGCACAGGTTCAACCCCCGTTGTTGGATCGGGAAATGGCCGATATGTTTATGGGCACCTTGCAAGGCGTTTACTTGGATCGTCTGGCTGCCTGCCCGTCTATTGGATTTTCTGATATTGTCATCGCTGGAGAAAGGATAGAAAACTTCCTGAAATTAGGAAAGATTCAGGATGCAAGCAGTGCTAGTTCATCTGGTGTGAAGAAACCTTTTGGCAATGTCCAAAGGCGAAGAGAAGGTGAGACCAATACCGTGTATAGGGGCCGAGATAGAGGTTGTTCTCAAGGTTACTACCAAACAGCTGTTGTGACTATTACTCCACAGGTTCAACCACAACCTCAAGGTCAGCAATATCAAGCGCAGAGACCAAATCAGGAAAGGACAAGAGCGAGAAACCGCAGACTTGATCCCGTCCCATGCCCATATGCTGTATTGCTCCCAGAGTTGCTAAAGTTGAACCTGGTCGAGCTTCGTACCATGAGAGCCCCTGCTCCTGATAATCTACCTCAGAACTTCGATGCAAATGCCAGATGCGAATTCCATTCAGGCGCCCAGGGGCACAATATTGAGAAATGTTGGGCTTTTCAGAACAAGGTACAAGACCTAATTGACTCTAAGGCGATCAATTTTGCGCCTCACCCAAATGTACTCCAGAATCCGATGCCTAATCACAACGGAACCGGTGTCACGGTTATTTTACCAGATGGTCCACGTTAAGCTGGAATCTTCAAGAAGCAAATAAAGCCATCAGTATCCAGATACTCTCAGCAATGGCAACTGTTTGTTTGTGTTTCTTCAATGCTTTTTTCATCCCTATTGAGGGGAACTACATCGCTCTGATTCTTCATTGGTCATCAGTCAATGGAGATACGTAGGCAGAAGATCGCCAGGTCTTTCCGAGCAAACTTATGAGGCAACTTTACTTCCAAGCTTCACTTTTTCCTTCAGACGTCTCGTGTGAGAGTCAGAATAAATAGAAGAAGAGGTTTGATTGCCATGGTTGAGTATACGGCTGCAAATTGAAGATTACAAGTCTGTAAAAGAGCTATTAATCGATGATAGTATCCAAGACTGACAGGTCCAGACGGAGTCAAACTTCCTCAACAACAGCAACATTCAACTTCTTTACTGCATTTCCATTTGTAGTTTCTTTTATTTGCTAAACATTTGTATACATGTATGAAATTTGTTTGCTTTTGAATGTTATCAATAATAAAAATCACATGTTTTTCTTGAAGTAATTTGTCAATTTAATTCTGCATGTTTACATTGCAATACCAATTGTCATGCTCAAACTC
The DNA here is from genome assembly GCA_963966055.1 of Lathyrus aphaca. Lineage (NCBI taxonomy): Eukaryota > Viridiplantae > Streptophyta > Magnoliopsida > Fabales > Fabaceae > Lathyrus > Lathyrus aphaca. The sequence goes on from OZ014519.1 coordinate 187,744,947, forward strand.
TATGATGGAGGATGACGAAACAAAAACGCAAAAATCTCTAATTGTGTGGTCTCAAATAAGACCCTGTTGACGATGTACAAGCTTTGTTTCAAATCCCTAAACACTGGAGATATAAGGGAGATAGACCCTTGCTAACCCCCTTGAGCCTTGAAGTAGGAGTTTCTTCTCGCATGAAAAACCCTCACATGTAACCCTGGGGCAGGGTAGATGTCAGCTAGTCGGACCAAGCGGTCAGGCTTTCATAAAGGAGTGTATTTGAGGATCCATTACATTCCACTGTGCTAATCAAGAGGTCCAAAGACCAGAAGCTACAATGATTATCCGAGTCAAGAGGTCCAAAGACTGGAAACCACAATGGTTATCCTTCATCGACTAAAGAAGGGGGCAGTCACAACCCTTGCAAAGCAATTAAGACAAACAATGTCACATGATTTGTTCAGAAAAAAATGAAATGAAAAGCCAGCTAAGTCGAAATTTGAAAACAAGTGACTTAGGCAAAAGTTAGGGCATCCCGCTGGACTTTGCAATCAAAGATTCACAAGAATCAGTCCAGGCAAAAGTTAGGGATAAGCAAAATAACGCAAGAGCGAAAATGCAAAAAGGATTACACAAGAAAGATCCTTAAGCAAGAACAAAGTCGTGTGGCACAGACACGAAAGACAAAGGGGTGACTGACTCCCAACAACAACCTGATTGGTGCTTGAACTGATAGCAGCAATGGTTCCTCAGTCAACACGAAACCCTTATGAAAGGTGAATGCTTGCAAAAACTAGCTGAATGTAAGAATGGAGAACATCACGAAGAGTGGGTGGACACAAATAAATTTCGAGCCTGTATCCTTTGTTTCTATAAACCGTGAACCAGGCCACGATACAACCCTTAAAAGTCCTAACTGAAACAGGGTTAATTTGAGAGCGTGCTACTGCGAGGCCACGTTCCTGACTCCTATGAGTTATTGCTAAAAGACATTTGTTGGTATTGCATGTACATACTTTCATTCAAAAAGAATGTCGTATTTCAACCAGTGATTTGCTCACAAAAGTTTACGACACTTTTTCAAAACTTCGAGATTAACATGTGTGTTGCATTAGAATCTTCATTCTAAGAATAAACATTTCTCGCTTGCATACATTTGTTTGGCATCATAAATGGTTCACATGCGGAAATTCAGTCCAGAAGCTTAAGCTTGCCAAGTTGAGAAGTCTAAAACTCCTGAAAGACAGTCACGTCGAGGTGCACTTTTCCGAGAAAGCTCCATTGAGTAAGGACTTCCCAACCATTCATGGTAAGAGCCAACCAATCTGGGGCAGTTATGTCAAGCAATATCCTCAAGATTTATCCAAACTGGGGAAATCAATTCGAGATTCAAATCTCTCTCAGAGCAATTGACCAAAGATTCATACTGGGGCAAGTCACCCCAATCGCGTGAGGATTCATTCTTTCCCGAAGACAGATAATCGAAAGTTCAGAATACCGGGGCAATTATACTCCTGAAGAGTTTAAAGACACCAAGTCTTTTGTAAAATCCTCTTAAGGTAAAGCCCGAATCAAAGCAAATTATCCCTAGCACGAGACTACTTGAAATATTTCCTCCTCAGCAGGACGCGGTTCAGTTTCGTTATCCCCAACAGACGCATGGAAGTTATCCCCAGTAAAGTCGTCAAATTTTTCTTCAGCAGGTTTCCCTGATTTTATTTCCCAGCAGATCTCAAACCAAATCCTTCTCTTCCCCAGCAGAGCAGTAAGGATCATCTCTAGCAAGATTCGTCTTCCCGTAGTGAAACACTTCTTACAAGAATCAAGAAATCCCTGGCAGTTAGCTGAACGGTTCCCTTCCCCACAGAGGTTTGGAAAATTCAGGTAGACAAGAGTTCTCCCCCAGCTAAGTCAAAAAGTTGTTGATTCCCCAGCGAAATCGGTGAGGTGAGATTCAATCCCCAGCAGTTGAGGCATCCCCTAGCAGGGTCTTCAAATCTAAAGTCCAATTTATTTTTGGCAAAGGTATTAAGTCGAGACAGACTAGCCAAACTCTTCTCCATCAAAAGTATCGACAATCATCTGTATCCCCCACAGAGTCAGCAAAGATTTGTTATTTCCGCGTCAAGAATTCCCTTTGTGCGTATCCCCCAGTGTCATGGGGCATCATGTCATACAATTCAGCATGTGTATTAAATCCAAGGTTGATATCCAAAGTCCACCCTTAGCGTGGCAATTTATCACAGGTCCACCCGCAGCGTGGCAATTCTCAAAGTCCACCCGTAGCGTGGCAATTTACCACAGGTCCACCCGCAGTGTGGCAAATTCTCAAAGTCCAACCGCAGATTGGTCAAAGTCCATCCTCTGGGTGGCGAATTCTTAAAGTCTCCCGTAGCGAGCAGCAGCCCCCATAGTGTGGCAAAACATCAGTCTCCCGTAGTGAGCAGAAGTCTCTCGTAGTGAGCAGAAGTCTCCCGTAGTGAGAAGAAGTCTCCCGTAGTGAGCCAAAGTCTCCCGTAGTGAGCAGCAGCCCCCGTAGTGTGGTAGGAAATCAAAGTCTCCCGTAGTGAGCCAAAGTCTCCCGTAGCGAGCAGCAACCCCCGTGGTGTGGCAAGAAGCAGAAGTCTCCCGTAGTGAGCAAAAGCCTCCCATAGCGAGCAAAAGTCTCCCGTAGTGAGCCAAAGTCTCCCGTAGCGAGCAACAGCCCCCCGTAGCATGGCAAAATAGCAAGGTCTCCCGTAGTGAGCATAAGTCTCCCGTAGATGAGCAATGTATCCCCAGCGAAGTAGCTACATTGAAGTCTCCCGTAGCTGAGCAATGTGCCCCCGTAGTGTGGTAAGATTTCCAAAGCCCCCGCAGTGTGGCAGAGTATCCCTGCAGAGTGAGCAAAAGTCCATCCAAGGTCTCCCGTAGCGAGCAGAGACCCCCGTAGTGTGGCAAAGCATTCAGAAGACCACCCGTTGCGTGGCATGTCATTAAAATCCCAGCAAAAGTCCACCCGTAGCGTGGCAAATCAGCAATCTCCCGACATTATTCCGAAACATTCACAGATTCACTACTCTTCACATCCAAGTTTTCCCCAAGCAGAGTTCAGATGGTTGGGTTTATTTCCCTTTTCTCTTCCATCGAGTGCAAATTTTCTGGTTGTTTTTAGTATTCAATCCATGCATACTTCAAACGTCCGAAAGCGACTGCTATCATCCATTCAAGTCTACAGTGATTAAATAGGGGCAGCTGTAACACCCCAAAATTTGCCCTCTCATATTTAGCATATCACTTTGCATTTTGCATAGCATTTAGCATACATAAATTCATAAAATAATCAAAGACATTGCATCATAACCATCACAGCAGGGGCATAGGTTTGTGATCAATGAACAAAGCAACTGAAGGCTATACAAAGGAAATCAAAGGGGCACAAAGCTTCTCAACCTTGTGCAAATGGTCCACAACATCCCACAAGTATTCACTTGAAGCCACAAGTCCTATACAGAGGTGTTTTGATCAAGGGAGGCAAGCAGTGCAACATTTCCCGGCAAAAAGGAGTCAGATGAGGGTTTCTAATGAACTGGGCTTATCAATGAGACTTTGGTCCAAGCATGGTTTCATGGTTCTCTACATGATGTCAAGTACCTATGGTTCAAATTTCACCATTGGATTCATTTTGGAAGGTCCTCAATTGTTCAGTTGTTTGAAAATCAGAAAATGGGAGAAAAGTCAACCAGGATGAGTAAAAGGTCAACTCTTGAATTTTTGGGATCAAAATCATGAAATTATGGTCACAAGGCTCTTAGGGACCAATTTGAATCAAGAAAGAATGAAAAAAAATCAAGAAAACTAAAACTTACCATTTTTGGAAAGTTTGGGTTTCCAAAAATGGCAAGTTTTGGTCATTTGTGTAGCCACTTCAAGAGATGTTTTTTCCCAAAAAAAAGAGTCCTATGAAAATTATACCTTGAGAAAATGAAAGGGGACATCCTAAGCTTCAAAACCATATGTGGAACTCCTTCATAGGATCAAAATTGAGAAAGATATGGCCATTCAAAGTTTGAAAAAAAAAACAAGGCAATGCAGCAGGATGAATCGATTCATCCATGTATGAATCGATTCATAATGTGTTTTTTTTGCTGAAATTAGCTTTCCCTTTAGTATGAATCGATGCATAACCTTATGAATCGATTCATGATGCGGTTTTTTTGCCATTTTGCTGCTGTTTTTGATGCAAAACAAGGGGGAATGCTATGCTATCTTTGGGGTTGAACGTGGAAATGATTGGCACACATTCTATAGCTCATTTAGCTTCACTTTGGCCTCAACTCAAGCTTCACCATTGTTGCTACATCAAAGTGGTCTTCACCACAAGTGTTCATGAGCTAGTATACTAAAGAAAGTTCTAGAAGAGCCAGCTCACCCTCTTCTACCACATTCTAGAGTTTTCTACAACCTTCCAAGGAGTTCTAGAATTCTCTAGAATCCCAACTAACTCCTAACCTAAGCCAACTCCTAAGCTACCTCCAAGCCCAAACCTCATGCCAAACCAATGCATTATATAAATCCATCTCCTCCCAAAGCTAAGGGTAATCACCACAAATCACTCTCTCCCTCATTCTTCACTCAATCACCATTTTCACAATCTCAAAATCCATTACTTTCTCTCCCACTTTCCCACCATTTTCACCATAGCTTTTCAACAAAAGTTCTTCAAGTTTCACATTGAAACTTGAAGGTCTTAAAGCTTAGCCTCCATCCTCCATTGAATTGAGCATTGTGGAAGAGGAAGCTACTGGTTTTGGGTGGAGATTGCGACTTATCGGAAGTGATTAATCGAGAAGCGTCAAGACCGAATTGCATTTATTTTGCATTCGCGGATTCTCCGGTTTTCTTCTCCATTCGCACTCCGATTCATTGCAACAATTACCGAAACACTCCTCCGTTTCGTAGGTTGGTGATTTAACCATTATGCCTTAATTTATCCTCTTCATCTCGCCTTAACGGCATTCTTCGCATGATTTTCGATTATGTTTGCGTTGTACCGTTCATTTTCGTTTTCGTTGCTTTCTTGTTTGCAATTTGCATTTGGATTATTAGGAATTAGATTTGTAGTCTAATCTAGGTCCTAGTAGGTGTAAAGAATCCCTTGTAAATAGGAAAAACGGTTCTCGTCGTAGGAATTTAGATTTTAGCTTATTTGATAGTTTAGTCTTAATTCTTCATGTCTATCATCCCCCATACATGTTTAGGTATTGATTTTAGGGAATTCTTGAGTCCATTTCCAGTAGCTAATTCCCCCATTTCGAGTCGTTTCGACACGATTCCGTTCATGTTACGTGTTATGCATTTTTGTACTTCTTTGTGCATAGTTTAAGTTCTTGCATTTTGTCGCCATGTTCATGCACCATTAGGCATATAATAATCATGTTGCATTCTGTTTTTACATATTTGCATTGCCTCAAATCACATTTTTTTGCATTCCATTATGTTGATGTATGTTGCATTTTGCATAATCATATGTATGTGCATTTGGTTGCATTTTGTTGCATATTTGATCACATCATCCATATCAATTCAATTCTGAATTTTGCATTGAGTTTAGCATGTTTGTTGAGCTATCATGTTGCATGTTCATAATCAATGATCATCATGTGCATATACCATGTTCATGTACCATACTTTTGCATTACTTGTTGCATAATAAACCATGTGATGCATTCTTGCATAATCTTCAAAATATTCATGTTCTTGCATTTTTATATGATTATCCATGTTCAAATGTATGTTCATGATGGATTTAGTGCATTATTCATTGAGTTTGTGCATTAAAATATGAAAATAATCAATTCTGGATTTTGCATTTCATAGCTGTTTTTGCATATAGGTGCTGTAAAATGTGTGCTGTTTGTTTATAGTGCATGCTGTATTTGACATTTTACACCTACTTTTTCATGCTGCAAGATAGCTGTAGTATGTTGTTGGTGTTATGCTTTATTTTTATAGCTGTTGGTGTGTTTGAGTGCTGTAAATAGTTGCTGAATTTTGGTTTAGCATAGTGTAGGCACCCTTAGAATTAAGATTGAGTCTAGTTTAGGTCCTAGTTCCCTTAGGAATTAATTAGGTAATTTTGTTTTCCTTATTTTTATCATGTTTACCATGCTAACCTTTGTTTTGTAGGGAGGGCAAGGTATGTCTAAAAACCCTATCCTCTTTGGTATTTCTAATGCATTTAATTTGCACCATTTTGCAACATAATGTTTGTGCTTGTTAGGTTTTCCCCTTTTGGAACCAACTTAACTTCATTAGGAAGTAAGTTGTGTTCTTCTTCCTTTTCTCTTCCTCTTTCCTCTCTTCATTAGGATTAGAAACCTCACTAACCTTTAGGATCTCCTTGATATTGAATAAACAACTTAGGGTTGGTCTTAGTCCCCCTTAGTTTTTCCTTTTTCGATTTGAGTCTCTTTCTCATCCCATAAAGACAAACAATAAAACACACCTAATAAAGGTTAAACGTTCTCATACGACACGAGACTTTGTTGCGGAGTTCTTATACACGTCCTGTTTCGGGGCGAGGTGTAAGTCCCTACCACGATGGATAAGTCTTAGTATGAGAATGTTCACAAACAATAAACTCCAAAACACTTCTCATAAAAGAAAATAAACCAAGACATCGCGTCTTCTCTTCTCATATCATACTCTTTGCGGACGAATACGACTTGCCTCGACAGTTCAAACAGCGATACGGTAAACACCCTCGAGTCAGAGCCGGTAACACCTGAGCTAGAGCTATGGCAACGTCAGCTTAAAAAATACAAACGAGTTCCAGCCTTAGTTAGGCGAACTACGTCGACTCTGATCCTCATTTTCTCGATGAGGTACGTAGGCAGCGGGGTAGGGCCCGTTCGAGCACATTCTTTATTTTCCCTACATTTTCCCTCTTCAGTTCTTTCTCTTTTCCAGTTCCTTTCTCATTCCCATTCCAGTCAGCAGATTTATTCAGCAACATCTTTATTTTCTCACCCTTTGAAACAAAACAAGCAAGCGTGGATCCCGTCGGGTACGGCGGACGATCTGGGGTGCTAATACCTTCCCAGGTCGTAACCGACTCCCGAACCCAGATCTTTGGTTCGCAAGGCCTCGTCCTTTCCTTCTTCCTCAGGTTTGTGCAACATTACCTTTCCCATTCCTTTGGGATAAAAATGTCTGGCTGGCGACTCTAACCTTTTCCGCGCCACTTTCGCGTTTGTACTAGGATGAAAATCCCGGGAGCGACACTACCGACCAGCTCAAGGTCCTGAATCCGGGGCTCGTGGCCGAGGGGACGGCTCACAACTATAGCGTGATTGATGGGGAGATTGTCTGCCCATTTGTCCCTGAGGAAGAGCTGGAGGAGGAGGTCTACGATAATAACGAGGAGGAGTAGGACTGGGCAGCGACCCTTAGTTTATTTTGAATTTCTGGCCTGCGTGCCTGTTTTGATTGTTGTAAGGGCCTGCGAGTCACTTTTGTATGTACTTTAACGGCCAGGTTTTGGCCGGGTTAAATATACTATCTTGTTTGATTTTTTGATGGTGTTTGTTAACTATTTGAACTGATGTTTATTTGAACTTGTTTGCTCAACTATATAGGCTCGTCGGTTTAGGGAACCGACGAGGTGGCGGGATTTACGTCTGTTGTGAATCTACACTAGGTTTACGATTAGACACCCTGATCCCGGGGCTTGGGCCTACCCATCGCGAGCTGGGTGCCCTGCCGATGAGGTATTGCGATGTTGGAGCTCGTTTGAGATGTCAAACATCGGGGAGGATTGTGCTCGCCTTATGTGGGTGTTATCCTCCCTTTCGGCTAATGAAGAAGGTTTGTGGTCATACCTCCTACTCCTTTGTAAGTTGTTTTAGCTATAGTATTGCTTAAGTTTTTCTGCATTCCATGGTCGAGCGAGTTCTTCATCTTGCAGGTTTTCAAGGTAATAGGCCCCGTTTCCCGTCCTATCTCGGACACGGTACATGCCTTCCTAGTTAGTGGCAAGCTTGCCTTCTTTTGAGTTTTTCTGGTTCCGTCTAAGAATCAGGCTCCCCACTTGGAATTCTCTCTTTATGACTTTCGCATCGAGGCGTAAAGTTATTTTCTGCTTAAGGGCATCTTCTCGTAGGACTGCCTCAGAGCGAATTTCTTCAATGAGATCCAGCTCAACTCGCAGAGCCTTGTCGTCCAGTTCCTCGTCGAGGGGTGCTTCTATGCGCCGTATCGGTTCTCGAATTTAAATGGAGTCTCCCCGGTTGTGGAATGTGGGGTCGTGTGGTATACCCAAAGAATGTTGTGCAGCTCCTCGACCCAAACTCTTTTCGCCTCGCCCAATCTACGTTTCAGCCCTCGTAGGATGATCCTATTGGTTTCTTTCGCTTGGCCGTTAGTTTGGGGGTGCTCGACGGATGGAAAGTGTTGCTTCGTTCCCAAACTGGCGACGAAGTCCTGGAATCTTCCGTCTGTGAACTGCGTCACATTGTCGGTAATGAGGACTTGGGGTATGCCAAAACGGGCAAGGATATTTCTTTTGAAGAACCGAAGAATGTTTTGTGCTGTGATTTTGGCCAGGGTCTCGGCTTTGATCCACTTTGTAAAATAGTCCACCCCTACAATGAGGTATTTGTTATGGAATGAGTCGGTGACGAAAGGTCCGAGGATATCCATTCCCCACCATGTAAAGGGCCACGGGGATGAAAGCGTTTTTAGCTCGTTAGGGGGAGCGAGGTGCATGTCGGCGTGTTTTTGGCACTTGTCACATTTCTTGACATGTTCTTTGGCGTCATGTTGCATTGTCGGCCAATAATAACCTGCTCGTAAAGATTTGCATGCGAGTGACCTCCCGCCGAGGTGTTGAGTGCTGAACCCCCTGTGGATTTCACCCAGGATGTCTGAGACTTTTTCCTCTTCGACGCATTTGAGTAATGGAATAGAGAAGCCTCGTCGATATAGTTTTCCTTCGAGGAGGACGTACGAGCATGACCTCCTTTTGGTCGCGACCACCTCTTTGGGCTTCGTAGGGAGTTCGTCTCTCGTGAGGTAGTTGTGGATGGGCGTCATCCAACAATGAGCATCGCCAATGGCGTTTACTTCGGGTGGAGGAGGTGACATCTTGATGCTAGGTAAGGATCTCCTGAATCATTGATTTGTTCTCGCCCTTCTTCCGTGTACTTGCCAACTTAGATAGGCGTCTGCTCGCGTGTTGTGTTCGCGAGGGACGTGTTGGACCTCCCACGTGTTGAATTTTTCGAGTTTATCCTTTACTAAAGCTAAGTATTCAATGAGATTGTCATTCTTAACCTGGTATTCCCCTCATACCTGCGACACCACGAGTTGAGAGTCGGTTGATATCTTCACTTCTTTCGCTACCAAGTCTTCAGCTAATCTTAGACCTGCGAGGAATGCTTCATATTCGGCCTAGTTATTCGAGGTCAGGAAAGCCAATGCTAGGGATACCTCGATCGGAATACCATCTCCGTTCTCAAGGATGATACCTGTGTCGCTGCCTGTCGAGCTGGAAGCGCCATCCACAAAGATTGTCCATTTGTGGGTGCCACTAGCTGGGACCGGGTTATGCGTCATTTCGGCGACAAAGTCAGACAGGACCTGGGCCTTTAGAGCTTTCCTGCTCTCATACTAGATGTCGAACTCCGACAATTCTAGCGACCATTTAAGCATTCGGCCGACCATATCTAGTCGGTCGAGCAGTTATTTGACAAGTTGGTCTGTTTGGAATTTGATCGTATGGGCAAGGAAGTAATGTCGCAGTCTCCTCGCGGCGTTTATTAAGGCTAAGGCGACTTTCTCGATCTGTTGATACCTGAGCTCGGGGCCCTGTAGGGCTTTGCTCATGAAGTAGATAGGTTTTTTCCCGCCGGTAGTTTCTCGTATGAGGACGGCACTGGCGGCCTCCGTCGCTACGGACATGTATAGATATAAGGTCTTTTTCTCTAATGGCCGGGATATGATCGGTGGTTCGGAGAGTTCCTTCTTTAGGTGGAGCAGTGCCTGTTCATACTCTTGGGTCCACTTGAAGGTGGCTTCTTTCCGTAATAGTTTGAAGAAAGGGAGGGTGTGTTGGGCGGGCTTGGCGATGAAGCGGGACAAAGAGACGAGCATGCCATTAAGGGATTGGATGGATTTCTTCGAGTTTGGGGTTGGGAACTTCGAAAACGCCCGACATTTGTCGGGGTTGGCTTCAATATCGCGTTCGGTTAGGTAGAAGCCGAGGAATTTCCCTGCCTGAACACCGAAGGTGCATTTTTCAGGGTTGAACCTCATTTTGCATTGTCTTGCTTGCTCGAAAACCTTTCAGAGATGATGTGCGATTTCACGATCATGTCGTCCATGTATACTTCGAGCATGTCTCAAATCTCTACTCGAAATACCTTATTTATCATTCGTTGGTATGTAGCCCCCGACGTTCTTCAGTCCGAAGGGCATTACGTTGTAATAGTAATTGCCCGTCGGGGTCATGAAGTCCGTGTGACTTTTATCTACGTCCCACATAAGGATTTGATTTTATCCACTATATGCATCCATAAAAGACAAGAGTTTGAAACCTGCGGAATTGTCGACCAGTTTATCTATGTTAGGTAGAGGAAAAGCATCTTTGGGACAAGCCCTATTGAGATCAGTATAGTCAACACACATACGCCATTTTCCATTATTTTTCTTAACGAGGACTACATTAGAGAGCCAGTTTGTGTACTGGGCTTCAGAAATAAAATTTTCCTCTAAGAGGTCTTTTACAGCTCGCTCAGCAACCTCCGCTTTCTCGGGAGACTGTTCGCGCCTACGCTTTGCTACGGGTTTAATGGCCTGGTCTAAAGCTAATTGATGGCAGGTGACCTCGGGGTAGAGCCCGGGAATCTCAGCGACATTCCATGCGAAGAGGTCTGCATTCTCCCTGAGGCAGATTGCGAGTTGCTCCCTTGTCTCTGATGGTAGTCTAATACCTATCTTCACGGCCCCGTCGGGGTTGTCGCCCAGGGGAATAAGCTCGTACTCCCCGTCGGGGACCAGTCGAAATGGGTGAGTTGGAACTTATCCATGGATGGGGTCCCGCCCTTCAGTATTGTCCTCGCCGATACAACTGTCGAGGTCGATGGCGTTGATCCCCTAAGGGGGAGGTTGCTCTTCGACCCTAGGTTTCTTGTTATTCTTGGTGTTGATTATGGTCTGTCCTTTGACCGCAACATCATAGCATCTCCGAGTGGCCTCGAATTCACTGTGGATTGTGACTACGTGGCCCAGCTTAGTGTAGTAATTCATTTTCAAGTGAACGGTGGAGGGGACCGCTGTCAGCTCGACTAGAGTTGGGCGGCCAAGAATGCAATTGTATAAGGAAGGGCACTCAATCACCAGGAACTGGACTTTGACCTCCCTAGCTGTCTCTTGCTCCCTAAATGTGACGAGGAGTTCGACATATCCCCATGGTCTTGTAGTGGCTCCGTTAAATCCTTGAAGTTCGGAACTGACGTACGCAGATACGTTGGTTCTGTCCAGCTTGAGTGTCTTGAATAGGTGGACATACATGATTTCCACTGAACTTCCTTGGTCGACTAGGATGTGTCGGACATCAAAACGTGCCATTTTGGCCCTTATCAATAAGGGGATGCTCGAGTTAGGTGATCCTCCCGACAATTATTCGAGGAAGAAAGATATTGGGTTGGATTTTCACTGATATTTCGTCAAGGTTGTCAACTTCTCTGGTGCAGTCAAGAGGAGCTCGCCGAATTTACGCTTTACCTAAATAGCGACATTCTCATTGTTTACTCCTCCTCCTGATATGACCAAGGCCGCCAGGAATTTCCCCCAAGGGCTGAGGGCAACAAATCATTCTCCCCCGTATGTGTCGGAGAGGTGGAAGTATTATGGGTGGGATACACACATGGCCACCTAGTACGGGGAGTCTCCGGGTGGTGTGTTCTCGTGAGCTCGCTTTGCTGCTTGATTTCCATGCTGAGGAGCATCGTTTTTCTTAGCGTACTTTTTGAGATGACCCTCTTGAATCAGGATCTCAATCGCGTCTTTCATATGGACGCAGTCTTCGGTCACATGTCTGTGACTTCTGTGAAAACGACAGCATTTGGACTTGTCCGTATGGGGCTTGGGTGCAGAAGGTTTGGGGAACCTCACCCTACCCTACTTAAACTCGGAATTGATGCATTCGGAGAGGATGCATTCGCGGGGAGCTGTCAATAACGTATATTCATTGAAACGTCCTGCGGGCCCCCTTCCTTCACGGGCTTCGCGGGGTCTCTCCTCCTTTCGCTTATCCCCATTGCGGCTGGGAGCATTGGGGTCCTCGCGTTTGGGGTGGTTGGTGTCTTCAGTACTATGATTTCTTTGAGCATTATGAGCAACCTGCTTCTCTTTGTATCTGATGTAAGCCTGGGCTTTGTGAAGGAGCTCGTCCAGGGTGCGGGGAGGTTCTATTACGATCGCCCTCTCGAGGAGATATTGTTTCATGTAGTCCATTGTATCTACTTCGACAGCTTCTTGGTTGAATCGCTCGATGTATGAGCGCGACGTCTCATTTTTTCTCTACACGATGGCTTCAAGGGTTCCCTTGGTCTCGGGATGAAGTCGGGAGGCCGTTAAGTGCCTCGTGAACACGGATTTCATGACTCTCCAGGACGTGATTGGCTCGAGGGCCATGCTTTTGTACCAGGCCATGGCTAATTTCCCGAGAGTTGTCGAAAATAGTCTGCATTTTAGGTGTTTGGTGATGTCTTTGCGGTAGTCGAGCATAACATTGATGTTGTCGACGTGATCATCAGGGTCAGTCGTCCCGTCGTACACAGCCAAATGCGAGGGTTTCTCCATGCCCTTAGGGAGTGGTGCCTCCATAATATCTCGAGAGAGTGGGCAGTGTGGATCTTCCTCGTCGCTTCTCAACGGGGAGTAGGCATTGTTTCCAGGGCTTTGCTCACGTCAGGGTGAAGGTCTTGACCGGTTGGTCTCATGGTGTATCCTGGATCTATTTTTCTTCGGTTTGGGGAAGCGCCGACCTCGTCGAGGAGGAGATCACCCCCATTTCTTTGCAACTTCTGGTCGTTGCCTCTCATGCAGCGCCCCGCGTTCTCATCGGGGATGATCTACCTGTCGGTTAGTTTCTAGAGCCATGATCCTCTCACGCTGATGGTAGAGCATGTGGTTGGCCTGATTGAGGGCGTTTACCATAGCTATCATGGTGACGTCCCCTTCGACGGGCACTGGGATAGGCTGAAAGGGGGCAGATGGTTGAATTTGAGACTGATGTTGTGGAACCCCATTATCTTCGGGTTCAGGAGACGGGGTAGCAGGTTGCCAGTCCCTAGGATCAGCTTCGTCGTAGTTTTGGTTGTCCTCCGTCGTGTAATCGACGAGGGGAATGTCGTGGTTGTCACCGTGTTCTCCAACCATACTAGAAGGATGGAAGACGAATTTGAGCTTTGATCTTCTGTTGCAGAAGAAGGGGATAGCTAGATTCCCACAGACGGTGCCACTAATCTTATCTGATCAGAAGGGCCCTCCAGAGGTTGAGCACGAACAAGGTGATGGTTGATAAAGTGATGAGGGGGTGTACCTGCAAGGCATTCCGATGCTAAAGTGAGTATACGGTACATAAGTGGTAAGAGAGAGAGAGTGTTTCAGAATACCTGACCCTTTAGTGAAAAAGGGTATTTATAGAGAGCCCCCAGCGCTGGGACAAGTTCCTTTCTTGGGATGGATTAGCTAGGCCCAAGGAAGAACTGCCAAGGTACACGTTAAGAGCGTGTAAGACCTAGCACGTGGTCTTATCCCTGAACCAAGCGCCCCTATCTTTCAGGAGATAAAAAGGGGGACAGTTGGATGATGTGGCACGTGTAAACACCCCAAATTTGCCCTCACTCATTTCACCATGGCTTGTGATTATTTTCATTTGCATAAGTTCAATCATATCATCTCATATTACAATTTTGCTTCACTGCATTGGTTCTAAGTCATCTGCATCTAGGTTTTGTGATCTGAGCCATCCCTGAGCAATCTAAGCCACCCCAAAGGTCTCCCATCATCTCAAGAGGGTCCATGTATGTTCAAGCATCATATTATATCCTCCCAAGATCAAGAAAGTCAGAAAATCACAAGAACTGAGAAAGGCATGGAAGCAGAGCCAGGTTTAACTACACAGATGACCTAAAATTAGGGTTTTGGTTTCAGAGGCCATAACTACAAATTTTTTGGTCATTTTTGTTTCTATTGGTCTCTATATGATATGAGGATCATGCACACCAATTTTCATGAAGAAATTCAATGGGGAAGGCATCTGATCAATAGATGACTTCTTGAGCAAGTCAGTGCAAAATCAGGGCATCTGAGGCCCCCCATCATCCAACCAAAGGGTCTTCTCCATCATTTTGGATGTATATGATCTTTATTTGATCTTAGAAGAAGTTATAAGTTCACAAAATTGAAGAATTTCAAACCATTTGCAAAGTTGCCATTTTGGGAAAGTGACTTGTAATGCAAACTTGCCATTTAGGGAAAGTTTTTCTACCTCCTCTTTTTGATTCAAAAATGCTTCAAATGAAAAATTCTTGGTCATTAAAGTTGTAGATTGGATCATTCCCTTTTCAAAAAGTACAAGAACTTGATCTAATTCTTCATAGAGCTCAAGTAATGGCCTTGCAAAGTTGGGAAAAATCACAAAATTTCACTTATGTACCAAAGATGAAAACTTGCAAAAGCTCATGTCAAACCAATTTGTGACCTCTAATTGACTTCTAACCATTACACAAACATCATACATGACCTATAATTCAGAATTTCCCAAAGAAATCTCAAGTTTCATGCCTTGATCATCAAGTATTTCAAAAGGGGCCAAAACTTCACATAATTGCAAAACACCCCATAACTTTATTCCCACATGCTGAATTACCTCAAGATTGAATTTGTGGACATCCATGAAGTCAGTTGCGCATGGATATGCCCAAAGGCCAGCTGCATTCTTGCCCATACCTCTAGTACAAGAAATGTTGACTTTATGCAAATTCACCCACACCAATCACAACAGTCCACCACCCACTCTCTGCCCAATCCAGATACTACAAACATGCCTCAAAGATCATTTTTCACAACAGACACAAGCAAAAAAACCTCCAAGAACTCAGCATTCCACAAATCTCTCCAACTTGCAAAACCCTTCGAATCTCTCAGCTCACTCACTCAATCTTCAAACAAATTCCACCATTCATCTCTAAATCACTCACTGATCACAAACCAACCATTGAAACAACCAAAAACACCTCACAAACCAAATACGATTTCTGACCAGTTGGGTTGCAAACTCACAAACTAGCCACAAAACACTCCAACCAAGCATCAAAGCTTCATCAGGAGTTCAAGGGGAGTGATTTGCGCAAAGAGAAGAGGCCTGAAAGTCCCAAACTGAGAAAGCTCAAGCTCAGGTACCTCCCTGAATCATTTTTCCAGAACTTGTTTCTTTAGTTATAGAATGGTAGAGTGTGTTCCACTGATCACAATGAGCCTTGAATGATGAAAAATGATAAAGATTTGAGTGTGTATGCATGTTCTGAATTTTTTTTTTCAGTTTTTATGTTTCTGTTCGAATCTTGATATTGAGGCAAGATAAATGAGATTTGTTGATGGATTCTGGTTTGTTGTTGATTAATGATGAGTTCTGGAGATTTTGGCAAGTTTTTGTAGCTTGGGGAGTGAGATAGGGTTTTCTCAGGGGAGAGGTGGCCGGAGAAGATGACCAGAGGTCATTTCCGGCCACCTGAGAGTAATTAGGGTTTGTAATCAGGTTTAGGGTTTAGTTTGAATTTGGAGCGTACGATCTTGTTTCCCGCGTGCGTTTGATAGCCCAGATCGTCCCACTTAACCCTAATCCACTTAGTTAACTTAATTAATTAGGTTTTAAATTTAAATTTGCCAGTTTGAACCTGGACCGTCCATTCACGCGCCAGTCAACTCCCGCGCGTTTCATTTAAATCCTGGCCTTTAGATTGGTTTACTTTTCTATTTAATTTATTTAAATTCATTTTTGTTATTTGTTTTGCATATTTATTTTAAAATAGCTAGAAAAATCCCAAAAATTTTATTTTTTGCACCATGACTTTAAATATTTTTCTCAACCAGAAAACATTTTTATTTTTATTTTTTTCATTAAAAAATCATTTTTAAAATATTTAAATGTTTATTTTAATTAATTAATGGAAATTAATTAATTAAAATATCATTTAAGTTTCTAAAAACCACCAAAATAATCACATTGCATCTTGACACATTTAGAGACATTATCAAACCATTCATACAAATTTCTTTTTGGTTCTTGATCCATTTTGACATTTTCTTTGGATTTAGGGTTCTTAAAAATCAATATTTTTGACCCTAACTTAGAAAAATCTTTTCTGCCTAACCATGAAGGGTTTGATATTGATTATTTTTGCATTGCATCCCACATATCATGTAGTTTCTAGGATAAAATTGGCATGAATTTATCTTTCATTTTTGATTTGTTTTGCATTTTCCCTTGTGAGGTACCTTAAAACCCTAATAAACTTAGAAAAATCATAAGTCCTTTAGGGTTTAGCTTCTGACCTTCCCCTTTGGGTAGTGAACTTATATGGGTTTAGGGTACCTTTGATTCCATTTTCAATTTTTTATCTTGTCATTTTCTTCTGATTTTGAATTTTGCATTGCATCTTGCACATAAACCCTTATCTTTACTTTCATTTGCATTCATTCTTCATATGCTTGCATACATGAACTTGCCATGACATTTTGTGCATCCACATGACATATAAGACATCTTAGGACACATTAGAATCATGATTGATTATTGCATCATCCATTTTCCATGTTATGCATCCATTGCACTTCATAAGTTTTCATGGACTTTCATGCCTCCTTTCATGTCTCATTTGCATCTTCATTGCTTGTATGATCATCCACATCTCATGATGTAACACCCCAAATTTGCCCTCTTTTTTCATAGTATCTAGCATATCGTTTTCATATTTTGCACCGCATCATTAGCACAGAAAAATAAAACATGACATTCATTGTTGAAGCATATCATAAGCTGGCAGTGATTTCAGTTCATCGATTTGGTTCAGATGGATGTTTCCCCTATTCTTGGTCAAACTATCAAGAGATTGCAAGTTATCTGCTTCAGTGGCTGTTTCTCAAGCGATACGTATTCTGTGTTAAACAGTTTTACGTGCGAATGTTCTCTGGTATCGAATAGTGGTTTGTGAGAAGTTTGGGCTGGATTGAGTGTTCACCAGTTCATCAATGGATTTATTTTCCAGAAGGATTGATTCAGATACTTTTGAAAAGATTCGAGAAATTTTTATTCAGTGGCTCATAAGTGGTCTCCTTCAGGTTATTCAAGATTCTCATCATTGTTCATTATTTTTCCGAATTATCCATTAAACCTTGTTTACCCATATTCTCATTCATTTCACCCATATCCATTTTTTTATATCACCAAAATCGCCATTCATCCTTTCTAATCATTCGTCCACATATTTAGTTTCATTTTCCATTTATTTTCATTAATTTATGTTGTGCCTCATATCTTTCTTAATCCTTTTTATCCTAGACTCATCATCATTTATAAAAAAAAAGCATTGTCCATAAGGCCCATTTGTCCACTTCATATTTGTTCTATAAAGCCCATAGTTTATGTCATCAAAATTATAATGTAAAAAAAAAAAATGAAAATGATGAGTTTCCTAAAGTCACACGCACGTGACCTTTCCATGGTTCAATTCATCCGCTCATATGTCACTTTCTGTTCCACACCTCCAGCCGCATACCATAACACAAAAATACAAGACAAAAGTTTAGCAAATACAAGGCTCAAAAAAAAGCACCACACGCAGCCCTCACGTGACAGCAAATGCAACATTCTCAATTCAAAATGCAAGCCAGTAACACGCAAAAAAACCGTGCAATAATTTGTGAAAAAAATTAAAAAAAAAAGAGAAAAAGCTAACAGAAAGGAAAAGGAAAATCTGAGAACAAAAAAAAGGGAGGTAACCGAATGGTGGTGATTCTTCATACCATAATCGTGAGCCTCATTGAATAAGAGAAAAAGAGAGTCACACTTTCTAGGAGGACAAACAAAAAAATCATAACTGAATCAATCACAAAAAGTAAAAACCGAATCGGATCCAGGACTTTCTTCACCATCAATAACGCAAAACCGATTCAATCACCATCATTCTGGAAGCTTCATCACAAATAACAGAAAACCAGAATCCATCATCTCACCAAACTGGTTCATCATTTTTTCACCATCATTCAGAAACTGATTTTCATCAAGCTTTATCATCAACAAGAAACCGAGTTCACTGTTCTTGAGCATAACCGAAATTGATATCACCACGCCATCAGTTTTACAACAAATCTATCATCTTCATTCTTCCAATTTTAGCAGAGTATCTTCAAGTATTCCAATGAGTGAATCGAAAGAGGAACATCAATGATCTTCAACAAAGGAGAACGCAAGTTGTTTAAAGACGTACTCGCAGATTCATCTTCAAGATCACTTTAGCTGAATCCGTCGCTCTCCATCATCAGTCCGACGCGTCACCTTCGTCAACGTTCCGCATCTGTTGCTAGCCAAGACGCAAGCGTTGGTCTTCAAATATGAACTTCAAACAAATCTTGTTTCGTGAGCAGACAGCGTCAACTACGCCATGGATTCCATCGATTGAGGTACACGATCCTCTCCTTCTTGATAATTACGACTTGGAGCTTTTAAGAGACTTTTGGTGTGAAATGCTTGTGTTGTAGTTGTATTGTTGTTTCTTTTCCCTTGGAGTATTTCGATCCGTTTGCTTGAGGTGGTGTTTGAGGGAATCGGCTACTGACCTTTTTTAGAGTGGAGGATAGGTGTAGAAGGTTTTGTGGTGGTGGCTCGTCGGGATATGAATGGAAGAGTGACGGTGACGGGGATGAATGCGTGGAGGCGAGGTCATGGGAGCGACAGCTGGCGACTCTGCTGGGGACCGAACCCAGAATCTCTGGTTCCCCTGTGAGTCTCTCCTAGCGCTTGTTTGTTTCTGTTTCATTGGGTGATGTTTTGTTTGTTGTGGCTTGTTGTATGTTATTGTTGTTTATTTACAGTTTTCTTAACAGCTTTATTTACAGTTTTCAGTCTTTATTTTATGCATCATGTATATATACTGGACTGTCTGGACTGGTTTTCTTTGGTGGGATGGGTGTTACTTTTTCTTGAGAGATATGAGCCAAGTACCCGGCTCGAGTGCACCATAGGACTTAGAGTGGTTCCACTTTGGCCTCATGAGATCTTGTCATGGGGGTAGTAGTGAGTTCCACACCCAGGTTGCGATTGTCTTGGAAATGTCTTGATTTGGGGATCTTCCTCTCTCATTACATAACCCTGACAGTTATGTGCAGCTGGGGACCGATCATTGAGAACCTTGTGGAAACATCCCTCTTTAGTGATGACAATGGCAGCCCACGTTTCGTGGCAAACCCATTCGCATCCGAGGGCCCACCTGAGGATCGCATAGGATGACCTTGTTTCCCGGACTCAGCTGAGGCCTCCCTGCATAGTATATAATGCCAAACCGATTCCCTGATTTGGTCATGAGCCATTTCTCGGAAATGGTGAAAGTATTATTGCTATTCGGCTTTGAGAGTCCGTGATGTTTGACCCGGAGCACACCTGTGAGATTGGGAAGGGGTTTACAGGTTTGCAGGAACCCTTGACCTCAACATACCCTTCATCATCAGTGCGATCTTATGTTTTGATCCGGTTACTATGGTTCTGGAGTTCTTGATCCTTGGTTTGGAGTTCTTATCAGATGGTTATTATTCAGAGGGCATATATCATCAGTTGCTTGGTTCTCAGCTCAGTGTTCTGTATCCAGACAGACACCAGTTCTCGATCACTTGCCAGCTGCATACATGCCATCATAGCATTCTAGCATACATGTTCAGTTATTTCTGAGGATCTCATCCCTGAATTATGTTGTTGGATTTTTTGTACAAAATGTGAATCAAAGCATATGGATTCTTTGGAAATAACCGAACATGGCATCTCATATCATGTGCATTGCATTTCTGTTTCACAGGCAGGGCTCATCCGTTCTTTGTTCACCATCTTCAGTTGAGACTCTAGTTCTCGGATCAGACTTGAAGCAACATTTGAGGAAGTAATGGACCCTGGAGAGCAAAGCCAGTCTGCAAGTGTTGGGTTGACAAAAGATCAGTGGGACCAACTTCTGGAGGCTATGATGACTTTGGCAAGGCAGGATGACCGTAATTCCGCTCAAGCTCAGCCTGTACAGACCCCTGTTGGGAATCCAGATGTTCAAGAGCGTCAGGTCGCCCGAAGTGGACATTCTTCTTCTGTTGATGCTGCAGATTATCACAGTTTTGCTTTCACTATGCCAGATCCTCAAGAGGCAATCCCTGTGGTAAGACTCCCAGATCCACGAATTGTGGAGAGGGAGGAAAGATTCCGTGTGTTGGAGGAGGAGATCAAAGCCCTTCAAAGTCGTAATGTTGTTGATTTAAGTGCTGCAAGCATGTGTCTGGTGCATGGCCTGGAAATACCTCCAAAATTCAAAGTACCGAAGTTTGAAAAGTACAAAGGGGATAGTTGTCCAAGGCAGCATTTGGTGAGATTTTGCAGAAGGATGGCCTCACATGAGCATAATGAAAAATTGATGATTCATTGTTTCCAATACAGTCTGAGTGAGGCATCGTCGAATTGGTATATGCAGTTAGAGAGCAGTCGTATCCAGTCATGGTCAGACCTAGCCAATGCATTTGTGAAGCAGTACGACTACAATCTTGACAGGGCTCTTAGCCGCATGGATTTGCAAGTGTTATCTCAGAGAGATGGTGAATCTTTCAGAGAGTATGCCCAGAGGTGGAGAGAAGTAGCTGCTCGGGTGCAACCCCCGCTATCAGATAGAGAGTTGGTTGATCTTTTCATAGAGACTCTACAGGGGCCGTACTTGGAGAGGTTGAGTGGCAGTGGAACTTCGAGTTTCTCGGACTTGGTGATAGTTGGAGAACGTATTGAGAGTTTTATCAAGATGGGAAAGATCCAAGGCATTTCAGATGGCTCAGCTGAAGAGAATGAATCTTTTGTTAGTTCCCAAGATAAGGATGTGATTGATGCAATCTGGGAAGACCCTCAAACTCCATTGACTTATCCGCTTTACCCATGCATTTCAGCTGCTCAGAGTCGTCAATCTTCTGAATCCGTATGTCAGATATCAGTTAACAGTGAATCTCCTCAGTATCAACAGCGACCATGCCAACCGCAGCGTACTCCGCAAAGGCGTCGTTACTACACTAAGAGATCCAAGAGGTATTTCGATCCATTGCCAGTACCATACAGTCAGATACTCACATGCCTGATCGATAGTGGATTGATAGTGCCGAAGAAACCGGGTCCAATACCTTTTCCGTATCCACCAAGTTTTGATCCCAATGTTCAATGTGGATTCCATGGCAACGCACCAGGGCATTCAGCTGAAGAATGTAAGCCTCTCAGGGATAAGGTTCAGGATTTGATTGAGTCTGGTTTGATTTCAGTGACGCCTCAAGGCATTCAAGTTAATAAGTCTCCGTTTGGTCATGTGGGTTCGTCAGCTCATGTTATGGAGGAATTTATTGAAGATGTATGTGAAGGTGATTCTCAGTTTGATTCTGAAGAGCGGCTATGTACATCACTTTGATCCCTTTTGAGGGGAACTACGTCGCTCTGATTCTTTATTGGTCTTTGGTCAATAGAGATACGTAGGCAGAAGATCGTCAGGTCTTTCCGAGCAACCTTAGGTATCAAAATTATGTGGCAATTTCATCACAGTGTCACTCTTCTCTTCAGACGTATTGTGTCAATGTTTGAATGTCGGAAGCTTCAGGTCAGAATAATTGAGAATGAAGTATGGTGCTGACACATGGTCATTTGATTGAAGACTGCAAATCTCATCAGGGAAAAGATGCTGACTACAGAAAGCATTCAAGATCAATAAGTCCAGACGGAGTCAAGTCTCCTCAACAATGGCATTGCTCAGCTTCTTTATTGCATTTTCATGTGTTGCTTTTATATGTTTGTTTGAACATTTGTATGCTTGCATGAAACTTGTTTGTTTTTGAATGTTAATTAATGAAATTCACATGTTTTTCTTGAAGTAATTCATTCGTTTTCCTTATAATTCTGTGAATGTGCATTGCAATACCAACTGTTGTTCTTAAACTCTGTGATGGAGGATGACGAAATGAAAACGCAAAAATCTCCATTTGTGTGCTCTTGAATAAAACCCTGTTGACGATGTACAGGCATTGTTTCACATTCCCAAACACCGGAGATATAAGGGAGATAAACCTTTGATAACCCCTTTGAGCCTTGAAGTAGGAGTTTCTTTTCACATGAAAAAACCCTCACATTTAACCCGGGGCAGGGTAAGGGTCAGCTAGTATGACCAAGCGTTCAGACTTTCATAAAGGAGTTCATCTGAGGATCCATAACATTTCATTGTACCAAATCAAGAGGTCCAAAGACGGAAACCACAACGGTTATCCATCATTGACCAAAAGGTGAGACAGTCACAACCCTTACAAAACAGTCAAGACAAACGGTGTCACACGATTTGTTCGGAAAAAAAGAGAAAAAAAAAGGAAATAAATAGCATGCTAAGTCGAAACTTGAAAACAAGCGACTTAGACAAAAATTAGGGCATCCCGCTGGACTCCAATTGCAAAAGATTCAAAAGAATCAGTCCAGGCAAAAGTTAGGCATAAGAAAAAGAATGAAAAGAGGAAAGACGAAAAGGATTGCACAAGAAAGATCCTTAAGAAAGAACAAGTCGTGTGATACAGACACAAAAGACAATAAGGGTGACTGTTATCCCAACAACAACCTCAATGGTGCTTAAACTGTTAGAGTAATGGTTCCTCAACCAATACGAAAGCCTTAGGAAAGGTGAGCGTTTGCGAAAACTAGCTGAACATAGGAATGGAAGGACATCACGAAGATGGGTGGGCACATATAAAATTCGAGCCTATATCCTTTGTTTCTATAACCATGAGCCAGGCCATGATACAACCCTTAAAAGTCCTAATTGAAACAGGGTTAATTCGAGAGTGTGTCACCATGAGATAACGTTCCTGACTCCTACGAGTTGTGCTAAAAGACCCTCGTTGGTATTGCATATGCATGTTCATTTCATAAAAAAAAAATATTATATTGTCTTAACCAGTGATTCGTTCATAAACAACATCTTTTCAATAAAAGCTTCAAGATTAACATGTGTTGCATTAGAATTTGCATTCTCAGAATAAGACATTTTCTGCTTGCATACATTTGTTTGGCATCAAAGAAGTTCACATATGGAACCTCAGTATAGAAGCTTAATCTTGCCAAGTTGTGAAGGCGGAAACTTCGGAAAGACATTCATGTCAAGGGGCACTTTTCCAAGAAACTTCGTTGAATAGGGCTTTTTCCAACCAGTTGGGTTAAATGCAGTCAATCTGGGGCAATAACGTCGATCAATCTCTCCAACAGCCAATCTGGGGCAATCACTTCGAGATTTAAATCTCTCACAGAGCAGTTAGCATGGGTGTTTTCTCCGAAGCAATACTCGTACCGGGGCAGGTCACCCTAGAAGCAATAGAAGTTATTATCTCCAGAAGACGACTAAATAGGTGCACCCACCCATGGTTCAGAATACTGGGGCATAACACCTCATGACGAGGCGAGATCTTGGGGCAAACTCTTTCATGAACCATACAGTTTGAGGTGGTTACTTCGGGATATTCAAGAGTTTGGAAACACTGAAGCATTTCAGATGCTATGTTTTCTGTAAAATCCTCTTAAGACAATATTACGGCATGCAAGGTTGTTCCCAGAATGAATGTCTGATGATTGATCCTAGTAGGGCGTGGGAAGCATGTTTTCTTAATCAGAGAATCTCTCCTTAGTCGTTATGGTTGCTTCATCTAATCATCATATACGGTGAAAGTCCAATCCTTGTTGGCATATTTTCAACTATGACTAGTTGGTATCTATATGCGTCCAGCCACTCACTTCAGCTGAGTGTGGCGATCTTCATTTTGGTTTGCTTCGACCCTCGAGTCGATATCATCACTTATATTTCTCGACCCTCGAGTCGATGTTGCTTCCTTCGTTTCCTCAACCCTCGAGTTGATGTTGTTTCGTTTCCTTGACCCTCGAGTCGATGATATTGTCACCTTGTTTCCTCAGCCCTCGAGTTGATGTTGTTTGGTTTTCTTCGACCCTCGAGTCGATATCATTGTTTCTGTTTTCTCAACCTCGAGCTGATGTTGCTTTCGTTTCCTTGACCCTCGAGTCGATGTTGCTATTTTTATTCCCTCAGCCCTCGAGTTGATGTTGCTTTGTTATCCTCGGCCCTTGAGTCGATATTGTTGCCTTCGTTTCCTCGACCCTCGAGTCGATGTTGTCACCTTATTCCTCAACCCTCGAGTTGATGTTGTTATGTTCTCCTCGACCCTTGAGTCGATATTTCCGTTTCTTACGACCCTTGAGTCGATATCATAGTCTTCACTTCTTCAACCCTTGAGTTGACACCCAGTGAGTCTGTTATAAAAGGAAATTCAAAATCATAACATCAAAGTTCAACCATACTTGGACTCATTTATGTCCGGGGCAGGTGTGCATATCTTTGTGCTTACGGAGTACGGTATTTCACAGTAATACGGAATTTTTCAGGAATCCTCGCGAGACAAATTCTTCCATAGTCTGTGCATTCTGGGGCAGTTATGTCAAGATTCGGCGAATCTCTAAAGAGTTTGAAGACTTGGGCATTTTGGATGTCAGGTCTTCTGTAAAATCCTCTTAGGTTGATCTTCAAGCAGTCAACTAGTCCAGAAAATGCAAGAGGTCACTAGGTGATATTCCCCACAGAGTTCATATTGAATTTTCATCTCCGTCCATGAAATATTTCCCAGCAAAGTTGCCGTACTTTTGGGTATTTGATGATACAGCCAGGTATTCATCACCCCAGTCAGAGTTGAGTGTCCAGACCTCTTGACTTGTCTTCCCCTGCAGAGTTGTAACTTTTGCGGCCAATCAAGTGTTTGTCTGTTGCTCGTCTGCAATCTTCGACACTCGTTTGTTTTGACCCTTTGGTCGATCGTTTGCTCTCCCCAGCAGTGGTTATGATTACTTTGATTTTGCTCGTTTGCAAATTCCCAACACTCGTCTGTGTTGTGGTTATCTTTGATTTTGCTCGTCTGCAAACTCCTGAACACTCGTCTGTGTTGTGGTTATCTTTGATGATTGCTCATCCGCAAATCCTCAACACGCGTCTGTGTTCTGATATGATATCTGTTATTGCTCGTATGAAACCTTCCAACACTTGTCTGTGTTTGGTATTGGATCCTTTGCTGCACTCGTCTGTGCCCTGATATGTAATTTCAACTGTTGCTCGTTTGTAACTGTCCAGCACTCGTCTGTGTTTGGTATGCCGGATATTTGTGGTACTCGTCTGTATCACGGTCTACCGCTCGTCTGTGTTTCCAATATCATCGTCTGATACTCGTCTGTATCATTGACCTATAACACTCGTCTGTGTTATCTTGATGATCATCCAATACTCGTCTGTATTGAAGAGGTTTCGAATCCTGACAGTGGGAATTAAATGTCGAAATGGTTACCGGTCCTGGCGTCACAGGTAAATCCGAAGGAGACTCGTCTGTCTCGTGCTATACGCATTGTTGTGAGGACTCGTATGTCCAGCCCCTGGCGTCACAGGATGGTTTGAAGACTCGTCTGTCTCGGTTATGGTTATTAAAGCATTGTTGAAGACTCGTATGTCCAGCTCCTGGCGTCACAGGATGGTTTGAAGACTCGTCTGTCTCGGTTATGGTTATTAAAGCATTGTTGAAGACTCGTATGTCCAGCTCCTGGCGTCACAAGATTGTTTGAAGACTCGTCTGTCAACTTGTTCTTATTTCAGATATCAGTTTCAACTCGGAAGAAGCTCGTCTGCTTTCTCTCCTTCTTTTCCCCAGAGCGTCATCTGGTTGGGTTTATTTCCCAGTGTTGCATTCTTCGTCAGTGTGCAAATTTCTGGTCTTCTTGGTATTCAACCACAGTTTATCTTGAATGGTCGATAGTCCATATTATCGCCCTTTTCAGATTAACTGATGATTGAATAGGGGCAGCTGTAACACCCCAAATTTGCCCTCTTTTTTCATAGTATCTAGCATATCGTTTTCATATTTTGCACCGCATCATTAGCACAGAAAAATAAAACATGACATTCATTGTTGAAGCATATCATAAGCTGGCAGTGATTTCAGTTCATCGATTTGGTTCAGATGGATGTTTCCCCTATTCTTGGTCAAACTATCAAGAGATTGCAAGTTATCTGCTTCAGTGGCTGTTTCTCAAGCGATACGTATTCTGTGTTAAACAGTTTTACGTGCGAATGTTCTCTGGTATCGAATAGTGGTTTGTGAGAAGTTTGGGCTGGATTGAGTGTTCACCAGTTCATCAATGGATTTATTTTCCAGAAGGATTGATTCAGATACTTTTGAAAAGATTCGAGAAATTTTTATTCAGTGGCTCATAAGTGGTCTCCTTCAGGTTATTCAAGATTCTCATCATTGTTCATTATTTTTCCGAATTATCCATTAAACCTTGTTTACCCATATTCTCATTCATTTCACCCATATCCATTTTTTTATATCACCAAAATCGCCATTCATCCTTTCTAATCATTCGTCCACATATTTAGTTTCATTTTCCATTTATTTTCATTAATTTATGTTGTGCCTCATATCTTTCTTAATCCTTTTTATCCTAGACTCATCATCATTTATAAAAAAAAAGCATTGTCCATAAGGCCCATTTGTCCACTTCATATTTGTTCTATAAAGCCCATAGTTTATGTCATCAAAATTATAATGTAAAAAAAAAAATGAAAATGATGAGTTTCCTAAAGTCACACGCACGTGACCTTTCCATGGTTCAATTCATCCGCTCATATGTCACTTTCTGTTCCACACCTCCAGCCGCATACCATAACACAAAAATACAAGACAAAAGTTTAGCAAATACAAGGCTCAAAAAAAAGCACCACACGCAGCCCTCACGTGACAGCAAATGCAACATTCTCAATTCAAAATGCAAGCCAGTAACACGCAAAAAAACCGTGCAATAATTTGTGAAAAAAATTAAAAAAAAAGAGAAAAAGCTAACAGAAAGGAAAAGGAAAATCTGAGAACAAAAAAAAGGGAGGTAACCGAATGGTGGTGATTCTTCATACCATAATCGTGAGCCTCATTGAATAAGAGAAAAAGAGAGTCACACTTTCTAGGAGGACAAACAAAAAAATCATAACTGAATCAATCACAAAAAGTAAAAACCGAATCGGATCCAGGACTTTCTTCACCATCAATAACGCAAAACCGATTCAATCACCATCATTCTGGAAGCTTCATCACAAATAACAGAAAACCAGAATCCATCATCTCACCAAACTGGTTCATCATTTTTTCACCATCATTCAGAAACTGATTTTCATCAAGCTTTATCATCAACAAGAAACCGAGTTCACTGTTCTTGAGCATAACCGAAATTGATATCACCACGCCATCAGTTTTACAACAAATCTATCATCTTCATTCTTCCAATTTTAGCAGAGTATCTTCAAGTATTCCAATGAGTGAATCGAAAGAGGAACATCAATGATCTTCAACAAAGGAGAACGCAAGTTGTTTAAAGACGTACTCGCAGATTCATCTTCAAGATCACTTTAGCTGAATCCGTCGCTCTCCATCATCAGTCCGACGCGTCACCTTCGTCAACGTTCCGCATCTGTTGCTAGCCAAGACGCAAGCGTTGGTCTTCAAATATGAACTTCAAACAAATCTTGTTTCGTGAGCAGACAGCGTCAACTACGCCATGGATTCCATCGATTGAGGTACACGATCCTCTCCTTCTTGATAATTACGACTTGGAGCTTTTAAGAGACTTTTGGTGTGAAATGCTTGTGTTGTAGTTGTATTGTTGTTTCTTTTCCCTTGGAGTATTTCGATCCGTTTGCTTGAGGTGGTGTTTGAGGGAATCGGCTACTGACCTTTTTTAGAGTGGAGGATAGGTGTAGAAGGTTTTGTGGTGGTGGCTCGTCGGGATATGAATGGAAGAGTGACGGTGACGGGGATGAATGCGTGGAGGCGAGGTCATGGGAGCGACACATGACATCCATTTGCATCAAATCTTAGCATCATTTACATCTTTATCTTACTTATGGTTTTGGTTTTCATCATTGCATCCTTCTCATTTTCATTTTCATTTCATTTCTTGTTGCTAACTTTTTAGGTGGTAAGTGTTTGAGAAGTGAATTTGCCTTCACTTCTCATAATCTCTTTTCATCCCTTTTATGCATCATTGCTGAATTTTTACTTGTGAATTAGAGTGAGCTTGCTCATTCATTCTCCCTCCTCACCTTCTTTCTTCAATCAATTTATCTTCTTAGGTGAAGTAAGTTGTCTTGCTCCTTGCTGCTCCTTTTCCTTCCATCCTGCTCCTTCCTTGGTGGCTCTCTTGAAGATCTTCTTGCAAGCTTCATAAACCCTAGGAACACCCAAGCATGATCAAAATTAGGGTTTGATTAGTCCCCTTATTAGTTTTGCCTTTGTGTCATCTTTGAGTCTTCTCTTCTCATCTCTTAATCAAGGACTAAACCTTAAAGGTTTTAAGGCTTTGTGATTAGGGTTATGCCTATATCCTTCTATTAGGATGGAGTGTATGACTTTAATCCTAAGTGTTAAACCCTTAATGTGTTTAAACCCTTTAATCAATCAACCTAATAAGCACTAAGACAGCAAGCTTGTAACTTGGGCCTTGCATTAGGGTTCTAATTCTTCCTTAATTGGTTAAGAAGGACTGACCCTAGTGTTAATGGACAAGTCCCCCTCAAGTTGTCTTACAAACCATAAAATCCACTTCTTAACCTTACCATTAACTAAAATCCACTTTAATAAAGGCTTTGTTTTGTCATGAGGTTAATCCCTAATCATGGATTAAGTTGAGGAGCCTTCCTCAGCTTAAATGTTCTCATCTATTATCCTTCTATTAGGATGGTGTAATGGGTCCATTAAATCCTTGATTATGGCTTAAACTCATTACCTAACACTAAACAAAAACAACAAAAACATCTAAATAATCACAAGTAGGTTAATGATCTTAATCATACATCATGGTGATTAAGTGTGAGGTGTTTACTTCATACTTAAGGTATTCTCATTACCCCTAATCAGAGGGAGGATGTGATGAGTCTACTAACCCTTGGTTTAGGCTTAAGCTCATTTTCTTATGACAAACCACAAAAAGTAATAAAAGATTGAAAACACCAAAAACAAACAATAATCGTCTCCTCCGGGATTCTTTTCTCTCCTCATTCACTCACAAACCAGAACTTGCTTCTTCCGTCTAATGCAAGACAGTTTTCACCTGAGCCAGACAGGTCATACACTTGAGCATAGACAAGTAAGCTGTTCACAAGTCAATTCATCTTTCAGTCTCTTTGAGTCGAACTACGGTGTTCTGACTTCCTCATTGCACGAGAGGATACGTAGGCATAACTTAACAGTTATCGAACAAAAGTCTCTGTATATCCCCCCTCTTCCAGCATTATTCTCATAGTCTTGAGCTTCATATTCTTTTCTTACACTGACACTTCTCTTATACACTTCACATTTCTTTTACACTGACACTTGCATTCTTTTCCAGCTTTTGCACACAAAATAGCACTGACACTACCCCTTTAAGCACAAACTTTCAAGCGTGGATCCCATCGAGTACGACGGACAATCTGGGTGCTAATACCTTCCCAGGTTGTAACCAACCCCCTTTCTCAGTTTCTCTGGTTCGCAACCGTCTTATCCATATCTTTCTAGGTTTATGCAGCATTACCTTTCCTTCGGGATAAAAATGCCTAGATGGCGACTCTTTTCAGTTCACCCTTGTGTTCTCTCTCCTTCGCCGATCGTTCACGTCTGTACCCCTCTTGACCATGTGTCATCAGGTGGGAGCGACAGCTTGGCGACTCTGATGGGGATCCTTATACTGCAACCAGGGCTTCTGGTTCTTTTTGTGGGTTCCTCCTAGTGCTTGTTTGATTTGTGTTTACTGGGGTGTTACGTGCTATGTGTGTTTATTTATTTTGCTTTATTTACTGCTTTATGTACAGCTTTATTTATTGCTTTCTTTACAAGTCTTATGCATATTTCATACTGTCATTTGCTGGATCTGGTTTGCTGTTTTGGTGGGTGGGGTTCCATTGGGAGTTTAAGGTCCTATACCTGGGACCTGAGTGACACCTAAGCTAGAGTGGTTCATGTTCTTTCCCATTCCATTTCGGTCTGGTGCGGGAATATGAAACACGGTTCAGATGTGGGTTTCTTCTTGAGAACTCTGTGCTACAGATTTCCTGTAGTACTAGGGCTATTTAGGAAGCCTGCTAAGTCTGGATGACCTTTATTATGACCTTCAGAAGCTGAGGTGAATTAGAGGAGGATCTTCTATGGTTATTGTAAACACTGTACCTCTGGGTTAGAAGTGTTTACACTTCTCATAACTGATCCAAGTCTGAGGATCCTTGTTCTAGAACATTACATGTGAGGGGGTTGGGTTGTTTACAGGTTTGCAGGAACCCTTGGCCACATCATACCCTGCTACTGTATTGTTTAAGAATAATCCACTTTGGACAGTTCTTGTGATTAACCCTGGACATGTGACTCTTTATTTGAGTCCCCCATCCTGGTTACTGGATTTCTAAACCTTCATTTGGACTTTTGAACATACATGGGCCTTATATCAAGATAGATAATCAGATCCAGCTTGATCACAAACCCTTGCATATCATTTGCATATATCATCATTGCATCATTTGACATTTGTTTATTTGCTTTTCAGGGTATCCACCTCATTGTATCTTGGTTTTGGTTTTGACCCCTTCTTCTACATAGACCTCTGCTTCAGCTGTCTTCATCAGTTATTTGCTTCAGTTATCTTCATCCTCACCAGCATCAGTCTGTCAGTGGTTCACTTCCAGCATCAGTCTTGATCTTCATCAGCACTTATCTTCAGCCTCTTCAGCAACATTCATGACTACTCCCAGGAAAAGCAACATATCCTACCACTTTTTTGAGCCTCTGTTGATTGGTATCAGGCAGGTCCAGTCACTTATCACACCTGACCATATCCCGCTGTTTAGAGAACACTATGGAGGTATCCTGGACATGGTTATGGACCTTGATCCTTTTCAGAGGAGCATGATCCACACATGCTTGCAGTTCTATGACCCACCACTGAGATGCTTCACCTTTCCAGACTTTCAGTTAGGGCCTCTGCTGGAAGAATTTTCTTTGTTAGTTGGAGTACCAATCAGAGGAGGAATCCCCTTCAACCCAGAGATGACTACTCCCAGAAATGAAGAGGTAGCAAGGGCACTGTACTTGGAGCCTGCCCTTATTGAGCAAAGCATGACAACAAAAGCTGGGATTCCTGGTTTGCATTTAGACTTATTGATCTCTCAGGCCATCCTGAAAGCTTCACTGGGAGAGTGGAGGGCAGTCTGTGCACTGTTAGCCCTCAATATATATGGGGTTATACTGTTTGCAGATGAGCCAAAGTTTGTCAGCAAAAATGCCATCCATCTGTTTCTTCTAAAGAACCCAGTACCCACATTGCTAGGAGACTTTTACTATTCCATCCATCAGAGGAATGAGAAACAAAGGGGGAAGTTGGTAAGATGTTGTGCTCCTTTGTTTTACACCTGGCTGCTCAGACACCTACCTAAATCAGATGCTTTCTTGAACCCCCACCAGCAGAAGAATTGGGCCAAGAGGTTCATTGCCTTGACTTCAGATGATATCAGATGGTGCACCCAGAGCACCAAGGGCAAGGACATTATCACCAGCTGTGGGCAATACCCAAATGTGCCTCTGATAGGAGTGAAGGGTTGCATCAACTATAATCCTTTACTGTTTAGGAGACAACTGGGTTATGCCTTGGTTCACCCTCCCAGAGGACATGATTTAGTTGAGACCCTATATTGTGAAGTGCAACCTAATTCAGCTGTTGTCAGACAAGCATCCTGGGCTTGGGACAACATCCAGGCAAAAGGGTAGCTATTCTTGGAAGATGTAATAATGTTGCTTCAGCTCAGTATATAGACTGGTCCCGTACTAGAGCTCAGATTACCAGAATTCCTTTCACCTTGGAAGACATACCTGGGCCATCCACAGTACAACCTATAGCAACAGTTAGCCTGGAGGAATATGAAAAGTTGAAAGAAAGGAATGAGCAGCTATCCCAAGCCTTGAAGAAGACTCTTTGGGAAAGAAGTGATGGTCGTCTGGACATTAAGAGATTGGAAAAGCTCAGGGTTGAGCATCTTGCCAAAATTGAAAGGACAGAAGACTACATAAGGAAAGCAAGAGCTGGGGAACAGATATTGAAGAATGCCTGTAAAGAGGCCAAGATTCATAAAGATAGGGCTGAGTACTATCTGCAGGAAAGCCAAGCTAGATGGGTCAGGATCACTGAAGCCCGTACACAAGAAGGCCAGAAGACTCAAGCCAAGATTGATCAGCTGGAAGCCAATGAGAAGAAGCAGCAGGAAGCCTTGTTGGCAGCTCAGAAGGAGATATCAAAGTTGAAGCTCAGAGCAGGATTGCAGAGATCAAAGGACTAGGATAGGCATAAGAAGCTGACTACTGCCATTGCTACCAGGAACCTCCTCATTAGGACCATTACAGAGCACCCAACTGGTCCAGTGATTGAGGCACTCTTGAAGGAGGTCAGAGAGGATGAGTTTGGACTGGATGTCTGATTCTTTGCTTGTTGTTTGTTTCCATTTGATGTGCTTTTCCTTTTGTTGTATTTTGGACCCTCCATGGGCATGTATTGTAAAACAAACTATGTATTGTTCATCATTTGTAATATATTTTAGTTTGTTTTCATTTGGGTTTTTCTCAACAACATCAAGTATCTTCCTCGAGGTCTGGAAAGGTTAAAACCAAGAACCAAACCGGATACCTTGGAAAACAAATAAGCATACTGCATTGCATACTAACTTTGTTTTTATTTTGTAGGTTTTGTTATTATTGTTTCTAACTTTGTTGTGATCTCAGGAAACATTGCTCGTCGCCGAGTGTTCCCTGTCAACCGCACGCACCGGTACCCGACTCGTAACAACCTTCCCGGAATTCAAATGGAACAAGTACAGTAGGACCTGACTGAGGTCAGAAATCAGATGGCCAATGAGAGAGTAGAGATGAGAAATCAGATGTCTCAGTTCATGGCTGTGATGACTGGCTTAGCCCAGAGTCAAGAAAGGTTAAAAGAGCTGGTGGAAAGACAAACTCCTGAAGAGCCTCATCTGGGAACAGGTGGAACTAGCAACAATGAACGGGGTCAGCCTCGTATTGACCCACAGGAGTATGGACCTCACCTAAATCCAGAAGTTAACGTCCCAAGGAATGGTCAAGGTAATGCTGCTGGGGGCCAAATCTTGCAGGAGGATCCCCAAGGAGAACAGTTTACTGTTATAGGGGCTGGAGATGAGGTATATGATAGAAGACTGGACGAGATTGCTGAAAATTTAAGATCTTTGGAGTCTCAGAATTCCTTGGGCTTCGATGTGATGGATATGGGACTAGTAGATGGGGTGAGAATTCCCCACAAATTCAAACCCCCATGCTTTGAAAAGTACAATGGTACCTCCTGTCCTCGCACTCATCTGCAGTCTTTCTTGGGAAGGCTCAAAGCTTATACCATGGATGAAAAGTTATGGATGTTCTAATTTGAGGACAGTCTGACTGGAGCTTCGAGAGAATGGTATTTGCATTTGTCTAGGGCCACCATAAGATGCTGGAAGGATTTGGCCAAGACTTTTATCCGTCAATATCAGTACAACCTGGACATGGCTCCCAATAGAACTCTTCTAATGG
This sequence comes from Lathyrus aphaca, assembly GCA_963966055.1. Taxonomy (NCBI): domain Eukaryota; kingdom Viridiplantae; phylum Streptophyta; class Magnoliopsida; order Fabales; family Fabaceae; genus Lathyrus; species Lathyrus aphaca. The sequence goes on from OZ014519.1 coordinate 187,778,931, forward strand.
GCATGTCTCAGTCTTCTAGAGAAAGCTTCTGGGATTATGCTCAAAGGTGGAGACAGCTTGCTGCTGTTGTCCAACCACCCATGTCAGAAAGGGAAATGGCTGACATGTTCATGAACACAATGCAAGGGACGTATATTGATAGACTTGCTGCCTTCTCCTCTACCAGTTTTGTTGATGTGGTCATAACTGGTGAGAGGATTGAAAGTCTCTTGAAGATGGGCAAAATCTCCGACAGTGGTGCAAGTTCCTCCAGCAATCCCAGAAAACCTTTTGCGGGACCCCGAAGGGCAGGTGAAACAAATTCCATTCATACAAGCAGGGGCAGGCCTCAATATGCTCACCGGTCAGTAGCAGCTGTTACCATCCCAGCTCCAATTCCACAACAATCATCATATCCTCAACAACAACAACCATAGTACCAACAACAAGCTCATTATCCGCAACAAAGAACCTACAACAACAACAATAGCAACCAACAACAACGTCCCTTCCAACAGAGGCCATTACAAGCAAACAGGGTAATTGACCCAATCCCAATGCCATATGCTGCACTCTTGCCACAACTCCTAAAGCTCAACCTAGTTGAGTTAAGGACGTTGGCTCCTCCAGATCCTCTCAATCTGCCAAAGAACTATGATGCAAATGCCAGGTGTGCATTCCACTCAAACGCACCGGGGCATAATACTGAAAAATGCAGGGCCCTACAGATGAAAGTCCAGGATTTGGTAGACTCAAAAGCTGTCAATTTTGCGCCTCCTCCGAACCTCACAAGAAATCCAATGCCTAGTCACAACGGGCCTAGGGGTAATGCTATTGAGGAGGGCAAACCATCCACATTAATCAACAGTGTTGCACAAATCCGAACACCCTTGGTTGAAATCAAAGCTCAGCTGTTAGAATACCAAGTGTTCCCCGGATGTGAGATCGGCTGTGGATATTGCAACATTGCCGTTAATGGATGTGAGAGACTAAGAAACGGCATAGATGGCCTCATTAGAGATGGCATTCTTCATATTACGACAACAACGACTACAACTCCAACAATTCCTTCATCGATAATCACAAATACTCCTACAACGTCGGCAACCATTGTTCCAACAGATTCTGCTACAACTCTAACAAATATTCAGTCAATTACTTCAACGGATACAGATTCAGTCATAGTTCCTGCTACAACTTCAACACACATCCAATCAACTCCGTCTACAGCATCAGCAACAGTTAATGAAAGTGTCTCAACGGTTACGATATACTACGATCCCGCAAATGTTCCTTCCAACAACTCACAACAAAATGCTACTCCTGTCAGAGCTCTAGTTACCATATATTATGATCCACACACCATTGTGGTCCCTTCTGCAGCTGCTACCAGTCCGGTCACTATCAAAGTGCCTGGGCCAGTTCCTTACGAAAGAAATAATGCCATCCCTTGGCATTATGGCTCAGATCTATACTGCGAGGGGCAGAAAATCACTTTAGAGTCATCAACTTCTTCACCTCAGATAGACAATGTGGGGGGAGGCGGAGGCTTCACTAGAAGCGGACGTCTCTTTGCCTCGCAAATACCAAAACCCATTGCTGAAGCAGAAGCTGCTGCTAAGGCAAAAGGGAAGAACGTGGTGCAAGAAGAACCAGTTGCTAAAGAAACTTTGAAGACTCCTTTTGATCAAGAGGTTGATGAATTCATGCGGATAATCAAGAAGAGAGATTATAAGGTGGTGGACCAGCTTCACCAGACACCTTCCAAAATCTCCATACTATCATTGCTAATATGCTCCGAGGCTCATCGGAACGCACTATTAAAGGTCCTGCATGCAGCTTATGTGCCGGAGGAGATTACTGTCAATCAGTTAGAGGCTGTGGTTGGAAATGTCAACGCTAGTCATGGACTAGGATTTACCAACGCTGATCTGACAATAGAAGGTCACAATCACAACAAGGCTTTACACATTACCTTGGAGTGTAAGGGTGCAGTTCTTTCTCACGTATTGGTGGACACAGGGTCATCACTCAATGTCCTACCCAAGAAAGCCCTTGTGAAGCTGGAGTATGATGGATTAGCACTAAGCCCAAGCAACTTGATAGTGAGAGCCTTTGGCGGTTCTAAAAGATCAGTTCTGGGAGAGATAGAGTTGCCAATAATGATTGGCCCACAGGTTTTCAAAACGACCTTCTTTGTGATGGATATACAGCCTGCCTACAGCTGTCTATTGGGTAGACCATGGATACACGCCGCTGGCGCCGTGACGTCAACCCTTCACCAGAAGTTAAAATTTGAGTGGGAGGGCCAGTTCATTACCATTTGTGGGGAAGAGGATATCTTCGTTAGCCAGTTGGCTACTTTCAAGTACATTGAAATGGATGGGGAGATCCATGAGACCATAAGTCAAGGGTTTGAAGCCCTTAATATCAATGAAGCATCTGCTGTGTCTGGGACTTCCATCACATCATATCAACAAGCCCGAAAGGCTGTTGAGGAGGGTACCGCTCAAGGCTGGGGCAAGCTGCTGCCAGTTGAAAAGAAAGAAGACCGATTCAGGTTGGGTTACAGACCAACTCGGCAAGATCAACCAGAGGCTGCAACGGAGCCCAAGTTTGTCAGCAGGGGGATGCTCACCCCGGATGCTGTGAATAGTTTGGAAGATGAGTTAGAAGACGAGCGCAACCTGGAAAGCTGGATACGTCCAAGGATCCCGGGGAACCATGTCTCAAACTGGTCTTCCCAGGAAATTATAAGAGTTACTCCTGCAGAGTAATTATTATTTCCTGTCTTTAAAGCATGCATCAAGTTCTGCATCTTGCCCAAGATGTCAGGGCTCATTTTGTAATCGGGCCATCTTGTATTTTGTGCAAACGATCAATTAATGAATATCAGGACATCTTTTGCAAATGAGTATTTTCTTTTCCGCTCACTGTTTTTCATTTTTCATTTTTTGTACAAAAATAAAATGGCAATGTTTTTCAAAATAAACAACTTCATTTTCACTTTTTCTAAACAAGATAAAACTGATCACTAAAATGAACAAATCTAAACCCTTGCAGAGAGTGCCCTTCAGACTGCACCGACAACAACACTGCTATGACTTCGTATGACTTTGACAATCCGATTAATCAAGTCGATGAAGGGGTTGAAGAAGATTATGAGCTACCTGAAGAGCTAGCCAGGTTGTTGAGACAAGAGGAGAAGGTTATCACTCCTCATCAGGAGGAAGTTGAGACGGTTAATCTTGGTACAGAAGAAGACTTGAAAGAAGTTAAGATCGGGGCCTGTCTGCAAGATTCAGTAAAAGAGCAACTTATTGACATGCTTCGGGAGTATATGGATGTTTTTGCTTGGTCTTATCAGGATATGCCAGGGTTGGACACCGACATTGTTATGCACAAGCTGCCTCTGAAAGAAGACTGTCCGCCAGTAAAACAGAAGTTGCGTCGTACTCGTCCAGATATGGCAATGAAGATAAAGGAAGAGGTACAAAAACAGTGGGACGCCGGTTTCCTTGCTGTAACTAGCTACCCGCCATGGGTTGCTAACATCGTACCTGTGCCTAAGAAAGATGGAAAAGTGAGGATGTGTGTGGATTACCGGGATCTGAACAGAGCTAGCCCAAAAGATGACTTCCCTTTGCCTCACATTGATGTATTGGTCGACAATACGGCTCAGTTCTCGGTGTTCTCCTTCATGGATGGATTTTCAGGATATAATCAGACCAAGATGTCACCTGAAGACATGGAGAAGACAACTTTCATCACACCCTGGGGCACATTCTGCTATAAGGTAATGCCATTCGGACTGAAGAATGTTGGTGCCACCTATCAACGGGCTATGGTAACATTATTCCACGACATGATCCACAAAGAAATTGAATGTTATGTGGATGAGATGATTGCCAAGTCCCTCACAGAGGAAGACCACCTGGTGAATCTGTTGAAGCTATTCAAGCGTCTGAGGAAGTACCAATTGAAGTTAAACCCCAACAAATGCACATTTGGGGTGCGATCCGGTAAGCTGCTGGGATTTATTGTAAGTGAGAAGGGAATTGAAGTTGACCCTGACAAAGTCAAAGCCATCCAAGAGATGCCTGCACCAAAAACTGAAAAAGAAGTTCGGGGGTTTCTAGGTAGATTGAACTACATTTCACGGTTCATATCTCATCTTACAGCAACCTGTGAGCCTCTGTTCAAGCTGTTAAGAAAAGAGCAAACAGTCAGGTGGAATAAAGACTGCCAAAGGGCTTTTGACAAAATCAAGGAATACTTACAAGAGCCTCCAATCCTCATGCCTCCAGTTGAAGGAAGACCTCTAATCATGTACTTGACAGTATTAGAAGAATCAATGGGGTGTGTGCTGGTCCAGCATGACGAGTCTGGTTGAAAAGAGTATGCAATATACTACCTAAGCAAAAAGTTTACCGACTGTGAACAACGTTATTCACTGCTCGAGAAAACTTGTTGTGCTTTAGCGTGGGCTGCTCGCCGACTAAGACAGTATATGTTGACCCACACTACTTTATTGATCTCCAAGATGGACCCAGTTAAGTACATATTCGAGAAGCCATCACTTACCGGACGGGTTGCAAGATGGCAAATGATTCTCACAGAATATGACATTCAGTACACATCTCAAAAAGCCATCAAAGGCAGTGTATTGTCTGACTATCTAGCTGAGCAACCCATTGATGATTACCAGCCTATGAGATTTGACTTCCCTGATGAAGACATCATGTTCATAAAAGCAAAAGATTATGAAGAGCCTATTCACACTGAAGGGCCTGACCCAGAGGAAGAATGGACTATGATGTTTGATGGGGCTGTTAATATGAATGGTCGTGGTGTTGGTGCAGTACTCGTTACACCCAAGGGATTTCACATGCCTTTCTCGGCAAAACTCACCTTTAACTGCACTAACAACGAAGCCGAATACGAAGCTTGTATTATGGGTCTTGAAGAAGCCATTGACCTCAGGATCAAGACTTTGACTGTATTCGGAGATTCAGCTCTGGTAATCAATCAAACCAATGGCAAATGGTACACTCACCAGGAGCATCTGATACCTTACTGGGACTATACAAGGAGGTTGCTTACATTCTTCACAACGGTCAAGCTTGAGTATATCCCTCGAGACAAAAATCAGTTTGCAGATGCCCTGGCTACCATTTCATCCATGATCAAAGTTCAAGCTGCCAACTTTGTGCCTCGGATTTCAGTATCCAGACTTGATAGACCAGCATATGTATTCTCAGCAGACCTTGCTAAAGATGATAAGCCTTGGTTCCACGACATCAAATGTTTCTTGGAGGATCAAACATACCCCATGGGGCATCATCCAATGACAAGAAGACATTAAGAAAGCTAGCTGGTAGTTTCTTCCTGAATGCTGATGGTTCCTTATATAAGAGAAACTTCGATATGGTACTTCTCAGATGTGTTGATAAGACAGAGGCAGATTTGTTGAAGCACGAGGTGCATGAAGGATCTTTTGGTACCCATGCTGGAGGGCATGCAATGGCTAAAAAGTTGTTAAGATCAGGCTATTACTGGATCACAATGGATGCAGACTGTTGTGCTTATGCCAGAAAGTGTCATAAATGCCAGATTTATGCAGATAAAGTGCATGTGCCTCCAAATCCTTTGAATGTGATGACTTCACCTTGGCCTTTTGCCATGTGGGGCATTGATATGATCGACAAGATTGAACCAACTGCTTCAAATGGCCACAGATTCATCCTGGTGGCCATTGACTACTTTACCAAGTGGGTTGAGGCAGCTTCGTATGCAAACGTCACCAGGCAAGTGGTAGCCTGATTCCTAAAGAGAGATATCATCTGTCGGTATGGAGTGCCTGAGCGAATCATTACTGATAATGGTTCCAACTTGAACAACAAAATGATGGTAGAACTGTGCCGGGACTTCAAGATCCAACACCACAATTCTTCTCCTTACAGGCCAAAGATGAATGGCGCTGTTGAGGCAGCTAATAAGAATATCAAGAAGATTGTGCAGAAGATGGTGGTCACCTACAAAGACTGGCATGAAATGCTACCATTTGCCTTGCATGGGTACCGTACATCAATCAGAACGTCCACTGGTGCAACACCGTATCAGCTTGTTTATGGTATGGAGGCAGTCCTACCTGTTGAAGTTGAATTACCCTCCTTGCGGGTACTGATGGATGTTAAACTGAATGAAGCAGAATGGGTCCGATCTCGATACGAACAACTGAATCTGATCGAAGAGAAGAGATTAGCTGCAATCTGTCATGGGCAGTTATATCAGAAGAGAATGAAGAAAGCCTTCGATCAGAAAGTCAGGCTTCAAGAATACCAAGTAGGAGATCTTGTGCTGAAAAGACTCCTTCCTCCTCATACAGACCACAGGGGCAAGTGGACTCCGAATTACGATGGTCCATTCATAGTAAAGAAAGTTTTCTCAGGTGGAACACTGATGCTCAGTACTATGGATGGTGAAGACTTCCTGTCCCTTGTGAATTCAGATGCAGTTAGAAAATACTTCGCATAAAATGACTCGCTGGACATAAAAACAGAATGTAAGTCCAGGCAAAAATAGGGCATCCCGGCGAGTCAAAAACAGAATAAAAGACTCGGCAAAAATAAGGGAAAATAAATAAAAAAATGTACACCCGCTGAGTTGAAAAGCCACATTGGACAACTCAGGCAAAAATGGGTATCCCGGTGGATTGAAAACCCGAAAGGGCGATCCACACAAAATAAGGGAATAAGCAAACAACTACATTCTGAATTCGTCTGTATCACTTACAACATGGCAACCTTCGAAAGGTTAAAGCATCGGTCAAGAATCGACCTTCTTCAAAAAGCAAGATGAGAAGAACGTCAATGTCATAGAAGTCATAGCAAAAGGGGAAGCACACTGAAGCGTCATCAACATTGCCAGCATCTTTTTTCTCAATTTGTAACAATCTCCTCATTTCAGGGGATTTGTTTCTTTGACTGTACTTGCCGATTCAGGGCACACAAATTAATAAAATTTGATTTTCAGTCACGTCTCGTACATTTTATTGTCATTTGCAAAAAAATGTCTGATGTCCTTATAATATTGATTGCATAAATACAAATGCGTCTTTTCTAAAATTACATGCTTACAGGAAATAGATTTGCTCCCGGGAGTGTCTGAACTCCTATGATGGAATCCAGTAAGGGATACCTCGGGGTACTTGTACGTTTCTTTGTCAATACGTGATTGCAGGTATTCAAAGCGCAACATGGGGCATGAAGGTTTCTCCCCAGCAAGCTGCCAAATCATTATATTCCTCAGCACATCTTCCAAACAACATCAGAAGTGTTTTCCCCCCATCAGAGCTATTGGGCATCACTTCTCCAGCACTTTCTATAGAGCAGCATCAGAAGGGGCTCATTTCTCCAGCCAAGTTCATCATCCTCAGCAGGACCCCTACAGGAATCTCTAGGAAGATCATTCAGTGATCATTCCTCCCCAGCCAAGTACCAGGCAGGGAATCATCTCCCCGCAGAGTTTCAGCCTCTATCTAGAAGAGCAATGTCTGAAGATTTCACAACAAAGTGACGAAAGCTTCCGCAGACCCCAGCTGGGCTCCTCATCAATAAGATAGGTCTATCAGTGACCTGTGTCCCCAAGCAGTCATACATCTTATCAGATCTACCAATGATCTTTTCCCCCAGCTGGGACATTCTTTCAAAGCAGATCATCCAGAGATCTTCACCGCAACGGGATCCGAATCCTGGATCGATATCTTTGCATAATCATAGCATTCACATCATATTCCCCCCCCCCCAGAGCGTAGTATTCCGTCTAATACGGAGCATTACGGCAAAAATCAAACATACTGCATAATCATAAGCCATGTTTTGAATCAAACACCTGTTTATACCTACATTCCATCAGCCATATATAAAGGCCCACAGTCACAGCAGAAAGCCAAAGCATCCTCTTTGCACCCTCAAATACAGATACATGCTCCTTTTGGCACCCGTCCATGTCATCATTCCCTAGTAAAGTCGCCCGAGCGTTCTCTACGGACAGATATATCTATATACACTCCATCGACACCCGTCCGTGTCACCATTCCTCAGCATGGTCGCCAAAACACTTATTGTAAACCAAACACTCGTTTATAATACACTCTTCTTCCGACACCCGTCTGTGTCATCTTATCCCCACAGATCGTCAGGATATCTCTTACATTTATAAGTTCGTAACTTATACACTTCCTCTTATGATACTCGTCCGTGTCATATTCTCCCCGGCATGTTGAACACTCGTCTGTGTCTCACTCATGCTCATACAGATACTCGTCCGTATCTTGTATACACCACTTATCTTTATTAGATTCGACACTCGTCTGTGTTCTTTGTTAACCAGTTGGTACTCGTCCGTACCATCATCTCTGAACATGCGTCAGCGTTTGTTTCTACTGATACTCGTCCGTATCACAGTCCTAAGGATGCTCGTCCGCATCTTTAATCTATACGCAATGTCAAACACTTATACCTTTCATTTCTTGAATGTAGACACTCGTCCGTGTTTACCAGTCCCCAGTAGAATTACTTTTCTTCTGTCTGACATTCGTCTTATGTCATGATACTTTCGGCAGCCGTACCCTGCCAGGTGATCGTCCTTCACCTTTTGATGATCGTCCTTCATCATTCCCCCAGCGGAGTCTCCATTATTGGAATCCTTTTCTACCCGACATTCGTCCTATATCGTGATATTTTAGTAGCCGTCCCCTGCTAGGTGATCGTCCTTCACCTCTTGATGATCGTCCTTCGTCATTTTATCCAATGGTCGTTCCCCATCGTTGATCTTGTTATCTGACATTCGTCCTATGTCATGATAAACCCTGAGAGCATCCGTACCCTACTAGGTAATCGTCCTTCACCTCTTGATGATCGTCCTTCATCATGCTACCCCGATGGTCGTCCCCATCGTCAACTCTTTCTATCCGACATTCGTCCTATGTCGTGATACTTTCGGCAACCGTACCTTGCCAGGTGATCGTCCTTCACCTTAGATGACCGTCCCTCATCTTATCCCCAACAGAGCAGCCGTCCCCTGCTAGGACCGTACTTCACCTTTGATGACCGTACCTCATCATTTATTTCATTTATGCTTTGAACCTGATGGTCGTCCCCATCATTGCCTTTACCTTTAATCCCCAGAGAGTCTTATTTCTTTGCTTGATGTCTGTCCCCATCATGATCCCTTTATTTCCCCAGCATGTCGGTCGTCCCCGTCATTGCTTTATCCTTAGCAGTCGTCCTCCATCACCCGCACTTTATAATCATACTTTATTTTCCTTTTACAATATATATCCATTTTCTTCTTCATACCCAGTGAGTGCAAATTTTGGACTGTCTTTGGTATTCAACCACAAGTTATCTTGTTTGCCTGTTAAGCCGTCACTTACATCCTACACAACTAACTCATGTTTGAATAGGGGCAGCTGTAAACACCCCAAATTTGCCCTCACTCATTTCACCATGTCTTGTGATTATTTTCATTTGCATAAGTTCAATCATATCATCTCATATTACATTTTTGCTTCACTGTATTGGTTCTAAGTCATCTGCATCTAGGGTTTGTGATCTGAGCCATCCCTGAGCTATCTGAGCCACCCCAAGGGTCTCCCATCATCTCAAGAGGGTCCATGTATGTTCAAGCATCATATTATATCCTCCCAAGATCAAGAAATTCAGAAAATCACAAGAACTGAGAAAGGCATGGAAGCAGAGCCAGGTTTAACTGCATAGATGACCTAAAATTAGGGTTTTGGTTTCAGAGGCCATAACTACAAATTTTTTGGTCATTCTTGTTTCTATTGGTCTCTATATGATATGAGGATCATGCACACCAATTTTCATGAAGAAATTCAATGGGGAAGGCATCTGATCAATAGATGACTTCTTGAGCAAGTCAGTGCAAAATCAGGGCATCTGAGGCCCCCCATCATCCAACCAAAGGGTCTTCTCCATCATTTTGGATGTATATGATCTTTATTTAATCTTAGAAGAAGTTATAAGTTCACAAAATTGAGGAATTTCAAGCCATTTGCAAAGTTGCCATTTTGGGAAAGTGACTTGTAATGCAAACTTGCCATTTTGGGAAAGTTTTTCAACCTCCACTTTTTGATTCAAAAATGCTTCAAATGAAAAATTCTTGGTCATGAAAGTTGTAGATTGGATCATTCCCTTTTCAAAAAGTACAAGAACTTGATCTAATTCATCACAGAACTCAAGTTATGGCCTTGCAAAGTTGGGAAAAATCACAAAATTTCACTTATGTACCAAAGAGGGAAACTTGCAAAAGCTCATGTCAAACCAATTTGTGACCTCTAATTGACTTCTAACCATTACACAAACATCATACATGACCTATAATTCAGAATTGCCCAAAGAAATCTCAAGTTTCATGCCTTGATCATCAAGTATTTCAAAAGGGGCCAAAACTTCACATAATTGCAAAACACCCCATAACTTTATTCCCACATGCTGAATTGCCTCAATATTGAATTTGTGGACATCCATGAAGGCAGTTGCGCATGGACATGCCCAAAGGCCAGCTGCATTCTTGCCCATACCTCTAGTACAAGAAATGTTGACTTTATGCAAATTCATCCATACCAATCACAACAGTCCACCACCCACTCTCTGCCCAATCCAGATACTACAAGCATGCCTCAAAGATCATTTTTCACAACACACACAAGCAAAAAAACCTCCAAGAACTCAGCATTCCACAAAACTCTCCAACTTGCAAAACCCTTCGAATCTCTCAGCTCACTCACTCAATCTTCAAACAAATTCCACCATTCATCTCTAAATCACTCACTGATCATAAACCAACCATTGAAACAGCCAAAAACACCTCACAAACCAAATACGATTTCTGACCAGTTGGGTTGCAAACTCACAAACTAGCCACAAAACACTCCAACCAAGCATCAAAGCTTCATCAGGAGTTCAAGGGGAGTGGTTTGTGCAAAGAGAGCTCAAGCTCAGGTACCTCCCTGAAACATTTTTCCAGAACTTGTTTCTTTAGTTATAGAATGGTAGAGTGTGTTCCACTGATCACAATGAGTCTTGAATGATGAAAAATGATTAAGATTTGAGTGTGTATGCATGTTCTGGAAAAATTTCAGTTTTTATGTTTGTGTTCGAATCTTGATATTGAGGCAAGATAAATGAGATTTGTTGATGGATTCTGGTTTGTTGTTGATTAATGATGAGTTCTGGAGATTTTGGCACGTTTTTGTAGCTTGGGGAGTGAGATAGGGTTTTCTCAGGGGAGAGGTGGCCGGAGAAGATGACCGGAGGTCATTTCCGGCCACCTGAGAGTAATTAGGGTTTGTAATCAGGTTTAGGGTTTAGTTTGAATTTGGAGCGTACGATCTTGTTTCCCGCGTGCGTTTGATGGCTCAGATCGTCCCACTTAACCCTAATCCACTTAGTTAACTTAATTAATTAGGTTTTAAATTTAAATTTGCCAGTTTGAACCTGGACCGTCCATTCACGCGCCAGTCAACTCCCGCGCGTTTCATTTAAATCCTGGCCTTTAGATTGGTTTACTTTTCTATTTAATTTATTTAAATTCATTTTTGTTATTTGTTTTAAAATAGCTAGAAAAATCCCAAACATTTTATTTTTTGCACCATGACTTTAAATATTTTTCTCAACCAGAAAACATTTTTATTTTTATTTTTTGCATTAAAAAATCATTTTTAAAATATTTAAATGTTTATTTTAATTAATTAATGGAAATTAATTAATTAAAATATCATTTAAGTTTCTAAAAATCACCAAAAAAATCATATTGCATCTTGACACGTTTAGAGACATTATCAAACCATTCATACAAATTTCTTTTTGGTTCTTGATCCATTTTGACATTTTCTTTGGATTTAGGGTTCTTAAAAATCAATATTTTTGACCCTAACTTAGAAAAATCTTTTCTTCCTAACCATGAAGGGTTTGATAATGATTATTTATGCATTGCATCCCACATATCATGTAGTTTCTAGGATAAAATTGGCATGAATTTATCTTTCATTTTTGATTTGTTTTGAATTTTCCCTTGTGAGGTACCTTAAAACCCTAGCAAACTTAGAAAAATCATAAGTCCTTTAGGGTTTAGCTTCTGACCTTCCCCTTTGGGTAGTGAACTTATATGGGTTTAGGGTACCTTTGATTCCATTTTCAATTTTTTATCTTGTCATTTGCTTCTGATTTTGAATTTTGCATTGCATCTTGCACATAAACCCTAATCTTTACTTTCATTTGCATTCATTCTTCATATGCTTGCATACATGAACTTTCCATGACATTTTGTGCATCCACATGACATATAAGACATCTTAGGACACATTAGAATCATGATTGATCATTGCATCATCCATTTTCCATGTTATGCATCCATTGCACTTCATAAGTTTTCATGGACTTTCATGCCTCCTTTCATGTCTCATTTGAATCTTCATTGCTTGTATGATCATCCACATCTCATGACATCCATTTGCATCAACTCTTAGCATCATTTACATCTTGATCTTGCTTCTGGTTTTGGTTTTCATCATTGCATCCTTCTCATTTTCATTTTCATTTCATTTCTTGTTGTTAACTTTTCAGGTGGTAAGTGTTTGAGAAGTGAATTTGCCTTCACTTCTCATAATCTCTTTTCATCCTTTTTATGCATCATTGCTGAATTTTTACTTGTGAATTAGAGCGAGCTTGCTCATTCATGCTCCCTCCTCACCTTCTTTCTTCAAGCAACTTATCTTCTTAGGTGAAGTAAGTTGTCTTGCTCCTTGCTGCTCCTTTTCCTTCCATCCTGCTCCTTCCTTGGTGGCTCTCTTGAAGATCTTATTGCAAGCTTCATAAACCCTAGGAACACCCAAGCATGATCACAATTAGGGTTTGATTAGTCCCCTCATTAGTTTTGCCTTTGTGTCATCTTTGAGTCTTCTCTTCTCATCTCTTAATCAAGGACTAAACCTTAAAGGTTTTAAGGCTTTGTGATTAGGGTTATGCCTGTATCCTTCTATTAGGATGGAGTGTATGACTTTAATCCTAAGTGTTAAACCTTTAATGTGTTTAAAACCTTTAATCAATCCACCTAATAAGCACTAAGACATCAAGCTTGTAACTTGGGCCTTGCATTAGGGTTCTAATTCTTCCTTAATTGGTTAAGAAGGACTAACCCTAGTGTTAATGGACAAGTCCCCCTCAAGTTGTCTTACAAACCATAAAATCCACTTCTTAACCTTACCATTAACTAAAATCCACTTTAATAAAGGCTTTCTTTTGTCATGAGGTTAATCCCTAATCATGGATTAAGTTGAGGAGCCTTCCTCAGCTTAAATGTTCTCATCTATTATCCTTCTATTAGGATGGTGTAATGGGTCCATTAAATCCTTGATTATGGTTTAAACTCATTACCTAACACTAAACAAAAACAAAAAAAACATCTAAATAATCACAAGTAGGTTAATGATCTTAATCCTACATCATGGTGATTAAGTGTGAGGTGCTTACTTCATACTTAAGGTATTCTCGTTACCCCTAATCAGAGGGAGGATGTGATGAGTCTACTAACCCTTGGTTTAGGCTTAAGCTCGTTTTCTTATGACAAACCACAAAAAGCAATAAAAGATTGAAAACACCAAAAACAAACAATAATCGTCTCCTCCGGGATTCTTTTCTCACCTCATTCACTCACAAATGAGAACTTTCTTCTTCCGTCTAATGCAAGATAGTTTGCACCTAAGCCAGACAGGTCATACACTTGAGCATAGACAAGTAAGCAGTTCACAAGTCAATTCATCTTTCAGTATCTTTGAGTCGAACTACGGTGTTCTGACTTCCTCATTGCACGAGAGGATACGTAGGTATAACTTAACAGTTATCGAAAAAAAGTCTCTGTATATCCCCCCTCTTCCAGCATTATTCTCATAGTCTTGAGCTTCATATTCTTTTCTTACACTGACACTTCTCTTATACACTTCACATTTCTTTTACACTGACACTTGCATTCTTTTCCAGCTTTTGCACACAAAATAGCACTGACACTACCCCTTTAAGCACAAACTTTCAAGCATGGATCCCGTCAAGTACGACAGACAATCTGGGTGCTAATACCTTCCCAGGTTGTAACCAACCCCCTTTCTCAGTTTCTCTGGTTCGCAACCGTCTTGTCCATATCTTTCTAGGTTTATGCAGCATTACCTTTCCTTCGCGATAAAAATGCCTAGCTGGCGACTCTTTTCAGTTCACCCTTGTGTTCTCTCTCCTTCGCCGACCGTTCGCGTCTGTACCCCTCTTGACCATGTGTCATCAGGTGGGAGCGACAGCACACGAGGGGGAGACGTGGTCTCCTAAGCGCCTGTGTACTAGGTCGAGGAGGTTGCCCGACCTTTTCGTTGAGTGCCCGTGGCATTTGCTTCTGTATGACTTATATATGCATCTTCCCGACATGAGGGGATGCTCGGTCGTAATTGGATTTGCGCCTGAGTCCAGCTATGTCCAGAACAGGAGGCCCAATCCAGAACACCATCTTTTATGTAACTATTCTTGAGAATAAACTCTGTTAATCTTTCATGCCAAGCTCTAGGAGCTTGTTTTAATCCATACAAAGCCTTTCTCAACTTATAGACATGATCTAAAAGATTTGGATCAACAAATCCCTTAGGTTGCTCCACATAAACTTGTTCATTCAGATAATCATTCAAAAATGCATTATTTACATCCATTTGAAACAATTTAAACTTCAGAATGCATGCAACTCCCAATAGTAATCATATTGATTCAAGTCTAGCCACATGAGCAAATGTTTCATCAAAGTCAATGCCTTCAATTTGAGTATATCCTTAAGCAACAAGTCTGACTTTATTCCTGGTCACAACCCCTTGTTCATAAAATTTATTCTTGTACGCCCATTTAGTACCAATGATATTGGTTCCTTCAGGTCGTGATACAAGCTCCCACACTTCATTTCTCTTGAACAACTCTAACTTTTCTTGCATAGCATTGATCCAAAATTTATCAGTCAATGCTTCTTTGACATTTTTAGGTTCAATCTTAGATACAAAACAAGAGTTAGAGATGACTTCCCTTGATCTGGTTACAACTCCACTGTTGGGATCACCTATAATAAGATCTTCAGGATGATCCTTCTGAATCCTGATTGAAAGTGCTTTGTTTGTTGGTTTTGGTTCAGATACTGTGATAGCTGGATTTTGATCATCTTCTTTATCAATAACTTCAACTAGAGTATCATAGAATGTTCTAACATCATATGTGACATCAGGTTCTTTGAAAAGATCATCAATAACCACATTTATGGATTCCATCATGACTCTGGTTCTAGAGTTGAAGAATCTATAGGCTCTACTATTAGTAGAGTAGCCCAAAATATGCCTTAATCAATTCTGGGATCCATTTTTCTCCTTTGTTCTCTATCTTCTAGAATATAACACTTACTTCCAAATACATGAAAGTATTGGACATTAGGCTTCATTCCCTTCCAGAGTTCATAAATAGTAGTAGGAGTTCCTTTTCTTAGAGTGACTCTATTATGAACATAACAAGCAGTATTCATAGCTTCAAACCAAAAGTACAGAGAAAGTTTCTTTGCATGAATCATGGCCCTGGTTGATTCCTGAATGATTATGTTCTTTCTTTCCATAACTCCATTTTGCTGAGGAGTAATAGGAGAAGAAAATTTGTGGCTGATTCCTTCAGATGAGCAAAATTCAGAGAATTTTTTATTCTCAAATTCCTTCCCATGATCACTTCTAATTCTTATGACACAACTATCCTTTTCCCTCTGAATTCTTTGATAGAGATCCTTGAACACATCAAAGACATCAGATTTCTCTCTGACAAAGTTTATCCAAGTAAACCTTGAGTAGTCATCGACCACCATATATGCAGACGTTTTTCCACCAAAACATTCAACCTGCATAGGACCCATCAAATCCATGTGTAATAACTCCAATACCTTTGATGTAGTAAGATGTCGAACCTTCGAAATTGACATCTTTGTTTTCTTTCCTACTTGACATTCACCACATACCTTACCTTCATCAATCTAAAGCTTAGGGATTCCTCTTACAGCTTCCAAAGTTATAACTCTTTTTATTCCCCTGAGATGAAGATGACCCATCTTTTGATGCCATAATTTCACTTCATCTTCTTTGGATGGAGAGAAAATAGACGTATAACTGGTATCTTGATTTACCCAAAGATAACAATTATCTCTAGACCTAACTCCCTTCATGACCACTGCATTCTCTTCATTTGTGACAGTGCATTCAGATTTGGTGAAGTTGACACTGAATCCTTGATCACACACCTGACTGATGCTAATGATATTAGCAGACAATCCTTTCACCAGTAGAACACCATCAAGGTTTGGAACGTCTGAGCATACAAGTTTTCCTACTCCTTTGAATTCTCCTTTAGCTCCATCACCAAAAGTAATATAACTTGTGGAATTGGTTTAATGTCAACCACCAAATTTTTTATTCCAGTCATGTGCTTAGAACATCCACTATCGGAATACTAATCCTCCTTAGCTGATACTTTAAGAGAAGTATGAGTTATCAATGCAACAGACTTAGGGACCCATTGTTGTTTCTGGATGACAATGTTTTGCTCAGGTTTGGGTTGTGGATTTTGAGCAGGGTAACTATGAAGTCTTAAACTGAAATATTTTATGTGACCAAACCTCCCACAGTAGTGACACCTCCGTCTTGATATCTTCTCCTTTGTTGAGTAAATCTTCTCGGTTCATAATGTTGAGACACTGATTTCGACATCTGGTTCAAAACATCATTCTTAGGCTCAAGTTTGCTGCTCCTAAAGAACTTGTTTTTAGAGCCGTTAGATCCTATCCCAAATAGGTATTTTGCACTTCTTCTTCTTTGAAGGATCTCATCAAGTTTTTCAGATCCATTGTTTAGCATTCTGATGGACTTTGTCATTTGATCAAGTTGGGAGTTCAGTAAGGAAACTTTATCACTCATAAGAGATATAGTTGACAAATTCTCTCTCTTTTCAGCCTCCAAAGTTGTTATGATCTCCTTCTGTTTCTCTCCTTCTTGTACCATTTGTGCATATCTCATACAAAGCTTTTGATAAGTATCAGCAAAGTCATCAAATTTCAGCTCATCTTCATTTGAGTCTTCATCAGATACACATGTCCCTATCAACATAATGACATGTTTGGTTGATTCTTCTTCAAGGTCACTCTCAGAGTCTCCATCAGACCATGTTGCAGATAAGCCTTTCTGTTGTCCCTTCAGATAGGTAGGACACTCAACTCTAATATGGCCAAAACCATCACAACCATGACATTGAACTCTTTTGCTTTGGCTTGGTTTTTCTTCAGGCTTTGTCCTTGACACGTTTGATCTGCTGATGTCATATGAAGTGTTCCTGGCATGTGGTTTTGAGCTAATATTCAACATTTTCATGACCTTGTTGAATTGTTTTCCCATCAAGGCAACAACTTTCTTCAATCTTTCTTCATTCTCTTCTACATCTTTTTATGCTTCTTCCTCGGTATTTTACACAAGGGCTATGCTTTTGTTCTTCTTTTCAGGCACATTACTGAATCCCATTTCAAATGTTTGAAGAGATCCAATCAGGTCTTCAACCTTCATGTTACAGATGTCTTGTGCCTCTTCTATAACAGTCACCTTCATAACAAATCTCTTGGGAAGAGATATGAGAATCTTCCTCACAAGCTTTTCATCTGACATTTTTTTCTCCTAAGGCTCCTGAAGCATTAGCAATGTCAAGAATATTCATGTGAAAATCATGAACAGTCTCATCCTCTTTCATTATCAGATTTTCAAACTTGGTGTCTGTTGTACCCCAAAATTTTCCCTCCCACAATCAAAGCAAGGTATTCCTAGAGTTCTCTCAAGGTTCACAATTGGTCAGAAAGTTTGAGAGTTATCTCAGACAAAGCATCCTCCTATGCAATGGATCCACAACTAGGGTTTTGAGTTTATCTGAGTTAAATGGAATTCTAAGGCCTCAAGTGAGCTTCATAACATCCCACATGTATTCAAGAATCCCCATGTCAAGTTGCAAGGCTTTCCCAATAAGTTTGACCAGTCAAATGATCAGATATGCAAAAATTAGTCAAAGTGGTTAAAAAGTCAAATTGAGGTCAACTGTGGTCAAAATAAAGTCAAACTTCAAGATTTTTTTTGCCAATATCAATTTTATGAAGTAAAATTCATCACTTTATCAAGGGTTGATCATGATTCATGAAGGAGATCTCAGATCATCAAGAATCAAAAAGTTTCTAAATTAGGGTTTCCTAGGAAAAATCAACTGAACTTTGACAAGACATAACTTTCATATGCTTCATCAAAAAATTTCCATCCAAATCTCATTTTGAAGGAAATTTAATTCTCTACAACTTTGTGTCTCATAAGCCAAGCCTAAAAATTCTTCATTTGGAAGGTATGAGCTAAAACATTACATGTCATTTCAAAAGTCAACAAAACGTCAACTTTTTCCAAAGAGTATAATTTGAAAATGGTAAAGGGTATGGATACGAGACTAAAGAGGTTGGTTAGAGGACTCTTTAAGCTTTCTAAAATGTCCAAGAACACCTTCATATCCTTAAAATTGAGGGATTTATGTCTTGTCAAAGTTGGGATATTTTCAAGGGGTGTATGAAGCAAATAAGGTCTTAAATCCAATTTTTCCAAATGGGTCTATCAATTTGCAACCCAATCTTAACAATAACATCAAGCACGACCCAATTCAAATTATTTCTGATTTTTATAATTTATTTATTATTTATTTATATTTTATTCATTAAAATTCATTTTAAATCAAAATAAAATATAAAAATTCAAATATTTGATTTGATTCTTCTTCTAGAAACTCTTAAAGACCATTCAAGATGATTAGATGCTATCCAATTTCGTGCACAACTAATTTGGAAGGATATCATTTGATTTTTGGACAAAATTATGAAAGAGATTTCTTCACACTCAAGAAACCATAAAAGCCCAATAATCCATCAGTCTTTTGACCTAATTTGACTCTCCTACATATACACAATTGAACACAAACACAAGCCACATATTTTTGGCAGCCAAAAACAAAGAACCAACTTCAAATTTTCAAGGAAAAGTCAAATTCATATATTTCTTTTCAGGCCTTTTCAAAGCAAGATAAAGGTGGCAAACCATTCCTGGGGTGATCATGGAACATCTTTGCATCATTCATATCATCTAAAGCATGCCTAAATGGCCAAACTGAATCTTGTTTTTCTTTGAATTTTAAATTTTTCGATTTTAAATATTTGTGCATAATGAATGTCGAATGATTACATATTCTTGTTTGCTTTGATGTATAGATTGTTCCTGGATGGTTTAATTTGAGTTTTGGTGCAGGAATAGGGATCCACCATATCTAGGGTTCGTAAGCTTCAAATTGGGAGCAATGAGTAAAACGTAATTTTGTTTGAAATTAAATGGATAATTGGACTTAGGACCCTTTATTTAATTGATTTAAGTCATTAGAAACAATTTATTTGGTGTATTGTGCATGATTGTGTTTGCAGGACATGTAGTGACGAAAGAAATCCGTCACTACAAGTTTTAGTGACAGGAAAATTGTAGCTATAAGCTAACTGGACGGACAAAGCTTGAAGATGCAGTTCGTGCGCCAATCAGAATTCAAATTTTTATCTTTATATTTTATTTATTTGTTTTGTATAAATTTCAGGAACGCACAGGTGGTCTGATGGTGGGAAGTTCATCTTGTAACATTGAGGGCGTGGGTTCGATACCCAGCCTTCAGCATTTTTTTTCTAACCTATTTTATTCTTTTATTTTACTATATTATTATTGGTTTGTGATTCATTAACAGACATGTGTGTACAGCTCAGTTGGCTATGGTGATGTTTCTGGCAGGTACGAGACCTGGGTTCGATTCTGAGGTCCTTTCTTTTAAATCTTTTCTTGTTTTTTTTGTATTTTGCTATATTTGTCTTGTTTTAGTCAATTTCTTTCAAATAAAATAATTAATGCTAAAATTATTAAATAATGATAATCTATTAATGAAAAATCTTTTCTTAATAAAAAGTCATCAATTATTTTTTACAAAAAATATTATTTTCTTATGAATAACTTGTAAATTATTTGATAACCTTTTTTTTATATAATAATGATGGGTTTCCTTATTAATTGCTATTAAATTGTAAATAAATCTTTATATGTTTTTTTTTGTAAATAAAATTTAAATAACTCTTATTATATTTAAAAAATTCTAATTATTTCTTTAATAATAAACCTGTATATAATTAGTCCATTATATTTTAATTAATTACTAATTACTAATTACTAATTCCTAATTATACCATATTTTTCTTAACAAATTTATTTACCCTTCTAATTTTTTTCCTTAACCTAATTCTTTTTCAAATTAAACTTTAATCTAATTTTTCACCTTAAATCGTAATTATTATTTCTATAATTTAATTTAATTTATTTCTTTTATTTAATCTTATTATTTTTGCTTTATTATCCTATTTTATTTATTCCTGCTTTATTTATTTAATATTATTGTAATTTATTTTCCGCCTATTATATTTTGTAACTGTCCAAAGCCTTGTAATAGTTTAGATTTACTTTTCCATCCTTTTAATTATTATTATTTAAATGTGTGGTTAGTAAATAGGGAGTAAAAACTAATTGAATATTAATACGGACTTAGATAATTAATTAAATAAGATAAATATCTGAAATAAATCATTCACACACGTAAGTCGATCTAAGATCGCTGTCTGCACTTCATAGGGTATCCCTCTTGGTTGCCTTCTTTAAATAGTCAAGCCCCTCGAATATAGGGGTGTCTTAAGCAAAGTCCCTTCACGTATAAATCATCAAGTCCCTACAAATTTAAAAGATCAAGTCCCTTCGAGGTTGCCTACGGAATAATGATCCTGTCCCTTCGAATAAATGATAATAGTCCCTACAAATTACTAAAAACACCCCTTAGGTTGCCTTCATTGACCATACGATGACCTTACGCTTGTCCCTTAAACAAATCCAAGGTAATGACTACCTATTCCTTAATAATAGGGATAATCTTACCCTTGAAAGAATATAAAAGAACATGAATGACTTAGTATAGGGTAGGTACCTCATAGTTACTTGGTCACTCTTCAAAAATACTTTTCACACCTCACAATATTTTCAAATGTTTTCAAACAAGGCTTTGTATACATCCATACGAGGATCATTACAAAGTACTTAGAAAATTTCTAATCACACACTACACTTTTCAAAAACATTTAAGTGAGCTAAGTAACTAAGAGCCCATGTATAACCATGGATTTAAAGGGTACTAACACCTTCCATTTATATAACCTACCCCCCGAACTCAAGTCTTTTAAAAATAGGTCTTTCCTGTTCTTTTATGTCCTTTCCACTTGGATAAAATAAAAGTCGGTGGCGACTCTTGTTATCCTCAACATTTATAGAAAGTCAGTTCTCCCACTGTATTACAGTGTCGCTCCCTAGATTTTCATCCTAGTACAAATGCGAAAGTGGCGCGAAAAAGGTAGAGTCGCCAGCCAGGCAATTTTATCTGAATGAATGGGAAAAGTAATGTTGCACAAACCTGAGGAAGAAGGAAATGACGAGGTCCTACGAACCAAAGATCTGGGTTCGGGAGTCGGTTACGATTTGGGAAGGTATTAGCACCCCAGACCGTCCGCCATACCCGACGAGATCCACGCTTATTTGTCTGTTTCAATGGGTGAGAGAAAAGATGTTGCTGAATAAAAGATCTACTAACTGGAATGGAAGTGAGAAAGGGAACTGGAAAAATATCAGAAAGGAAGGGGAAAATGTAGGGAAAATAAAGAATGTGCTCGAATGAGCCCTACCCCGCTGCCTACGTACCTCATCAGGAAAATGAGGATCAGAGTCGACGTAGTTCGCCTAACTAAGGCGGAAACTATTTATGAGTTTTTTAGAGCTGAACTGCATATGTCTATATGCAGGTGTTGCATGCTCGTCTGGTACGAGTGTGTTACCGTCTTGCAAATGAGACAAGTCATCGCAAGTTCGCGTTGAGAGTGGGTGAGGTGAGAAAAGAATTCCTGAAGGAAAAAACTATTCTTCTTTGTTGTTTTGTCTTTTAGAGAAGTGTTTTGATTTTGTTTGTGAACCTTCTCATACTAAGACTTTTTCATCGTGGTAGATGCCTTACACCTCGCCCCGAAACAGGATGTGCATAAGTAACCTATGGCAAAGTCTCGTGTCGTACAAGAAGACCAACCTTTATTAGGTGTTTTTACTTTTCTTTAATATGAGAAAGAAAGCAACCAAAGGCAGAAGTCTAAGGGGAAGACTAATTATCCTAGTGTTATCATGCATGGATGAACCTAGGTTTGTGTGGTTTTTTAATCCTAATGCAAAAAGGAAAAGAAGAAGGGAAGTAGAATACAACTTACTTCTTAATGAAGCTAAGTTGATTCTAAAGGGGGATTAGCATGAAGTTGTGTGAAAGTAAGCACAAAGATGCTAAAAGCACATACACTTTGAAAGCATAAAGAATGTAAAAGAGATTAAGGTGTGTGAACTTACCTTTACCTCCCTACAAAACAAGGGTTATCATGGTGAGCATGAATAAGAAATGAGGTAAACAAATACCAAACAATGCCTAAGGGATCTAGGACCTAAATTAGACTCAATCCTAAGTTTAAACGACCTAAAAATATGCAAAGCAAAAATTCAACAGCCTATTACAGCTCCTAAATGCACAAACAACAATGAAATGCAATGCACAATGCACACAGCTTTTTACAATTAACAATCAACATGCAAACGAGTGTAAAAAGTGTGAAAATGCAACAATCAACATACATTTTACAGCTACTACATGGAAATAGAGTTATGAAATGCAAGACCGATTTGATTTATTTTCATTTTATGCACAAATTGAATGGCCAAAATGCACAAACATCACATAATATGATCAAATGCAACATCAACATGAAATATTAGCATGGATTGATGAACATGATTATTTACAATGAATTTCTTATTAAAGAATGCACAAAAATAACAAATATGAAACAAGTATGCATTTAATTTTTGAACAAATGAGCACTTAAGCATGGATTAGAAATATGTCAACAGAGATCAACAAAATTAACATGAATCTTGATGCAAAAATCAGAATTGATATCAAAGGATTGTGATCAAAGATGCAAACAAAAATGCAAGAAAATGAATACATGTGATCATGTTATCAAGCAAAATGTAATATGCAAGCATGCAAATATGCAATGCGATTATGCATTCAAATTAACGAAACATGCATGGATCATGAAAGTGAAGCAAAAACAGAACCTAAAACACATGTAGGCATGTTAGCAAAGAGTTTGATCATGGCAACAAACATTCACAAGTCATTTTATGCACAAATAGCAAATAAACGCAAAATATGCAAAAGTAACAAATGCACATGTCGAAACGATAGAATCATGCACCAAAAATGATCCTAAAAATTCCTTAAAATCATGACATGTCAAGCTATGAACATTAAAGAAACAATGCAATGCAAACATGCCATGAAAACTAGCAATTTTTCCAAGTTCCAACAGCGTTAACCGGTTAACGGTATTGGTTAACCGGTTAACGCCCTCAAGTTTTCAAAACAGGGGCAATTTTCAACGTGTTAACTGGTTAACCATATGGTAGTGGTAATGGATTGAGCATGTACTTGAACCCCAGGGTACAGTGTTCGATTCCCACGGAAGGAAAAAACTCTACTAGTGAGGGGAGTAGAGAAGATCGTGAGGTGGCAATGCCGGGATTGTCTTGCGAGGGGCCCGGGCTGTTACAGTTAACACTATTCAGAATGGAAAAAAAGGTGAGAAATAAGCATTTTTGGTCTCAAACCTACTTCTAAAATCTCCTATAGCATCTATGAACATGTTAACACGAATTTTCCACTTAACTAGGGTCTTCTAATACCTATTAGCACCTAGCTTAAGCTATTATTCTAGCTTCTAACAACCAAAATAAACATGATACAATCAAATCGTAATCAAACGTAAAACGATCAAAACGCAAGCATAACCATAAGCGATCGAAAAATTCCATATGACGAGATGAAGAGAATAAGTTAAAAGCAAAGAAACGGTATCGGATTTACCAACCTATAAAGCGGAGGATTGCTTTGGTGAGTGTTGCGATTCTATCGGTGTGCAAAATGAAGAGAAAATTGTGAGCTTCGATCTTCAATTTGCAAGAACGCAAAATAAATGTCGATGCTCTAAATTGATTCCGATTGGTGAAATAAACATCGTAACAGTGTCGAATCTTCGATAAACCACTGAATTGGTGAAGAAGATCGAGGCTAAGTTTATGATCGATCGAGTTTCAATGTGAAACTTGATGGATCATGATGAAGATTAAGCTTTGATGAATTTGGTAATGGAAGAAAATTGAGAGAAAAAGGTTAAGAGAAAAATGAGAGAGATGGAGTGAAATGTGTGAAAATGAGAGTTCAACCCCTTTGCTCTGGAGTTATTTGAGATTATATAGATGTTAGGTTTGTGGTTAGGTTTTGGTATGGACTTAGCATAAGCATTAGGCTTGGGAAAATAAGGCTTGGAGTTAGGGTTGAAGTTAGTTAATAGTTAGTTAGGGTTCTAGAATATTCCTTGGAATATTCCTTTGAATATGCTAGAAGAGTCTAGAAGGTGGTGGAAACTTCCAAGGGAAACAACTAAGTTTTGAAGCTTTTTATTCTATTTTCGCATGCGTTAACCGATTAACGCTATAGGTTAACCGGTTAACGGACCAAAAGTCTTGAATTTTCCTTTTTTGTATGGGAAACATCAGGAACACGTCTGCACCGTCCGTTTTGAGTTGATTTTGATTTTAACCCCTTATAAGGCTTTGTGGATGGCGTTGAGATCCTTGCAGAATCACTTGGCTTTTATTAACTTTGCGGATCAAATTGATGGATAACTGATGATATACCCTATGCTAGCAACCATGGATGTTATGCCTCATTTTTCTATGCAGATATGTTTGATCATGTATGCGATATGATATGCTATATGATATGCAAATGAGAGGGAAAATTTTGGGGTGTTACACTTGGTAGTAAGCATTTGAAGTCTTGACATCTTGACTTTGGAAGTTCCTTCATGAGTGGTTCTAATAATGTCCCGAACTTCCTTGGCTAATTGACAATGATGCACCAATATGAATATATTCTTATCAATGCCATTGAATAAGGAATTCAAGGCTTTAGAATTCCATAGTGCCAAATCATCCTTATCTTTGCTCCAATCATCCTCAGGCTTCAAAGTTGTCTTACCATCTTCATCAGTAATGACAGGATGTTCCCATCCTTTATCAGCAACTTTCCAAGCCTTCT
The DNA here is from genome assembly GCA_963966055.1 of Lathyrus aphaca. Taxonomy (NCBI): domain Eukaryota; kingdom Viridiplantae; phylum Streptophyta; class Magnoliopsida; order Fabales; family Fabaceae; genus Lathyrus; species Lathyrus aphaca. The sequence goes on from OZ014519.1 coordinate 187,804,373, forward strand.
TGTCCAGAGCTTTTAAGAAGGCAACCATATGAGGTTTCCAATAATCATAGTTAGACCCATCCATAATAGGTGGTTTATTCCCAAATCCTCTCTCCTTGTCCATAGTACCAGAATAATGTCCCTAGATCTCACCCAGAAAAACAGACAGGGTGCATGCTCTGATGCCAATTGAAATTCTGGCAACTGATATACAATGTCGAATATAATGTCACGACACCAATATCTGACAAGTTAAAAACAATTAAAAACTCAAATGCAGAAATAAAGAGCACATGGAATTGTTAACCCAATTTGGTGCAAACACACTTACTCTGGGGACTACCAAGCCAGGAAGGAACTCCACTATCAGTAATATCAATTCAAAGATCCATAACAAACACCCTAGTTTGCAATCTTTTCACTTAATTCATACCCAATGTAAGTTCTACCTAGGAACTCCTAGATATGAGACACCTCTCACTCCCCCTCAATCACATCAGTGATCTTAAACAAACAATCCAGAAAATACGAAGACACTCTTCAAAACAATCCTTAACCTTACTTAAAAGCTTCAATTAAGTACAAACACTCTTGCTTAAAAGCTTTGAGTGGACAAAATACAAATGCACACCTAGTCCAAAACAATCATCAAGAAAACGATTTTTTGGCTCACAAGAAAACTAAGAACACACATAAAAATGCAGAATGAACAATCCTTATTTTCCACACTTCTTCACACTACGGTAATGAAGGGCGCGAAGGCACGATATGTGTCTGTAACACGGTGGGAGAACTGACTTTAGTTATGTTGCGGATAGCAAGAGTCGCCACCGACTTTTATTTTATCCAAAGGAAAGGCATAAAAGAACAGGAAAGACCTTTTAAAAGATTTTTGGGTCCGGGGGGTAGGTTATGTAAAGGGAAGGTGTTAGCACCCTTTACATCCATGGTTATCCATGGGCTCTTAGTTACTTAGCTCACTTTAAAATGTTTTTGAAATGTGAAGTGTGTGAATAGAAATTTTCATAAGAGTTTGATAATGATCCATGTACGGATGCGTAAAAAACTTGTGTTTGAAAATTGTTTGAAATTGTGAAGTGTTTGAAAAGTTTTTGAATAGTGAGCAAGTAACTATGAGGAACCTACCCTAAAGTTTAAGTCTTTCTGTTCTTGAATCCTTTAAATGGTAAGACTATCCCTATTATTAAGGAATAGGTAGTCATTACCTTGGATGTGAGGGACAAGTAAGGGTCATCTGTTTATATAGGCAACTGTAGGGTGTATTAAGCAATTTTGGAGGGACTGTCATCATTATTCGAAAGGGACAAGATCATTACGAAGGCAACCGTTAAAGGACTTGATATTTTATTGTTAAGGGACTAGATGACTTTACTTTGAGGGACTTTTTGCTTTATACACCATACTTAACCTTTTTGATTAGGCAACAATGAGAGGTAACCCTAGAAAGTGAGATGGCGATCAAAGATCGACTTACGTGTGTGAGTGTTCAATTTTAAATATTTACCTTTTAAATTAAGTGATCTAAATTAATTTTAAATAACATACATGTTTACACTCCCAATTTTTACTAACCATGGCATAAAAATAAATATTTAAACATTACAAAATATTACATCCAGGAGCAATTACAATAATAATAATAAAACAATTTAAATAAATAAGCAAAATAAATAAATAAGCAAAATAAATAAGCAATATAATTGGGTTAGTGAAAATAATAATAATAACAATTTAAAAATAAATGGGGTTAGTAATAATCATATAAACATAATTAATAATAATAATAATAATGAAATAAGCAAAAATATTATAATGAACAAAATTTAAAAGTTAATAAGAGAATACAAACAATCATATTAAAAATTAAATCAATTATGAACATATTATTATAATTATTAAATTTGCAAATTTTTTAGAAATTATTTACATGCATAATTAATTATAAACAATTAGTGAATATTTTCATTAAAAAAAATGAATTAAGCATTTTAATTTTCAAACATATTTATATACAAAATTTTAAATTATAAACAAAAAATTAAATCAAGAATTTTAATTAAATTATAAATATAATATATACCAATAATAATATTAAACAAATAGAAGAAGAAAAAATTAGGGTTGGAAAGTTATTAGGGTTTTATAAAAATATATTTTTTAGAGTTTTTTAAAAATAGGGTTTTAGGAATTTATAGAATAAAATTAAGGGTTTATCTATTAATTTACAAAAATAAACAATTTATTGAAAAATATACATATATATGTAAATGTAAACAATTTAAAGTTTTTTTTTTAATAAAATCAATTATGATAATGGTATTTTTTATATTTTTATATTTTTAATAATTTAAACAAAATAGCATGAATATAATAAATAAATTGAAAATAATAGTAAAATATAAAAAAATGAAGAAATTGACCAAAAAGTAAGGACCTGGGATTTGAACCCAGGTCCCTTACCTCAATCCTCAAGGTGCAAAACCAGCCAGGCTACCTGCGCGCGTTGATATAAAGAGAGAAGCTGATCATTATATTGTAAATCCATTGAATAAATGGACTTAAGTCAAAAAAATTTGCTGGAGATTGGTTTCGATCCCCTGACCATTGCTCCATACACGCGTGCATCCACCAACTGAGCTAAGCAACATTTGTGAAATAAAACAGAAGACAATTCATAATATTTTAAAACAAAAGTTCAAATTTGAAATTCGCGCGCAGGGATCTTCATCTTCTTCCTCTGGCCATACAAATTTTGCTGCGAAAACTATTACGAATTTTCCTGCGATTTTCAAACTGCAGCAATACCTACGAAATTCAAACACCAACGAAACAGCAAAAATTCATGAAATTGAAAACATCATTGAGTTCCTGACAACATTTGCAACCGTCCTGTGTCTTTAGAATTTATTTATGTTTGTCAAATGCTAAAACCCTAAATGGGGGCCGAAACCCTAATAATGGTGAAATTCACCTCAGGCATCCAAACTTCAATCAATTTGTCCAGACACAATCCAAAACTCATCACAAACCAATAAATAACATCAAAATTCGTTAGTATTGCTTAAATATGAGAAATCGAAAACAAAAATATTAAGAACAAAATGCATTCGGTTTATGCCATATGAATAGTTTTGGATGCAAATGAGGGCTGGGATTGGTTTCTGGATGTCCAAAGAATCATTCTATGTCCTTGAATTACCTTCAAATGCACTGGAAGAGAGAAACCGAAATTGAAATTTGGTGTGGTTTTTGAAAATTTGGAACTTACACTTTTGAGCTGGAAATCGTCCCTTGTGATTAGGGTTGTGTCATGTACTTATAGTGTGATCAATTAGGTCAGAAAAGATCATTGCTTGTGTGAAGAATTTGATCTAAAAAGATTCAAAAAGATAAGCCTTAAAAATCAAATATTTTTGCATAAACACTTGCTATTTTAGGCCAATAATCATGATCTTCTTTCCACTTCAATTCCAATCATATTTATGAATTTCTAGAAGCTTGATCTTTTTTAAATCTTAGACTTTTATATTTTATTTTAATTTAAAATGATTTTTAATGAATTAAATAAAATAAATAAAAATAAAATGATAAAAAATCTGATTTTTGTTGACTTGGGTCGTGCATGAAGTCATAGTATGGATTGGGTCATCATATAGCAAGCCCATTTAGAAGAAATTGGTTTTAGACCTCCATTTTCTTCATAAATCAACCAAAAATTTCCCAACTTTGCAAGGGCACATATCCTTCCATTTTAATGCTATGAGGGTGTTCTTGGACATTTTGGAAAGCTTGAAGAGTCCTCTAACCAACCCCACTGGTTTCATGTCCATGTCATTTACCATTCTCAAGTTATGCCCTTTTGAAGTTGTTGACTTTTTGTTGACTTTCAAAAGGACCTATAATGTCTTAGCTCATACCTTCCAAATGAAGCATTTTTGGGCTTGGCTTGTGAGACACAAAGTTGTAGAGAATTCAATTTTCTTCAAAATGAGCTTTGGATGGAGACTTGGTGATGAAGCATGTGAAAGTTATGGCTGGTCAAATTTCAGTTGACTTTTACTGAGGAAACCCTAATTTAGAAACCTCTGATTCTTGATGATCTGAAATATCCTTGATGAATCATGATCAACCCTTGATCAAATGATTAATTTTACTTCATATAATTGATGTTGCCAAAAAATCATGAAGTTTGACTTTGGTTTGACCACAGTTGACCTCAGTTTGACTTTTTAACTGCTTTGACTGATTTTGACCTATCTGATCATCTGACTGAGCAAACCTTTGAGAAAAGTTCTGAAATTTGTCATGGGGATTTTTAAACACATATAAGATGTTATGAAGCTCACTTGAAGTCTTGGAAGTCCATTTAGCCTGATTAAAGTTAAAACCCTAGTTTTGGATGCACTGCTTAGGAGGTGCATTGTATGAGGGAATTGTCAACTCTTTTGACCAATAGTGAACTTTGTGAACCTTGTGAACCATCATAAAATGTCTTGTGAACCTCATGGGAGGTCTTGTGAACCTTGTGAACCTTGTGAACCTTGTGAACCTCATGAAGTGGCTTGTAGACTTCATGAACCTCAGGAAAGGTCTTGTAAGTATTGTGAATCTTGTGAACCTTGTGAACCTCATGAAGTGACTTGTAGACTTCATGAACCTCATGAAAGGTCTTATAAGCATTGTGAATCTTGTGAACCTTGTGAACCTCATAAAGTGACTTGTAGACTTCATGAACCTCATGAAAGGTCTTGTAAGCATTGTGAATCTTGTGAACCTTGTGAACCTCATAAAGTGACTTGTAGACTTCATGAACCTCATGAAAGGTCTTGTAAGCATTGTGAATCTTGTGAACCTTGTGAACTTTCTTAGCACACAAAGTCTTGTATTGTGAGGGCAAATTTTGGGGTGCAACAGCTGCCCCTGTTCAATTTTCTGAAACCTGAGGGGTTAGATTGGTATATATGCCAGTCGTGACCTGGAAGGTTGAAGGGGATTGAACACAAAAGCCCAAAAATTTGCACTCACCGGTGCATAGAGTGATACTGATGACTTAGTTGAATATGCTTGAGTGGGCTTAAAGATGCCACTCGGAGAAAAGTTCTTCAGGTACATTTCTTGGAGGATAAAGCAGTCCAAAATATGAAGTTAAAATGATAGCTTTCAGGAGGATAAAGCAGTCCTGAGGTTATAATATGCCTTCAGGAGGATAAAGCAATCCTGAGGTAATAATATGCTTTCAGGAGGAAAAAGCAGTCCTGAGGTAATAGTATGCTTTTAGGAAGATAACAACGTCCTGAGGTAGGGGTGATAGCTTTCAGGAGGATAAAGTAGTCCTGAAGAAGTGGTAACCTTTGGGAAGATAACAACGGCCCAAAGTAATAATATGCTTTCAGGAGGATAACAACGTCCTGAGGTATAAGAAGCTTTCAGGAGGATAAAGCAGTCCTGAGGGAGTGGTAACCTTTGGGAAGATAACAACGGCCCAAAGTAATAATATGCTTTCAGGAGGATAACAACGTCCTGAGGTAATAATATGCTTTCAGGAGGATAAAAACGTCCTGAGGAAGTAGTGATAGCTTTCAGGAGGATAAAGCAGTCCTGAAGAAGTGGTAACCTTTGGGAAGATAACAACGGCCCAAAGTAATAATATGCTTTCAGGGGGATAACAACGTCCTGAGGTATAAGAAGCTTTCAGGAGGATAAAGCAGTCCTGAGGGAGTGGTAACCTTTGGGAAGATAACAACGGCCCAAAGTAATAATATGCTTTCAGGGGGATAACAACGTCCTGAGGTAATAATATGCTTTCAGGAGGATAAAAACGTCCTGAGGAAGTAGTGATAGCTTTCAGGAAGATAAACAACGTCCCGAGGAGATAATATGCTTTCAGGAGGATAACAACGTCCTGAGGTATAAGAAAGCTTTCAGGAGGATAAAGCAGTCCTGAGGAAATGATAACTTTCAGGAGGATAAAGCAGTCCTGATAGTCACAAGTTGTTGATGAAGTCTGTTTGCTGGAAAATTAACCTGAAAACAAGGTAGCATTCTATATGGTAGTATTAGTTTATGTATTATGTATGCATGTATAGTATGATGCTCTTACGTAATGTATTATGTATTCATGAGTATGTATGTTATGGTATGATGTAAATGATGTATGTATGATATGATGCTGCCGGAAGCGTCTGGATATCTTCGTATAACAACTGCTGGCCAGGGAAAATAAATCCCGATTTGTTGCTGAAGGATATGAGGAACTTATTCCCATCTTGATTGATAATATATTATACATAACCTCCCGTATTCTGGGGATAGCAAGGTATACATAACCTCCCGTCTGCTGGGGATAGCAAGGTATATATAACCTCCCGTCTTCGTTTGATAGTAGGGTAGATATAACCTCCCGTCTTCGTTCGTCGTACTCTTATTGGAAAGTAAATTCCCGAATATCCGTATGAGGATAAAAGAGATGGATATAAATTCCAGGGGAGATGTGACTTTATGAAGATGGACTTGCCCTACTGAGGGTTTGTAGTTGTTTTGTTAGAGATGAACCGACAAAGCTTTGTTGAAATCCTTCCCTCGTTCGTCCTTAGTAAATACTATTACTGCATTTTCATGCATTTCTGGTAAACATCAATCATATTAAGCATACATGCATTTCTGGTAAACATCAATCATATTCAAAAGCATACATTCATTCAAACACAACCAATGGACGTTTCGCTTATGTAAATAGGGTAAAAGTAAATCTGGATTCAAGAATGGAATTTTATTTATATCAAAGAGTGACCCCTACATGGGTAAGTTTGTACAAGGAGACATAAACCCTAGTAAGAGGATTTTGTTATAAAGTTTTTTTTTTTACAAAACAAGGAGAATCAGCTATGTGGGAAATAATCCTATTGAGTTTCAATTCTACTATTGCCATTATCTTCAAGTATCTCATCTTCTGTTGTTGAGACGAAAACGATTGAATTGAGCTTTATCTGTTCGAGCTTGAGTAAATGGCACAACTGGTTGCAGTTTCATGAGCGATCCAAACGAGACATAGTCATACGCTTTAATCCCTAACTTTTGCCTGGATTGCCCTTTCAGGTTTTCAATCCACCGGGATACCCTTTTTTGCCCAAGCCGCCTTTTCAGGTTTTCGACTTGCCGGGTGTACATCTTTTTATATATATCCCTAATTTTTGCCCAAACCCTTTTGGTTTGCCGGGATGCCCTTATTTTTGCCTAGGCCTGTCAACCTAGCGGGTCTCTCTTTATGCGTAGTATTTTTTAACTATGTCTGCGTTTACAGGCTGCGGGAAGTCTTCACCATCCATAGTAGTAAGTATCATGGCACCTCCTGAGAATACTGTCTTGACTACAAATGGTCCTTCATATGTTGGAGTCCATTTGCCTCTAGGATCACCCTGTGGTAATATGATACGCTTGATTACCAAGTCACCAGCCTGATATAACTTTGGCTTAACCTTCTTGTTAAAAGCTTTGATCATTCATTTCTGGTACATTTGGCCATGACAAACTGCTTCTAATCTCTTCTCATCAATCAAATTTATCTGGTCAAGTCGAGTCTGAATCTATTCATCTTCATCCAAGCCTGCATCCTTCATAATTCTTAAGGAGGGAATCTGAACTTCAATGGGAAGAACTGCTTCCATACCATAGACTAAGGAGAATGGGGTTGCCCCTGTTGAAGTACGTATTGTGGTACGATAACCATGAAGAGCAAATGGTAACATCTCATGCCAATCCTTGTAAGTAACAGTCATCTTCTGTACAATCTTCTTAATGTTCTTATTAGCAGCTTCAACTGCCCCATTCATCTTCGGACGATACGGAGAAGAATTATGATGCTTAATCTTGAACTGCGTGCAGAGATCAGTAATCATAGTGTTGTTCAGGTTAGAGCCATTGTCAGTGATAATCCTTTCAGGGATTCCATACCTACATATGAGATTATTCTTAATGAATCGAGCCACAACATTCTTGGTAACAGATGCAAACGAAGCTGCCTCTACCCATTTCGTGAAGTAATCAATAGCAACCAGGATGAAACGATGCCCATTAGAAGCAGTAGGCTTGATCTCACCAATCATATCAATGCCCCACATGGCAAAAGGCCAAGGAGCAGTCAACACATTCAATGGTGATGGAGGTATATGTACTTTATCAGCATAAATTTGACACTTGTGACAAGTTCTGGAGTGTTGATAGCAATCAGCTTCCATGGTAGACCAATAGTAACCTGCTCTCAAGATCTTCTTTGCCATAGTATGACCACTAGAATGAGTGCCAAAAATCCCATCATGCATATCTTCCATAATCTCAGTTGCTTCCTTCTTATCCACACAACGAAGCATAGTTGAATCATGATTGCGCTTGTACAAAATCCCATTACTCAAAAAGAACTTGGCAGAAAACCTTCAAAGAAACTTCTTATCTTTGACAGATGCCCCTTCAGGGAACTCTTGAGCTTCAAGATATCTTTTCACTTCATAGAACCAAGGCTTCTCCTCTGCCCCTTCAGTGTCAATCTCATTGTAGTATGCAGGCTTTTCGAATCTATCAATAGTAATCTTGGGAGCTTCATCATCCCAGCTGATCTCAAACATGGATGCCATGGTGGCTAAAGCATCTGCCAACTGATTCTCTCTCCGTGGAATATGTCCAAAGGTAATCTCTTTAAAATGTGGGATCAGAGACAACACATGCTCTCTATACGGAATGAGGTTATCATGCTTGGTATCCCAATCTCCTTTGATCTGACTAACTACCACGGCTGAATCTCCATACACGTCAAGGAACTGAATCTTCATATCAATAGCCGCTTTAATACCCAGGATACATGCCTCATACTCAGCCATGTTATTGGTACAATAGAAACAAAGTCTGGCAGTAATCGGGGTATGACAACCTTCAGGGGAACTAATCACAACACCAACACCATTACCAAGTGCATTGGATGCACCATCAAAAACCATAGTCCATCGGGGTCCTTGTTCAGGTCCGTCATATTGTCCAGGTTCTTTGGTAATAATCATAATGTCTTCATCAGGGAACTCAAAACTCATTGACTGGTAATCATCCACTGCTTGATGAGCCAAATGATCAGCAACAACACTTCCTTTGATGGCCTTCTGAGTAGTATACTGTATATCATATCCTGTCAAGATCATTTGCCATCTTGCAATTCTTCCGGAGAGAGCAGGTTTCTCAAATATGTACTTGATTGGATCCATCTTTGAAATCAACAAGGTAGTATGAGTCAACATATATTGTCTTAGTCGGCGAGCAGCCCATGCCAAAGCGCATCAAGTTTTCTCGAGCAGTGAGTATCTTGTTTCACAGTCGGTAAACTTTTTGCTAAGGTAGTATATTGCCTGCTCTTTTCGACCAGACTCGTCATGTTGCCCTAACACACACCCCATTGAGTTGTCTAATACTGTTAAGTACATAATCAAAGGTCTTCCGTCAACTGGTGGCATCAAAATTGGAGGTTCTAGCAGATATCTCTTGATTTCATCAAAGGCTGTCTGGCACTCATCATTCCATTCCATCACCTGATCTTTCTTCAACAACTTGAAGATTGGCTCACAGATGGCAGTTAATTGGGAAATAAATCTTGCAATGTAATTCAATCGTCCCAAGAAACCTCTAACCTCCTTTTCAGTACGGGGAGCTGGCATCTCTCGTATAGCTTTCACTTTTGCAGGATCCACTTCAATACCTTTTCCACTGACAATGAAACCCAGGAGCTTACCAGATCTAACTCCAAAAGTACACTTGTTTGGGTTCAGTCTCAACTTGTATTTCTTCAACCTCTCAAACAATTTATGCAAATGATCAAGATGTTGTTCTTCATTCTGAGACCTGGCTATCATATCATCCACATACACCTCTATCTCCTGATGAATCATATCATGAAACAAAGCCACCATAGCACGCTGATATGTTGCCCCTGCATTCTTCAAACCAAATGGCATCACCTTATAACAAAAAGTGCCCCACTGTGTAACAAATGTTGTCTTCTCCATATCTTCAGGTGCCATCTTGATTTGATTGTAACCAGAGAAACCATCCATAAAAGAGAATACCTTATGCTGAGCAGTGTTGTCTACCAGAACATCAATATGAGGAAGCGGAAAGTCATCTTTGGGGATAGCCTTGTTCAAATATCTGTAGTCCACACACATACGTACCTTACCATCTTTCTTAGGTACCGGCACCACATTTGCAACCCACTGAGGATAAGAAGTCACTGCTAAGAACCCTACATTGAACTGTTTCATTACCTCTGCTTTGATCTTTTCTGACATCTCAGGACGCATACGACGAACCTTCTGCTTCTTTGGACGACAATCTTCTTTTACTAGTAAACGGTGAACCACAATGTCTGTATCCAACCCTGGCATATCTTCATAAGACTAAGCAAAGATCTCCACATAGTCACGTAACATTTGAATCAATCTGCTCTTGACACTATCCTCTAATTCAGCCCCTATCTTGATTTCTTTCCTGTTTTCTTCAGTTCCCAAATTCACAACTTCGACTGGCTCTTCATGTGGTTGTATGGCTTTCTCTTCTTGTTGTAACAACCTAGCAAGCTCTACAGGTACTTCACAATCGTCCTCATTTCCGTCTTCAGTTTGATAGATCGGATTCTCGAAATTATAATTGGCAATAGTAGAACTGTTATCAACAGGATCCAGAGTGGATGAGGATCTGCATTTTAGTGATGTGGGTGTGTGTAAGAACACATAGCTGATAAAACAAAAATAAAAGAAAAGAAAGACAAAGAACACAATATTTACGAAAACGAAACGTCCACTGATTTTTATTGAATGAAGTATGCAAATGAAATGACATCCCGTAACAAGCACACCATTGTGCCCCGGGTAAGGCACAAGGCTTGAGAGTTTTAATTGTTCAAGAAATTACAAACTTAAAAGCAACAACACAGTAATAGTATTTACTCCTGACTAAAGGAGATAGGGATAACATCTTCAGCTTTCCAATTATTGAGTCCAGCACCCACAGTAGGAAAAATCCAAGCATCCCAGTTGTAGTCTTCATCATAGTCTCCCACAACATTGATCTGATCTTTCATAACCCCTTGATTAGTGATACGAACAGCACGAGCACGATGAACAGCCTTTTGGGACTCTGCAGTGAAACCCAAACCAAATTTGTCAGACTTGTATGGGATATCAGGAAGCTGACCCCAAATAGTACAACCACCTTCATCCACTACAGCTCTAGCATCTTTGAGGGAGGCCATTGTTGGAGGTATTCTGGTGACCACAGGAACTTTCTTGACAACCAGAGGAGCTACATAATCATTAACAATCCAAGGAACCACTTCAAATGTCTGACACGGAGTTTCAACGTATTCACCTTCCATTTCCAGATACTTGAAGGTATTCACATGGCTGACAAAGTATTCTTCTTCTCCATAGACAGTAACAACTTTTCCTTCCACCGGATATCTTAGCTTCTGATGTAATGTAGAGGTTACAGCACCTGCCCCATGGATCCAGGGACGACCAAGCAGACAAGAGTACGAAGGACGAATATCCATCACATAAAATGTAGCATTAAAAACCTGAGAACCAACTTTGATTGGGAGATCAATTTCTCCATGCACCACTCTTCTCGAACCATCAAAAGCCTTTACCACTATACTACCGGGCTTCAGCACAGCATCTTCAGGACTTAGCTTATTCAGGACTTCTTTGGGCAACACATTCAGAGAGGAACCATTGTCTATCAATACATGTGACAGGGTAGTGCCCCTGCATTCAATTGAGATATGCAGAGCCCTATTATGATCCCTTTTGGCAGGGGTCAAATCAACATCAGAAAATCCTAACCCATTATCATAGGTCAGGTGGGCAACACAATTTTCAAACTGGTCAACAGAAATTGCATTGGGTACATGAGCAGTCTTTAGAAACTTGATCAAAGCTTTGGCATGAGCCTCGAAACATAACAACAAAGACAGCATAGAAATCTTGGAGGGAGTATGCCCCAACTGATCAACAATGTCATAATCACTCTTGCGAATGATTTTCAATACTTCTTCCATCTGCTTAGCAAGATCATCAGCAGCTGGCACATCAGTAGGTACTGGTTCAATAACAGGACTCTTGCCCCGAGCATCAGTGGTGGAGGTAGCAGCAGGAGTAACTGCATTCTTGGAAGTAATTGGAGGAGAGAAGACTCTTCCACTTCGTGTGATCTTACTAGATCAAGCAATATTATCAACATCAACAGGCACATCAGCTAAGGGTTCCTGCTTAACACCATGGATATAAACATCAGATCCATAATGCCAAGGCACAGCTTTATCAGATGTATACGGAATAGGACCAGGAGTAGTAATGACCATAGGAGCCACTCTAGCTTCAGCAACAACCTTCACAGGGCCTTCAGCAGTAATCTTAATTGGACCCTTATGAGTGATTTTACCAGGTCCCTTGGAAGTGATCCTTACCGGCACTCTATCAACCATGTCAACCTCTTCAGTCTTCCTACCTTTAGTAATATGATCCACCATACTCTCTACAGAAGATGGAGTCCTCTCAAACACTATAGTATACTTATCCATGAGACGCTGAATTCCATCTCTCAATCTCCAACAACTATCCGGCTTATAGGTACAATACAGACAATCTTCACGACAACCTGGAAAGAACCCAGCTTGTACTAACTTCTTCTTGATAACAGATAATGGTGTGGTCAACTCTGCAACTGAATAGATATGTAAATCTTCATCAATGGCACTGACAGTCTTCTCGTGATTTGGCATGGGAGCAGTAATCACATTTGGAGTACCCGGAGGGTCAAACTCAATCTCCCCAGCCTCAATCATATCTTGAATTTTGTTCTTCAAGACCCATCAACTATTAGTATCATGTCCCTGACAGTTTGAATGATATGCACATTGTGCATTGGGATTGTACCTGGGAGAGGTAACATTGGGATTCTGAGGAGCCTCTTTTAAAGTAATAAGTTTAGCATTCAACAAGTGTTGCAATGCTTGAGCCATTGACATGTTGATCTTAGTGAACTGCCTTCTAGCCCTCTGTTGGTTGCCCTGTGGCTGCTCTGGTGTTGTAGGAGTTGGATTTGAAATATGAACTGCACTAACAAACTGATGCCTTCTATTACGATCAGGTTGACCATAAACAGCATTGGATTCTTTCTTTCCAGTGGGAGGCTTCTTTGCAGCACCTGATGAAGAAGTACCCACTTGGATCTTGCCACTCTTTATACCATTTTCCACGCGCTCTCCTGTCATTATCAACTCAGTGAAGCCAGATGATGAGCTTCCATTGAGATGACTGTAAAAAGGACCATTCAGCGTACACATGAACATATCAACCAATTCCCTATCAGTTAAAGGGGGTTGTACTCTTCCAGCTAAATCTCTCCACTTCTGAGCATACTCCTTGAAACTTTCTTTGGCACCCATAGACATGCTTTGCAGCTGCATGCGAGTGGGAGCTAAATCAGCATTGTATTGATACTGCTTATAGAAAGCTTCAGCAAGATCATTCCAATCCCTGATGTTGACACTTTCCAATTGATAATACCACTCCAATTGAGCTCCAGATAAGCTCTCTTGGAAAAAGTGGATCCACAACTTCTTATCAGCAGTGTGAGGTTGGATTCTTCTGACATAAGACCTCAGATGCAGCTTGGGACAAGAGACCCCATCATAAACAACAAAGGTAGGAACCTTGAAACCAATGGGTATGACTACCCCAGATATCAGACTCAAGTCTTCAAAATCCAGTCCAGAAGACTTCTGCAACTCCATAGCATCCATTCTATCCACCAACATCTTGAATTTGTCTTCATTAGGCTCATGGTAGTAATTAGCCTCAGAATCAGAGTCTCCCGTAGTGTTGTGGAGACTGCCTCCCTCCTTTTCAGACTCTTCAGATTCACAATCTTCAACTGGTTCTTTGGTCTTGGCAAGACCTTTGAACCTTCTTCCCATGTTGATCAGGCCACCTGACCTTCTAGTCTTCTTAGTCTTCTTGGCCAGCAGTGTCTTCAATTCATCCTGCCCCTTGGTCAGGTTCAGGATCAGCTTTTGGAACTGTGCATTTTGTGTCTGGAGATCCTTAACTGTTTGTTCAAGAGCCATTGCTGAAATAAACAGCGAGAAGATGAGAAACCTGTGCACAAATTATAAACCTGTAATGCAATGAAATGATATGTGAATGTATATGCAATGTTTTCAAGGACCGCAGGATTTAAATTTGCTTAAACAAACAAGAAGGTAAACTTTTATTAGTAATAAATTTGTTTTGCCTCTTGGGCATACAGAAAATGAAATGAAATAAATACAAAAGATGGGGTTTTAAGTCTCCCATGGACGTTTCCTCTTTGTGTTGAGGTATGAGTTAAGATTTCGTTCTTCGTGAAGTTGCTTTGTTAGTTCCAGGATTCTTTCTTGGCTTGCTTTGTAATGAGCCTTGAAAGTATCCCTTTGCTCCTTCAACTGGATCCAGGATCTCTGTAAGTCTTCCATGTCAGTAGGCATGTCTGGGTGAAGGATGGTATAAGCAGTATCTCCTTCAGCAACAGGTTCCATGGTAACTGGCAGGATAGCAGGATATGGCATCATGAGAGTCTGAGCACGAGATCGCACCCATCTGAGATAAGCTTCCATAGGAATAGTGTACTTAGGCTCCAGTGTCTTGCTGTCAACCCTGTTTACTTTTCCCCAGGCTCGTATGAATCTCTGACGGTAACCTTGAAGATCGTTGTCGTAGTCAAACACAATGCCTTGAATCAACATGTCATGTGGTCCGTCACTCCAAGCGTAACCAAACTGTCGTAAAGCTAGAGAGGGGTTGTAGGTGATGCCTCCTCTTATGCCTAGAAGTGGCACATTAGGAAACTCCCCACAACGGTCAATGATAGTGACATTCTCCATCGATCTGGAGCACCAATGGATATCTGAATGCGAGAGTGACATGATCCTTTTGGACCACCTGAACCCTTGCTCATTCTTCATTACTGAGCGAGGAAGGTGAGAAATAAACCACCTAGAAAGCAAAGGTATGCAACACATCAAAGTTCCTCTTGCTTTTGTAGTACGAGTATGAAGAGAATGTAGAATGTCTCCAAGCAATGTAGGCACTGGATTGTGACTCAGGAATATGTTGATGGCATGAACGTCTATGAACTGATCTGGATTGGGAAACAATACTAAGCCATATATCAACAAGGCTAAGATCTCTTCAAAATCATCATAGCTCATAGCTTTCAAGAACACTTGAGCCTTATCCATTAGCACCTTAGCAAGAATACCCTTAACTCTGCTTCTCGTTTCTAGAACAATGTCAGACTTCTTCAAATGTAGAGCTACAGCAATAACCTCTGGTTTAAGCTCATTCTCCAAGCCTGTGAAGGGTCTTTGATCAAGAACAGGTATACCCAGAAGTTTAGAGAACTCTTCCATTGTAGGAACCAGCTGATAGTCAGGGAATGTAAAACAATGGTGCTTAGGGTCAAAGAACTGAAACAGAACACTCATCATGTCTTCATTGAACCCTGAAGTGACTAGATCCAATAGGTGACCATGTCTCTTGATGAACTGGGAATGATCAGACACTTGAGAGACCAACTCTTTAAGCTTAGCAGGTATGCCCACAAAGTTGATCCTGATTGTGTTTCTACGAGCAGAAGCCATGACCTGCAACAAAGAACAAAGATAAATCCTTTGGTCCTTGAAATGGTTAGTGAAAATGCTATGCTTATGATGCATGATGATGTCATGATGTTATGTTCAATCACAAACATGTGGCACACACAAACAAGTCACACAATAGCCCTAGGTTTAATGGCTTGCATGAGGTTCAAAGGTAAGTACCCTCCCCTGAAGTTAGTTGGTTCATCCTGTCCTACAAAAGTAACCAGGTTCTAAGGGATCTCAATATCATTGATCCTTCACAAGGGTGGTTGTTCAGTAGGCAACTTACTTGCCAACCAAAACCCTCCAAGTTTAGAATCTCAATGAGCGTAGTATTGAGTATCAACCAACTTCAGTCTGCACCAAAGCCGGTTATCTCACTACTTTTCTAAAGGCCAAGATGGGATAACTAGGGTTCTAAAAGTTAGTTAGTGCATTGACAACATATGGCAACCTCATATTATCCTCAACTTGACTTAAGGAACATAAGCACTAACCAAGAAGTCACACTAACTATGGCCACCAGATCAACCATATCGGTATACGCCGTACAGTTTCCTTGGTCTATTGCCATTTACCTAAGGTACACTAGATCCGGGTTAGGATCTTTCACACATAAGAGCACCCAACAGATAAGTATAAAGCAAACAAGGCAAACAATTTTAAAGTGATCTAATTCCTAAGGGTACCCCTCTTTTATTAAATCCCCAGCAGAGTCCCAGTTCTGTAACACGGTGGGAGAACTGACTTTAGTTATGTTGCGGATAGCAAGAGTCGCCACCGACTTTTATTTTATCCAAAGGAAAGGCATAAAAGAACAGGAAAGACCTTTTAAAAGATTTTTGGGTCCGGGGGGTAGGTTATGTAAAGGGAAGGTGTTAGCACCCTTTACATCCATGGTTATCGATGGGCTCTTAGTTACTTAGCTCACTTTAAAATGTTTTTGAAATGTGAAGTGTGTGAATAGAAATTTTCATAAGAGTTTGATAATGATCCATGTACGGATGCGTAAAAAACTTGTGTTTGAAAATTGTTTGAAATTGTGAAGTGTTTGAAAAGTTTTTGAATAGTGAGCAAGTAACTATGAGGAACCTACCCTAAAGTTTAAGTCTTTCTGTTCTTGAATCCTTTAAATGGTAAGACTATCCCTATTAT
This sequence comes from Lathyrus aphaca, assembly GCA_963966055.1. Taxonomy (NCBI): domain Eukaryota; kingdom Viridiplantae; phylum Streptophyta; class Magnoliopsida; order Fabales; family Fabaceae; genus Lathyrus; species Lathyrus aphaca. Next base: position 187,821,243 of record OZ014519.1, read on the forward strand.
TAAGGAATAGGTAGTCATTACCTTGGATGTGAGGGACAAGTAAGGGTCATCTGTTTATATAGGCAACTGTAGGGTGTATTAAGCAATTTTGGAGGGACTGTCATCATTATTCGAAAGGGACAAGATCATTACGAAGGCAACCGTTAAAGGACTTGATATTTTATTGTTAAGGGACTAGATGACTTTACTTTGAGGTACTTTTTGCTTTATACACCCTACTTAACCTTTTTGATTAGGCAACAATGAGAGGTAACCCTAGAAAGTGAGATGGCGATCAAAGATCGACTTACGTGTGTGAGTGTTCAATTTTAAATATTTACCTTTTAAATTAAGTGATCTAAATTAATTTTAAATAACATACATGTTTACACTCCCTATTTTTACTAACCATGGCATAAAAATAAATATTTAAACATTACAAAATATTACATCCAGGAGCAATTACAATAATAATAATAAAACAATTTAAATAAATAAGCAAAATAAATAAATAAGCAAAATAAATAAGCAATATAATTGGGTTAGTGAAAATAATAATAATAACAATTTAAAAATAAATGGGGTTAGTAATAATCATATAAACATAATTAATAATAATAATAATAAAATAAGCAAAAATATTATAATGAACAAAATTTAAAAGTTAATAAGAGAATACAAACAATCATATTAAAAATTAAATCAATTATGAACATATTATTATAATTATTAAATTTGCAAATTTTTTAGAAATTATTTACATGCATAATTAATTATAAACAATTAGTGAATATTTTCATAAAAAAATGAATTAAGCATTTTAATTTTCAAACATATTTATATACAAAATTTTAAATTATAAACAAAAAATTAAATCAAGAATTTTAATTAAATTATAAATATAATATATACCAATAATAATATTAAACAAATAGAAGAAGAAAAAATTAGGGTTGGAAAGTTATTAGGGTTTTATAAAAATATATTTTTTAGGGTTTTAAAAAAATAGGGTTTTAGGAATTTATAGAATAAAATTAAGGGTTTATCTATTAATTTACAAAAATAAACAATTTATTGAAAAATATACATATATATGTAAATGTAAACAATTTAAAGTTTTTTTTTTAATAAAATCAATTATGATAATGGTATTTTTATATTTTTAGGTTTTTAATAATTTAAACAAAATAGCATGAATATAATAAATAAATTGAAAATAATAGTAAAATATAAAAAAATGAAGAAATTGACCAAAAAGTAAGGACCTGGGATTTGAACCCAGGTCCCTTACCTCAATCCTCAAGGTGCAAAACCAGCCAGGCTACCTGCGCGCGTTGATATAAAGAGAGAAGCTGATCATTATATTGTAAATCCATTGAATAAATGGACTTAAGTCAAAAAAAATTGTTGGAGATTGGTTTCGATCCCCTGACCATTGCTCCATACGCGCGTGCATCCACCAACTGAGCTAAGCAACATTTGTGAAATAAAACAGAAGACAATTCATAATATTTTAAAACAAAAGTTCAAATTTGAAATTCGCGCGCAGGGATCTTCATCTTCTTCCTCTGACCATACAAATTTTGCTGCGAAAACTATTACGAATTTTCCTGCGATTTTCAAACTGCAGCAATACCTACGAAATTCAAACACAAACGAAACAGCAAAAATTCATGAAATTGAAAACATCATTGAGTTCCTGACAACATTTGCAACCGTCCTGTGTCTTTAGAATTTATTTATGTTTGTCAAATGCTAAAACCCTAAATGGGGGCCGAAACCCTAATAATGGTGAAATTCACCTCAGGCATCCAAACTTCAATCAATTTGTCCAGACACAATCCAAAACTCATCACAAACCAATAAATAACATCAAAATTCGTTAGTATTGCTTAAATATGAGAAATCAAAAAAACAAAAATATTAAGAACAAAATGCATTCGGTTTATGCCATATGAATAGTTTTGGATGCAAATGAGGGCTGGGATTGGTTTCTGGATGTCCAAAGAATCATTCTATGTCCTTGAATTACCTTCAAATGCACTGGAAGAGAGAAACCGAAATTGAAATTTGGTGTGGTTTTTGAAAATTTGGAACTTACACTTTTGAGATGGAAATCGTCCCTTGTGATTAGGGTTGTGTCATGTACTTATAGTGTGATCAATTAGGTCAGAAAAGATCATTGCTTGTGTGAAGAATTTGATCTAAAAAGATTCAAAAAGATAAGCCTTAAAAATCAAATATTTTTGCATAAACACTTGCTATTTTAGGCCAATAATCATGATCTTCTTTCCACTTCAATTCCAATCATATTTATGAATTTCTAGAAGCTTGATCTTTTTTAAATCTTAGACTTTTATATTTTATTTTAATTTAAAATGATTTTTAATGAATTAAATCAAAATAAATCAAAATAAAATGATAAAAAAATCTGATTTTTGTTGACTTGGGTCGTGCATGAAGTCATAGTATGGATTGGGTCATCATATAGCAAGCCCATTTAGAAGAAATTGGTTTTAGACCTCCATTTTCTTCATAAATCAACCAAAAATTTCCCAACTTTGCAAGGGCACATATCCTTCCATTTTAATGCTATGAGGGTGTTCTTGGACATTTTGGAAAGCTTGAAGAGTCCTCTAACCAACCCCACTGGTTTCATGTCCATGTCATTTACCATTCTCAAGTTATGCCCTTTTGAAGTTGTTGACTTTTTGTTGACTTTCAAAAGGACCTATAATGTCTTAGCTCATACCTTCCAAATGAAGCATTTTTGGGCTTGGCTTGTGAGACACAAAGTTGTAGAGAATTCAATTTTCTTCAAAATGAGCTTTGGATGGAGACTTGGTGATGAAGCATGTGAAAGTTATGGCTGGTCAAAGTTTAGTTGACTTTTACTAAGGAAACCCTAATTTAGAAACCTCTGATTCTTGATGATCTGAAATATCCTTGATGAATCATGATCAAACCTTGATAAAATGATGAATTTTACTTCATATACTTGATGTTGGCAAAAAATCATGAAGTTTGACTTTGGTTTGACCACAGTTGACCTCAGTTTGACTTTTTAACTACTTTGACTGATTTTGACCTATCTGATCATCTGACTGAGCAAACCTTTGAGAAAAGTTCTGAAATTTGTCATGGGGATTCTTAAACACATATAAGATGTTATGAAGCTCACTTGAAGTCTTGGAAGTCCATTTAGCCTGATTAAAGTTAAAACCCTAGTTTTGGATGCACTGCTTAGGAGGTGCATTGTATGAGGGAATTGTCAACTCTTTTGACCAATAGTGAACTTTGTGAACCTTGTGAACCATCATAAAATGTCTTGTGAACCTCATGGGAGGTCTTGTGAACCTTGTGAACCTTGTGAACCTCATTAAGTGGCTTGTAGACTTCATGAACCTCAGGAAAGGTCTTGTAAGTATTGTGAATCTTGTGAACCTTGTGAACCTCATGAAGTGACTTGTAGACTTCATGAACCTCATGAAAGGTCTTGTAAGAATTGTGAATCTTGTGAACCTTGTGAACCTCATAAAGTGACTTGTAGACTTCATGAACCTCATGAAAGGTCTTGTAAGCATTGTGAATCTTGTGAACCTTGTGAACCTCATAAAGTGACTTGTAGACTTCATGAACCTCATGAAAGGTCTTGTAAGCATTGTGAATCTTGTGAACCTTGTGAACCTTCTTAGCACACAAAGTCTTGTATTGTGAGGGCAAATTTTGGGGTGCAACAGTGTCTAGCGGTTTCTGAACTGCAAGCGCACAGCCTATCGAAGTAATATAAAAGATTGTCGATCCCACAGGGACTTTATAATCACTTAGTGCTAGAGGGTCTGCTAGTTTAGCTAAGGTGGATGTTTGTCACGATTTTGGTTTTAAGGATTAAAAACGGGAATTAAATTTAGTTTTAAGGAAATAATGAGAAGGCGGTCGGTATGTAATTATGTTAACCTATGCGGGTCAATCTAACCTAAGCTTATAAAGATGGTTCACTTAAATTGTTTTGTAGAGATTATCAGTTTAAATACCCTCGACTCACACTCTCATGGTCTTATCTCAGATCTTACTCCTAAAGCCCTATGCCTGCTCTCGCTGGCCCATAAGTGTTTAGAAAATAATTGTTGAAAACTTAATAAGTCTAATTCATTTTAAAGCGCTCTCGCTGTATTTAAATCAAATGCCTAACTTTAGCTATCCGGTTAAAATCTCACACTCTCGTGGTCTCGACCTAACCTATTACACTTTTCTTACTCTCGTAACAAAAAGATTAATTTTAATTATAAAAAGTCACAGCCAAAATATAAGTTCTTAATTATTTTAGCTTAGATTCGATTTTACCGGTTTGGTTTAGTTTATTACATACCGCCTAATTTATTTAGCTACTCATTTTTGTTGTACCAGACAGATGCAGAAACAGACAAATATTAATTAAAACATGCATTATAAAATAATAACAATATCTTAACATAAACAAATAAATAACTTAATATAAATGCGAAAATATAAAAACCTGAATGATTAAAATCTTAAAACTCCTTCTTCCACAGACTGGTAAGCTCGGAGTGCGGAACCGGAATCGAAAATAATACTAAACAATTTCTGAAGGCTTAAAAAGAAATTAATAATAACAATTTCCTAATGTTGGAAATTGTTATTTTTTTTGGGTTGGATATTGATGCAGAAAAATAACAAGAACAATTGCTAGAAAAATTAAATAAGGGTGCAACAAAATTACGGCAGAGCTTCCGCGGAAAAGTAGAAAAAATACTCTCTGTTGTTCTTCAATTCGTAACTAGGGTATTTATAGAAATAATTATTGGGCTTGGGCAGTTGAAATTCATGAGCGTGGGTATCTTTCCGTTGAAGAGAGAATTTAGCAGAGATGCATACTGAGTCTTAGAAATAATAGGAATCACTTTTGACCCACGTTGTGCACGTCCTTATGAATTCTTCAAATTAATTAACCTATTTTCCTTTGTCACGAACGTGACAAAGGCCGTAACGGTCACTTTTTCTAATTCCAGCGTGTCACGGTCGTGACACTTGAGTGACGGTCGTGAGACCTCCACGTAGGGCGTCACGGTCATGATGATGTTGTAACGACCGTGAGTGTTGCAAAATATGCAGACTTTGGCAGAATTCCTTTCTTCTTCTTCTTTTCATGCTTGTTTTTGTTCATTAGATCTTTTTCACATGATTTAGCTCTAGAAATGTTATACCTGCAATATGACATAAAAAACTCGAAGAATCGGGAGTTAATAGGATTAATGTGCGATAAAACGGACTTAAAACGTAGTAATAAAGTGATACGATTTCTCGTTATCAAACTTCCCCAAACTTAAACCTTTGCTTGTCCTCAAGCAAATAGTCGGTTGAAAAATGTTCGGACAATTTTTTATCGGACGCATACACATAACAAACCATACGAGGAAGCATTTAGCTAGATAAACCGGTACTAGAATAGAACACTAACGATACACTAATGACACAAGCAACAAGCTAAGTCGTCGACTTCCCGTTAAACGAAACATTCGGTAATTGCGTTACGATTCTACCTAGAGTCTTTCGATCTTATTTCACCCGGTTTCATTCTAGCGCAATCACATTAAGCCCTTTGCCTTAGCACGCACGTAGTAGAGTAGCCGGTTAGTGACTTTGATCCTTTATAAGCACGAGGTCTGGTACACGAATGTGGCAACCCTATATATTATCCAAATTGGAGGTTGTGGGGGATCGAGCCGTAGCACGCCCTACCAAGTTTAGAACCAGGAACCTCTGAACCAACCCGAAATGGACTCCTTCTTATATTTCTCATCTCTTATATGCGACCGTGTACTTTGGTGCAATTTCTTTTTATTGGCATCGAGATATGAAGGATCGTTTATAGATTAGGCATCAAACACTTATGTTCATCGGCTCCCCACGTGGTTTGTGTTCAGACGGTGCTGACTGCTAGTATAAACTACTAGGGGTTACTTTAGAACTAAAACCTAAGGTGTAGTCGTAACAATTATCGGAACGGGATGCTTAAGTAGGAAGTCTAAGGTGTCAAGACTGTATTGATCTTGTTGGATCTTTCTCAGCTTCCTAACTACGATTTCAAAGGTAAGTCGGGTAATGCGAAGATAAAGCAAAAATTTTCGGTATGGCTAAATAAACGGGGAAAATTGAAACTGAAGAAATAACACAAATATTACTTTGTTTAATTGAAAATACGGAAAGGGAAATACAATGAAATGGAAAATGCGGAAAGGGAAAGGAATCTCTCTCACACTATATCAGACATTGTCCTCAATGTTGTGATATAATAGCGGGGAAAATACAATACAAAAAACAGAAATGCAAAAACAAAAACATAAACTAAGGCTGCTGACGACCACGGCCTCGGCTTCTGGTGCGGGAGCGTCTGGTAGGAGTGGTTTCCTAATCAGAACCGGTGGTGGTGAGAGCAGTGATATCTATACGCAAAGCCTCCAGCTCGCTAAAAATCTCTCCTAGCTTTTCATTTGTTGTCCTCTGGTTATTGGAAACAGTTGAAAGGAGTGCATCGTATTGCTCTTTTTGCCTTCGCTCAAGTGCGACATTCATCTGATTCTGCTGATGAATGGCACGGAGGACGTCTTCAAGTGTAATGTCGGGTAAAGGTGGCTGCCTGGTGGAGGACTCTGGGATGTCCTGAACTGGCTCAGCAGCATCCATGGTATCCCGCATCTCGTCCACAGGTGCATCAGGCTGCTCGTCAAAAATCGGAACGTGGCCTGCGACATCCGATAAAGCAAATAGCCAATTGGCTCGGTTCGACGAATCGATGCGGTCACTGTAAGGCAAGGTGATGTGATGATAGATGGTGCCTTGGATCACAAGGTTGAACCTGTCATCCTCTCTCTGAGATATCAAATGGGCGGACTTGCAATAGCTCTTTGTAAGCAACTCTGCTGCTCTATGAGGCAAATGAGTAATCTGGTCACCAAGCTCCAGCTGTATGGCAAGGGTGGTGACAATCCCGCCAATGTAGAAGGGAGTTGCGCCTCGATGCGCTACAGACTGAATATGGGCTAAAAGGAACGGGGCAGCATTGATGCGTTCCTCATTTAAGGCACAGTGCAAGAACAAGAGCTCTTTTGAATTGAGCTTGTGGTTGCTCTCTCTTGCAAAGATCGTGTTGCAGATGATGCGATGGAAATACCAAATCGCCGGATTTATGGATGTGGGTGGCATTTAGACTCTGGTAGGCAGTAGCACGACTATTAGTGATGTTGTGCCACAAAGTGAAGGCAACTTCATTGAAGTTGTCGGGCACGCGGAGATGAGCATCTTCGCCGTGGCTGAAGCCTAACAGTTCAGCGATTCTTGTTTGAGTGATTTGGAACTCTCTTCCGAGCATTCTGAACTTTGCAATGCCGGTGAGTTGACTTGTTGAACCGGATGGTGTGATATACTGAAACGAACTCAGAAACTCCAAGGTGAGGTTTTCGAATGTCGGTTGCGGTTGACTGCATAAGTCCCACAAGCCAACATGCTCAAGCAGTAGCTTCATGCCGTCTAGCAATCCTAACTCCCTCAAGCAGTCAAGGTCGACATACCGAGTGGGTTGGATGCCACGGTTTTGAAACCTGACAAACTTCTGTCTTTGTGCTTCTCCTTGGTCACCATCTCTAAATTGTATATTCTTCATTGCATGCAAATAAGGTAAATGAGAGATAAGAGTTTTTGAGGTTTTGTGAGAAAATGAAGAAATGTGAAGAAATTGTTCGGATTAATAAGTAATGAGGTGAATGTGAGAAGTTTGGAATAAATGGAGAGGTTGAACGGGAAAATGAAATTGATTGAGAGTAATGGGTGGTTACGGGAGAAGAGGAGATAATGGGAGGTTTCTATTTTGTGAGAATGAGAATGGGGTTCTGCGAAGGTGAACGGTTCTGTAACTTCAGAATTCGTAAAATAGGGTTGTCACGGTCGTGAGGGGGGTCTTACGGTCGTGACGCGCTAAATAGCCTGTCACGATCGTGAGGGAATGGTGACGACCGTGATGACTACAAAACATGGAATTTTCCACAGAATGCATTATCTCACTTCAGTTCAATGCAATTTCTTATCACTTTCATTTAATTCCAACATAAACATAATACATAATATTGGATCAACATATATAAGTAGTAAATTTCATCACACGAGAATTCATAAAATATCAAGCAATTCAAATATATCAGCAAATAATGAAAAGCATGGAAATTGATTAAATTGGAAAGTTGCAAAAATAGAAGTACTTTGCTTTTGACATAATAGAAGGAAATTACAATGATAAAAATAAGCTATGAAATGTTTGCAAAATATTAAAACTAACTAGAAACAAAAGCGAAAAGTAAAATAAATCAAATCACTACAGCATTATCAAAGTTGCTTCTTCAAATCTTCAAGTGCGGAGTTTAAATGATAGAATTGTTCACATGTTATGTCAGTTAAACCTATAACGTCCAATCGCATGCTTTTAACCTCATCCTTAACAGCATTAATATCGGCTTGGTAAACTTCAAGAGTATTCAGAATTTTCTTTAAGTTGTCAGCATATCCTACTTGATTTATTTCAGGGGTTTCAATAACTTCATCAGTGTGGTCGATGTCATGGTAACCAGGAGGTGTCTCAGGGTCACTTTCTACATCAGTCATTATGTCATCCCTAATTCGGTAAGATTGTGGTGTTTCGGGTGTGGATGGATAGTCAGGAGGGGTAAGCTCATAAAGCCAATTATCTTTATTGTGAACACTGACTTTAGCATGGTTCGGTAATGTGAACAGGGTTACTACTTCATTTCTGATTAGGTACTCGTAAGGTGGTTGTCCTAAGTTTCTTATAATTTGGCGGTTAAAGCAAAAGTTCAGATTCATAGGGCGGATGGTACCTAAACGGTTGCACTTGTGTAATTGGTATATAAGTCCGAGGGCATCAGCAATCATGGTGACCAGGCCTCCTACCAATATTGGTAGATCAGGTTCCTCTTGGATTCGGGTAAAAGTTTGCATCATGAATGGTACAGCATTAACGGGTTTTCCATTGGTCAAACAGGACATTATGAATATCTCATTTTTAGATACTCCGGTGAGGTTCTCTTCCTTTCCAAAGAAGGTGTGGACAAGGATCTTATGGAAATAGCGGATAACAGGGTTATGTATTTCATCATTGTTCATGTTATCCGGCTCAGGATGGTAATTTCCGGTTAAGGTTCCCCAAAAGAAGTCTAGCTCAATATCCATTAATTCTACCTGGGTGGTAGTAAAGGCAAAGGGTCCACTAGGGAATCCTAATAAGTCAGCTAGTTCCTTATGGTTAAAGTCATATTCGATCCCGAATAGTCGGAAACTAATAAATCCTTTTCTTAATCCAAATCTGCGCTCGGGTAAGTAAACTAAGGAGCTTAAAAACTCAAGGGTGAGCTCGCGGTAAGTCACAAACCTATGTTTTATGATAGCATTCTCCAATCCAAGTTGGTTAAACAGGTATAGGATGCTATCATGTATACCTAAAGTTTTCATGGTCTGTTCATCATAGTACAGAGTCAAATCCATTTGTCTCTGTGACAACTCCTCAAATTTCATTCTTTGGTTTCTACCTCTAAATTTGGTTCCCATAATGTTTCTTGGTTGGTTAGCCATAGTTAGTGTAAATGTGGAGGAAACAAATCAGGGGGAAAAGGAAAGTGGAAAAGACTTTAGAAAATCTGTAAAACTGATTTAGAAAATAAAAATTAAAATAAAGAAAATAAGAAAATAAATGCATAAATGAAATTAATAATGATAAAATGATAAAATGATAAAATGATAAAATGATAAAATGATAAAATGATAAAATGATAAAATTGATAAAATGGGTTGCCTCCCACTAAGCGCTGTTTTTATCGTCATAAGCCTGACGTAATGTTTAGGGGTAGATTAATCAGGGAAATTAATGGACAACTCTAAAAGCTTTAGACTATTCGCATAATCTCTATTTTCAACGTTATGATAATGTTTTAATCGTTGTCCGTTTACTGTGAACGGTTCACTATTCCTACCCTTAATTTCTATTGCTCCGCTCGGGAACACTCTAGTTATTTCAAAGGGTCCTGACCATCTAGATTTTAGTTTTCCAGGAAAGAGCCTAAGTCTTGAATTAAAGAGGAGTACAACGTCTCCCACACTAAATTCTTTCCTAGATAGGCGTTTATCATGCCATCGCTTGGTTCTTTCTTTATATATCATAGCATTCTCATAAGCATCTAATCTTAATTCTTCTAATTCATTAATGTCGAGGATTCGCTTTTCTCCAGCGGCATTGTAGTTTATATTGAGTGTTTTAATCGCCCAATATGCTTTGTTTTCTAGTTCTACCGGGAGATGACAAGCCTTCCCATACACTAGTTTGAAAGGTGTAGTTCCTATGGGTGTCTTGTAGGCTGTCCTATAAGCCCATAAAGTTTCATTAAGTTTAGATGACCAATCTTTCCTAGATGTGGCGACAGTCTTTTCTAGGATTTGTTTTATTTCTCTGTTTGAGACTTGTACTTGTCCACTTGTTTGTGGATGATATGGTGTTGCTACACGATGTCTGACTCCATACTTAGATAGTAATTTGTCAAATATTTTCGAAATGAAATGCGAGCCACCGTCACTAATGACAAGTCTAGGTACACCAAATCTTGGAAAGATTATATTCTTGAAAAGCTTAATTGCTACTCGTGTGTCATTTGTAGGAGAAGCTATAACCTCAATCCATTTTGAAACATAATCGACAGCTACGAGTATATACTTATTACTGAAAGATGATGGGAATGGTCCCATGAAATCTATTCCCCAGACGTCAAAGACTTCTACTTCTAATATTCCTCTTTGAGGCATTTCATCTCTTCTTGAAATATTACCGGTGCGTTGACACCGATCGCAATTTATAACAGCGATGTGGACATCTTTCCATAAATTAAGCCAAAATAGGCCGGCTTGTAAGATTTTTGCACAAGTCTTGGAAGTGCTTGCATGTCCACCATAAGGAGATGAATAACAATGAGCAATGACATCTTCTATTTCTTCTTCGGGAATACACCGACGAAAGATTCCGTCAGGTCCTCTTTTAAACAATAATGGTTCGTCCCAATAGTAATGCTTGAGATTGTGAAAGAATTTCTTTTTCTGTTGATAGGTTAAGTCAGGTGGAAGTGCTCCTGCAGCTAAGTAGTTGACAATGTCAGCGTACCATGGCAGTCCTACGGTTGTTTGGATTGTTTCCACGGGTTCTGGTTCATCTATGTCTAACTGAACTGGTTCGCTTCCTATTTGTGCTATCAGCTGTTCATACGGTAAATCATCGTTAATTGGCACTTGTTCGGGTTTAATACCTTATATTCTAGATAAATGGTCCGCTACGACGTTTTCAGTACCTTTCTTATCTTTTATTTCGAGATCAAACTCTTGTAAGAGTAAAATCCATCTCAAGAGTCTTGGTTTAGCATCCTTCTTAGTTAATAAATATCTGATAGCAGCGTGGTCTGTGTAGACGATTATTTTCGCTCCCACTAGGTAGGAACGAAATTTATCAAGCGCAAAGACAACTGCTAACAATTCTTTTTCAGTAGTGGCGTAGTTCATCTGAGCAGAATCTAAAGTTCTACTGGCATAATAAATTGCGTGAAGTTTCTTCTCCTTCCTTTGTCCTAGAACTGCGCCTACAGCATAGTCACTCGCATCGCACATGATTTCGAAAGGTAATCTCCAGTCAGGGGGTTGCATGATTGGTGCGGTGATGAGGGCTGTTTTTAGAGTTTCGAATGCTTTAAGACAATCTTTATTGAATATGAACTCAGCATCTTTCATTAATAAACCGGTAAGAGGTTTAGTGATTTTCGAGAAATCTTTGATGAATCGTCGGTAGAAACCGGCGTGTCCTAAAAAGCTTCGTATTTCTCGAACGGTCTTAGGGGTTGAAGATCTTTTATGACTTCTATCTTAGCTTTATCAACTTCAATTCCCTTATCAGATATAACATGTCCTAGTACGATTCCTTCTCTGACCATAAAATGACATTTCTCCCAGTTAAGCACGAGGTTTACTTTTACACATCTTTCTAATACCATTTCTAAATTTGATAGACATCCTTCAAAACTTTGCCCGCATACAGAGAAGTCCTCCATGAACACTTCCATGATGTTGTCTATGAAATCTGCGAAGATTGACATCATACATCTTTGAAAGGTTGCAGGAGCGTTGCATAATCCAAATGGCATTCGTCTATAAGCGAACGTTCCATAAGGGCACGTGAATGTAGTCTTCTCTTGATCATCTGGGTGGATAGGGATTTGGAAAAATCCTGAGTAACCATCAAGATAACAGAAATATGAGTGTTTGGCTAATCGTTCTAACATTTGATTTATAAAAGGTAGTGGGAAATGATCTTTTCTAGTGGCTTTGTTTAGTTTACGATAATCGATGCACACTCTATGTCCGGTCACTACTCTTTGTGATATCGATTCGCCTTTAGCGTTTTTCACAACAGTGATACCTCCTTTCTTTGGTACTACATGTACTGGACTAACCCATTTACTATCAGAGATTGGATATATTATTCCAGCGTCTAGTAGTTTCTTAACTTCTTCCTTTACTACAGTTCTAAGGATTGGGTTAATTCTTCTTTGAGATTCTCTGGAGGTTTTGCAATCTTCTTCTAGCAGAATACGATGCATACAGATTGAAGGACATATTCCTTTGAGATCAGATATGTTATATCCTAATACAGTTGGATATTTCTTTAAAACATCTAAAAGTTTCTTTGTTTCAATTGTTCCTAAACTGGAATTGATTATAACTGGTCTTGTACATTCAATGTCTAGGAATTCGTATCTTAGGTTCTTAGGTAAAGTTTTTAACTCTAATGTAGGTTTATTCTTACTTGGCATGGGATCCGGTGTAAGTGCTAAACTTTCGCTTAGACTATCATCCTGATATGGTTTACGCCAATTGTCATCTTCGAAAATCAGAGGGATTTGAATTTTCATAATTTCAGAATAGGTAGTTTCTTTCATTTCCATTTCTCTTACACATTCGTCAATTACATCCAACAAATAGCATGTATCCTCTATAGCTGGTGATTGTAAGAATTGTGTTAAAATAAATTCAACTTTCTCTTCACCTACTTCAAAGGTTAGCTTTCCTTTCTTTACGTCTATAATAGCTCAGGCGGTAGCTAAGAATGGTATTCCTAGTATGATAGGCGTAGTGGAGTCTTCAGAGATGTCCATGATTATAAAATCAGTAGGAATATAGAATTGTCCTATACGTACTGGGACATTTTCTAGTATGCCTACATGATATTTAATAGAGCGATCGGCTAGTTGAACAGACATTTTAGTTGGTCTTAGGTCTCCCATGTCTAGCCTTTTGCAAATTGTTAAGGGCATAACACTGATACTGGCTCCTAAATCGCATAGAGCTTTGTCAATGACGAATTTTCCTATTACACAGGGTATAGAGAAACTACCTGGATCTTTTAACTTAGGAGGCATATTATTTTGAATTATTGCGCTACACTCAGCAGTAAGTGTAACGATTCCGTTATCCTCTATCTTCTTCTTATTGGATAAGATCTCCTTTAGAAATTTAGCATACGAGGGCATTTGAGTGATAGCTTCTGTAAACGGAATAGTAATATTCAACTGTTTCAGAAGTTCAACAAATTTCTTAAACTGGCCCATCGTCTTAGAATTGGTTAATCTCTGAGGGTAGGAAATTGGTGGTTTATAAGGTGGTGGAGGCACATAAGGCTTTTCTTTCTCCACTGCCTCTTGATTATTATCTTCCTTTTCTTCTGGTTCATTCACCTTTTTACTCGGCTTATCCGGTTTTTGGTACATGGCTGGATTGTCAAGTCTTGGATCGGTAGGTTCGTCAAGTTCCTTGCCACTTCTTAATATCACAGCATTGGCCTGTCCTTTTGGATTAGGTTGAGGTTGTCCAGGAAATACTCCAGCTGGTGCAGCGGTAGGTGCTTGCTGTTGAGCTACTTGTGAATCTGAGTTTCAAGCATTTTGTTATGTGTAGCTAACGCATCTACCTTGCTCACTAATTGCTTAATCTGCTCACTAGTGTGTATGTTTTGATTTAAGAAATCCTTGTTTGTTTGAGATTGGGTAGCTATGAAGTTCTCCATCATCAACTCAAGGTTTGATTTTCTAGGAACATTAGGAGCAGTCTTTTGATATCCTGGTGGTGTAGCTGGTGCTTGACCTGGTGCGTATAAAGCATTGTTGTTCTTATAGGAGAAGTTCGGATGATTCTTCCAACCTGGGTTGTATGTGTTTGAGTATGGGTTTCCTTGAGCATAATTCACTTGATCTGTGGGAATTCCTGCTAATAGTTGACAATCAGGGACAGCATGTCCTGGAACTCCACATAACTCACAGTTAGGTGTTACCGCAGCCACGGTGGTTGTTGGTGTTATGGCCAAGTTGTCGATCTTTTGGTTAAGTTGGTCAAACTTTGCATTGACTTGGTCCATACTACTCACTTCGTACATACCTCCTTTTGTTGGTTTCTCAGTTGCGACTCTCTCGCTTCCCCATTGGTAATGGTTTTGAGCCATACTCTCGATAAGTGCATAAGCATCATTATATTCTTTGTCCATTAGTGCGCCGCCTGCGGCAGCGTCAATTGTCATTCTTGTATTGTACAAGAGTCCATTGTAGAAAGTATGGATGACCATCCATTCTACTAATCCGTGATGTGGACAAAGTCTCAGCATATCTTTGTAGCGTTCCCAAGCTTCAAAAAGTGACTCGTTTTCCTTTTGCTTAAATCCGTTGATTTGAGCTCTTAGCATAGCTGTCTTGCTAGGTGGGAAATATCTTGTCAAGAATACTCTCTTTAGTTCCTCTCACGTAGTTACTGAATTCGAGGGTAGAGATTGAAGCCAGGCTCTAGCTCTGTCTCGAAGTGAAAAAGGAAAAAGACGTAATCTAATAGCTTCTTGGGTAACTCCATTAGCTTTTACAGTATCTGCGTACTGCACAAATATCAAAAGATGAAGGTTCGGATCCTCGGTAGGATTTCCGGCGAATTGATTTTGTTGCACGGCTGATATCAGCGAAGGTTTCAATTCAAAATCGTTTCGGTTGATAGCCGGTGCAGCAATGCTGGAATGCGGCTCAGCTTGTGAAGGACTAGCGTAATATTTGAGTGGATGATTCGGTTCTTCAGCCATCTCTGCGTCCTTTGATGTTCCGACCGGTTTAGGTGGATCAACTTGAAGATCTGGAATGTTGTATTTTCGTTCGTAATCGAATATTCGTCTTCTTACGTGTAAGAAGCGTTCTAATTCTTGGACTGGAGGTTGCAAGTCTTCGCCTTGAGAGCGAGTACTTGGCATACACTCGGGAAATTAAATTAGGAAAAGAATAAGTTGTTACCTTAGTCTAGACAATGCTACTCTAATAATGCACTAGTAACTAAATTAAGGTCCTCGGCAACGGCGCCAAAAACTTGATGGGCGCGAAGACGCGATATGTGTCTAGCGGTATCTGAACTGCAAGCGCACAGCCTATCGAAGTAATATAAAAGATTGTCGATCCCACAGGGACTTTATAATCACTTAGTGCTAGAGGGTCTGCTAGTTTAGCTAAGGTGGATGTTTGTCACGATTTTGGTTTTAAGGATTAAAAACGGGAATTAAATTTAGTTTTAAGGAAATAATGAGAAGGCGGTCGGTATGTAATTATGTTAACCTATGCGGGTCAATCTAACCTAAGCTTATAAAGATGGTTCACTTAAATTGTTCTATAGAGATTATCAATTTAAATACCCTCGACTCACACTCTCGTGGTCTTATCTCAGATCTTACTCCTAAAGTCTTATGCCTGCTCTAGCTGGCCCATAAGTGTTTAGAAAATAATTTTTGAAAACTTAATAAGTCTAATTCATTTTAAAGCGCTCTCGCTGTATTTAAATCAAATGTCTAACTTTAGCTATCCGGTTAAAATCTCACACTCTCGTGGTCTCGACCTAACCTATTACACTTTTCTTACTCTCGTAACAAAAAGATTAATTTTAATTATAAAAAGTCACAGCCAGAATATAAGTTCTTAATTATTTTAGCTTAGATTCGATTTTACCGGTTTGGTTTAGTTTATTACATACCGCCTAATTTATTTAGCTACTCATTTTTGTTGTACCAGACAGATGCAGAAATAGACAAATATTAATTAAAACATGCATTATAAAATAATAACAATATCTTAACATAAAAAAATAAATAACTTAATATAAATGCGAAAATATAAAAACCTGAATGATTAAAATCTTAAAACTCCTTCTTCCACAGACTGGTAAGCTCGGAGTGCGGAACCGGAATCGAAAATAATACTAAACAATTTCTGAAGGCTTAAAAAGAAATTAATAATAACAATTTCCTAATGTTGGAAATTGTTATTGTTTTTGGGTTGGATATTGATGCAGAAAAATAACAAGAACAATTGCTAAAAAAATTAAATAAGGGTGCAACAAAATTACGGCAGAGCTTCCGCGGAAAAGTAGAAAAAATACTCTCTGTTGTTCTTCAATTCGTAACTAGGGTATTTATAGAAATAATTATTGGGCTTGGGCAGTTGAAATTCATGAGCGTGGGTATCTTTCCGTTGAAGAGAGAATTTAGCAGAGATGCATACTGAGTCTTAGAAATAATAGGAATCACTTTTGACCCACGTTGTGCACGTCCTTATGAATTCTTCAAATTAATTAACCTATTTTCCTTTGTCACGAACGTGACAAAGGCCGTAACGGTCACTTTTTCTAATTCCAGCGTGTCACGGTCGTGACACTTGAGTGACGGTCGTGAGACCTCCACGTAGGGCGTCACGGTCGTGATGATGTTGTAACGACCGTGAGTGTTGCAAAATATGCAGACTTTGGCAGAATTCCTTTCTTCTTCTTCTTTTCATGCTTGTTTTTGTTCATTAGATCTTTTTCACATGATTTAGCTCTAGAAATGTTATACCTGCAATATGACATAAAAAACTCGAAGAATCGGGAGTTAATAGGATTAATGTGCGATAAAACGGACTTAAAACGTAGTAATAAAGTGATACTATTTCTCGTTATCAGGTAAGCAGCCTTTAAATAGATACTTGAATGGGCATGGGCCTGCTGAACTTGCACAAATCAGATAAAATATTTCCTTAAATAAAGGAACAAAAATAGAAACAACAAATGTTCTGCTAAAATAACTCCAAGATGAACCCTCATTTTACTTCTGATAAATCGCGTAATTAAACTAAATAAATATAAGGTTTAATGACAGCACACCACACGTACAAATAAGGATTCATCTAGGTTTTCGGGCCCAGTCAGAGATGCCATGACATCAGTATTGACATCCTGGTACAAACAGTTGCAAAGTAAAATCTTCACACCTACATAATGCTTAAATCACATGTCATAAAATTTCATATGACATCTTAATACAGACACATGTTTTACCATAAAATGTAGCCAATCTAAAACATCTACACTAAACTTCAGAAAGAAAAACCTAAAAATAAATTCAATAGAGAGAAGTAGAAAAGTCTTATGGCTACATGTGATGACTCAGACTCTTCTGAAGCTGAATCAGAATCAGAAGATGAACACGCTAACACCGCTTTAATGGTTGATATATTAGATGATATCAACTCATCAGAATCAGAACCAGACTCAGAAACAGAAGAGGTATTCTCTAAACTTTCTAGAACGCAATTAGAAGATAATCTCTCAAAAATTCTTGAAAAATATCAGAAACTTCAATTCAAATACAAAAATCCGAAATAAGTTCTAGTATCTGAATATGAGGAAACTAGGAAACTAAAAGTAGAAAACTCTGAGCTTAAAGAAAACATTTCAAAATTTGAAAATTATTTTGAAAAATATAAAGCTCAGGAAGAATCTGAATCTGAAGTTTTATCTAGTTCTGATAGTATCATAAAGCAATATGATCACAGTTTTCAAAACTTTCTAGCTAAAAACATAGATAGAAGCAAAATTGCCTCAATGATTTATGGAGTTAGTAGAAATGGTAGAAGAGGCATAGGATATGTTAAACCCATAGGAGAAGTACCACATAAATTTAAAGATAAAATGATCATAAAAGTCAACACACCTTTAAATTCTCACTTCACATATGGACATAATCATGATTTAAAATATACTATTGAGTCATCATGTTCTACAAATTCTATTGAGAGATTCAAACTCAATCAGAAGTTTGTAAGTTCAAATAAACAAGGACCCAGAAAGATATGGGTACCCAAGGATAAAATTGTTTATGTTGTAAATGTCTTTAACAACAAGATTGAAACACCAATCTTGGTACCTGAACTCTGGATGCTCGCGACATATGACAGGAATAAAGCATATGTTCCAAAGTCTTGAACTTAAAGCTGAAGGCTGCGTAGGTTTTGGAGGCAATCAAAAAGGAAAAATAATTGGCTCTGGAACTATTGGTAATGATACTCTTCCCTCTATCTCTAATGTTCTGTTAGTAGAAGGATTGATGCATAACATGTTATCAGTAAGTTAATTAAGTGAGAACGGTTATGATACAATCTTTAATCAAAAGTTCTGTAAAGTTGTTAGTCAGAAAGATGGAACAATTCTCTTTAATGAGAAGAGAAAGAACAATATCTATAAAATAAAACTTTCTGAAACTAAAAAGTTAGAGTGTAAAATGTCTTATGTCTGTTAACAATGAGCAATGGGTCTGGCACAGAAGAATGGAACATGTTAATATGAGAAGATTATCTCAAATTAACAAACTCAATCTGGTCAGAGGACTTCCAAATTTGAAGTTCAACTCAGAAGATTTGTGTGAAGCATGTCAGAAAGGCAAATTTGCTAAACCAACTTTTAAATCTAAGAATGTTGTTTCTTCCTCTAGACCATTAGAACTTCTGCACATTGATTTGTTTGGACCAGTGAAAACTGCCTCAATCAATAGTAAGAAGTATGGATTATTGATCGTATATGACTATAGCAGATGGACATGGGTAAAGTTCCTTGGACACAAGGATGAGTCAATCTCTGTATTTTCTAACTTCTGCAAACAAGTTCAAAATGAAAAAGAGTTTGGAATTGTAAAAGTCAGAAGTGATCATGGTGGAGAATTTGTAAACAAAAAATTGGAATTATTTTTTAATGAAAATGGCATCTCTAATAATTTTTCTTGTCATAGAACTCCATAACAAAATGGAGTTGTAGAACGTAAGAACATAACTTTACAAGAGATGGCCATAACTATGATTAATGATACTAACATGGCTAAACACTTTTGGGCAGAAGCAGTAAATACAACGTGTTATATTCAGAATAGGATCTCTATAAGACCTATTTTGGAAAAGACTCCTTATGAATTGTGGAAGGACAGAAAGCCCAACATTTCATATTTTCATCCTTTCGGATGCATTTGTTTTATTCTAAATACTAATGATCCTCTGAACAAGTTTGATTCTAAGGCACAAAAATGTTTCATGTTAGGATACTCTGAACGTTCAAAAGGATACAAAATATACAATACAGAAACACGAACTATGATGGAACCCAGTTGTATCAGATTTGATGATAAACTTTGTCCTAAAAAGCCAAAGCAGAATGAATCTCTTGCAAATATAGAAGTTCAAGTTACTGAAGCTAGAACATCTGATGAACAACCATCAACAAAAAAAGATAAAACAACTACCATAACAAGTTCTGAGGAATCACTAATGGGATTAGTTTCGCTAATTGAACCCACTTCTATTGTCGAAGCTCTCTCAGAAAATGATTGGATACTTGCAATGCAGGAAAAACTAAACCAATTCACCAGAAATGACGTATGGTATTTAGTTCCTAGAACCAGAGGATTCAACCTCATTGGAACCAAATGGGTCTTTAGAAACAAACTCAATGAACAAGGAGAAGTTATAAAAAACAAAGCACGATTGGTTGCACAAGTTTATAGTCATCAAGAGGGAATAAACTATACATAAACCTTTGCACCAATCAGAAGGTTAGAATCTATCAGACTCTTAATTTCTTCTGCATTAAATCATGGCATCACTCTCTAACATATGGATGTCAAGAGTGCGTTTTTAAATGGTTACATTGATGAAGAAGCTTATGTGCACCAACCCCCCGGTTTTGAAAACAATAAACATCCATAACATGTCTATAAACTTAAGAAATCTTTATATGGTATGAAACAAGCTCCCAGAGCTTAGTATGAAAGATTAAGTAATTTTCTTTTAGAAAATAATTTTACCAGAGGGAAGGTGGACACAACTCTTTTCTGTAAAACATTTAAAAATGAAATTCTGATTTGTCAAATTTACATAAATAATATAATTTTTGGATCTACTAAAAGCTCTTTGGGCAAGGAATTTGCTAAGACTATGCAAGCAAAATATGAAATGAGCTAAATGGGAGAATTGAAGTTCTTTCTGGGAATCCAAATCAATCAAACATCAGAAGGAACCTACATTCACCAAAGCAAATATGTCAAAGTACTTCTGAAGAAATTCGATATGTCACAAAGTAAACTTTCAAAAACTCCAATGCATCCTACATGTATTCTGTAAAAGGAAGAGGTAAGTTAGAAAGTAGATAAGAAGCTCTATAGATGTATGATTGGCTCTCTCCTTTACTTAACTGCCCCAAGACCTGATATTCTATATAGTGTTTGACTTTATGCTAGATTCCAATCAAATCCTAGAGAATCTCACTTAACAGCTATTAAGAGAATTTTCAGGTATCTGAAAGGTACTACTAATCCTGGCCTTTGCTATAGAAAATCCAGAGAATATAAACTTGTAGGGTAATGCAATGCTGATTTTGATGGAGATAGAACAGAAAGAAAAAGTACTTCTGGAAGTTGTCAATTTCTGGGAGACAACTTAATCTCTTGTTCCAGCAAAAGACAATCTACAATTGCACTTTCAACTGCTGAAGCTGAATACATAACAGCAGCTGGATGCAGTACTCAGATGCTCTGGATGAAGAATCAACTTGAGGATTTCAACATTTAGGAGAGTAACATCCCTATCCTTTGTGATAATACTTATGCTATTTGTCTTTCTAAAAATACTATTTTACATTCTAGAGCTAAACATATAGAAGTTAAACATCACTTCATTAGGGACTATACTCGGAAGGGAATTCTATTTTTAAAATTTATAGACACAGGCCATCAATTGGCTGATATTTTTACAAACCCCTTGCCGAGGATAAGTTCAATTTCATTTTGAAACATCTCAGTATGGAATTATGTCCAGAATGAATATGTCTATACATTTAACTCTCAGAACTTCTTTATTTTTTATCTTCTAATCAATACTTCTTCTGAAGTAAGAAGGAAAATTGTATCAGAATATTTACAGAAGATCTGACTGTTTGCATCTTAGAACTTTTCGTGTCAAGGAAAGAACATGCAGATCATTACATCAACACTTGTCAATGAAGCTCCAAGTGTCTTCTGAATCTGACTACGTGTTTAAACTCTGAGAGAGGACAAAACATGCAATTCAACACTTGAACAACTGTCCTCTGAGGCTGAATACGTGTGCAAATTCTGGGGAAACTGAAACAACTTAAATGACAAAGTTGAGGCGCTAGTCATGTTGGTAACTGTTCCATAATCTTTTATTCCATCCCCTTGCCAGAATTCATTAAATGTTGTTAATTATCGTGTTTTGTGATTTAATTTTTCCACTAATTATGTTTTTTTTACCGTTACAAATAATATATATATATATATATATATATATATATATATATATATATATATATATATATATGTGTGTGTGTGTGTGTGTGTGTGTGTGTGTGTGTGTGTGTGTGTGTGTTCACTTTCTCCCCACAAACACTTTTCACCTCTCACATTCACCATCACACCTTTCTTGTTTCTTATTTTCTTGCTCTCTGCATTTGCTATCAAAACCCTTATTGTAAACAATGCCCTTTTCCTTAAAGCAAGTTCAACCATCTTCATCTTTTCAACGAGCTTCTTTAACTCAAGCTTCAGAAGAAACCCATGTCACTCCAGTCAGAACTCTTTTCACTCCAGTTGATAAACTAGAAGTTCTCTGTGAACTGTTCGTCGACTTTATAAGCATGAAGGAAAATGGTTATGATCTCACTCTTGAAGTAATTTTTCAAGGATGGACGAAGTACTTTGATCGTCTTATGAGTCCCATTTTCCCTAAGTTGGTTAAAGAGTTCTGGATTTTTGCTTCAGCTTCAAACAACCAAGTAACTTCTTATGTCGCGGGGAAGAAGATCGTCATCACTGAAGATCTTATTGCAAGACTCATTGAATCTGATGGCAATGGGATCAAATGCAGCAACAAGGACAAAAGCTCTGACATTACCCTAATATCTAGAGAAATCTTTACTTATGGGCAACATTCTAACAAGATTAAGGATCTCAAGGATCGTTAGAAAATCTTGGCAAAGATTGTTCTGGGTTGCATAAGTCACAGAAAACCCAAAAGTTCTCTAGATTAAATCAACCTGGATCAACAATATCTTCTCTACTTCATCTCAATAAATAAGAAAATAAACCTTGCTCATAGTCTGTTCAATCATCTGAAGAACAGCATCAAAGAAACAAGAGAAGATGAGAAAACCAAAAGAGATTGGATTCCTCTGGGAAGGTTAATCTCAGATATTCTAATAGAGAACAAACTGGTAGAACATCTGATTGTAGCCTAGAAAGTTGATGATCTAAAAGCAATTGCTGGAAAACCACTCAATGCAAAGAATCTCAAGAAAATGAAGTTCATAGATAACATCAAGAAGGATCTCATTCTGCACTCAAAGGAAGTGATCACAACAAGGAAAATTCCTCTGAAGGACTTTCCTTTGTTCTCTGCTAATACTCATCCAGAAATCATTGTCAGATATCAGGAATCCTGTAAAGAAGATGGAACTGATCCTGGGTTCAATCCAGAAGAACTTTGAAGACTTGCTCCAGAAGTTGCTCTGAATAAGACAAAGAAAAGGAAAGCTTCTAAAGGAACTTCTCAGAAGACACCAAAGGTTTCCAAAAAGAAAGGTAACTCTTCAACATTTATTTATGTGATTGATTCAGTGATAACATCATCATCTTAAATTCCCCCACCTGAAAACGCTCTTTCATCTACACCTTCTCCTGATATCCATGTGTCTTCCAACCCCACTACTTCTAAAGCCCCATCTTCTGAAAAACCAAACTCTGATATTCCTCAACCCTCTAATAATCCACAAACCGAAAAAATTAAACCAGAAAACCCTTCACCCTCTCCTAGACCTTCTGAACATTATTCACCCCAAACACTTGATGACTTTGACATGCCTATTTACCCAAATCCTCTATCTGACCTAAACTCCGCATCTTTTGTTGAAACTCATTCATAATTTCAACAAGTACTCTCTGACATTGATCAGTTTCCACCATATCTTGAAGCCTCTCAATCCAACATTCTTAATCCACCGCCTACCACCACTCAAACCATCCATGGCATTAACTATTCTCTTAATTCATCTCAGCCTATGCTTATATTTGACATACCCACTCCACCAAAATATTCACTATCTTCTTATGAATCCACTCCTCCAAGATCTCCTACCTTCATCACCATTACAAATACCCCCACTCCTACTAATGAACCCGAAGATCCACTCAAAACCATCATTGACATTGAAGCTCTACAAAAACTAGCCTCTACCTCTAAGAAAATCTTTATCCCAAATCCCAAACCAAAACCAACTAAATCAGATGTTGGTGTTTTATTGTTGCCTTTTGAAGCAGATATGAAAAACTGGGTAGACAACTTGAAGAATACTTGTGCAGACAATCTGGACCCTGCAGCATCTGATCACCTTTGGACAAATTTCAGAAAATGGTTAAACTTTGAGTCTAAGAAGCTGAAGGATATCTGTTATGATACTGCCCAGCAAAACTTCTACAAGAAATTGAACATTTTTAAGGAAAAAGTTATTAGCTGTTGGGATAAGAAGACTCTTCATTTTCTGGACACTGAACCTTGGACAAAACCTAGGGAATCATCTTCTGAACTTCAGATCATGGTTGTATCTGAAGACAAAGGGAAAGATGTTGCAACGTCACCTTCTGAAACTCCTGCACCAAGTTCTAAACAAGTGACTACTTCTGCTGAAGAAACTCCTTCATCTTCTCTGGTTTTAAAAACTCTGGAAGAGTTAAGGAAAGAAAATGAAGCAGTGAAAATCAGATTGGATAAGCAAGATGAAACAAATACAGAACTCAAGAATATGATTGGTTAGCAGGTGGAGTCTACCTCTTAAATCAAGAATCTTCTAGAGGAATTGTTAACATGACTACCTCCTTCACAACCTTAGTTTTTATTTGTTTCTATGTTTTGTTGCCTTTTTTGATTATGTGTTGACCTCCTCCACAACCCGATCGTAAATCGATCTTACTAAATACACGAGCACCAACCAACTGATCCATCAGATCATCTATCCTTGGAAGCAGATACTTGTTCTTGATTGTTACCTTATTCAGTTGCCTGTAGTCGATACACAACCTCATACTACCATATTTCTTCTTTAGCAACAATACCGATGCTCCCCATGGCGATACACTCAGTCTCATAAATTTCTTTTCTAACAGTTCCTCTAACTGTTTTTTCAACTCAAATAACTCGGAAGCCCACATACGATACAATGCCATCGAAATAGGTCTTGTTCCTGGGACAAGATCAATACTGAACTCCACCTCTCTCTGGCGGCACATCCACAACATCATCTAGAAACACTTCCAGAAAATCTCTCACCACTTGCAATTCACTAATTGCCATATCATTCTCCATTGACAACAATGAAAACAACGCCAAAACATGCGCTTCTTCATTTATAAGCTCTTTCAATTCTCGAGCAGACAAGTAACCAACTTCTTCTTCCTCTTCACCAGGAGTAAGAAATCGAACCGACTTACTGAAACAATTAATATGAACATGGTTGTACTTCAACCAACTCATACCCAGAATCACGTCCAAACCTCCCAATGGCAAACAAATCAAATCCACACCAGTGTCCTTACCATAAATCGATAACGGACAATCCAGACATACGAGAGAAGTAGTTAATGACCTATCAGCAAGAGTCTCGATAACCATCTCTCCTTTCATCGGAGAAACAACAAGTCCTAATCTCCTCACATAATCAATAGAAAAAAAAACAGTGTGTAGCACATGTGTCAATCATAGCAATCAACGAAATACTATTAATATAACAAGTACCTCTTATCAAACGATCCTCACTGGAAGTCTGTGCTGTCAAAGCGAACACCTTTCCTCCAGTTGCAGCTTCGAATTCTGGCAATGTGTACTGATGTGACCTTGCTCTCTGTAGTTGTAGCAAGTAACCAGATTAGCTTTGGACTCAGCAATCAAATGTCTAAGTTGACCACACTTGAAACATTTCTTCACGTCACCCATGCACTCACTAACAAAATGACCCATCTCACCACATCGGTAACACTTCAGCGAAGCAAGAGTACCTACCCCACTTGGCCTTTTACCCTCAATCTGTTTTTGTTTTCCCTTATCAGTAGGAGCTGCATAAGGTTTCCCACGATGCATTTTTTGTTTTCCTCTTCTCTCAGCTAAACCTTTAAAATGCTCAGATCGAGCCTTGATGTCCTCCTCAAAAATCCTACAACAATCCACCAAAGCCAGAAATCTTCGGATCTTCTGATAGCCAATCACCTTTTTAATCTCATGCCTCAATCCATTCTCTAACTTGACATATTTTGAGAACTAAGCAGTCACATTGTTATAATGCGGATAAAACTTTGACAGGTTAGTAAACTTAGCAGCATACTCAGTCACGGACATACTGCCTTATTTCAGCTCCAGAAACTCGATCTACTTCTTTCCCCGAACATCTTCAGGAAAATACTTCCACGGAAATTCTCTCTTAAACACAGCCCAAGTGACTACCTCATAAGACGCATCCAATTATTGATGAGTGTCAACCCACCAATCATCAGCTTCAGCTACCAATCTGTGCACGCCCAATTGCACCTTACTTCCTTCCGAACACTCATCACCCTGAAGATCCTCTCGATCTCCTTGAGCTAATCCTATACTCCATCAGGGTCATACATCCCATTGAATGTAGGCAGATCATTCTTCCTGAACTCATCACTTTCACGAATCCCAACATTCATCGGGTTTTGCACAACCTGTGCCATCGCCTGCGTAGCAGCGGCAAGTGCAACATCGTTTCTCCCATCCATTCTAAATCTGTCGCACAACAATAATCCAAACAATGATTTAGAAGTCAATAACAACACCCAACACTCAAAAACAACACAATAACTCAATGACTCAACTACTTGGTCGAACGGACCGACCTGCTCTGATACCACTTTGTAACACCCAAATTACCCCACTGAATTATTAATAAAAATCAGAGTATTTTAATTTCATCAAAATATTTGAGTGTCACAATTCGACAAAATCACACATGGCTCAAGATACGTTTTTACAAAAATGTTTAACTTGCAGCGGAAATAAAAATAATTAGTAATAACTCCATACATAAATGTTTTTCTAAAAATAAATTAAATAAACAAGTGCAACACCGTCCTGACACCCAAAGCGACATATCAGAGCCAACATCCTAAAGACGTGAAGTACACTGACTTCACTGACCACCACTCGACTTATCCTGCTCACCTGTATGTTACCAACATAAGGGTAACATTCAAATAGAAGGGGTGAGATACTTACATCACAAAAGAGCAATATATTAAGAACTAGCAAGTATCATAATTAGACACCACTTATCAACAACAACAACAACTACACAATCACATCATACACACATCATCCTCATACACAACAAAGACAATTATGCAATGAGACTCTACTTGACTCTATGCATGCGGTACCATAATCCGATCTCTATTTCAAGATCCAGTTCATGTCGAACCTCTCAACCCCTATTTCATGGTCCAATATGTGTTAGAACAAGATTTTTTATTCTACCTTCTCTAAATATGTTTTGATGATAACAAATATTTTAATATTATAAGAACATAATATGCTACCTAAAATTTAATTTTTGATATGCAGGATTAGAAGCTCTCATAAACTGAAAGAATTTCTGAAGCAATATCTTCTACTCTAAAGTGAAGGTTCTACATCAAGAAGATCTGGTAAATGTCCTTAGAAAATCTTACTCAGTAACAAGGCTCAGACCAGCTACTTAGCAAACAAACTTTGATACAAAAATTAACGCAAGTTCTGATTCTCAGAATCATTCACATTTATTGAAGATCAAGAATTAACGACTTCAGACACAATCTATATTTTTGGAAACTCTTAATGGCATTTATCATCATCCAAAAATAAATAAAATTGTGGGATACTTCAAAGAGAGTGTAACACGGTGGGAGAACTGACTTTCTATAAATGTTGCGGATAGCAAGAGTCGCCACCGACTTTTATTTTATCCATAAGGAAGGGACATAAAAGAACAGGAAAGACCGTTTTGAAAAGACTTGAGTTCGGTGGGTAGGTTATATAAAGGGAAGGTATTAGCACCCTTTATATCCATGGTTATCCATGGGCTCTTAGTTACTTAGCTCACTTAAATGTTTTTGAAAAGAAAGTGTAGTGTGTGTTTAGAAACTTTTCTAAGTACTTTGTAATGATCCTCGTATGGATGTATACAAAGTCTTTTAGTTTGAAAAATGTTTAAGAAAAGTGATGTGTGAAAAGTAGTTTTAAGATGTGAGCAAGTAACGAGGATATAGCTACCCTAAGCTAAGTCATTCAATTTCTTTTATGTTTCTTCAAGAGTAAGACTATCCCTATTATTAAGTAATATGTAGTCATTACTTTGGATTTTTTAAGGGACATGCGTAGGGTCATCGTATGGTCAATGAAGGCAACTTAAGGGGTGTCTTTAGCAATTCGTAGGGACTATCATCATATTTACCGAAGGGACAAGATCATTATTCCATGGGCAACCTCGAAGGGACTTGATCTTTTAAAATCTTTAAAGGGACAATGATGATTACTTTTGAAGGGACTTTGCTTAAACACCCCTATATTCGAGGGACTTAACCATTTAAATAAGGCAACCAAGAGGGATACCCTAGGAAGTGTAGACGGCGATCTTAGATCGACTTACGTGTGTGAGTGTTTGTATTAAAATATTTATTCTTTTTTAGTTAATTATCTAAGTCCAATTTATTTCATTTATTTTTTGCACTCCCTATTTATTAACCACACAATTTATATTTACGAAAATAAAAAATAAAGCAAAAATAAACTCCTAAGCTATTACATGGCCTTGGGGCAGATACAAAATAATCGAACGAAAAAAGAAAATAAATTACAATATAAAATATATGATAATTAAATAAAGCAAAAAATAACAAATAAATTAAATTATAGAAATTAGGGTTAGGAAATGAAATAGGTTTTTTTAAGCAAAAATTATAGTTAATTTAAAAAAAAAAATAGATTTAAAAAAAACCATTAATTTTTTTAAAGAAAATTAAGCTAATTAACTAATTTGGAAAACAAACTAAATATATATACAAAATTATTATTAATTTATAAAAAGAAGATTTTAATTATATACACAATTATTATTATTATTATTATTATATGATTAAGAATTTTAAGATAAGATTATCAATTGATTTACAAATTAATCAAAACCATTATAGTGATAAAAACAATATTAGTTAATTTATAAGTTAATTATTATAAAAAAAATAGTATTCTAAATTAAAAGAAAAAATTAAATAAAAGAAAACAAATGAAATTATTATTCTAAGAAAATAGTTGAGGAATTATATTAATGGTTAATTGTTAATTTTTGTTTTAATTAATTAATGGTTTTAAAAAAAACTAATTAAAATAAGGTATAACAAAAATAAAAGAAACAATTGCACAAAATAAAGGGACCTGGGATTCGAACCCAGACCTTGTACCTCAAAGACGCAACACCCCACCAGCTGAGCTATCAGCGCGTTTTGATACTTCATTGAACAACAATCAATAAATATTAAACCTATGACATAAAAGGAAAAAAAATTAGCAAAAATATAAGAACCTGGGGATCGAACCCAAGTCTTGAAAGTCTTAAACACGCGCGCTTACCACCAGGCTATTCAGCCTTTGGTGAAATATAATGGAAACAAACAAATAAAAAAGAAACTTAAATTTTGAATTATGATTTGCGCGCCATACTCCTTCTTCTTCGCCGTCATATTAGACTTTTACCTACGGACGTTCGTCACTAAAGGTTTTAGTGACGGATTTTCTCCATCACTAAAGGTCCTGCGCAATCAAACATTAGTAATACAACAGATAAATGAGTTCTCATTGTCCAAAACAACCAATATCAGTCTCTTAAGTCCAATTAATCCACCAATTTGGTTGGAAATTGCCTATATCATGGAACCCTAATTCGTGACATTAAGAACCCTAAAAATGGCAAAACGTTATACATGCATCAAAGCTTTAAATAAAGCATCCAGAAACATTCTATGACACATTATAAATAATATTCACACATCAAAAACAATTTATAACACACAAATTAATAGAATCGGAAAAAAAAATTCAAGAACTTAAAGTTTGATTCGGTTCATGTTTATGAGGATGAATTGGATGATGTTGATGGTCGGGATACGTTCAATGAACATCAAAGAACATGTTAAAACCTTTAAAAACTTTGAATAATCCTTATAATGATGAAACCGAAAATTGGTTTTCTTGAGAATTTTTGAATATGGAAGTGCCTCTTTTTTGCTCTGAATTCGCCCCCTATATGTTTGTGTATGTTGAATACTTATAGTAGAATTGGTGAATTGGTGAATTGTGCGTACTTAATAAGTTTATGTGAATTGGTGAATTGTGCGTACTTAATATGTTTGATTGGTACTGACGTACACATTGCGATGTGTATAGGTGATAAGGAATGATTTGTGGTGAGAATATGTTTAATGTGCATTTTATATGTCGAGATATATAATTATATGCAATGTTATTATGATAATGTTTCTCAACCTTCTGCTGTTTTATGATACTCTACGAGGCATTGTAGAGTAGGTTGCTGGATGGTATTTTTGTGAAGCTCGTCTTCATCTTTTGGTCGGTCGACTCTGATATGTAGCACCGGGTAGCTAGGGTCGGCAATGATGCCTTTTGTGAATACATTTGTATATGTATTTTAATTTGAAATATTTTATGTAAACTTGGAATTGTAGCGGTAAAATCGTGAGTGTAAGTTATTGATTAACTTAACTCGATAAACACAGAGTCGCCACCGCGCTTTTCTTTATTTCCGAAAGGAAAAAGGTAAAAGAACGAATAAAAACCTAGGAGTCTAAAAGCAAAATCTAAAAGAAACAAGCAGAGATTGGGTAAGGGGATTGGTTATGAACCGGGAAGGTTTTAGGCACCCGACTCATCCGTGGTACTCCACAGGGAGCCCTTTGAAATACTTATTGCTTTTTGGTCTGAAATTGGTTTGCTTAAAATGATGGAAGAGATGAGGAGAAGAATATTTTTTAATGATTTTGTGTTTGATAAGGTTTTAACGCCTTATGCCTACGTACCCACAAAGTGCAATGCGAGATCAAAACCTCGTAGTTCGTGGTACAAAATTCGGAAAGAAACAAATGAATTGAGTTGATTTTAAAATGTGGAGATAAGTCGTCATCCTTTAGCGAATAATTCCGCTAGAAAGGATGAATCATATCTAAACATGTGAAAAAGGAAAGGTGCACAAGGCACAACACAATTGAGTGGGTTTTGAGTTTTTTAAAGTATATGAGAAAATGGTTTGATATATTTACATGGATTAACATTTGTTTAAGGAAATAAAATGAAAAGATTAAAAATCGCTTGACCTAAGTCAAGGTTTGATTATGACAGTGTTTGAAATTTAGAAACAAGAAGATTTTTGAAATAGGGAGAAGTTTTGAAAATTAAAGAATGGGGAGGAGATGAAGGGACTAATCATAATGCTTGAATTAAAAGTTAAGGAAAGAGTTTACCAAACTATAATATGCAAAATTCTTCAAAGTTCGTATTTCCATCTTCAAAGGCTAGTGAAATAACTTGAGGCCGAAGTCTCTAATCCATTCTAACTTGAGCAAAGGGGAAGTTCTTAAAGTCTAAGTCCATTCTCCAAAAGCAAAGGGATAGTAACCATAGTCCACAATTAGGAGTCACAAGTCTTTTAAGTGTTCAATCCTTTATTAAGTGTTTTGATATCCAAATGGACAAAATAAAAACAAGCACAATATGAATATAAACAAATGATATATGATATTATATGGTAAAGCATAATAAAGAGATAAGGGAGCAAGAGATTAAAATAAAAGGATAAGGTGCGAGAGATTAAATTTAAACAATTATATTCACATTATTATAATATTTACAATATAAGTGGTATGATGAACTTAATCAAGCACAACCACAACAAGGAATTATAAAATCGAGGCAACCGGATCCAAGTGGATCTTAATTCAAATCGGGACAACTTTAGGTCTATGTTAAGCAATCGCCGAGTAATTTACGAAGTAATTACCCTACAAATAAGGCCGGCCACCACTAATTAAAGTGGAAAATATTCGTGTTAATACATGTTAGAGAAACGATATAATGGATCGTTCTCCGAAAACATGCCACACTAAAAGAAAAAAGGAAGGTCTAATCTTAATCGAGATTCTCGTTGATTTTATCGAAAAGCAACCTATCACGATCTCAAAGTATGAAGAATGATCCAAATGATCATTCATCCATAGATTTGAAATAATGAAGATCAAACCTAATCGGAAATCAACAATCCCGAATCGGAAGATTGTCATCGACCAAAATTAAAAAGAAAGATGAAGAACAATGGATCTAAAAGTAGATCCATAAAAGAATTTAAAATATTTTTTAAATCATTTTCTAAAATCTTTTTTCTAAAAATCTTTATCTAAAAAAATATTTTCCTAACATATTTTCTTAAATCTCTTTTCTAAGAAAAACATAATCTAAAATCATTTTAAATAAAACATAATATAATATTACCATTTAAAAAAAGATAAAGAGAATTAAATTTAAAAAAAAAAGTAGAAAGGGGATGGGGGAATGAAGCCCGCGGGTCATGGATTAAGAGATGGATCTAAATAGATCCAAACTCAAACCACTTCACATTATTCTTTAACAAAATTAAACCAAAATCAAAAGAAAATAAAAAAAAGGAAACTCAAACAGAGCCAAAGGCTCTCTTCCTCTTCTGCGATGTCAATACAGAAACAGGGTAGACAAAAATTTCCGCGGCGGCACCTCAAAGGCTCACCTTCAAAATCAATTCGATTCTTCTCCTTCACAATCGCGATTTTTCTTTCTTCTTCTCCTGTCTTCGCCGATTCTTCTTCTTCTTCACTTCGGTTTCTTTTCCTTCCTCTCTCAATTCATATTCAATTTGTTTTAGGTTTAGGGATTTGAGAGGTTGATTTTAAGATTGAAAGGATTTGGAGATTGATATAAGAATGAAGATGGAAAGGGATTTAGGGATTTTGGTAGAAATAGAATTGGGCAGAAATTTGGGAGGCTATTGAAGCTTAACTTTAGATTGAGAATGGTTCTGTTTAAATAGGAGAAGAAATAAGGAAGGTGATGCTGTTTTATGACGAATTGATATGCGTTTGGGAGGTCACGGATTTCTCGTGCTCACTGCGTTTTTGGTTTTCATTTATTTTTGATTTTGATTTGCGTTTTGTTTCATTTTGTCTTGCGTTTCGATTTTTTTGTTTTCAGGTGTGGGATGCGTGACTAGCGGCTGGATTGATAAGCTGAAGCTTGAATTGTTTTGGCCGCGGGAAGAATTGGCTTGGATACGAGGCTTGCATTTTGTTGGCTTTTGGGCGTATAAGCTGGGAGAGTTTTATGTGAAGCTGAGGTGATGGGAAAGCTATTGTTGCGTGGGGCCTGGTGTTCGTATGTGTTGGCCTTTGGCTTGTATGTTTGTGTTGCGGACTGACGGCTTGGCTGGGCCTGAATACTTGTTTCGTATGGCTGCGGATTAATGCGTAATGAGTTGATGCGGTGTATAGGCTGGGGCTTGGTAAGCTGCTGCGTGTGAGCTTCTGCTTGGGAGTGTGATTCGGCTAGGTTGTTTGTTGTGGGAAAGTCATGAGGCATTTTGTTGTGTTTGGCTTGACATGATACTTTGAGGCTGGGCTTGGGAAAAGTGCTTTTGCTAGCTGGCTGTTGTTTTGGTTTTCGTACGGAAGGGCTTGTGGGAAGGAATTTGGGTAAGCTGAAGCTGATGGCATGTTGTGCAGCGTACGTTTGTTGCTCTGGGAGTGTGAAGTATTGGCTTGTTGTGGGACCCGAAATGTGGGCGTGTTGGCCAGGTGATGTGAAGGGGAGATTACGTAAAAAATGGCTGAAGTAACAAACATCAATATTTGTTAATACTCTCTTTTTTTTAGAAAAAATATGGAATGGGCCTAATGAAGTGGGCTTAAGAATTTTTATATATTGTGTGGTGCAAGTAAAAATAAGGAAGGGTAAAATGGAATTAAAAATATGCAATCAAAATGGATATGGTTTATGGGAATTTAAATGTGAATTTGTGGATGATATAAAGAATTGGAATGCATAAAAAATGTATTTAAATTTGGGGACAAATTGAATAAAATGAATTTTGATATTGAATGAAAAATTAGAAATGTGTAAAAAAATATGGAGAATAATAATGGTTTTGGATTGTAATATAAATGGAGGATTGGAAATGATTAGGAAAAAAATGGTAATTTGGACAACTGGTCTAAAAATGAATTGGTAAGCAAAGAAAAGAAAAGAAAAAAAAAGAAAGGTCAATGATTAAAAATGGATAATAAATGGTTTAATCGGGAATGGATAATGGACAAGGAATTTGGTTTTCAAGCCCACAACAAATCTCGATTTCTCTTGCACAAACCTCTGATAATGAATACAGCCAACACAGACCCTCTGAACGGCCAGATAATTTGCAACTTGCCATTCAAGCCACCACCATTGACTTTTGGACTTCTGAACATTTTCAAATACTTCTGAATCGATCTCTTGGAAAATAAATCCACAAATGAACTGGTGATCATTGAATATTTGAACCAAACTTCTCACATAACACTGTCTGATAACTGATGAACCAACCAAACTTTGCACAAAACATTGTCACACAACCCAACTTGTACTTTGAAAACGCATTGCCCGAGAAATGAACCATTGGCACACAAAACTGGCAGTCAACACAATCTTTTGATAGTTTGACCAGATTAGGTCAAACATCCACTTGAAATCGAATTGTGACTGAACAAACGCATCTGAATTGAAATCACTGCCCTGTCTTTTAAATCCTGCAACACAGAGAAGAAGAAGAATACTGCAACATATTTTTTGTATTTTGGTTAGTGATCAGTAAATATAAATAACTACAAAGAAATAAAAACAATGGTGATCCCCTGCGAAGCATAGACCCGATCTGAGGAGAAACTCGGAAGCCAGTGCGATCTTGTTTGTATGCCAAAATGCAGATGAAATGCAAAGAAATCTTAGGGCAAAAATTAGGGTGTTACAGCTGCCCCTATTTAAGTTTCTTCAATCCGGAGATATGAAGATTGACATCTTCGTCTCTACAAGATGGGAGAGACTTAAATACAGAATACCCAATTTTTGTCCTAAGAGAACATGATATGATATGAATATGATATGCAAACCCAAGATCTCTGTGGGGAAAATATGACCACCAGAGGAAAGCAAGAACTTGGGGACACAGAAGAAAATCCCGCTGGGGAAACAACAAACAACAAAAGAGTTACCAGGAAAATAAATCACTGGATAATAGACTCCACTTGGGAAAAGAAATGAAATAATCGAGAAACAGATCCAACCAGGGAAAGATAAACATCCTGCCAGGAATATCAATCAAACAAAATATTCGAATCCAAAAATGGAGAAATACTGAATTGGATAAGCATCATCAACTACCTGTTTACTAGGTAGGAAATACAGACTCGACTATCAATTTACTGGATAGGAGCAAAATACGGAGGGATAACCTCAATTACCTTTTTACTGGGTAAGAATACAAGAGACTCGACTATCAATTTACTGGATAGGAGCATGATCATCTACCTGATTTACTAGGTAGGAACTCAATCAAATGGAGACAACTTCTATTACCTTTTTATTGGGTAAGAAGAAATATCGACTACCGGATTTACTGGGTAGGAACTCAATCAAATTACCTTTTTACTGGGTAATATGAAAATATCTGATTCTATTACCTTTTTACTGGGTAAGAAGAAAATAACTTGACTACCGGATTTACTGGGTAGAACAATTCTCGACTACCTGATTTACTGGGTAGGAGCTTAAACAAAGGAAAGCAATCTCTATTACCTTTTTACTGGATAAGAGGATAAAATCTCGACTACCGAATTTACTGGGTAGGAGTACAAGTAAAAGAACTTGATTAATTTGGTAATATTACCCACTATCGATTACTGATAGCTTAATCCAAAGTAATATACTCAAGCTGGAGAAAATGTTGCCCACTATCAAACAATGATAGCTTAATTCCAAAGCAATATAATCCACAAAAAGGGGACCAAAGTTCAATCCAAGAACAAATTGGAAAGAAACGGTCAAACAAGACTTATCCCGAGGAGGAAATATCTCAACTGGGGAAAATTCCATCCAGATAATAAACTGGGGAGGAAAATGAATCAACATCATCCACGAGAAACAAACTCAATGGGGAATTAGAAAGGATTAACTCTTTCTGCTTAATGGTCGACACTCTAAACTTAAGAGGAAGATAACACACACACTCTGTGGGGAAAGTCCACACCAAAGAGCAGATAACAATGATAAACGCAAGAATGCAAGCAAACAATGTTATGTTTATGCGTATGAATATGCTTATGAATATGCTGACAAAATAGACATAAAAATAAGAAACGGGTGACATAAACACCACAATAACCGGATACTCGGCTAATCCCAAGGCAACAATGCAGGGAAACAATGTTGGAGATTCGACTGGAAATCTGCAGGGGAATATCATAAGCCATCAAAGGAATAGCATCCTACTACAAGGCTTAAATCATGACGAGACAGCATCTGCTAGGAATATTATCCTGCTGAGGAAAAGGTAAAAATCTGCTGAGGATGAAAATATTCTTGATAAAAATCAAAACTTCACGAGGAATAACTGTCATACCACTCCTGCTCCACCTGGGAATAGAGTGCAATTCTTGCTAAAAAAAATCACATAGGAACCTGCTGGAAATCAACACATGCAGACCTACTGGGGATTCATATGAAGATATCAGAAGTTAACATCGTAGCCAAAACAACAGTTACGAGGGATTTTAAATCTATACCCAACATAGGGTAAAAGAAAACCTCTAAACTGACCGCTATATCAATACTTCTATATTCAAAGATGCAAACAAATCAAGCTGGGGAACATGAGCTCAGCTGGGGATTCCCAATGTTTCTCAATTCAAAGATAACTTGTTGAGTAAAAGATCAACACTCAGTTAGGGATTCTCAACATCCCTTCCAACAACTTTTCTGGGGGATACATACAATCTCCGTTCATGCTTATTGTTGGGGAACAAAATATCATTAATCATCAAACTGTCAAGACTATCCAAGAACTTCGCATGGACACAACCGAATCAAACCCTGCTTTGGGAGAGACAAGTTACACACATCCAGACTTTACCATTCTTGGAATCACTATTGATATCCTTTCTTTGTTCATATATCAAAAGAAAAATGTTTTTAAAATCTTCAAAGATTAAATTTATTAAATTTGTTTCAAAAATCATCATCAACAATAAATTGAAATTTTGTAAACATAAACACTATAAAGAATTGCAAACAATTGTATAAAAGCTCAAATTCATTGATAGAATGGTAGTCAGCAAATGACATGACTCCATGGATCATTACAAGTTTGAAAAATGGTAAATACATGGAAACGGGCTACATTGAAATACAATGATCATTATTCTCCCTATCAACTTTGAACTCCACTGTATCTGAAACTTCAGTCAAGGATGAGTGAATAAGAATCTTTGATGAATAATTCTTCTGAGGGATAGAGTATGAAATCCTCGATTGCTATAAGTGATTCAGTCTGTCGACGCAGTTACTTGCCATGATCCCTAACTTTTGCCTAGATTGCCCTTTCAGGTTTTCAATCTACCGGGATAATTATTTCTGTTTTTGTCTCTAATTTTTGCCTGGACCGCCCTTTCGGGTTTTCAATCCACCGAGACGCTCATTTTTGCCTAAGCCGCCCTTTCGGGTTTTCAACTTAGCGAGTTGTTCTTTTATTTTTTTAGGCGAAGTATTTCTTGACTGCATCCGCATTCACAGGGCGAGTGATCTCCTCGCCATCCATAGTTGCAAGAATTAATGAACCGCCAAAGAAGGCTTTCTTAACAACATATGGGCCATCATAGTTCGGAGTCCACTTGCCCCGAGAATCTTTAAGGAAAGACTGAATCTTTTTGAGCACGAGGTCGCCTTCTCTGAATACACGAGGTTTGACCTTCTTGTCAAAAGCTTTCTTCATTCTTTGCTGGTATAACCGACCATGACACAAAGCTGTTATTCTCTTTTCTTCAATCAAATTCAACTGATCAAATCTACTCTGACACCATTCAGCCTTAGTCAACTTGGCTTCCATCAGAACTCTCATTGATGGGATCTCAACTTCGACGGGGAGCACTGCTTCTGTACCATAAACAAGTGAGAAAGGGGTTGCCCCTGTTGAAGTGCGGAAGAATGTACGATACCCATGCAAAGCAAAAGGGAGCATCTCATGCCAGTCCTTGTACGTCACAACCATCTTCTGAATGATCTTCTTAATGTTCTTATTCGCAGCTTCAACAACCCCATTCATCTTCGGTCTATAAGGAGAGGAATTATGGTGTTGAATCTTGAAATCTTCACAAAGCTCTTTCATCATCTTATTGTTCAAGTTCGAACCATTATCAGTAATGATTCTATTCGGAACACCATATCTGCAAATAATATTATTCTTGATAAACCGAACCACAACTTGCTTGGTCACATTAACATACGATGCCGCTTCCACCCACTTGGTGAAGTAATCAATCGCCACAAGAATAAAACGATGTCCATTCGAAGCCTTGGGTTCAATCATGCCAATCATATCAATTCCCCACATAGAGAAAGGTCATGGGGAAGAAATCACATTGAGATAAGCTGGTGGCACATGAATCTTATCAGCATACACCTGACATTTATGGCACTTTTTCACATACTTGCAACAATCAGATTCCATTGTCAGCCAATAGTAACCTGCTCTCAACATCTTTTTAGCCATTGCATGCCCATTGGCATGAGTGCCAAAAGATCCTTCATGAATTTCTTTCATTAACATGTCTGCTTCGTGTCTATCCACGCATCTGAGCAAGATCATGTCAAAATTTCTCTTGTAAAGCACATTTCCATTCAAGAAGAAATTGCCTGCCAATCTCCTCAAAGTCCTCTTATCTTTATCGGATGCCCCAAGCGGGTATTCCTGACTCTGGAGAAAACATTTAATATCATGATACCAAGGCTTGTCATCATGGACCTCTTCAACTGCAAACACATGAGCTGGTCTTTCCAATCGCATCACACTGATCATGGGAACATCATTCCACTGGTGCACTTTTATCATAGAAGCTATGGTTGCTAAAGCATCAGCCATCTGGTTCTCATCACGAGGAACATAATGAAACTCAACTTTGGTGAAGAACGTTGATATCTTCCTGGCATAATCTCTATAGGGGA
This sequence comes from Lathyrus aphaca, assembly GCA_963966055.1. Taxonomy (NCBI): domain Eukaryota; kingdom Viridiplantae; phylum Streptophyta; class Magnoliopsida; order Fabales; family Fabaceae; genus Lathyrus; species Lathyrus aphaca. Next base: position 187,860,101 of record OZ014519.1, read on the forward strand.
TCAAGTGGGGTTGATGAGTTACCCACGTACTCTGGATTTGATTAATTACCAAGGCAGAATCGCCATACACATCGAGATGTTTAATCCTCAAATCAATAGCTTCTTCAAGACCCATAATGCAGGCTTCATACTCAGCTTCATTGTTGGTACAAGGAAAAGTCAATCTTGCGGCAAAAGGAATATGTGAACCATGGGGAGTAATGATCATTGCCCCAATTCCTCTTCCACGTGCATTCACAACACCATCAAAAACTAAACCCCATCGAGATCCAGGCTCCGGCCCTTCCTCAATCAAAGGTTCATCACAATATTTTACTTTCAAGAACATCGCATCTTCATCTGGAAAATCAAACTTGATTGGTTGATAATCATCGATCGGTTGATGTGCCAAATAGTCAGCCAAGATACTACTTTTTATAGCTTTTTGAGTTCGGTACTCGATATCATATTCTGATAATAATATTTGCCAACGAGCAATCCTCCCAGTTAAAGTAGGCTTTTCAAAGATATACTTGATTGGATCCATTTTAGAGATCAACCAAGTTGTATGATTCAGCATATACTGGCGAAGACGCTTTGCAGCCCAAGCTAAGGCACAACAAGTTTTTCAAGCATGGAATACCGAGACTCACAATCAGTGAATTTCTTACTCAAGTAGTAAATTGCATGTTCTTTTCTTCCAGATTCATCTTGCTGACCAAGCACACAACCCATGGAATCTTCCAACACAGTCAAATACATGATCATCGGTCTACCTTCCACCGGAGGAGACAAAATAGGAGGTTCAAGCAGATATTCTTTAATACTTTCAAACGCCTTCTGGCAATCATCTGTCCAGACACAACCTTTATCTTTTCGAAGCAACTTGAAAATTGGAGCACATGTGGCAGTCATGTGAGAGATAAACCTCGAAATATAATTCAAGCGGCCCAAGAATCCTCTGACTTGCTTTTCGGTTCTTGGAGCAGGCATTTCCTGAATAGCTTTCACTTTATCAGGATCAACTTCGATACCTCTTTGGCTGACAATGAAACCTGGCAATTTTCCAGAACGTACACCAAAAGTGCACTTGTTCGGATTCAGACGAAGCTTATACTTCCTCAACCTTTGAAACAACTTCAACAAATGTTCAACATGATCCTCTTCAGTCTTCGACTTGGCGATCGTATCATCAACATATACTTCGATCTCTTTATGCATCATGTCATGGAAAAGTGTGGTCATAGCCCTTTGGTACGTTGCACCAGCATTCTTCAATCCAAAAGGCATCACTCTGTAGCAGAATGTGTCCCCATGGTGTAATAAATGTGGTCTTTTCCATATCCTCGGGTGCCATCTTTATCTGATTATAACCGGAAAATCCGTCCATAAAAGAGAACACATCAAACTTAGCCGTATTATCTACCAACATATCAATGTGTGGCAAAGGAAAATCATCTTTCGGACTGGCTTTGTTCAAATCTCTGTAATCAACGCACATTCGGACTTTTCCGTCTTTCTTCGGAACAGGAACAATATTGGCCACCCATTCAGGATAAGTTGACGTCACAAGAAAACCTGCATCAATCTGCTTTTGAACTTCCTCTTTGATCTTTACTGCCATGTCTGGATGAGTTCTTCTCAGTTTCTGCTTCACAGGTGGACATTCAGGCTTCAACGGCAATCTATGCTCCACAATATCAGTATCAAGACCTGGCATGTCTTGATAAGACCAAGCAAATATATCAACATATTCTCTGAGAAGCTCTACAATCCTCTTCTTAACATCAGGACCAAGCAGTGCTCCAACTTTGACTTCTTTCTTTTCATCTTCAGAACCCAAGTTGACCATCTCTATAGACTCTCCATGAGGCTGAATAATCTTTTCCTCGTGCTCAAGCAACCGAGAAATTTCATCTGGAATCTCTTCATCATCCTCTTCCTCAGCTTCAAACACAGGGAATTCAAAGTTGGGAGAGGGCATATGATCATTGTTTTCAATGGGTTTATCAATCAATCTGCACAATGATTTTATTTTTATTTTAGAGCGTGAACAAAAGTGCAAACATTATGCAGATAAACAATTATTATTATTTTGGGTTTTTTATGTTACCATTTTTCAGAATAAAGCAAAAAGGAAAAACACATATGGAAATAACAAAATAACATTTTATTGATGATGATAAAATTTGAAACAAAGCCCGACAAACATCACTTTCACCTTGGGCATAGTGAAAGGATTTTTGAAAGAAAATAAAAACAAATTACTTTGAAGAATGAACGATAAAAGGAACATCAACAGCGATCCAGTTCTGGCAAATCTTTCCATGCGTAACGAAGTTAGGCATTTCTTTGTCTTCATCATCATCAATGATGGCAGCAGCGGAATGATCGTTGATAAATCCAGCACTTCTGAAGCCTTCTTGAATAGTCTTTGGTTCTTTGATAATTGCACCAGGTGCAAAGCCGATACTGAAACCTTCCTTGTTGTCTACAACATCAATAATTCGGCCCCAACCATCAGACTGACCAGCTTCCAGTACTCGCATAGCATCTTTGAAAGAAGACAAGGACATGGCATTCTTCTTAACAACATTATCCACGACAGAAAGGGCTTGAAACGACGTTCCCACCTCTTCTTCAGCATCAATATAAGAGAAAGAAGACAAGTTACTCACAAGCATCGCCATATCACCTTCAATGGTCACCAATTTACCTTCTCTCACAAACTTTAGCTTCTGATGAAGAGTGGATGTTACAGCTCCTGCCTTGTGGATACATGGTCTTCCGAGGAGACAACTATATGTAGGACGTATATCCATTACTTGAAAAGTAATCTTGAATATAAACGGTCCAATAAGAATAGGAAGATCCACCTCTCCAATCACTGTCTTCTTCGACCCATCGAAAGCTTTCACTATAATCCCACTGTGCCTCATGGGAGCACCTTGAAACGCAAGCTTTGACAAAGTCAATTTTGGCATAACATTCAGAGACGATCCGGTATCCACTAGCACCTTAGACATGGCATCTTCCTGATAATTGACTGAAATATGCAACACTAAGTTATGATTTCTTCCTTCTTCAGGCAGATCGTCATCACAAAAGCTCAAATTGTTGCAAGATGTGATATTCGCTACAATACTATCAAATTGATCAACAATCACATCATGGTCAACATAAGCTTGATCCAGAATCTTCTGCAAGGACTGCCTATGAGCCTCAGAACTCATCAAAAGAGACAAAACTGATATCTTCGAGGGAGTCTGCAATAACTGCTCAGAAATGTTACACTCACTCTTCTTTATCAACTTTAGCACCTCATCATCATTATTACCAGCTTGGCCCGATTGGGCAACAACATCCATAATCTGCTTGCTCGTACTGGCATCTTCAACTCTCTTCGGAGGATCTGAAGCATACACTCTGCCACTTCGGGTGACCTTCGTCACATCAGCAATGCTAACCACAGACTTCGGAGTAGGAAGAGGAACTTCCCTACCATTCTCTATCATCGTAGCATTATATCGGTACGGAACAGCTTTATCAGACTCATATGGCATTGGACCAGGCACATTAATCACCAATGGAGTAACAGCAGTCTTACGACTATCAAAAGAAATAACCACCCTCTCAGGAGCAACCCTTTCAGGAAGATTGAACTGAGGCATGATAACATTCACTACATTCTCATATTCATCTCTTTTTGCTGTTACTTCAATCAGCTTATCGTCCATCATCTTCTGAATATCTCTTTTAACAATTACGCAACCACGAGGATTCACCGAGCAAATACAACATCCAGCATAGTCGTGATCAATATCGTGATATTCACTCAAGAAAGCATGCATCTCAACCAAAGATCTTCGGATATGACGGACCTCATAGATCTTGAACAAACCAGGACAACCATCAACCATATTCACAGACGCATTACCATGCTTCGGCAACGGATTCTTCTGCATATTTGGATTAACATCATTGAAATACAGAACATTGTTCCTCATCAACTTCTGTACTTCAAACTTCAATGGATAACAATTCTCAACATCATGCCCCGGGGCACCTTGATGAAAATCACAACGAGCCTCTGGCTTATACCACCATGGAATAGTCTCTGGAACTGGAGGTGGAGGACGAGTTTGCACAAGATTCTTGGCAATCAATGATGGAAGCAAGTCCGCATACGGCGTCGGAATAGGATCAAAACTTGGCTTAGCCCGAGCTTGTTGATTACCACCTTGTTGCACAGAAGGTTGCTGATAACGGAGTTGGAACTTTGGAATAGCTGGCACAGTTGGAGCCACGTTAATCATCGGTGTTACTGAAGCCACATGCTGCGAATGGTGATTACTACGATTGTGAGGCCTTCTATAACTTTCACGGGATACTGCATTAGTCTCATTTTCTTTCTTTTTCCCGAAGTTGAACCTTCTAGAGCTTGAACCATTACTATTCTCTTGAGTCAACCGTCCCTCACGGACACCTTCTTCTAAACACATCCCCATGCTCACCATTTCAGTGAAATCGGAAGGAGCGCTTGCTATCATCCTCTCATAATAAAAAGAACCCAACGTCTTCAAGAAGATCTTCGTCATTTCTTTTTCTTCCAGCGGAGGAACAATCTGGGCTGCCAGCTCTCTCCATCTCTGCGCATATTCTTTAAAAGTCTATTTGTCCTTCTGGGACATAGCACGAAGTTGATCTCTATCTGGAGCCATATCAACATTGTACTTGTATTGCCTCACAAACGCTTCTCCCAGATCATTGAAGGTCTTGATTTGGCTATTATCCAGACTCATATACCACCTCATGGGTGCACCGGTCAAACTGTCCTGGAAATAGTGAATCAGCAACTTATCATTATCAGTCTGAGCAGACATCTTTCTTGCATACATCGTCAGATGGCTCAACGGACAAGTGTTGCCTTTGTACTTCTCAAACTCAGGCAACTTGAATTTGTAAGGAACTTTAACATTCGGGACCAGACAAAGGTCATAAGCATCTTTTCCGAACAAATCCTTATGCTTCAAAGGTCTCATCTCCCTCTGGATCTCAACAAAGCGTCCCTGGAAATCATCAAGTCTTTCAGCAACTCCAGCACCTTCACTGGGCTTAGCATGGTAAATCATTTCATCATGGTGCGGAATATTGTGCACAACAAGCGGTACAATAGTCACAATTGGAGGAAGAGTAGTCCAAACTGGTGGTGGGAGAGTATTAAATGCAGCAGTCTCCTGATGATGAGGAGGATGGTAACCAGCAGGAAAAAAGTCAATTGGCATGCCCCAGGGCGTGCTAGCAGGTATACGATAGCGAGGAGAAATAACAGTCTCAACAGGAATGGATGCAGTAACAACCTCGGATATGACAGTATTCTGAACAGGAGAAGGAGGTGGCTGATTCTGAGCAGCCACCAAATTTTCCATCATAGCAGTCACTCTTTCCAAGCTTTCCCTCAGATAGGTAACCTCTTCGCGCAGCTCGCGATTCTCTTGTTGCAAAGTATCCATCACTCTTCTCCGATTAGCTCGAGTATCAAAGCGATGAGTCAGCTTGACAGGAACACTGAATGAAGACCAAAAAACAACAATAAGATCCCTGGAGAACACTCAAAAAGCAAGACAAAATGCAAGTATGATGCATGCTATGCATATGCAAATGCAAAGATTTCAAAGGATTATAAGTTAACTTGCAATATTCATAAGGAGACATTTTTGAAATACTTAAAAAACTCATTCTCATTAATATCAAAGTGAGGATTACAAATGAAGTACAAACATCAATAATCCTAATACACAAGAGGAAAAGAGTAAACTAGGCCTAGGGAATCATATCCGAAGAAGCTCCGAATCCTGGCTGATACTTCATACGAATCCTCTTGATCTCATTCTTGTACCGCTCTTCCATATCTTCCTTATCCTTTACCAGCTTATCAACAATGGCCTTCCAAGCACCGGAAGTAGGAGGAATAGTAGATGAAGTGCTAGAGGAAAGTAAATCCTCTCTCGGCCTCTTCGTGACACGCCGCTCAAGTAGCTTGATAAGATCATCCTTCTCCTTAAGCTGCTCCTGCATAGTAGTCCTCTCAAGTAACCATTCTTCTTTCTCTTTCTTTATCTTCTCTAACTCTTCTTGAAGAACCAACTTCTCATCAACTGGAGGAAGAAAAGCAGACAAAGGCAATATGGGAAACATCGGCTCCTTAGGTGGATAAGGCATCTTGAGCTTGGAAGCTCTAGATCGTACCCACTGAATATAACAATCGGAAGGAGGAAGGTGTTGTCTACCCAACTGACCTCTCTCTTTCCTATGAACAGCATGCCAAGAGTGAGCAATCCTTTTCTTCATCTCTATATGATCAGCACCATTAAGAAAGAAGAAACGGGATAAGGCAAGATTGTTTGGAACATCCTTCAAACAATAACCGAACTGTCGTCTAGCCAAAATGGGGTTGTAGCTAATTCCCCCACGTGTACCAAGAAGAGGTACATTAGGAAATTCTCCACAACTATCAATAAGAACTCCAATGTCATAATGAGAACTATATCATGTCATGTCCTTATGAGAAAGCGACATCAACCTCTGAGACCATCTTCGATTCTATATATTGTCCTTGAAAACATCTGACTTTGGTAGGTGCGAAATAAACCACCTATAAAGAAGAGGCGCACAACATACAATCTCTCCGTCACTTTTGGAGGTCCTATAGTGAAAAGCATGATACATATCTCCAAGCAGAGTAGGAACCGGGTTCTTCTTCAAGAAGATCTGAATAGCATTCTCATCCACAATACTATCCAAGTTCGGAAACAAGACAATCCCGTAGATAAGCAAAGCAAGAATAGCCTCAAATGCATCCTTATGACCCAAAGTAAGTGAAGTAGAAGCCTTTCCCATCAAGAACTTAGCATTAATACCACGAACGCTCCCCTTTGGAAGAAACTTCCCATTAAGATCGGACTCCTTAAGAAAAAGTGCTTTGGCGATGACCTTGATAGTAAGCTCCTTCTCTAAACCAGTGAAAAGAAACTCCTTGTCCAGAATAGGCAAACCTAACCAATGAGAATACTCCTCCAAAGTCGGCACAAGCTGATAATCCGGAAAGGTGAAACAATGGTGCAACGGGTCATAAAACTGAGCCAAAGTAGGGAGAATCCCCTCAGGTACATCGGTATCCAACATATACAAAAGCTTCCCATGGCATCTTCGGAACTCTTGGGTATCAACAACCAAATCTCCTAGCTTTCTCAACTCTACAACATTAGGATTCTTGAAAGTATACTTCTTTGTGTTCCTCCTTTCAAAAGTCATAACCATAAACATCTGAAATTTTGCAAAAGTTCCTTATAAGTCCTTTGAAATCTTACGAACAATGCTCATGAATGTATGATGGTATGTATGCAACAAACACAAACAAGATCACACAAGGCACACGGGCTTAGGTTCCGAGTCACGAGCATGAAGTCAAGGTAACAGAACACCAACCCACACAGGTAAGTACTAAGGTTTTGTCTTCATTGTACCTGCAGAAAACCAAAAGGGTGCTAACAGAGGTGCCCGGAGTTAACAACCATCTTTAGAATATCATCGGTACGTTGGATCACTCCCCAACCGATTACATTCTTAAAATAGACCTCGTCCGAGTGTAGTATCGCGTGACAACCGCCTTAGATTTACACCCAGACAGTTTCCGCACTACGTTCCTAAATTGGCTTAGATGGGTTAAGGGTTCTACGGTCCTCAGTATGATCAGCTCAAGGTCAGAAAATAATGCCACGTACGATTACTCGTCATGACATTGATAGTCCAAGAGAGCCTAACCGAGTGGAGATTATCAAATTGATATTGCTTTGGACTACTCCATCACATATCGCTTCGAATATCGCCGTCCTATCATAAGTTTCAACTCAGATCCGGGTTAGAATCTATCTCACACAGAGGATCACCAAAACCGAAACAGAACAACCAAATAACAAACAAATCAAACCAAAGCAATAAATAAATCAAAGTAGGCTAAATCCGCTTAGAGATTACTCCCCAACAGAGTCGCCACTTTTCTGTAGCGGTAAAATCGTGAGTGTAAGTTATTGATTAACTTAACTCGATAAACACAGAGTCGCCACCGCGCTTTTCTTTATTTCCGAAAGGAAAAAGGTAAAAGAACAAATAAAAACCTAGGAGTCTAAAAGCAAAAGCTAAAAGAAACAAGCAGAGATTGGGTAAGGGGATTGGTTATGAACCGGGAAGGTTTTAGGCACCCGACTCATCCGTGGTACTCCACGGGAGCCCTTTGAAATACTTATTGCTTTTTGGTCTGAAATTGGTTTGCTTAAAATGATGGAAGAGATGAGGAGAAGAATATTTTTTAATGATTTTGTGTTTGATAAGGTTTTAACGCCTTATGCCTACGTACCCACAAAGTGCAATGCGAGATCAAAACCTCGTAGTTCGTGGTACAAAATTCGGAAAGAAACAAATGAGTTGAGTTGATTTTAAAATGTAGAAATAAGTCGTCATCCTTTAGCGAATAATTCCGCTAGAAAGGATGAATCATATCTAAACATGTGAAAAAGGAAAGGTGCATAAGGCACAACACAATTGAGTGGGTTTTGAGTTTTTTAAAGTATATGAGAAAATGGTTTTGATATATTTACATGGATTAACATTTGTTTAAGGAAATAAAATGAAAAGATTAAAAATCGCTTGACCTAAGTCAAGGTTTGATTATGACAGTGTTTGAAATTTAGAAACAAGAAGATTTTTGAAATAGGGAGAAGTTTTGAAAATTAAAGAATGGGGAGGAGATGAAGGGACTAATCCTAATGCTTGAATTAAAAGTTAAGGAAAGAGTTTACCAAACTATAATATGCACAATTCTTCAAAGTTCGGATTTCCATCTTCAAAGGCTAGTGAAATAACTTGAGGCCGAAGTCTCTAATCCATTCTAACTTGAGCAAAGGGGGAAGTTCTTAAAGTCTAAGTCCATTCTCCAAAAGCAAAGGGATAGTAACCATAGTCCACAATTAGGAGTCACAAGTCTTTTAAGTGTTCAATCCTTTATTAAGTGTTTTGATATCCAAATGGACAAAATAAAAACAAGCACAATATGAATATAAACAAATGATATATGATATTATATGGTAAAGCATAATAAAGAGATAAGGGAGCAAGAGATTAAAATAAAAGGATAAGGTGCGAGAGATTAAATTTAAACAATTATATTCACATTATTATAATATTTACAATATAAGTGGTATGATGAACTTAATCAAGCACAACCACAACAAGGAATAATAAAATCGAGGCAACCGGATCCAAGTTAATTCGAATCGGGACAACTTTAGGTCTATGTTAAGCAATCGCCGAGTAATTTACGAAGTAATTACCCTACAAATGAGGCCGGCCACCACTAATTAAAGTGGAAAATATTTGTGTTAATACATGTTAGAGAAACGATATAATGGATCGTTCTCTGAAAACATGCCACACTAAAAGAAAAAAGGAAGGTCTAATCTTAATCGAGATTCTCGTTGATTTTATCGAAAAGCAACCTATCACGATCTCAAAGTATGGAGAATGATCCAAATGATCATTCATCCATAGATTTGAAATAATGAAGATCAAACCTAATCGGAAATCAACAATACCGAATAGGAAGATTGTCATCGACCAAAATTAAAAAGAAAGATGAAGAACAATGGATCTAAAAGTAGATCCATAAAAGAATTTAAAATATTTTTTAAATCATTTTCTAAAATCTTTTTTCTAAAAATCTTTATCTAAAAAAATATTTTCCTAACATATTTTCTTAAATCTCTTTTCTAAGAAAAACATAATCTAAAATCATTTTAAAAAAAACATAATATAATAGTACCATTTAAAAAAAGATAAAGAGAATTAAATTTTAAAAAAAAAGTAGAAAGGGGATGGGGGAATGAAGCCCGCGGGTCATGGATTAAGAGATGGATCTAAATAGATCCAAACTCAAACCACTTCACATTATTCTTTAACAAAATTAAACCAAAATCAAAAGAAAATAAAAAAAGGAAACTCAAACAGAGCAAAAAGCTCTCTTCCTCTTCTGCGATGTCAATACAGAAACATGGTAGACAAAAATTTCCGCGGCGGCACCTCAAAGGCTCACCTTCAAAATCAATTCGATTCTTCTCCTTCACAATCGCGATTTTTCTTTCTTCTTCTCCTGTCTTCGCCGATTCTTCTTCTTCTTCTTCACTTTGGTTTCTTTTCCTTCCTCTCTCAATTCATATTCAATTTGTTTTAGGTTTAGGGATTTGAGAGGTTGATTTTAAGATTGAAAGGATTTGGAGATTGATATAAGAATGAAGATGGAAAGGGATTTAGGGATTTTGGTAGAAATAGAATTGGGCAGAAATTTGGGAGGCTATTGAAGCTTAACTTTAGATTGAGAATGGTTCTGTTTAAATAGGAGAAGAAATGAGGAAGGTGATGTCGTTTTATGACGAATTGATATGCGTTTGGGAGGTCACGGATTTCTCGTGCTCACTGCGTTTTTGGTTTTCATTTATTTTTGATTTTGATTTGCGTTTTGTTTCATTTTGTCTTGCGTTTCGATTGTTTTGTTTTCAGGTGTGGGATGCGTGACTAGTGGCTGGATTGATAAGCTGAAGCTTGAATTGTTTTGGCCGCGAGAAGCATTGGCTTGGATACGAGGCTTGCATTTTGTTGGCTTTTGGGCGTATAAGCTGGGAGAGTTTTATGTGAAGTTGAGGTGATGGGAAAGCTTTTGTTGCGTGGGGCCTGGTGTTCGTATGCGTTGGCCTTTGGCTTGTATGTTTGTGTTGCGGACTGACGGCTTGGCTGGGCCTGAATACTTGTTTTGTATGGCTGCAGATTAATGCGTAATGAGTTGATGCGGCATATAGGCTGGGGCTTGGTAAGCTGCTGCGTGTGAGCTTCTGCTTGGGAGTGTGATTCGGCTAGGCTGTTTGCTGTGGGAAAGTCATGAGGCATTTTGTTGTGTTTGGCTTGACGTGATACTTTGAGGCTGGGCTTGGGAAAAGTGCTTTTGCTAGCTGGCTGTTGTTTTGGTTTTCGTACGAAAGGGCTTGTGGGAAGGAATTTGGGTAAGCTGAAGCTGATGGCATGTTGTGCAGCGTACGTTTGTTGCTCTGGAAGTGTGAAGTATTGGCTTGTTGTGGGATCCGAAATGTGGGCGTGTGGGCCAGGTGATGTGAAGGGGAGATTACGTAAAAAATGGCTGAAGTAACAAATTTCAATATTTGTTAATACTCTCTTTTTTTTAGAAAAAATATGGAATGGGCCTAATGAAGTGGGCTTAAGAATTTTTATATATTGTGTGGTGCAAGTAAAAATAAGGAAGGGTAAAATGGAATTAAAAATATGCAATCAAAATGGATATGGTTTATGGGAATTTAAATGTGAATTTGTGGATGATATAAAGAATTGGAATGCATAAAAAATGTATTTAAATTTGGGGACAAATTGAATAAAATGAATTTTGATATTGAATGAAAAATTAGAAATGTGTAAAAAAAATATGGAGAATAATAATGGTTTTGGATTGTAATATAAATGGAGGATTGGAAATGATTAGGAAAAAAATGGTAATTTGGACAACTGGTCTAAAAATGAATTGGTAAGCAAAGAAAAGAAAAGAAAAAAAAAGAAAGGTCAATGATTAAAAATGGATAATAAATGGTTTAATCGGGAATGGATAATGGACAAGGAATTTGGTTTTCAAGCCCACAACAAATCTCGATTTCTCTTGCACAAACCTCTGATAATGAATACAGCCAACACAGACCCACTGAACGGCCAGATAATTTGCAACTTGCCATTCAAGCCACCACCATTGACTTTTGGACTTCTGAACATTTTCAAATACTTCTGAATCGATCTCTTGGAAAATAAATCCACAAATGAACTGGTGATCATTGAATATTCGAACCAAACTTCTCACATAACACTGTCTGATAACTGATGAACCAACCAAACTTTGCACAAAACATTGTCACACAACCCAACTTGTACTTTGAAAACGCATTGCCCGAGAAATGAACCATTGGCACACAAAACTGGCAGTCAACACAATCTTTTGATAGTTTGACCAGATTAGGTCAAACATCCACTTGAAATCGAATTGTGACTGAACAAACGCATCTGAATTGAAATCACTGCCCTGTCTTTTAAATCCTGCAACACAGAGAAGAAGAAGAACACTGCAACATATTTTTTGTATTTTGGTTAGTGATCAGTAAATATAAATAACTACAAAGAAATAAAAACAATGGTGATCCCCTGCGAAGCATAGACCCGATCTGAGGAGAAACTCGGAAGCCAGTGCGATCTTGTTTGTATGCCAAAATGCAGATGAAATGCAAAGAAATCTTAGGGCAAAAATTAGGGTGTTATAGGAATATGTTGGTGATTCAAACTTGCAGATATATTTATGATAAGTATATAAGTTTGAAATTGTTGTGTTTGTTTCTGCTGTTTATTGAATTAATGAATACGGGTGTAAGGATGAAATCCTTGTGTATGCACGTTACCTCGTTTGCTGCATATCTTTATTGAGCATGTGTTGTATGATTTCAATTTCAAGTATAATATGGCATTGCTCTTTTATACCGTGTTTCAAATATACTCTGATGAAAATTTTATTATGTGTCTAAATGATTTAATTGCTTATTTGGGGTATAGAAATAGGGTGTTACACCTTGCAGCTCAACGAGACACATCTGACTCCCTGCGTGGGCTTTGATCTCCAAGAGTTCAACAGGACTGTCTTGAGACCCCGGGGTTATGTCTACTTGATTGTAACCTTCAGTGGAGGGGAAACCGCTAGGGCCATTAAGGTGCAGTTCCCCATGATCGATTTCCCATCTCTATATCAATGCATCTTAGGTCGACTCACCCTCGCCGAGCTCATTGTTGTACCCTCCACAGTGCATCTAAAGATGAAATACTATACCTCATCAGGACAGGTAGCCACTCTCCACGGGGGTATCGAAGCTGCTCACCGATGCTTCGAGGCTGCATCCAAAGGGCTCAATGCCATAGCTGTCAAGCCAAAGTCGCCCTCCCCTACAGCTCCGAGGAACCAAAACCACTTCCTCGAGTAGGTTCGATCGATCTCGATAGCAGGTTTACCGAAGAAGAGGAAAAAGCACAACTAACCGCAAAGCTTTCTTCGTCTACTCGCCCGGTGCCCGACGGAGACTTCGAGCTGGTTACATTGGGAGAAGATCCTGCCAAAGGAGTGAAGATCGGAGTTGAATTCCCGGACCTTGCAAGGAAACAACTGAAAGCGTGTCTCAGGGAGAACGTCGATTTGATTGCATGGAGGGCAACTTAGATGTCGGGGTTGGACCCAGAAACGACATGCCACCACCTGACCATATACCCCTCTATCCGAGTAGTAGCACAACGCCAGAGGAAGTAATCCTCAAAAAAGGTAGAAGTTATCGAGCAGGCCGTAAAAGACCTCCTAGAGGCACACTTTGTAACTAAGGTCAGGTGTACCACCTGCCTCTCAAATGTTGTATTAGTAAAAAATATCAATGGAAAATGGTGCATGTGCATTGACTACACTGATCTCAACCGGGCTTGCCCAAAAGACGATAACCCTTTGCCTAACATTTATAAGCTGGTCGATAATTCTGCAGGTTTTAAACTATTGTCGTTCCTCGACGCCTACTCCGGGTATAATGAAATACCTATGGCCGTGACCGACAAGAAATACATCGCTTTCATAACCAAATATGACAACTATTACTATAACGTAATGCCCATTCGGATTGAAAAACACGGGCGCAACCTACCAACGAATGATGAACAAAGTCTTTTAAGTAGAAATCAGAAACATGCTTGAAGTTTACATGAACGGCATGATCGTTAAATCCCACGAGAAAATCGATCATGTTTTCCACTTAAAGAAAGTTTTCGATCAAGCACGCAAGTGCAAAATGCGATTTAATCCAGAAAAATGCATGTTCGGGGTACGAGCGGGAAAATTCCTTAGTTTCTATCTAACCGAAAGAGGAATCGAAGCTAACCCCGACAAGTGTCGAGCATTTGCCGGAACGCTCACGCCAAAATCCAAAAAATCCATCCAGTCACTAAACGAGGTACTCACCTCACTATCCCGCTTTGTGGCAAAATCCGCCTGACACACGTTAGCCCTCTTCAAGCTCCTCCGCAAAGAGACTGCTTTCAAATGGACATGAGTGCGAGAAAGCCTTGACACACCTCAAAAAGGATATGTCAGAACCCCTAGTTCTCTCTCGACCAGAAACCGGGGAAACTTTGTTTCTATATCTGGCTGTTGCTAACGAAGCCGTAAGCGCCGCCCTCATACGGGAAATACTCGAAGGACAAAAACTGATATATTTCACGAGTAAGGCCCTGCAAGGACCCGAGCTTGGGTATCAGCAAATTGAAAAAGTTGCCCTTGCGCTCCTCCATGCGGCGAGGATACTCAGATACTACTTCCTAGTGCACACGATCGTCGTACGAACAAACCAACCCATCAGACAACTCCTCGGCCGATCCCACATGACCGAAAGGATGCTCAAATGGTCCTTATAACTATTCGAGTTCGACATCCGATATGATAGCACATCTACCCTCAAAACACAAGCCCGAGCTGATTTTGTGGCTGAAATGACCACCCCAAAAAACCAAGTCGGCGTGTCCAAGAAATGGACCATTTTCGTGGATGGAGCATCAAGCTCAATGGGAAGTGGAACATGGATTATCCTAGAAAACGAGAAGGGTATCCTGATAGAGGTATCCCTCACGCTATCTTTTTCCACCTCCAATAACCAAGCAAAGTACGAAGCTTTCCTAGCTGGTCTAAGGCTCGGCAACGATCTAGAAGCCGAAGAGATAACCATCTGTACTGACTTTCAGCTCGTGGCCTTGCAAGTCAAAGGTGAATACCAAGTCAAAAACGACAATTTATCGGAATACCTGACTCTAGTCGAGGAAAAAATTGCAAAGTTCACGTCCGTAAAAGTCAAACATGTTCCTTGTGAACAAAACGTGCGAGCAGATGTGCTATCAAAACTCACGAGCACGAAAAAGAAAGGCGGGAACAAGTCTGTTATCCAGGAGATACTTCCTCGACCCAACATTAAAAAGACATCCTAGACAGTAGACGTAAACGTCATCGGCGACGCCAAATGCTGGATGACCTCGATCTACAAATACTTAACCAATGGAAAATTTCCTGAAGACCCAAAGGAAGCTAGTATAGTCAAGCGACGAGCCTGCTCGTACGTGTTAGTCGAAGGAAAACTCTATAGGCGGGGGTTCTCCATTCCCCTCCTCAAGTGTGTCGAGGAAGAATTAATTTTGCATATCCTGCGTGAAATCCACGAAGGCATCAATGCCCAACACCTGGGCGGGAGATCTCTGGCAAGGAAAGCCCTCCGGGTTGGATATTACTGGGAAACAATGCAGAACGACGCCAAAGAGCATGTAAAAAATCCGATAAAGGCCAAAGACACGGGGATATGCACTTATCACCTCCAAATGAGCTTAAGACAATGTCCTCCCCGTGGCCATTCGCATGGTGGGGCATGGATATCATAGGTCCCTTTGTCGTCAGTTCAAACCGGAATAAATACTTGATCGTCAGAGTAGACTACTTCACGAAGTGGATAGAAGCTGAGGCTCTATCTAAGATCATAACCCTCAACATATTGTGTTTCTTCAAACGTAACATCCTCGCCCGATATAGGGTACCCTAGGCCATAGTTACTGACAATGGCACATAATTCACGGAATTTTTTTCCAGGAATTAGTTGCCAACGTAGGAACTAAACAACACTTTGCTTCAGTTGAACACCCACAAACTAACGGGCAGGCCGAAGCAGTGAACAATGTCACCCTTCGGGGACTCAAACGAAGACTGGATGAAATAAAAAATGATGGGTTGAGGAATTGCATAACATCTTGTGGGCATACCGGACCACACCTCATTCTACAACTGGGGAAACCCCTTTTCGATTAGCATATGGAACATGTTATCCCCATAGAAATGCACATACTGTCTAGGCGAACAGAAGACCCAATGGATGAGCTCGATTTGGTAGATGAAGTTTGATCAGGGGCATCCCTACACGAGGCATCACTTAAACAAAAATTTGCCATCAGACATGACTCTAAACTCATAAAGCGAGCGTTCGAGGTCGGCAACCTCGTTCTAAGGAGAAACCACAAAGACTCCAAAGAAGTAAAATTGGCCGCAAACTAGGAAGGTCCATACTGTGTCCGAGAAAAAACGGAGAACGGGGCCTATTACTTAGAAAATATGAATGGGGAAGAACTTGCTCGTCCTTGGAACACCGATAAACTTAAGCAATACTACAGTTAAGGCGTACATCGGCCTGCTTAGATTTAAACGATGGAGCACAATCACCGACCTAACATGCATACCTAGGTACAAGTATCACATACCAAAATCTTTTCTTTGATGGGATTTCCCTCATGAACGAGGAAGATCACCGTCACACAATTAGATACTCAACCGAATCCGTCGTCGTCTTCGTACCACGACCAGGCAGAACATCCAGCTCGCGATGGGACGTTCACACTGTGGAGCATGGGTCATCATCGTGACTCGAGCACCGTCCCCGACCAAATATACTTTAGCATTCTGCCCGGTTCCCTAAACCGCCAAACATACACAAACCGAGCATAATTTCCCAAACATACAAACAAACCCCAAGTCCCCATGGGGCACATGAAAGGAACATCACACACGTTTGAAAGGTGAACATCCAAGCGATCGAGCATCGTAAAAACACTTAGCAAAAATTTAAAAATTAAAGTGTGTCCTCCGATGGACACACGTGTACACACAACAAATAAGTAGTAAAACGACCATCAAGGCCGGAAAAACCTGAAGCACTATAAATGCGGCCACGAGGACCGACATGTTCAAATATTGCATAGATGGAGAAAAAACCCCCAAACAGAACTAAGGTCATGGCACACAGGCCGACCAACAAAATTAAAAGGCAAAACAACAAGATCTTCAAGCATTTGCATCTGCGGCGGGCTGAGCGTCAACGAGGACCCCCTGATTCCCTTCAGCCATGGTCGTATCACCCTGTTCTAGCTGTCTAAGAAAATATGGGATAAAGATCTCTCCATCCTTGACCTTGTAAAGGCAATTGATGCCTTCCTCGTTGAGCACTACCAGGGGTTGATGATCTTCATTTGATCCACCGCGTTTTGGAATGCCACCCCCACTATCTCCTCAAGGTCCTCCTCCCCTTGCTCGATCTTTGAAATCAGTTCAACTCGGGTCACCAACGACTCCAGGTCCTAAAGTTCGTCCTCGGCAAGAGCCATTACAGCCTTAAGGCAAGCAACTTCATCTTTGGATGATCTCCTCTCTGAGTTGGTAGCAACCAAGGTCTCTTTTAACTCTTTGACCTTCTTCAAAGCTTCCTTCAAAGACTCTGAGGAGGCGTTAGCCCTATCCTTGGAAGCAGATACAAGAGCCTTTAGCTGCTGAATCTCCTGCTCCTGAGTGGCAGTACCTTCGGCGTACATGAAAGCCATTGTTAGGACCCTCATCATAGAGCTCGCATCCCGATCTAAACATAACCGTCTGTCTGGTCAACTCAACTCATCCAATTTAAGCGTTTCTGCCATATAGACTTGGAGAGAGGTCTTATCAAAGAATGTCGGCTTCAGGAAGCAAGTTGGGAGCTCAAACGACGACTTGGGGGGGTCTCCGTTAAGTGTATAAATTCGTCGACCCTCAACCTTTTCCCCAGCCTGGAAGTAGTGCCCGACGAACCATGAGGAGCTGAGGAAGAGTTCCCCGAACCTATGCCCGCAAATACTAACTGGTCGTTCAGACGAGTTTGTTTCAACTTCTTAGCCCCCATCCTCTTGGCAACGTTGGCCATCACCTTGTCTTGCAAATCAACCATCGAATATGAAAAAGACAAAGAAAAATCTGGTTAGAGCATAAAAGGTACACATGCATAAAATTCAATACAAAGGAATAACTCTAAAAACTACTGAGATAAGCGGTGACGTCCTCCCCCGTCTCACAACAAGAAGTTTGGACACTTCTATGAATCTAGGGGTCCCTTTGGCACACCCGTTCTTGTCCAAGATCACATGACCCTGCTCGTCTACATGCGCAGTCATGGTAATCCGAGAAACATAGCTCATCAAAACATCATAGCTAGTCTGATCCTCTTCATTTAGCTCAGGTGCTATCGCAAAATACTCCTTGGTACCGTGCATGAAATGGTCACGCGACCAGGAGAAATGGAACTTCAGCATAAGACGGGGAACCTCCTTCCCTTCCTCATCCAACAAGACTTTCCCTTCATCATCAGTATCTACCCCCCAAAATTCGCAAGAATTCTGAGAACAAACTGAAATTGGTTCACCTAGGTAGTATCGGTCCTTGAAGTCTCTGATCGACTCAGAGTATGCTTTGAAGATCTTTTTCTTTTACTTGAGAGAGACCCAATCATATCTCCCCTGCACGACCTGCCTCTGAAGGTGGAATATATGGAAAAACAGGGGAAGGGTCGCCCCAATCTTCAAGTATCCGCAGGTCATCTCGAAAGCTCGCATGAAAGCGAACAAATTCGGATGCAGCTGCGACGGTGAGAGCTCCAAGTGCACGAACACGAAAAGTTGAAAGTCTGAGAAGGGGAGCCTAAATCTAAGCTCCTCGAAGAATATGTCGTACATGGGAAACCTGTTGGGACCATACAACCAACAAATACAGTATTCTTCACCAGGGTATCTCACAAGCCAATCTTCGGGTTCGCCGACCACCGGACTGATCCCCTATATGGGTTGGGAGTATATTTATTGAATGGTCAGTGGCTCCTCAGCAGCCCATTCTTCGATAGGAACATTTTGATCCTCGTCGTCCTCCTTGGGATTGGCAGAGTCAGCATGAGTTGAGGTGGTCTCCTCAGAATCACTCGAGGATGAAACACTTCTTCCCGACGTTGTTTCCTTAGAACAATTTGGGGACGAAGCTATGTCGCTGGAGAGATCTTCGACGTCCATGTGGATAAGCGCGTTATTGGATATCTTTACACCTAAAAAGCAGCGAAAGTAAACGTGAATTTGATGAGTTAAATCAAATCCACCTTTCCACCACTGATCAAGTGAAAGGATGCGCAGAGGAACGAGGACGATGTCCTCGACCTAAACCCATATTCAAAACAGTCCACGGTCGTCATAATGACCAAATATTCATACGGGGAAGGGAGAATCCTAAGACGTCAAAACTACCGGTTCATGTCAACCAACATGTAATTCCACGATGAAACCCAGAACTCTGATTGAAGTTCAACCAGAGCTGCCGTGTGAGGCCATGAGGAACGTCACTAAAAACCCTAAGTGTCACAACAACGACGACTTGACACACATGAGCCAACGTACAAAAACGGGGACGCCGTATCGAAACCATAACCGTCTAAATTATGGGTCCTATTGACCCTAAAATCTATCCTAACCGCATGCATTTATGTAATCAGTAGGAATCAAAAGCAAAATAGATGGGTAAACAAAAAAACTTACAAGTTTTAGAAGGTTTTCGCATGGTCGGTTGACTCTTCTCGTTGGAGACAGTGACAAACGCAAGTTTACGGTGGAGCTCGAGGACTTGTCTTCGTCGAGCAGAAAAATAGAGAGTGAAAAGTATGAAACTGAGTCCCAATGCCCTATTTATAGTCCCCGTCAGCACGTGTACGACACATGGGACCTATAACCTATAAACGACACACTCATTGCCTAAGGACGAATGTAGAGTAACATCATTACGCATTAAATGCGCATGCTTCCCCATGCACAGGCGTGACGTAACTTCTCAGCATAATTGTTGGGATCCTTGTCCAATGACCACATTTTAACGCCCAGGAGTACGCGGGTTCATCTACACCGAGCCAGGTAACTAAAAAATATCACAAGTCTCAACTTCACCTCGTACGTAGTCGACCACCCTTAAGTCATCACTTCTACGACCAGAAACAACGACTTGGGGGGCTCATGTTCCGGACTGACCCAATGACTAGGCATGGCCCAATCCACTTCAGCTTCTGGGACGACCCAATAGCCTAAATGTCAGAAGGATCCACTGGCTCCATGCCCCTCAGCCGAGGAGGACTTATCGACCACGATTACCCGTGATCGAATTTCTCTACTCCTTCTAGACTTCTGCCCGACGCCCGTAGTAGTCACCCAGATTTAGCCGAAAACAACTCCTGCTCGGATATCCCTATGCCCGACGCACATCCCATCCGACCAGGCCTGCTCGTTCCAACGACAAGTTTCTGGCATTTATTTTCGGGGGATCCACGATCCAGATCCAAAATAGGGACCAATAGCCAAACGCTGAGAGCTCTTTATAAACCCTCTCCCATGAGAAGGTCAGGTATCAAATATTCACTCCCTTAACACTTTTACTCGTACTTGCATACTCTTTTGCCCACTTTTACTTTGGCATCGAAGTACCTTGCAGGTACACCCCCATTCACCTCGACGAACGAGCAAAGACTTTAACATCCACGTCAGCGTCCGCAACCATTGTAGATTCTAATCACAAGTACGTTAAAAAATAATTGTGTTATTTATTTTTATTGTCATTGTTAGATTTACATTCATAATTCCTCAAAAAGGGACAAATATGAAACTCAATTCAAACCCCTTTCTTGTGTTTCACAACCTTCGATTAATACATCTCAGTTGGTAGCTAGTTGTGTAAGAACAACAGATGCATGAATGCGAGTTCAAACCTTCAATATCCGACTAATTTACATTTAAAGGGTGGAATTCAACCACCAGACAACTTGACAAAAAATAAAGGAAAAACAAATGTAAACACCAAAGTTCATATTAAAAAACATAAAATCATTAATTCTTGTAATAAAGTGATTTCTTGACAAATCTTTAATTTTCTCTAATATGATTAGGAGTGTATAGGTTGAGTTGGGTCGTGTTTGACCTAATTCGTTATTCAACCCGTTTAAACTTCAATGGATTGGACTCACCATCCAACCAACAATCTCATTGTCAAAACCGACCAGTTTAATTATGGGTTGTGTTGGGTCGGCGAATTGTGTTATAAATAAATAAAAATTTAATGATTTTTTTCGATTTAAAAAAATGTAGCACAACTCAATATAATTTTACTAATTTCTAACACTCAAATTCGATGAAACATATCATATAATATCTAATAAAATCCATCTAAATGACATAACACTTGATAATAGTATAAAATTCAACAAGACACATATTTTCATAAAATACATAAATTGAAAATGATAGAAAAAAACAAAAAAATATCATTTAGTTTTAGAATTACATAAATTCATGGGTTTAATGGTATTATTGGTGGATAATAATTTTTTTTTAAAAGTTATGGTTATTAGTGAGATTTTCATTTTATATTTTTATTTAAAATAATAATACAAATAATAAAAAATTACTAATATCACATTAATTAATAAGTTTGAGTCAATCGATTTACGAGCTGCAAAATTTAAATCCAATATCCGAAGCAAAGATATAGAGATTGTTACATGTTAAATTAGATATACCCGTAAATAAACAGATCTAGATGATTTATAAATTGTTTTGATTTGGATCTAGAGATTCACAACCGACATCCATGATTACCCCTAAATATGATCCCATATTAACATAGTAAAAATTCATTATTATTATTATTATTATTATTATTATTATTATTATTATTATCTTTTATTTTCAATATACTATTATTAAAATTTAGATGTAACATATTCTTAGAGTGTGGTTCAAGAAAATAAAAATAGATATTGACAATTTTTGTTTTTTTTGCATTTTAACAAGTAATAAAACCCTAAATCAACAATACACATCAGCTTAGTAAGGTTCGAACAACTATATCACATACAATTTGGACTCGCACTGTTATCATATCAACGCAGGCGGAGTTTTGAGCAAGTCATCTTCCAGGTTTTCCTTTCTCCTTTTTCTCCATTTCCGATTTCTCTTCCCTTTCCTGGCGCGGTAGCGCCACCGTGCGATCCCACCGCGATAATCGTCTCTTCAAAGCAGTGCGATTGCCAACATAGATCTGTTCATAAATGTCATTTTTATTGTTCTGAATCTGAATAATAGAAAGATCACGGTTAGGGAACTATACTGGACCTTTTGTCTAGAAAAATCAATATTGATTTCAGATCATAAGAAGCAGTGAATCAATGAGAAAAATTTATATTTTTGTTATACTTTTAGGGTTTTAGGAATTTTTGTGATTTAATTTGCGGTACCTTTTTCTCACTTTCTTTGGCAGGAAGCGTATATAAAATCATTACTTCATTCTCTTTTTGTAATTGACCCCAACCACTGCAAGTACTGATACTGGAAATTAATCCAAAAACATGAGTCGAGGAAGCGGGGGTGGATACGATCGTCACATCACTATTTTCTCTCCCGAGGGGCGTCTCTTTCAAGTCGGTATGTAACTTGTATTTGTAACCCATAACGAGGCTTGATAGTCATCATAGGTCCATGAAAATTTCCTGCTATTGTTTTACTTCGCTTTTTTCGGAAATGAGTTTACTAGATTGGTGGATTAAGTTGTGGGTTTTTCAATATGTTAAACAGAGTATGCTTTCAAGGCTGTTAAGGCTGCAGGGATAACCTCAATTGGTGTCCGAGGAAACAATTCTGTCTGTGTAGTTACTCAGAAAAAAGTTCCGGTGAGTACAGGAAGTTGACTGTTAGATTTTATTTTGCTTGTATGAATTTTGTGCTTACTATGTAAGTTGGAAATGTTTGTTGCAGGACAAACTCTTGGACCAGACAAGTGTAACACATCTCTTTCCCATCACAAAGTACCTCGGTTTACTGGCAACTGGCATGACAGGTATGTTTTTCATTGCATCTCTTCATCGTTTTTGTTGTAGATTTGTTAGTTTATTTGCTTATATTTTCAGTTAAAAATATATATTGTTTCTTGTAAAAGTTGATTCAGACATGACTATTTTTCCACTCTAAAAACCTGATATCAACCCGAAGAATTTTCACTCCTTGTCTGGTTCATGGTTATAACTTATATTAGAATGTTTAACGCTCTCCTTTATTGTGGTGGTTTGGCAACTTGTGATTGTTTTTGTAACCGAACCTCTGGTAATTTTTTATTTTATTTTTGATGTTAGTCACGAAATCCATGCAACTCAAAACAAAGTATGATTAATAATTAATAATTGTAAAATAGTTCTAGTAGACCTGAGTGTTACTATCAAAGTTGTGCATGCTTCTGCCGCATGCCTATGGCCAACTAGATATTTGATTACAATACAGACTCAATGTGAGTATAGACAGTGGTATTATATATTTTTAAAAAAAATTAAGTTGAACTATGATATATGATAAGATATTTTGATTTCAACTAGAGAAAATGAATATTTGTTTAGATATGTATTTTGAACAAAAATATATTAACTCCAAAGTTCACCTTCACTTTATCCTGTTTTAATTTTTCTTTCCAGCTGATGCTAGGACACTGGTTCAACAAGCAAGAAATGAAGCAGCCGAGTTTCGCCATAAATATGGATATGAGATGCCCGTGGATGTGTTGGCTAAATGGTAATTCTTTTGCCATCTAATGTATTAAAACAATGCATAAATTTTTGTTACTTTTTCTTCGAAACATCTGGTAAATATTCTGATTTAGGAAACACACCATGCCTATGACTATTAGCTAGTCCTTGAAGCTCCAACTATTTCTCACTCAAATGATGCATTCCTGACCGGGTTCGTGATAAATAACAAACAACTTCAATAGTAAACATGACAATTTTATTTTATTGGGTGGATTAAGGGAGCAATTTTAAATTTCCTTAGAGTCTTATGTAATCTAAGAATGCCATATTTGGTATGAATGTTTCAAAAAATATTCCCAGAAAACCAACTTACTAAGAACGTTTTGTCAATCATGTTTCATGACAAAACATCACTAAAGGGAGGGGTGGGAATCCAAGATTCACTTGATAAAGGCAAGAAACTTTTTCGGAAACATTGTCAAAATTCCAATGAAAGTTTTAGGCACATCAAATGCCATTTACTCATTCTCAAGAAACATGATTCCTAAAAAGACATGATTCCCAGGGGCTGTTTAAGTTGACTCACGAAATTCCTGAGAAAAAAAATATCAATTGCTTCTGTGGCAGTGGCAGTGGCAGAGTGTTGTTATTACACTACTAGAATTAGTTTTTCATAAATTATCATCTCTTTGCTTTCAATGTCCTTACTGGGTATGGACGCATATGTTATCACTGGTTAATCAGCTCTGTTCTATTATTACTCACTTCACTTCTACGATCCTTAAAGAGACCTAAAAGAAGTTTCAAAGAGGTCTATGCAACTTAATATGTCTGTTACTCAATCATCTAACGTTGCAACATTACTTTTGATAGTACTGTTATATGTTTTTCTTTTGATTTTGAAATAGTTAATCATTTAACATGAGCTCAAATTCTCAATAAACCCCCTAAAAAACTGTCTGTAATTAGGACACTTTTTCTACAATCAAGCACCATTAACTAATAATGCGTTTCTTGGCTACTGCCGCCACATGCAACTGTTTTAATTTTAATTTTTATTTTTCACACGCATTATGCTCTTAGATTGCAATGACTTGTTATAATGCATCTGTTGGCTCTTGCTATATTTTATACTTTTGTCAACAGCCACAATGTTTAAGTCTACACATTTTAAGTTTTTACAGTTTGTTGATAACTTTTTTTTTTGTATCCAACTTATGTATTATTTTACACTTACAGGATTGCAGACAAGTCACAAGTCTATACTCAACATGCTTATATGAGACCACTTGGAGTAGGTAAATTTTTCCAAGCCTTTTTACCGCAATATCAGAAGAATGATTATAGTAATCAAATGTGCATATTGTTTTATAAGTCAAATATTTACTGTCATTATTGATATCATTTCTCTTTTATGATTTTGAATCTATTGTGCTGTAAAGTTGCTATGGTCTTGGGTATTGATGACGAAAATGGGCCTCAGCTTTACAAATGTGACCCAGCTGGTCATTACTTTGGTCACAAGGTACGTATGAGATCATTTCATACTTTTATTAATGTTAGGTTTTTATTTCCGTGTATACGATCATTTCTTGCTCACAAATTTCAGTTACATACAAATTTATTCTAGGGATTTTAATTTAGTCTAGGGATTATATGTATATGTACTAAGTTATTTTTAGAAGTGTATTTAAAAACTGATGTGTTTGTGCCATAAGTTACTCCAAACACCCCCTTTTCGTCTTACTCGAAACCATACATATATGGTGTGTTTGGAACAGCTTATTTTAAACTTATGTGTGCTTATATTTGACATAAGAATTTTTGCGAGTGTTTGTCAGAGCTTATGTCACACTCTTAAGACTGTCTATGAAATAATGAATTTGAACCTCAAATGCTTTGACAGTAAGAAACAATGTTTCCTGTTTTTATCATCACTTCAAATGCCTCAACAGTAAGAAACAATGTTTCCTGTTTTGTCATCGCAATCATATGCGCTTGCAGACAAAAATCAGATGTCTGGTTTCTAAGATTTTATTATGATGTACTCAGGCCACAAGTGCTGGATTGAAGGATCAAGAGGCAATTAATTTCTTGGAGAAGAAGATGAAGAACGACCCTTCATTTACCTATGAGGAGACAGTTCAGGTTACATTTTTGCTTCTTATTTTTTCCCCTATTGATCATTTTCATCATTTTATAGTCTTTTAGAGTCTTTTAGGCTTAGCTGGCTTTTTTGTTAGAAAAGGAGACCACCAGGTTCTCAGTTGTCCATGAGAACAAGTGCTTCTAAGGATATATTTCAACATCTTGGATATCTTTTTGCCATTTATTGAGGATAAACAATGACTTTTTTGATCCCTTATTTCCCTCCTTTTTCTACTTTACTATGCCTTTGCAAAATCATTATGCCAATATTCTGTATTAAATTAAATGTATGTGCCATTTGGGTGCTGAAGATTGGCTGTGTGACTGATAAGGTGACTTGGTGGTTTGGGGGCAGGACATAGGGGGCTTGAGTGATATGGGGGCCATGAGTTCAATTGACCCCATTAATAACATAACTAACAAATAGTTCTTACTTATCAGTTTTTTCATATAGTTATGTGATCATGTTCCTGCTTTTTGTTCAGACTGCAATTTCTGCCTTGCAATCAGTTCTCCAAGAGGATTTTAAGGCGACTGAGATTGAGGTAGAATTTCTGCCTTGCCCAAATACATTTGTGACACCGTGTTAATTGAAATTTTGTATAGTAAATCTTTATTTTAATTATTTAAGGATTTCATTCTTAGTTAGTCCCTGAAGTGCCAAATCATTTATTTCAAGATCTAACTAATCATATAATGTTCCAAACTAAACTATTTAACAAAACTTAAGTACAATAAGTAAGCTCATTAAATACAATGCATATTATTTTTTAATACTGATTAAATGTTGCAATAAACTTCTAGAACAATTTCATAAACTCACATTAATTTTATTTTTAAAGTTAATATCATTATCAAAATAAATTATATAATAATATTAATGGATACAGTTGGGGATGAGGCAGTTGGATATTAAGGTACCCACACCTATACTCATTGTGGATAATATTTGCACATGCCTATAGGATCCCTTGTTTGTTTTTCATTGTGGATTATATATTTTCTGGATGATTTATAACTAATATAGGTATTGGTGTGTTTTTTTGGTTCAATGTATTGTATGTTAGCTGTTCTATAATAAGATTATTTGACGTTACATACTTGCTGTGGCATAGATCAAATGTATTGTATGTTAGCTGTTCTATAATAAGATAATTTGAAGTTACATACTTGCTGTGGCATAGATCAAATGTATTGTATGTTAGCTGTTCTATAATAAGATTATTTGAAGTTACATACTTGCTGTGGCATAGATCAAATGTATTGTATGTTAGCTGTTCTATAATAAGATAATTTGAAGTTACATACTTGCTGTGGCATAGATCAAATGTGTTGATATTTTTATTCTGTTGGGAATTAACAAATTTGTGGTTATTGCTGCTATCCAACAATTACTTTTCATGTGATTTGATGTTTTTTTTATGGGATGTGATTTGATGTTAATGGCTGTATTTTGCATATAGGTTGGTGTGGTGCAAAAGGACAAGCCAGAATTTAGAGTTTTGACGACCGAGGAAATTGATGAGCACTTGACTGCCATCAGTGAGCGCGATTGAGTTCAAAATAAGGATATGGCTGTTAAAACTTTGTGATATTCAATTAAATCAGATACTCTTATTGTCTTGATTCACTAAATCGTCATACTTAAGATATTAGAATATCACTAATGTTGAAGAATGTATTTGCTTCTGTTACAAGTTGGAGCATACCAATCAATCATGTTTACATCTTTTATCCTTGAAACGTTGAACAACCCATGTGTTTGAAGAAACTAGTGTTTGCATTGAACAGAGTAATGGTGGTCCTCTCCTGTGTTTTGATTCTGTCCAGTTTAACCGTATTGAGCAGCATCAGGCAATTAAGACGATAAAGTTATTTTAAGTTCTATCATAATTTCAATAGTGTTTTATAAGTTGGACTAGCTAACAAAATTTAGGCGTACAAAATTTTGTATAGATAATGGCGTTTATATTACAAGTATGTAATTTAGTTTCTTAGATAATGGCGTTTATATCTCCCGATGAGCTGACCTTGGTGGTGTTCCCGCAACATCTGGTGACATGTAAGGATGTAAAATATTATAGAACCATTGTATGTAGTCGAATGCAGCAACCCTTAGATCACCAGCTGGCACACTGCATACATCACCTAGTACTAGATGATCGTAGAAATCATCGAGTATGACATCAAGATCTCTACGATGGACTGTCTGAGGAGTAGACACAGAGGAATGTCTTGGAATGAATTGAGCCTCTTGGAATGAATTGAGAAAACTAGAACTGGCGCATGACCCACTCAAGTAGATGTGGATCCATCAGACGCGGCCCACAAGCTAACCATCCAGAGTAGTAGGAAATTTCATCCAAGGGATGCATCTGAATCGTCGTACGGGCGATACCATATGTCATATGCTACAATGCGGTTAATAAACACCTGAAACGACTCTATCGTCTGTTTCCTTCTAAGCGGGATTTAAGAGCAAGCACGTGGCCAATACTCAATGTATTTATCATCAAGTTCCCAACCAGATATGCGAGGAATATGACAGATGATCCAGGCCCGAAAATGATTCAGATAAAATATTAGTAACATATTTTCAAAAGTGTTATGACATATCAGTGAGAATGAATGTGCAAATATATTACCGTAAGTAGCATGCAACTTCCTATCAACTGTCTTGTCTTCCAAAGACAAGCCTCACCTAGCTTTGAGTACAAATAACCAAACACGTGGCTCCTAATTGTACTCATGAATCCGCTCTAAGTCGATGAAATATGCCAAGTACACTACAACAACATAGGTTACACTTATATCCACAAATATCAGTCAATTCAATTCAATACAACATCATTTAATTCAACTAATATAGAACAAATGTAATGCATAAGTAATTAAATGTTTATGCTACCTCTCACACACACGCATATCAACATGGTTTGCATATAGAAGAAGTAGGGATGTGTCATAAGGGCCTTTCGGGAAACTATCAAGAACATGAGTAGAAGTAGTAACACGTTCCTCCTGCTGGGCTTTAGGGGAAGGATGGGAAATGCACCTCCTAGAAGACGATGCAAGAGACATGTGAGCTTTGAAAGTCGACGCTTCCAGATCAAATGAAGTCGCACCAACTGGTGGTTGCGAAGGTCTGACCCCCTTCTTATGGACCGATGCATATTGGACCACTTGACTGCGCCTTAATCTGTCAGAGTTTTCAACCATTATACCTATAATAAAATCAGAAAATCATATCAAAACCAAAATCCTATAGGAAAACAGGAAAGTGAAATCCAACAAAATCTGGGAGATACATCTCCTTAACATAGGAAAGGAAAATTCTAAAGATGCATCTCTATAAAAAGTTGCGATGGCAGAATATACAGAAAAACCCTATGATGCCATAAACACCAACAAATGTGAATGCATTTTTATACAAGCTACCTATTTTAAATGTAACTACAACCTAATACATCTTAAGCAACCTATTTTACCAAATACATGCATCACAACTAAAAATAAAGGAAATGAGAAACTTACCGATTGAAAGTTGTTGTGTGAAAACTTGAATGAAGTGAATGGAATGTCTTGAGACCGATTATAATGAGGTAGAAATAGTGTTGAAGCTTGAAAAACAACTAGTTGATTCTTGCTCACGATCTCTTTTAAGTGTTTTTGAAAGCGTAGAAAATGAAGAAGGAAAATGGAAGGTTCTAGCACGAGGTATATGAATTTAAACTCGTCCGAATATGCATCTTCATAAAACTCAATGGGTATAAAACAGTGAGTTTTGAAATAAGGGTTATTAGGGAGATACACCTCCAGATTCACCATAATATGGATACATAGATGCATCTTCGGAGAAAGTTTTTAACAAAATGGGGTGGCTCACTCACGAAAGTGTTGAGCGTGTATAATATGAGTGTGTTCGGAGATGCATCTCTAAAATTTAGGGGTATTTGTGACTTTTCATTATGGTGAACTAGCACTCAATGAGGTGTACAAAGTAGTCCCCAAATCTCAAACATAAACATCAACATGTAGAAATAAAAATGCAAACTTTGTTGAATAAAAGACAAAGAGCAAAAAGTCTGGGCCTATTTATCCAAATAATATAGGGGGGTTCTCTTCCCACTCTTAGAGGTGAAGAACTACCCTTTTAAGTCTGGAAGTGTATATCCATAATAATCCCTACATATGTTAAACTTACTATAGTGTGTTTATTTTAAAATTCATAGAATAATTCAGAAGTATACTTCCGTAATAAAACTTGGACAATAAGTTTGTTATAAATTTCACTTTTATTTTAAAACTTTATATTTTAGGCCATTAATATTGAGTATAATATAAAATAAAGTTGTTATCATTTAAACCATGTAATGATGTAATTCAATTCAAATGTCATATATTAATTCAATTAAAATTCATAATCATGTATCATTGTTTACAAATTACAAACCATAATACAAATATTACTAATATAGAAGTAAAAGTGAACTACTGGGTATATCTGATCCTGTTCCTTCTTTGACTTATGTATTACAAGTCATTTTGTTCCTTAGATAGAATGACCTCTATAGTTTTCCTCACATGAGTGCCTTCTAGAAACTCTCCTCTCTTTATATTCGTTGGCACAATAGCCATAATACACCAACATGCAGGTAACACATCAACAACATGCTACTCCTCTAATATAATCTGATGAGCTTGTCTATGTGGTTCTCCGTGAGAATCTGGTGTCATATAAGGCCGTGACACTCCGAAATACCATTGGATGTAGCAGAATATAATACTCCATGGCTAAGGAGTTTACACACTTTATGCTTCCTCTAGTGCCAGATGATTATAGAAATCATCAAGCATCACGTAAATATCTCTATAGACGATAATGAGAGAAGCAAACACATAAGGGTCTCTTGGAATATCCTGTTGAAATCCGAACTGGAGCATGACTTTCTCATGCAGATGTGGATACTTCAGTACGATCAAGAAACACTTAGAAAACTCAATCACATTATTCCACCTAAGCGAGACGAATGTGAAAGCACATGACAAATACTAAGAGTAGTTATTCCCACATGACCAATCGAAGATGCATGGAAAGTGAGAGAGGATCCATGTCTGAAAATGGTTCAAATAAAATATTAGTAACGATATAACACTAGTGTTATGAAATATTAGCAATAGTAAAGAAGCAAATATATTACCATAAACAACATGTTGCCTTTTGTCATTTATTTAATCTTCCAAAGAAAAACTTCACCTAACTTTGAGTACAAGTAAATGAAACAAGCGGCCCCCTAATTGTACTCATGAATACGCTCAAAGTCAATGAAGTAAATAAGGTAAACCACATCAACACAATAATTAGTTTTGTCTAAAAATATGGACATGCAAACCAAATACATGAGGTATGATCATAATGCACATGTTCTTTGATGAAAAATCTATGCATCATCACCATCGGCCACAATTGCTACAACTAGATAGTTTATGTACAATGTAACACCCTGATTTCGTAATTTAATTATTTAATTAATTATTACGATAATTTGGTAATTTTTGGTGTATTTGTTGTGGTGTTGAGATTATTTTATTTAATGATAATATTGAATAATGTAAGCTATGTTATTTAAATATTATTATTTAATTAAAATAAAGAAAGTTAGAAGTATGAGGGGTATAGTGGTATTTTGGTGGAGAGTTAGTAATGGTAGAATGGGGAAAACATATTTGGGGTCCTAGGGGTAAGATTGACAAAAAGGAAGTTGAGTTTGAGAATACGATCAGTTTTTCATCGATCGCGTTTGAGAAAGAGGAGAGAAGAGGTCTGAAGAACGAAGAGGAGAAGCTAAGGTTTGAAGAATTTCCTAGAGATTTTGAGGAAAGATCGTAGAAAAGATTCACTCTAAGGTATAGGGAGTATCACTTTTCAATGTTCTCGATATAAAGTTTAGGTAATGGGAGTAATTTGGGGTTTTAGAGAAAACCTAGGATTTCATGAGTAGAATTGAGGATTTAATGATGAATTGTTGTGCATTGTATGATGTAAATGATGTATGTGTGTTAGCCATATGTTCTATTATTGAATTGGTGATTAAAATGATGAAAAACTGTGCTTTTAGGGTGAAATATTGTAGCATAGTTTGCTGTCATCACATAATTGGATTTCTGAAATTTGCCTAGCTCGCTTAGCAAGCAGATTCTCGCTTAGCGAGCAGAGAAAACTGGGATTTTTCTGAATTAGTGATTTAATTTTAGAAAATTGTCTAATGAGGTGTAGATACAACATATTGATGATGTGATATATTATACTTTTTGCCATGATTTCTGTGATGTTTTTTTAGTGATTATTTTATGATAGAAATGAGGATAAGATATAAGTTATTATATGATGCTTAGTAACATGAATGCCAATGCAAATGTTGAATTATGTTAAATATGTTGAATTGTTGATTCGTTGCATTCATGACATACCTATGTTGTTGGAAGCTTCGATCCTATAGTGTGGATCGGGGTTATGTTGATTATGTTGTGCTCCATTGTGGAGGGTAGATGACCTAGTGTCCATTCCATGTTGAAATCGATACCACATGCATATATGAAGTTTCATTTCATTTTTGGTGGCATAACATGATGCATATGTGTTGAATAGATGTTTGATGAGTTTCATGATGTGATGGGTGAAAATTATGATGTGTTGCTATATAATTAACTGTTGCATGATTATCTTTACTTATGTCAATTATATTGATTTGTGATTACTCAGCCTGTCTGCCTTTGGTGATGGTCTATTATGCCATCCTGTAGATACTCAAGAATAAGCTTAGTGCATGGACGTAGGTTGAAGTTTTATTTCTTTTGTTGTTTATAGGGTTTAGGGCGGTGTCTTGCTCTGTGTCACGTAACATTGGGATGAGAACACTTAAGAACCGTTATGTTCACTTGTTTTACCTTGAGTTAATGATGTTTTGAATTAAATTTTGAATTTTCATATTTGAGTTAGTTAAGTTGATAACTTGTTATATGATGCGTAATAATGTTATTTTTTAATATGAATACATGTTATAACCCGTGTTACGGGACAATACAATATTATGATGTTTGTTAGAGAAGAAATGCGACACCTTTTTGTTGATACTCTGATTTTACTAAATAATCTTGTTATACATTTTGATGTGGGGTAAAGAGTGTTACATTAGTGGTATCAGAGCAGGTCGGTCTGTCCGGCTAAGTGTCGTTGTTATCAGTCTGTGGTCATTCGTTACTTGTTAATGATTATTTTCTTTCTTTTCTGATGTTGTGAGTGTTGTAAAGAATGGATGGAAATAACACGTGTGCTCTTGCTGAAGATGCTGCAACACTTGCTGAGGCTATGGCTCAAAACAACGAACAAGATGAGATTCGTGCTTTAGAGAAGTTTCAGAGCAATAGTCCTCCAGTTTCGAAGGAGATCATGACCCGTAGAGTGAAAAGAAGTGGCTCAAAGCGATTGAAAATATTTTTAGAGTGATGGCGTGTACAAATGAGCAGAAGGTACAATTTAGTACCCACATGTTGTCAGAGGAGGCTGAAGACTGGTGGGATAATACCCGTCAGTGTTTGGAGGATGTCGATATTGTTGTGACTTGGGCAATGTTCCGGAGGGAGTTTATGGGAAATTATTTTCCTAAAGATGCTCGTGGTAAGATGGAGGTGGAGTTCCTTAAGTTGAAATAGGGAAATATGACGGTGGCAGAGTATGCTACTAAATTTGAGAGGCTCGTGAAGTATTGTCCTCACTACAATCATGCTGATGCTGAACTTTCTAAGTGTCTTAAGTTTGAGAATAGGATGAGACCAAAGATTAAACAGGGGATTGGATATCAGCAAATCCGTAGGTATGCAGAGTTGCTGGATAAAAGTAGGATTTGTGATGAAGATAGTCGAGCTCGATCTGCTCACTATAAACAATTGAGTGAGAAGAAGGAGAAATGCCAGTTTAGAGGAAAACCTTTTGTGATTCCAGCTGAGAAAGGGAAGTAGAAGGTTTCAGATGGGAAGAAGCCAAGTGGGGGAGTAAGTTTCATTCCTCCCAAGTGCTACAAATGTGGAGAATCTGGTCACAAGTCTGATGTGTGCAGCAATCCAGTGGTGAGATGTTATAGGTGCGTCAAGAGAGGTCATCAGGTTGGTGATTACCCAAATGAAGGTCCAACTTGCTTTAACTGTGGTGAACAAGGGCCTATCAGTACCCAATTCCAGAAGCCTAAGAAGACGACTACTGCTGCTCAGACCAATTGAAAAGTGTTTGCTTTAAGTGGTTCTGAAGTTCCTAAGAAGGATAACTTGATTCGAGGTACATGTTTTATTAATGGTGTTGAGTTGATTGCAATTATTGATACTGGTGCTACACATTCCTTTATTTCTCTTAAATGTGCTACTAAGTTAGGTTTGACGTTGTCTAGTATGAATGGTGGTATGGTAATATAAACACCATCTAATGGTTCTGTGACTACCACATATGTGTGTTTGAAGTGTCCCTTGACAATTTTTGAGAAGGACTTATTGATGGATCTGGTATGCTTACCTTTGCACCAAATGGATGTTATTCTTGGAATGAAATGGCTAGAGTTCAACTTTGTGCATATCAATTGTTATGCGAAGACTGTGGAGTTTCCTAAACTTGGTGATCATGGTGAATTGATGTTCTTGACGGATAAGCAAGTGGATGAACTTCTAGAAGACAAAGCTAAGATGTTTTCAATGTTTGCATTATTGCAAGTCGAAAGGAAGACTTCGAGTGTTGAACTACCAGTTGTTCAAGAGTTTCTAGATGTGTTTCTAGAGCACATAAGTGATTTGCCTCCAGAACGTGAGTTGAATTTGCAGTGGATTTATTACCTGGTACAAGTCCTGTGTCTATGGCTCCGTATCAGAAGTCTGCTTTGGAATTGAGTGAGTTGAAGAAACAACTAGAAGAATTGTTGGAAAAGAAGTTTGTTTGACCTAGTGTTTCTTCGTGGGGGTGCTCCTGTGTTGTTGGTAAAAAAGAAAGATGGTAGTATGAGGTTGTGTGTTGATTATCAGTAGTTGATCAAAGTTACTATTAAGAATAAGTATCCACTTCCGAGGATCAATGACTTGATGGATCAGTTGGTGGGAGCTTGTGTGTTCAACAAGATTGATCTAATATCTAGTTACCATCAGATTCGTGTTAAGTCTAATGATATTCCGAAGACAACTTTTAGGACGAGAAATGGTCATTATGAGTACACAGTGATGTCATTTGGTGTATCCTATGCACCCAATGTGTTCATGGAGTACATGAATCGAATCTTCCATGAGTATTTGGATAAATTTGTGGTAGTGTTTATTGATGATATCCTGATTTATTCAAGACATAAGAGGAACATGTATGGCATTTGAGGATTGCGCTGCAAGTGTTGCGAGAGAAGAAGTTGTATTCTAAGATGTTAAAGTGTGAGTTCTAGTTGCAAGAAGTGAGTTTCCTTGGACATGTAATTTCCAGTAGTGGAATTGCTATGGATCCGTCAAAGATTGATGCAGTGTTACAGTGGGAGACTCCCAAGTCTGCTTCTGAGATTAGAAGTTTTCTGGGATTGACAGGTTATTACCGAAAGTTTATTAAGTTTTTTTCGAAGTTGGCGCTACCTTTGACTCAGTTGACTCAAAAGGGTCAAACTTATGTGTGGGATGTTGCGTGTGAAAATAGTTTTGTAGAGTTGAAGAAGAAATTGACAACTGCTCCAATGTTGATTTTTCCTAATCCGAACGAGTCGTTCGTAGTGTATTGTGATGCGTCGAAGATGAGACTTAGAGGAGTTTTGATGCAGAATGGTCAAGTGGTTGCTTATGCTTCTAGGCAACCGAGAGTTCATGAAAGGAAATACCTTACACATGATTTAGAGTTGGCATCTATGGTATTTGTGTTGAAGATTTGAAGACATTATATCTTTGGTTCGAAATTTGAAGTGTTCAGTGATCATTAGAGTTTGAAATATCTGTTTGATTAGAAGGAATTGAATATGAGGCAGAGAAGGTGGTTGGAATTGTTGAAATATTTTGATTTGAATTACCATCCTGGTAAGGCGAATATGGTTGCAGATTCTCTAAGTAGGAAAACATTGCATATGTCAATGCTTATGTTGAAAGAACTCAAAATGATTGAACAATTCAAAGACATGAGTTTGTTGTGTGAGACTACTTCCGAAAGTGTGAAGTTGGGAATGCTGAAGTTGACCAGTGAAATTGTGAAGAGGATTCGAGAAGGACAAAAATCTAATTTGAAGTTAGTTGATCAGTTTACTATGATTAACCAAGGTAACAGAGGTGAATTCCGAGTTGATGGGAATGGTGTGATGAGATTCCGAGATATAATTAGTATTCCAGATGTTCCAGAAATTAAGAAGAGTAATTTAGAAGAAGGATATCGAAGTAGATTGAGTATCCATCCTGGTTCTACGAAGATGTACCATGATTTACAAAAATTGTTTTGGTGGCCAGGTATGAAGAAGGACGTTGCAGAATTTGTGTATGCATGTTTGACTTGCAAAAAGTCGAAGATTGAACATCACAAGCCATTAGGTATGATGCAACCGTTGAATATTATAGAATGGAAGTGGGATAGCATTTCCCCGGATTTTGTGATGGGTTTTCCTAAGACTGCTAAGGGAAATGATTCGATTTGGGTGATCATAGATAGATCGACTAAGTTGGCCCATTTCTTGCTGATGAAGATTAATCATTCTATGCAGAAGCTAGCCAAGATGTATATTGAGGAGATTGTGAAGTTACATGGGATACCGTCTAGTATCGTATCAAATAGAGATTTGCGGTTTACATCAAGGTTTTAGAAGAGTTTGCAAGACGCCTTGGGTACTAAGTTGAAGATGAGCTCTGCTTATCATCCACAAACATATGGTCAGACAAAGAGGAC
This sequence comes from Lathyrus aphaca, assembly GCA_963966055.1. NCBI lineage: Eukaryota > Viridiplantae > Streptophyta > Magnoliopsida > Fabales > Fabaceae > Lathyrus > Lathyrus aphaca. The sequence continues at coordinate 187,896,758 of OZ014519.1, forward strand.
TATCCAATCTTTAGAGGATTTGCTGAGAGCATGTGTGCTAGATCAAAGAGGATCTTAGGATAGTCATTTTCCGTTGATTGAGTTTACCTACAATAATAGTTATCAAGCTAGTATTGGAATGACAGCGTATGAAGCATTGTATGGTAGACGATGTCGGACTCCCTTGTGTTGGTATGAATCAGGAGAAAATGAAGTGCTTGGACCTGAGATCGTGCAGGAAATGACTGAGAAGATTAAGATGATACAAGAAAGAAAGAAGGCTTCTCAGAGTCGACAGAAGAGTTATCATGATAAGAGGAGGAAAACTATTGAGTTCCAAGCGGGAGACCACATGTTCTTGAGAGTTACTCCAGTCACTGGTGTCGGGCGAGCTTTGAAGTCAAGATAGCTCACTCCGTGTTTTGTTGGTCTGTATCATATTTCACAGAGGATCGGAGCGGTGGCATATCGGATTGCGTTACCAACATCACTTGTGAATTTGCATGATGTATTTCATGTGTCGCAATTGAGGAAGTATGTGTGCGATCCGTCGCATGTGATTCAGATGGATGGCGTTCAAGTAAGAGATAACCTGACTGTTGGGGCATTACCATTGTGGATAAATGGTCGAGAAATGAAGCAGTTACAAGGAAAAAATATTGTCTTTGTAAACGTATTGTGGGGTGGACCACCAGGTGAGAGTTGAACTTGGGAACGTGAAGATCAGATGAAGGAGTCGTATCAGACTCTGTTTGCTTCAGGTAAATTTTTTAGGACAAAAATTCTTAAAGTGGGGGAGAGGTGTAACACCTTGATTTCGTAATTTAATTATTTAATTAATTATTACGATAATTTGGTAATTTTTGGTGTATTTGTTGTGGTCAGGGCCGGCCCAACACTTTTCGAGGCCTAAGGCGAAATTTAAAACTAAATATTTTTAATATAATAACTATTTCTTTTTAAACTTATTATATTTTAATTATTTTATGATGTAGAATCATTAAATCATTATAATCAGTTTATTTAGTATTTTATTCCAATTGATAATAAAATTAACTCATCTAAACAATCTTCTCATTATTTAAAAAAAAAATCATAATTGAAAAACAATACCAACATTTAAAAAAAATTTGATAACAAGTCTTCTATTATATTAAAGAACTCAAAACTTTAATATTTGTACATATAATTTTTAAATCAACAAATTAAACAATACATTTATATGATTTATATTATCATATATTCTAAATAGATGTTAATCTATTCTTTCCAAAATAAGTGTCACATTTGAAAAAATATTTTATTTCAAAATAAATGTCAGTTTAATTTTCACTACAATTTTATATTTTATCTTTCAATATATTATCTAATTAATACTCATAATTTATGATTTCTCTATTATTGTTTAACAATAATTTGAATATACCGACAATAAAAATAATTTAATGAAATTATTATTCTTTCTTTTTTTATTTATTATATTTTTTTAACTGTGTAAAAGTATCATCAATATTATTTTGAAAAAAATAGAATATTATTTAATTAACATATAATATGATTTAAAAAATTATTTAAAAAACAATTAGTTAAAATCGTATAAAAGCTAAATAAAAATATGAGGCCCTAGGCGGTAGCCTTGGTGGCCTACCCCTAGGGCTGGCCCTGGTTGTGGTGTTGAGATTATTTTATTTAATGGTAATATTGAATAATGTAAGCTATGATATTTAATTAAAATAAAGAAAATTAGAAGTATGAGGGGTATAATGGTCTTTTGGTGGAGAGTTAGTAAGAGTAGAATGGGGAAAACATATTTGGGGTTCTAGGGGTAAGATTGACAAAAAGGAAGTTGAGTTTGGGAATACAATCAGTTTTTCATTGACCGTGTTTGAGAAAGAGGAGAGAAGAGGTCTGAAGAACGAAGAAAAGAAGCTAAGGTTTGAAGAATTTCCCGAAGATTTTGAGGAAAGATCATAGAAAAGCTTCACTCTAAGGTATGAGGAGTATCTCTTTTCAATGTTCTTGATGTAGATGTAATGGGAGTAATTTTGGGTTTTAGAGAAAACCTAGGATGTATATAGGACATATTGATGATGTGATGTATTATACTTGTTGCCATGATTTCTGTGATATTTTTTAGAGATTATTTTATGATTGAAATGAGTATAAAATGTAGGTTATTATATGTGTAACACCCCAAAATTTGCCCTCTTATTTTTATCAACCTCGAGCAGCTTACGCTTCATGCCCGCATCATTCCACATATCATTGCATCGTATTTGAAAATAAAAATAAAAATAAATCATCATCCTTTGCATACGCATGAGGTGTGTGGTCGATCGAGGCTTGCCAAACATGGGAGTTCAAGAGAAAAATAATATACCAAAAATAATTCAAACCACTTCCAAGCTAACCAACCAAAAAAAGAAAGATTTCACCTTTCCTTCAGTTTTCCTTCCACTTTCCTTCCACATTTCCTTTCATTCTTCCCCCTCTTATTTTTTCCACTACAATTCCACTCCATTTCCCTTGGATGCTTCTACCATGTTCTACAACCTTCTAGAGTATTCCATAGAATATTCCAAGGAATATTACCTCTCCAACCCTAACCCTAACTAACTACAAACCTAACTCCATTCCTAAACCTAACTCCATTCCCAAACCTAGCTCCAAGCCTAGCCTCTATATAATCATTAATCATTTCAATGCAAAAGGTTCCCAATTTTTCACTCTCTCACAATTTCTAGAATCACTTTTTCTCTCACTTTTCCTCCATTTCCCTTCTTCACCAAAGCTTTTTTGAAGAAGCTCTTCAAGTTTCACATTGAAACTTGAAGATCTTAAAACTTAGCCTTCAACCTCTATTGATTTGTGCTTTGTGGAAGAAGAAGCTACTGATTTTTGTGAAGATTTCGACTTATCGGAAGTGCAAGAAAGCTCAAGCATCAAGAATGCATTTATTTTGCGGATTCACGATTTTCTTGGTTTTTTTCTTCGATCAAGCTCCGATTCTTGCAACATTTACCGAAGCACTTCTCCGCTTCGTAGGTTGGTAATCTAAAATCACTTTTCCTTTAAGTTATTCTCTTCATCTCGCCATTTTGGCATTCTTTAAGTGCTTTTCGTATTGCTTGTGATCGATTACGTTTTCGTTATGTGTTGCTTGCGATTTGTGGATTTTAATGGATTAGAAGTTAGGTTGTAGCTTGTTATAGGTTCTAGCATGTGTTAATAAGCCATAATTGAGTAGAAATTCGTGTTAGCATGATTAGGTGGGGGTTAGGATTGTTTAGAAGTAAGATTGTGGGCAAAAGCACTTATTTTAAAACAATTTTTCACTTTCTGTTCAGCGTTAACCGGTTAACGCGTGCGTTTTTGGCCAAAATGCTGTATTTTTCTGTTCGTTAACGGGTTAACCAATTTAGTTAACCGGTTAACGCTGTTAGATTTTGGATTTTTAACTTATTTGCTTGCCTGTTCTCGCTTCCTTGTGCCTTTAATGTTCATGTATGCTTAGGTATTGATTTTAGGGAATTTTTGGGTCTATTTCCAGTAGCCAATTCATTTGTTTCGAGTCATTTCGACATGATTCTGTTCACTTTTTCATGTTTTGTGTTAAATATGCATATGTGCTATGATTGATTCTTGATGTATATTGCTACTCTTTAATCATTTGTTTCACATGTTAAATGCTCACTTAAAATTTATTTGTGCTTCATGATTATGATCCTTGCTAGTTTGGATTGATTACATGATTATGTGTCATATCTTGATTTTTGCTTAAAAGTGATTAAGTGTTTCACATGTTCATCCATACATGCTTCTTATGCTCAATGGATCACTTCTTGACATGAATTCAATTCTCATTTTTATGCCATGCATGTGTAAAAATTGATGCTTGTAGTGATACTTGTTCAATGTCATGATAAATGTTTATTTTGTGCAATATGGAAAAGTATGGTTGTTCTTGTTGATCATGGTTCCTTTTAATCAAATAAATGATGTAAATAAATTCACATGTTTGAGTTCATGTTGTGATGTGTGTATATCCATGCTAATTGATGTTGATGTATTGTTTACCACTTATTTTGTGTACACATAAATAAAAATGATCAAATCTACATTTTACATTTCATAGTTGACTTTGCATATAGGTGTTGTAAAATACATGCTGTTTGTTATGTTGTTCATGCTGTATGTGACTTTCTACACCTATCTTTACATGTTGTATGCTGGCTGTAAAAAGTTGCTTTGTGTTATGCATTGTTTTGGTAGCTGTTTTTAGTTTAGGGGCTGAAGTAGGTGCTTAATTTTTGTTTTAGCATTTTTTAGTTCTTTTAGAATTAAGATGGAGTCTAGAAGTTAGATCCTAGAATTAGTAGGATTTAATGATTGTGTGTTTGCCTTATTATTTTAAATAAAAAATGCACTCTAATCTTTGTTTTGTAGGGAGGGAAAGGTATGTTTCCTTACACCTTATCCTTTTATTTTTTATGCATTTTCTTTATGCATTTAATTCACCTTTTACTTCCATATTTGTGATGGGTAGGATTTTCCCTTTTGTTAGGACCAACTTAACTTCCTTAGGAAGTAAGTTGCATCCTTTTTCTTCTATCTTTTCCTTTTTCTCTTTAGGATTATAAAAACATCACTCACCATTAGGACCACCATTTTAATAAATAACTTAGGGCTGTGTCTTAGTCCCCCTTAATTTTTGTCCTTTTCCGATTTGAGTCTTCTTTCTCATCTTCAAACAAAATCCAAAAAGACTTAACAAATGTATGAAAGGATTCCTTGTGTATAGCCTTATGCCATGGGGCACTTACATTCATTCCATCTTAGAATAGTGTAAGCTTGTCTAGCATGATGTACAAGTATCATCAAGGGGTTGTTTCACAAAGAAAATCTAAAATATACTTCTTCATAAAAGCTACAAAAAACATCTAATAAAGTTCAACAAGCTAGTGAACTTAGACCCTATTTCATGGAAATAAGTCTTGGATAAATTCTCCTTGCTCGGTGTGCTTGTTCTATTATTCCATCTTGGAATGTAGTAGCAAGTACACATTCCATGGAAAAGAGTTTGAATTCACTTCCTTGTGCCAAATTCATACAAAATTCATAAAAGACAAAACCAAACAATAGGCGACTCTCCTGCGGGAATTCTCTTATCATCTCATTCATTCTGAACACAAACTCGTGACGACTTGTCTCGCATGCAAGACGATAAACACACTCATATCAGACAAGCCTGCAACACCTGAGCATAAACATATGCAGTTCCAGTCATAAAAAACACAAACAAAGTTCCTGCCTTAGTTAGACGAACTACGTCAACTCTGATCCTCATTTTCCCGATGAGGTACGTAGGCAGTGAGGTAGGGCTCATTCGAGCATATTCTTTATTTTCCCTACATTTCCCCTTTTTCTTTTCGATCTCTTTTCTTTGTTCCCTTTCTCATTTCACTTTCCATTCCAGTTAGCAGTACTTTTGTTCAGCAGCATCTTATTTCATACCCTTTGAAACAAACAAGTAAGCATGGATCCCGTCGGGTACGACGAACGATCTGGGGTGCTAATACCTTCCCAGGTCGTAACCGACTCCCAAACCCAGATCTTTGGTTTGAAAGGCCTCGTCCTTTCCTTCTTCCTCAGGTTTGTGCAACATTACCTTTTCCATTCCTTCGGGATAAAAATGCCTGGCTGGCGACTCTACCTTTTCTGCGCCACTTTCGCGGTTGTACTAGGATGAAAATCCCGGGAGCGACAATATGATGCTTATTAACATGAATGCCGATGCAAATGTTGAATTATGTTGAATTGTTGTATCGTTGCATTCATGGCATACCTATGTTGTTGGAAGCTTCGATCCCATAGTGTGGATCAGAGTTATGTTGATTATGTTATGCTCCATTGTGGAGAGTAGATGGCCCAGTGTCCATCACATGTTGAAATCGACACCACATGCATATATGAAGTTGCATTTCCTTCTTGGTGGCATATCATGATGCATATATGTTGAATAAATGTTTGATGAGTTTTATGATGTGATGGGTGAAAAGTATGATGTGTTGCTATATGACGAACTGTTACGTGATTATATTTACTTAGGTCAATTATATTGATTCGTGATTACTCACCCTAAATGCCTTTGGTGATGGTCTATTATGCCATCCTGCAGATACTTAATAATAAGCTTGGTGCGTGAGCATAGCTTGGAGTGTTATTTCTTTTGTCATTTATAGGGTTTAGGGTGGTGTCATACTCTGTGTCTTGTAACATCGGGATGTGAATGCTTGAGAACCGTTATGTTCACTTGTTTTACCTTGACTTAATGATGTTTTGAATTAAATTTTGAATTTTCATATTTGAGTTAATTAAGTTGATGACTTGTTATCCGCTGTGTAATAATTTTGTTTTCTTAATATGAATATATGTTGTAATCCGTGTTACGGGACATGACAAGATGATGATGTTTTGATGTTTGTTAGAGAATAAATGTGATACCCTTTTGTTGATACTCTGATTTTATTGAATAATCTTGTTATATATTTTGATGTGGGGTAAAGGGTGTTACATACAACTCCTCCAAAAATGAAAATCTAGCATGACACCATCTATTGTCATTAATATCCTTTTGGATATCGACCGAGTCAGTTCCCAAATAGGTAACCATCATGTCTAATGAATCATGTCCAATACATCATGTTTGGTGATTCTAGAATGATTTAATAATCTTCCCCTAATCAGAAGAGGTAGCAGGGATGACATATCATCTAGTGTATTGAACATCTCACCAATCGGAAGATGAAAAAATGACATCTATGAGTGTCATCTATTTAAAAGTTGACAACATACCATGGTTAATAATACTATAACTAGTCATGTATAAATGTTGCGACTCACAAAGCTGCATGGCATCATGAAGCCATTGTTCTTCAGGCTATTGCAGTTTCACATTTTTCCTTCCATGGTTGATACATTTTAAAGTATATTACAATACTCTAAAAAATACATCATCGTTAGAAAATTCAAACATCATGAAATTCTGGTATCAGATATGTGATGTCGAATAAGATATTACGACATTACTATCTGAACATTAACAAGATAAAGACAATAAAAAGTACAGTAAAAATAACATAATAATAGATTGTTAACCTAGTTCGTTGCAAACTCACCTACTATTGGGGCTACTAAGACATGAATGAAATCCACTATTAGTATTATTAATTAAGAGTTAAACAATCATAGTTTACACCCCTCACGTAATCACTACCCAATGCAATTTCTATATAGGAACCCTTAAATAAGATAACCCCCTCTGACTCCCCCTCAATCACATACTGTGATAATCAACCAAAACCTTACAAAGAAAATAGAAGAACACTCTTCCAAGATAAACAACTTGATCTTGCTTAAAAGCTTCAATCAAGAACAAACACTCATGCTTATAAGCTTAGAGTGGACAAAATACAATTCAAAAATCAATCCAATTCAAACATCTAAGTGATGTTAGAATGGCTCACAATAACACACACACACACACACACACAAGGAAACCCTAAAACTCAAAATCACTCAGCTTCACAATACACAAAATATTCCACACGATTACAATTAGGTTAAGCAACTTGTATATAGAGCATTATGAATGGGCCTGGATCAGATCAGAAACTTCCACAAATAAGATTACATGATTTACTCCAAATAAAATATGAAAAGATCTTCAAAATCTCCAAAAACTAAACACATAAAAGCTTCTGCATTTGATAACAAATTTCCCTTGATTTTCTCATATACTTGAGCAAATCACAGAAATAAAAACCCGCTAAAAAGTGCAGAAATTAAAACAAAACTTTCTGCATCAGGACAACACAAATGTTACGATATCTGATCCGACATCACAGAAAAACCTGCACACATGTTTTTCAAGTATGTCAGGGACATCTTACAAGACATAAGAACACATGATAATGTTTTTCGACACATGTAGCCAAACCAAGAACCTTCAATCTTCCCCTTTGGAAAATTGTGTCTAAAAAATTATCAGAACCAATCAAACAGAACCAGAACCACAACAAAAACACAAAACTCAGAGATCAAGGCAGCAAAAAACAATTCTGGTTGCATAAGCAGAAACAAAAACATCTGGTAACACTTCACCCAATCAGAACAACAACTCTCCTTAACCAGTCAACCAGACACAACATCAGAGCAAACCAAATAGCTAGCTCTCCCCTTTTTAGCCGTAATATGACAACCATACTAACATAACTGCTCCCCCATAACACAAGAGTACTATTCAAATGAGTGAGATCACACACTGACTTTCAATATCAGTAGTGGAAGCAACATCATTGTTATACTTAAGAACAATCTTCTTTGCATTAGTTTTCTTTCCAGGGATAATGTTCTGAACATCATCTTCAACACCAGGATTCTTCAACTTTCTCTTAGCAGTGGATACAACAACAAGTTTGCCTTTCCTTGTCTTTATTCTCATGGAAACACCAGGATTCAAATTCTTGATCAATTCATTTTCATATGATATAGCACCATGTGATTCAGAATTTGATCTAGCATCTTGCATAAGTACATAATGATATGGGAGACAACAAAATTGAAACACTTGAACAAATTATAGTTGGAGAACAAAAATGACTTGAATAGTCTTCCCACACAACATTAATTGCTATAGATCCTCATTGATACAAATCCCTAACTTACCCCTTAAGATTTCAAACAGATTAGCATCCAAGGCTTTAGCGAAAATGTCAGCCAGTTGTAAATCAATGCTACATGTTCTAAAGTAACAATCTTTTCTTCAACCAACTCTCTAATGAAATGATGACAAATATCAATATGCTTGGTTCTGCTATGTTGAGTAGAATTCTTGGAGATGTTGATAGCAATCAAATTGTCATAGTACAATGTCATGACATCTTGTGAGACATTTTATTCAACCTCAACTATGGATAGAGAAACAAAATTTTGCTTCTTACTGAACAAAGATATCAAATTGTTTCCTAAGAAGAAGCATCCTCCAAATGTACTTTTTCTATCATCAGCATATCCCGCCCAATCAGCATCACAATAACCACTTAGCACAAAATTGGAACCATGAGAGTAACATACCATAATCATATGCACCATTGACATACTTCAAGATTCTTTTCACTTGGTTGATGTGACTCACCTTGGGATTAGCTTGATATCTAGCACAAACACCTACAATAAAAGCAATGTCAGGCATGCTTGTTGTGAGATATAATAGGCTTCCAATCATATTTCTGTAAAGACTTTGATCCAAATTCACACCCTTTTCATCTTTAGGCAACTTCAGATGAGTAGGAGCAGGTGTCCTTTTATGGCTAGCATTATCCATTCCAAACTTCTTAACAATATTCTTGGCACATTTACTCTGAGATATGAATATAGAATTTTCCATCTATTTAACTTGAATACCAAGAAAATAAGTTAATTCACCAACAAGGCTCATCTCAAATTCAGACTGTATCTGTTTGACAAAATGTTGAACCATCTCCTCAGACATCCCACCAAACACAATATCATCAACATAGATTTGAGAAATCATGAGCTTTTTTCATTCTTCTTTAACAAGTAGAGTCTTGTCTATGCTACCTTTTCCGTAGCCATGTTCAACAAGAAATTATGTAAGTCTCTCATACCAAGCTCTTGGAGCTTGTTTCAATACATTTAGGGCTTTCCTTAACTTGTAGACATGATTAGGTAAATTAGGATCAATTAATCTTTTGGGTTGTTTCACATAGACTTCCCCATTTAAGTAACAATTCAAGAAGACACTCTTGACATCCATTTTATACAGTTTGAACTTCAAAATTCAAGCAACTCCAAAAAGCAATCTAATATACTCAAGTCTAGCAACAGGAGCAATGGTTTCATCAAAATCAATTCCCTTAACTTGAGTGTATCCCTGAGAAACCAGTCTGGCTTTATTTATGGTAACAGCTCCCTGTTCATCAGATTTGTTCTTGTACACCCACTTGGTTCTATTACATTTGATCCTTCAGGTCTTGGAACAAGATCCCAAACTTCATTCCTTTTGAAATAAGCTAACTCTTCTTGCATAACATTGATAAAAAACTTATCAGTTAATGCTTCTTTCACATTTTTTTGGCTCTATCTTTGACACAAAACAAGAGTTAGAGATTATCTCCCTTGATCTTATAGTAACTCTTTTATCCAACTCTCCTATAATAAGATCTTTAGCATGATCTTTCTGAATCTTGATAGAGGGACCCTTGTCGGTCTGACTAGCTTCAGGATCAGAACTAGAGAGTTGTTCATCAATACTTATGTCTTCAGTTTTTGCTGGGGTTGCATTCTGGAATGTTTCAACATCATCCATGACATCGGTTTTGATCAGTGATATTTAGTTGTAGTGTTCAAGCCGGTTTTCAGTGTCCTTTGAGTCTAATTTTGTTCGTTTGAAGTATTTCGTTCATGTTTCGTCGTAGTTTTCTTAATGTAGCATGCAAGTTAGTTTTAATCATTTTATTCTGTTTTTATCTTTGGTATGGGTTATGTGGTTGTTTTTGATGTGTTTTCAGGTCAATATGTAATCGGTTGTTCGACGCGTCCGAAGAGATGATCCAAGCATGAAAAATGACAGCAAAATGGGATGTCAGAGGCACAACACGGGTGCCAGTGTTGTACAACACGGCCTGTGTTGTGAATACCAGAAGAAAAAGGAGACTTGTAGAGAAAATGAGAAAATCAGTGCTGTGACACGGGTGCCTGTGTTGTACAACACGGCCCGTGTCATAGCATCTGATGAAGAGGCCACATTGTGATGAACCAGAGGCACAACACGGGTGCCCGTGTTACACAACACGGCCCGTGTTGTGAAGACCAGAAGAAAATCTTGCCTTTTGTTGCTGCAAGGGTATTCCGGACTTTTCGCGGTGTTTTGGAAGACTGATTTATATTTGACGATTATTACTGTGATGAACCACTTTTTGATTTGGGGATTTTGGGATTGGAACGAATATGGGAGAAGAAGGATTGATCAAGAGCGGAAGCGATTGACGATCCAACGAATCCTACGTTAATTGTAATGTCTCAATTTTCTTGCTCTGTTTTTATTTCAGTTATGAACATGAGTGGCTAAACCCCCCAATGCCAGGGGGTGTCCCTGATTTGCTTTATGTAATGACAATTTGAATTCTTCATTTTGAGATTATGCTTTTAAATCCGTTTCTTTATTTTATGCAACATCCTTAACGCTTTGTCTTTGTTGGAAAATGGGATAATTGATTGTGGTTAGGATTTGGTCTGACCAACCATCCTAACCTTGTTGCATAAATTTTATCGCGATAAATATTACTGAGGAATTGGGATATTTTTGTGAAAACCTTTTTATGTCAGAATTATTGCTTGATATTCTTCTTTGACCGTTGAGGAATCAAGGTCGAGGAAGAATACCAATGGTTTTTCTTTAAAGGAATTTTGGAAAAACATTATCGACTTAGGAAAGACACTTTTTAAAGCATATCTCTGTAAAATTAAGAAACCATTGAGTCATTGCACTACGGATCATACACCGTCCCTGGCATTACTTTCATATTAGTAGAAACTCTTTGTTTTAGTCTACGTTTTAATAACTTTAGTTTATTCAATCTAAAATCAAACCTTTAAACCATAACTTTTGTCCAATTGAAATTAATCATTAAGAACTTATTTTATTAAGCAGTCCTTGAGATCGATATTTGGGGTTCCTCCCTTCTATTACTACATCGGTAAAAATAGTACACTTGCTATTTTCCGACCAAGTTTTTGGCGCCGTTGCCGGGGAACTGCCAAAGAACTAAGTTGTTTGTGTTATATCAATTGGAATTTTGTTGCTCTGCGACTAAAATTTTACTTTTTTTTTCCTCTGTATATCATTTTAGTGTTATTGAAATTTTGTTTTCTAACTCGTGTCTAACTGTTTATGCGAGGTCAGGCCTCAGCTAAATTTTCTTTTGACACAGAACCAGAAAGAGCTTTGCACGAGAGACGCCGCAAGGAAAGAATTGATAGTCTGGCTAAGACTGGTTCAAGTGTCCCGTATCAGGAAACTGAGGACTATATATTCGTTCCCTCGGAGCACAGTGACTCTGATTCAGACAGAGAAACTGACCCAAAATTCAACAACATGGCAGGGAATCAACCTGTTGCAGAGAGACTCTAAGGGGATTACGGAGGGGCAAATGCTCAACCTAACAGGATGACGATTGTTAATCAACCGGTGAATGTAGCACACTTTCAGTTGCATCCATCTACTATCCGCCAGTTAGAGAGCAAGCCTTTCTCCGGAAGAATCAATGAGGATGCAAATAAGCATCTTCAGAGATTTCTTACTACCACAACTTCTTTGAAGATCGAAGGTCATTTAGAGGAGGCAAAACGACTTGTGATGTTTCCATTCACACTTACTGACGATGCAGAAGAGTGGTTCTACTCTCTTCCCGCAGCGAGTATCACAAATGGCAAGAGATGGGAACAACTTTCCTTAATGAATACTTTCCTGCTTCAGTGTTCATCCGGAAAAGATATGATATAGTCAATTTTAAACAAAAAGAGGGTGAATCACTTGGAGATGCTTATAAAAGATTCAAAAGGTGTTTGACTTTGTGTCCTACTCATAATATGGACGCGACCGAGCAGATGCAAAACTTTGTGAATGGGTTGCGACTCAAGACAAAGCAGCTTATTGATACTGCTGCAGGTGGCTCAACAAACTTTTCAACAGCCACAGGTATTAAAAGAATCATAGAAGCCATTGCTGCCAATGAACACCTTGAATTATATGATCGCACAGTGAGTCAACCAGATGGAAAAATTGATCTAAAACTGACAGAGCAGGTTGTAAAAATGGAAGATCAAATTGCCGCAGAAGTTGAAAGAAGGTTAAAGAAGATGAATCTGGGAACTCAAACAGTTGCTCAGGTTGAACCCGTTCAAGCGGTGATTTGCGAGATATGTTGTGGACCTCACTTTGCCATGCACTGTTTGGCAACTCAAGAACAGGTTGAACAAATTAATATGTTGAGGCAGAACAATCCGTATGCCAATACGTATAATCCGGGGTGGAAAAATCACCCAAATTTCTCTTGGAAAGATCATCAAGGGAACATCCAAAAACCGGTTCAAGGCCAACAACAGTATCAGCCCCAGCAACAACCATATCAGCCTCCAGTGTCAAGAAAAGATGATTGGGAAATTGCCATTGAAAAGATGGCAGCTCACATAGGATATCCATAGAGTTTGAAACCGCAAGGCTTCAAATGGCTAGACTTTCCACAATAGTGACACCTCCATCTCTGGGAATTTCCTCTTATGTAATTTTCAGGAATTCTGTTTTGATGTTGAGACATCTAATTCAACATCTTTGGTTTAGGCTCAGAATAAGAAAAATATGATATGAGTTCTTTTCTCTTGTCAAACCCTAGACCAGTCACATCTCCATCCATCTTTCCAACTTGCAGAATGTCATCTAAAGTCTCTGAGCTACTATTCAGCATCCTGACAGACTTTGTCATTTGATCAAGTTGGAAGTTTAGAAATGTTACCTCATTCTCCATCTTAGAGATGGTTTCCAAATGCTCTTCCTTCTCAATCTCCAGTTGAGATATGATTTTATTTTGTTCCTCTCCTTGTTGGCATACTTCTTCACTTTTAAGACATAGTTCTCTATATAAATTAGCTAACTCATCACATGTGACTTCATCATCACTGAAATCAGAATAATATCTCCCAGTTAGAGCAGTAACATTCTTAGCAGATTCTTCTTCAACTTCACTTTCAGAGTCCTCATTTGACCAAGCCATAGTAAAACCCTTTTTCTGATTCTTGAGATGAGTTGGGAATTCAGATATAATGTGGCCAAAACCTTCACATCCATAGCACTGCACTTCTTTTCCTTGAGAAGAGTTCTCTTTAGCCATTGTCTTTCTACCAGAGTCATTTGACCTACTGATGTCATATAAGTTGTTCTTGACATTTGGTCTTGACTTCCTATCCATCTTTTGCATTACTTTGTTAAATTGTCTGCCAAGAATAATTATAACATTAGATAGGCCTTCATCATTATTTAGATCACATTCTTTTACTCCATCTTCAGTGTTGGAAGAAAAACCAATATTTTTGCTTTTCTTGTCATATTTTTCACTTATGCCAATCCCAAAAGTTTGAAGAGATCTAATAAGTTCATCCAATCTCATCTGGCTAATGTCATGAGCTTCTTCTATGGAAGTGACCTTCATGTCAAACATCTTAGGTAGAGATCTGAGACTTTACCTTACTAGCTTTTCTTCAGACATTGTTACTCCAAGGGCACTGGATGCATTAGCTATCTCAAGGATGTTCATATGAAAATAATGAATACTTTCATCATCTTTCATTCTTAAGTTCTCAACTTTTGTGGTGAGCAGTTGAAGTCTTGACATCTTAATTTTGGAGGTACCTTCATGAGTTTTTTCGAGAATATCCCAAGCATCTTTGGCGACAATACAAGTATTGATCAATCTGAAGATATTTTTGTCAATTCCATTGAATATGGTATTCAAGGCTTTAAAGTTTCCTAGGGCAAGCTCATCTTATTCCTTAGACCAGTCCTTTTCTGGCTTCAATTCTGCAACATCCTTCCCATATTTGTCCTTTACAACAGGATGTTCCCATCCTCTCAAAACAACTTTCCAAGCCTTGTTATACAAAGACTTCAAGAAGGAAACCACCATTGGCTTCCAGTAATCATAATTAGTTCCATCTAGAATGAGTGGTCTGTTCATAAATCCCATTTCCTTGTCCATTATATCAGAAAGTAACTTCCCTATATCTCACCCAGATACAGAGCATGATGCCTGCTCTGATACCAATTGAAATTTTGGTATAAGACATGTGATGTCAAATAAGATGTTACGATATTACCATCTGAACATTAACAAGATAAATACAGTAACAAGTACAACAACAATAACACAATAGATTGTTAACCCAGTTCGGTGCAAACTCACATACTCTGGGGGCTACCAAGCCAGGAAGGAAACCCATTATTAGTAGTATTAATTCAGAGTTAAATAATCCCAATTTACACCCCTCACTTAATCACTACCCAATGCAATTTCTATCTAAGAATCCTTAGATAAGAGAACCCCATCTCATTCCCCCTCAATCAGACACTGTGATAATCAACCAAAACCTTACAAAGAAAATAGAAGAACACTCTTCCAAGATAAACAACTTGATCTTGCTTAAAAGCTTCAATCCAGAATAATCACTCATGCTTAAAAGCTTAGAGTAGACAAAATACAATTCAAAAATCAGTCCAATTCAAACATCTAAGTGATGTTATAATGGCTCACAATAACACACACACACACACACACAAGGAAACCCTAAAACTCAAAAGCACTCAGCTTCATAATACATAAAATGTTCCACACGATTACAATTAGGTTAAGCAACTTGTATATAGAGCATTATGAATGGGTCTGGATCAGATCATAAACTTCCACAAATAACATCACACGATTTACTCCAAATAAAATATGAAAAGATCTTCAAAATCTCCAAAAACTAAACACAGGGCAACTTCTGCATTTGACAACAAATCTCCCTTGATTTTCGCATATACTGGAGCAAACCACAGAAATAAAAACCTGCTAAAAAGTGCAGATATTAAATCAAAACTTTCTGCATTAGGACAACACAAATGTTACGACATCTGATCTTCCATCACAGAAAAACTTGCACACATGTTCTTCAAGCATGTCAAGGACATCTTACAAGACATCAGAACACATGATAATGTTTTTCTACACATGCAGCCAAACCAAGAACCTTCATATTATAACATACGTTTCAAAGAATAAATATAAATTTATTTTACCTCTCTATCCCACATATGTCTGACAACAAGGTTTGCATACATAGGCAACAATGAAGTGCCATAGGGGCTTCCTCCAAAAACCTCAAGAACGATATCATGAATGGTAGCATAAACAATTAGCTGTTAAAAATGGACTTCGCGGGCAAAAATATGTGACACGTGCCTTCGGGAAGACGAAGTCAGAGATACCTGGTCTCCAAAAGTGGATGCTGGGTAGGAATATGAAGTAGAGAAACAATCTAGAGGGGGTGAATAGACCCTTTTGAAACTTTTACTGATTTCAAGATGAAAACTCAGAGTTTGCGATGCAGAAAGCGATTTACGAAAATAGGTATGTTATGATTGTTTAGGAAGGAATCACAAATGCAATTATACTACAATTCACAATTATTCTTAGATTGTTTAAGGCCAATAATATTGAATTGACAATTTGTAAATTACACGAGATATTTCCTTTACAAAATTCAATCTCTAAAGGATTCTAACACCAAAGTTTCCAAAATTTAATTAGCACAAAAACACAAATTGATTCTGATTCTAACAAATCCAAGAGAGAGAGGGAGAGAGAGAGAGAGTGAGAGATGTATAATGGTTCAATTGTATCATCCTCGCAAGAGTCTACTCAACTCTCCAATGGTTTCTCATTGAAAGTTGTTCTTCCACTGCGTTTTGACAAATATTACACAATTTCGTACAATAACTAATCAAGAATAATGCTATTCAAAGTAAATGTCCTATTTGAATCTTGACTTGTACACAACCTTCACACTAAACGCTTTACGAAATATTTACTCGATTCTCGCTTATTGAATCTTCTAACCTCACCAATCGGCTCCAATTCTTTGTGTGTGACAATCACCCTCGATCCTACCGATTTCTTGAGCGATGAACCACTCAAAGATTGAAAAGAACTCTTACTATGCGTAGAAGATAAATCACGAGTGTAAGCTATTTATTAACTTAACTCAAAGTAAACAGAGTCACCACCGCACTTTTATTTTATTCCAAAAGAAAAAGGAAAAAAGAGCGAATAAATCCTAATGAATCTAAAAGCAAAAAAAAAACTAAAGAAACAAGCAGAGAAAGAGTAAGGGGGTTGATTACAAAATGGGAAAGTTTTAAGCATCCAAAATGTCTGTGGTACTCCAAGGGAGCCCTTTGAAAAATTTATTACTTTTGGTTTGAAAATGGGTTGTTTAAATGAGAATGGGGGATGAGAAAAGACTTAATTTTTAATATTTTTGTGTTTGAAGAGGTTTACCAGCTCATGCCTACGTACCCACAATGTGCAATGTAAGATCAAAACCCCATAGTTCTTGGTACAAATAGTGAAAATTGGTTGGTTTTGATTGATTTTAATAAGTGAAGACAATTTGTCATATCCAAGTGGAAAGCCTCACAAATCTACCACGAGAATGAGGGCATTGACTCATATATCATTATGGGAAGGGCGCCAACTCGGATAAAATCAACGAGTATGCTACTAAACCCCACGAACGACAAGAGACTCAATTACATCAAACTACAACCATGGAGATATGAGAGACTTGTACCCGACTAGGAAAAATGACTCATTGTCTAAACTTGGAAAGTAAACAAAAAAAGGTGCACAAAGGCACAAAACAACTTTAGTGAGTTTAGTTCTTTTTATTTTTTTGAATTGAGGACAAAATGATTAAGTTCATTGACATTTATTAAAGAGAAGAAGAAGTAAAAGCCACTTGATAAAAAGTCAAGATATTATTTATTAAAGAGGTGAAGGTTTTTAAAATAAGAATTATTTGAAAAAGAAGGGAGGTTTTGAAAATTGAAGAAGGGAAGGAGATGTAGATGCTATCCTAAAAAAGAAAATAAAAGAGATAAGGGAGGAAAGATCTAACCAAACATGATGATACTTCAAAAGCATAAGCACAAGAGTTCCATCCTTAAAAGCATAAGCTAGCAAATGGCCAAATAAAGAGTAAAGTACAAACTCCATGGTGATCACAGCAAATTGAAGGTGTCTTAGAATCTAAGTCCAAAACTCCAATTCCAATGCAAAGGATAGTAACCATAGTCCAAGATCAAGATCACAAGTTTTTTAGAGGTGTAATACTTTATTAATATTTTTCTGTCCAAATGGACAAAAGAAAAAGCACAAGGATATATAAACATAAACATAAACATGATAATGGATGATAAAGCATAATAAAAAAATAAAGGAGATAAGGGAGCGAGAAAGAAATTAAAGAGGATAAGGTGTGAGAAGGAAATTGAAATAGTAATATAGTAATAGTAATAATAATATGTACATAATAGTGGTATGGTGAAATTAATCATCCACAACCAAAATAAGTAACCAAACACTTAGTGCCAAAACCGAAAAGGCAACTGATTCCGTTTAGTATCTTACACTATAGTGTTTAACTGATGCAATTAGACCCAAATCCGATGAAACTTGAAAGAAGATTGGGATACCCAAAGCAACTACGCATCAAGCTTCAAAAGTCGTGGATCTAACACAAATGATTAACCACCTTGGAATTACGCGACCAACACGAGGTCTGGTCCACGAAAGTGCAAGTATCCAATTGGATTTTTATTCCAAAGTAGGGACACATTTAGTCTATGTTAAGGAATCACCGAGTAATTTACGGAGTAATTACCCTACAAATGAGACCTACCAAAACCAATTAAGGTTAACAATGTTAGTGCTAATATATGCGAGATAAACGATATGTAAATCGCCATCCGAATGCAATGCCGCAAAAAAAAAAAAAGATGAATAGAAAATTGAGTTACACTTATGGTATTCTTTCATCTTAAAATTCAATCACTCATTTTGGTGGATTCAAGGTATGAAAATATATCACTAATTCAAAACACCTAAAGTGAATTAAACAATTCACTTATAGATCGATTTGAACTAATGAACATTAACACCTCTAATCTACACCCAAAGTCCATTAAATTTAAAGAGAAATCAGTCCCAAAAATGTCTCCCAAGGTAAAAAAAAGAAGAGAGGTGAAGAGGGGGGAAAAGAGGCAAAATAGTCCAAAAAACAAGCCAAAATCTGCTAATGGAACAATGTTAATCGGTTAACCATTTGGTTAACCGGTTAACACGTTGAATTTTCAAATTTTGCGTCATTTTTAACTGTTAACAACTTAACCAATTTGCACTGCAAATAGTTAATCGGTTAACACTGAACCAGAGACAAAAGAATTGGCCAAAATTCAGCATGATCCTCTTTTAAAACAATTTTCAAACTCCTTATGATCATGAACTGAATTGACATGAACTTTAAAGTGTAAAAACAGTGGAACCCCTGCAATCAAACAATAATTTATGATCCAAAGGATCAACAACCAATAACACCAAATATCTACATCTTGAATGATGGTGATGAAGGTGTAACAATGAAGGAAGATGAATTATCGAGAAAAAAATTCAAATTACTCCACTAGCAAGCTTGATCTACTGAAATTGATGAAGAAAAATGAAAAATATGAATGTTTAGCTCAAAGTTAATCAAGAATTCAATGCAAATTCTTGATAACTTTCAAAAGAAGAAAATGAGCTTTAGTGAATTTTGTGATTTGAGGATGTATTTTGCAAGGGATTTTTTGGATATCAAAAGCTTGAAAAATGAATGAAGTGAGGGTGATATTAAAGACTTTAGGTATGAGAATTTGGTGGAATGAACTTGCTTTGGAAAATCAAAATTAGGTTTGGAAATCAAATTTGGAGGGAAATTCATAAAAGAGTGGTGATTAGTGAAGGTGTATGGTGGGAAATGATCAAAGTAATGTAGACGAATAAAGGTGGAATGAATCTAGAATATTCCAAGTGAGATCAAGGGCTGAGATGTTCTGAAATTTGAACAATTTATTCAAATTTTGCCCTGGTTAATCGGTTAATCGATCAACTGAGTCAAAACTTGAATATTTTGTTCTCTTTGATTGCTTTATTATTTCGGCTCGATTCTTTTGCGCATCAAAGAAGACATGGAAATAAACACATGAACCTTGGAATTCCTTGAATAAATAAATTAAAACTTGAGGAATCCTTGATCAGATAAATTTGAATTATTTGTATATCAACTTCGACTTTTTATCAGTGAAATTCATTCGAGCTGTGAGACTGCTATTTTTGGTATTTTTGATCTGCTCTTCCCCTGAAAATGTTAATAAAAGAAAATAAAAATATTTTTGGATTTTATTTAATGGTTAGTAAACATAAAAAAATAAAAGCAATGGTGATCCCCTGTGAGGCATAAACTTGCAACCAAAAAGGACCGAGGAACTAGTGTGTGATCTTGTTTGTATGCAAAATGATGCAAATGCAAACACAAACTTAGGAGTAAAAGTTAGGGTGTTACATTATGTATGTAGGCTTCTACACAACTCTTCCAAGGTCAGCTTGCAGAGAAGAAACTCCTTCTTTTCACTGAAATTTAGCACAATCAATCACAAAATAATCCCAATCTTGCAATCATCCTTAAAATCTTTACAAATTCTTTAAGAAATGTTTGTTTCGAGACACATCTCCCTCAACAATTACAAATATTCATAATCAAGATATGAATCCAAACTAGAGGTTGAAGATGAAAGAAATTTTGTTTGCAAGAATTTTTGAGTTTTCAAAAATTGGAAGTTGTTGTTATGTTCTTGGTTGTTGTGAAATGATATGACAAAATGAATTATATGTGCCAGAGATTAAACACAAAAAATGTGAAAAATGGTTGTTATATTCGAGTCAAGAACATTTGTTGATTTGAGTCAAATTGGCAAGTAGAGTGGAACAAGATCAACATTAAGAAAAGTGACCCATTTTGTGTGATAGTCATGTTGTAACTCTGACTCGAGTCATGAAGGTCTTGATTCGAGTCATGAAAGGTCGTGATTTAGGTCATGTACAAAGCTTGATTCAAATCATTTTAGACAAAGGCAACCAGGAAAAAGTGGAAAAGCTTGTTATTCGAGTCATGTAAAAAAGGTGATTCAAATCAAATTGGGCAGTGACTAACATGACTTGTGTGATTCGAATCAGCTGCAACTTGTGAATCGAGTCACAATGCAACATGATTTGAATCATGTGTAAACTGTGATTCGAGTCATAAATACCATAATTTTATTGTTCTCCTTTGTTTGATTTGATTCAACCCATTTGATTGATTCGAGCCATTTGATTGATTCGAGTCACACACAAAAAATCTCAATTTATCAAGCTTTTAAAAATAGTATGAGATTCCACTTTCCACATAACTTAGATCAACATTAAATATGATTCTTTTTTCATTAACTCAACTAATTGACTTAAACCATAATGATCATACTCAAATACTAACAATTGAATTATGCATGCTACAAAAAGGAATTGATTCAAAACTTAATCCAAATATGTGGAATTGAAGAGAAAACTGAATAACAATAATAACGAAACAAAAGCTTAAGAGAGAAGTAACGAAACCATATTAGGGTCCTCCCCCTTAACATCAAATGAGCTGACACTAATCGGTGGTCTGGAAAGTCTAGCTTTCTCGGTGTGAACAAATGCATGCTTAGATATTTTACCGTGCCTCAATCTATCTTGGTTCTCAACCATTTTACTTATAATTAAAACAATAAAAAATTCTATCATAATCAAAGAGCTCAGACCCAAATGGCAGACATGCAAAAATCAAACAATGCTAACAAAATACATAAATGCACTTTCCATAACTAAAGAAAATCAAATTAGATAAAATACGAAAATGCACTTTAGTAAAACTTGAAACACAAAAATGACAGGAAACACATTTGTCCCAACATGCCCTATGCTCTAAACATTAAGAAATATCAATGCGTGCCTCAATAAACTACATATTATGAGTACAATCTAATGCACATTAAACAATCTATTTAGTAATAAATGTATCACAAATAAAAAAAGGAAGGAAATGATTTGTTTTACCGAATGTGAGAAGTTGACGTTATTGGATTGAATTGACTGGAATAGAGATTGATAAAACTTTTGGATTTGGCGCAATGTAGTAGTAAGTTTGAGAAATGTTGAATAATGGTGGAAATGTGATTTTTCACGCACACATTTTGTTTTGTTTTGAGTAAGCTCTCATGAAAATGAGGAAGAGGGAAGGTCTAACACGCTAATATCACTCAAAATCCGTTCGGAGGATACTTCTGTATTTTTTACGGAGAAGCATCTCCATAATAATTTATGACAAAATAATGATAACTCACTTACGAAGTGTTATTGTGCCAAGTTTTGGTATGTTAGGAAATGCATCTCTCTATTTAAAAGACATTTTTGATTTTTTTTTTTTAAGTGTGTGAGCACTACTAAAATTGCAAAGAAAAATCATAGATCTTTTTAATCAACCATTTTCAAAGAGTCCAATTTATTCCGTTAGGCCAATTTAGTTAGCCGTGTAAGGACATCAGATACATGAGCGCGGGTTCGAATCTGCAACATTTCAATTTGTTCACTTTAAAAGATGAATTTCAGTCACTTTATTTATTTTAAAAAATCTACAGAACTTTATACAAGAAAATTGTCGCTTGTCGCTTGGGTAACACACCACATCATGCTAAATAGACACTAAGGAGGCAACATAGGAAACTCAAATAATTTGTTCAATACCTCTCCCAAGAGAAATGGGTAAAAAAAATCAGAATTTGCATCAACATCTCGTACTGAGTGATTGTGATGACTTAATTTGGCTGTTGCTCGGATTGACATCATGAGTAGTTTGGCTTACTTTAAATAGGTATTATAAATCAACTCGCTAAGACCATGTTAATTGAATAATCACTCTCCAACTTGATTACTATTTTAAGCTCCTTCAACGCTCCAAATTAAGAACCATTCTTGTGTATTCTTAAGAAAAAGGAGCGTTAAAGACAGTCCAAGAGGAAGTGTCTGTTGACTTGTGAAATCGGAGAATTTGAGTTCAGTCTCGAATAAATTATAACGATGTAAACTCCTAGAATGTAAACTCAAATGATGATGCCTTGAATTATGCAGTAAAGTACCAACAAAATGCCATCAACACCTCTTCCACTTTCCATCAGCACTCCTTGAAAAAATGCGAGGTTGCTTCTTCGGAAAGGTTTCCGTCCAGTTTGGATGCTCAATCATGTACTTCCACTGCCTGAAAATGGGAAATCTGATCATTATTTTATGTGATTTTCAAATAAATATGAAGTTAGAGAAAACAATGGACCGTTCATAGATTTGGATTTAGATGAGTTTATTAGATAAAATAATAATGCTAGAGCTTTGTTATCAATTACTTCAAAGATTGAACTTTTAAATAAGATAGCATAAAATCAGAATCAATCAAAGTTTTACCTTCTTAAATCATCAACAAAATCTGGGCCCTCAACAGTAGGTGAGGTAGAACAGATTGAAAGAATTTCTGAATCAGAATAATGCTGAAGTGACAAAGCAATATGATATTGACGCCGAGTCCTAAAAAAGATTTGGCCAACAAGTTCATTATACCAGAATATAGAAAAGGATTTCATTCATCAATATATAAAGTTCCTCAGCGAGGAAAAAATAGCAGACAATGGAATAAAAAAATTTCAACAATATGCATGGCCTAGCACAATTTATAACTGGACAAAGCTCCTCTAAAGTGATTGATTTATTTGAGCTTACGTACCGATATAAGCATTTGTGAGACTGTTTGGGAGAACTTATGGAAACGGCTAATGACATGTCTAAGTTGTTGAAAACAGCTTATAGTTAATATGAAGACCATTGGACTTTGCTTTTTCTTTTATTATAGAAGTAAGATACAAATAAGCACTTATTGGATAGGCGCTTATTTTATAAGCTCTTAATTAAGTCATTTATCTAAACAAGGTTTTTGTTTTGAAACACTGTTACCAGCAACAAGGAGCAATTTTGAAGCAGTCAGTGACAGTATCATATGTCTCTAGCAACTTCCCGTTCCAACTAGTATCTTCATAAGAAGCAGAAACTCGTATTCTTCTGACAATTTCATCCGGGCTTCTGGAACTTCTATCAAAACATGATGGGATGACAGTTCCTGTTGCAGTCTCCACCTGAAATGGTGCATAGGATGTAATAAATTAGAATCCCATTTAATGGTTTGAAAATGCACGTAATTATGGCACCAAAAAAAGGCTACAACAGTTTTTGAAAAAACTAACCACAAATCCATTAAAAATAGGATAAGTGTTTCCATCAGAATCTGTTTTGGTATTATGTCCAAGAACACAAGTAGTTCTGATATGAAATTTCTCCGCTCTTGACCATAAAGTGTGAACAATCTTTGAGCACAGAGGAAGGGAATAACCATCTAAATCGGCATCACTTTCTGACACAACACCGCCATTAGCACGCTGCACAAAAGGTCACAACAGATTCAACTTCAATTATTCAATCTCTAAGCAGAAACTATAAATTTGAAAGTTTGTTATCAAAGCATAAGACACTAGCCAGACTTGTGGTGAAACTTCTTCAAAACCTCCAATTAGATGCACCTACATTTTTATTGATAAAACAAACATTTTACATCAGAAAACATGTTAGACAAAAAGGAGTAATCAATCACACAACCAAATGACAAAAAATAAAGCCCCTATAGAAAGTAGAGAAACAAAGATGAAAATCACATCAAACTCAGTCTCCAAACTGTTGTCAACAAGTAACGTTAACATTTGAGAAAGGCCCATTTCTACAACATTTGGTGAATCCATATGGGAAACCGACGTCCTGCAGCATCAAATTAAAAATGATAATATAAGCAATTGAACAACAATCGGTGGAAGAATCTGTAAAACTTGATATACATGGGACATATAATCTAATTTTCAATCCTTACATTCCATTCTTTGGGTTGCGAATAACAACTCCTACACACGTTGTCGCTTCATCAGTGCCAACAAACTAGTGATGCATGGGAAGGAGGAAAAAAAGCAGATAAATACACTGTTACTGAAGAACTGTAAAACTCAGCACAACTGATTTAATTAAAACTGTAACAGATGTAAGCTTAACAGAGCGTATGTTTGATACTTCGGTGAAAAAAAAAATGATTTTGAGTGATTTGATTCTATAAAATTGATTATGGTTAAAAGTGAATTGAATATAAAGTAATTTATGTTTGAATAGCTTTATGAAAAATTGAGTTGAACAGAATATCAATGTAAAAATCACGTTTAAACTCAAAAACTATAAATTCTTGCTTCAAGGAGAATCAATTCTAGAGACATAATCAATTCTACTTAAGAAGAATCAAACACCTCAAAATCATTCCAAAACCAATTCTACAACTCTAGAATTGCATTTGGCTCTTCCAAATGCAAAACCATACATACACTAAGCGTGTATTTGATTCTGCGGCGAAAAAAATTTTGATTTTGAAAAAATTGATCATCTAAAATTGATTCTAGCTAAAAGTGAGTCGAAGATAAAGTGATTTATGTTTCGATAAATTTATGTAGAAGTGAGTTGAACGGTAAATTTTAATATAAAAATCACGTTTAAACTGAAAAACTATAAATTAGGTTTAAATAAAATCAATTTTAGAAGCAGAATCAATTCTACTTTAAAAGAATCATTTCAAAATCTATTATACAACCCTAGAATAGCATTTTCCTCTTCCAAAGCTAAACCAAACATTCACTAAATAGGATAAAAAAAGTTGCATACATCAACAAACGCTGGATCAACGGTAGCATATTCTTTTTGAAACAGATAAACCCATTTTGATCTCTCTGGAGCAGACTCCTCAGAAACTGAGAACTTCCTCTCTGGATTTTCCTTGAAAGAGCTTGAAGTAGATACCAGAATGGGATTTTCCAGCAAAGAAAGTAGAATATCCAGTCCCTATTCATATTTCGCATGTTCATCCAATGATTCTAATATAATTTTGCATCCTAAAATGTATAATTGGAAAGAAGGAAAGAAAGTGAATCTACCTGAGATATTGACGATGGATGGGTTGAGAATGGAACTCCATCAACTAATAACATGATTTGAGTTTTTAGAATTCGATCAGTTAGCGTCGGAAATAAGCGTCACATGTAGAGTAGCAGTTTCTTCCTCCTTTTCTGGGGTTTGACCGATTGCACTGAACCATAGAGAATTATTGGATTTGTTCAGAGAGGGATAGTAGTTATAATTAAAATCAAATGATTTTAATAATTTAACGATTGACTAAGAAAAACTATTAAATACTATGTTAATAAATTATTAGTAACCTTTATAAAAAAATGTTACCCTTATTAAATACTATCCATTTTCTTAAGAAAATCTTACCTTTTGTTACCCTTTATGAATGAAATTTTATAAAGGTAACATTTTCTTATAAGTGGCATATTCTTTCCCATAATGATAGAGATTAATCTTTTGAGTTAGAAAGAACTACGATAAACAGTAATTCTCTCTAAAGAGGTTTATCACTGCGTGTCTAAGAATAAGTTTGAATCTAAAACCTATGGAGTAGAATGTGACATCTCAATTCTAATAATTATTATAAGTCTTACTAATTACATAGAGGAATGAAGTGATGGGTTATAAATATCACAATAAGGATTTCTTAATGCACCCAATATATTACTTACACACTATAGTAGGGGTGTTCGCGGTGCGGTTTAGGCGGTTTTGACGTAAAAAATCATCCGAACCGCGAGAGAAAAAAACATACGGTTTGGTTTGGTTCGGTTGACTTTAAGAAATAAAACCGAACCAAACCTAACCAAACCAATGCGGTTTGGATTGGTTCGGTTGGTTCGGTTTTTTATAATATTTTTATTGAGTCATACATACACCTATAGAGAACAACATAATTTTGTATTTAATCATGCATACATAATCAAATAGCAACAAAACTCATCATATTTAGACAATAAATTTTCATTCAATATACAAAAATAAGATTAGATCAAAGTGGAATAAAACCATAAATAGTAATATAAAACAATATCAAAAATATTACAATAAAAAGATAAAATGGAGGATAGGAAAGATTAGAGAAGATGAAAAAGAAAGATCATAAGATATGTGATATTATAGAAGAAACGTGCGATAGAAACGTAATTGGATGAGAAAACAATAATATAAAAAACGAGAAGATGAATATGAAAAAGAAAGAATATAAGATAAGAGAGATTAGAGTAGAAGAGATGAGATGTACATAGCAAATATGATGAGAAGAATGTGCGATACTACTCGAAGAGATTTGAGAATGTTGAAACTAAAACCCTAAGTGTGACTAAGAGAATATTTGTATGGTTAAGGCATAATAGATTTAAGTTTTGAGTTGTATATGGGATAAGAGAAGTTTGGGTTGTAACATAATGCGGTTTGGTTTGGTTTGGTTTGGTTTAGTTCGGTTTGTAAAATACAAACCGCAAACCAAACCGAACCGCGCGGTTTTGTTAAATAATGGCTCAAATACATCCGAACCAAGTGCGGTTTTTTGCGGTTTCGGTTTGGTTTAGTTTGGTTTGCGGTTTTCTATTGGGCTGATTTGGTTTTGAACACCCCTATATAAAAGTATTAAATTGTCTTTTAGTTTTTGGAGATGTATCTCCGGTCTGGACGCATTCAATACACATTCAACGCAAGTCATTTCGAATGATATTATATAAATTGAGTGTTTTTTAATACTGGTGGAGATGCATCTCTGATAGATATTTCTAAAGGTATTTTTGGACTGTTTACACACCAGCAACAAAAACAAACACCAAAAACATGCAATTCGACAAAATGAAATTAATATATATATATATATATATATATATATATATATATATATATATATATGATTTTAATGTTATTTTTACATTAAACTTGACACTTACACCGTATAATTATACGATTATTTTTTTAAAGAATTTAATTGGTATACACCGACAGTGTAAAACAGTTTTACACTGTCAGTTAATCGTGACTGTTATATTTTAATTACAATTTGATTTTGATTTTAATTATTTAAAAAGTAATCTTTTTGAGTGGTTGTGATGCACTAACTGTTTAAAATAATTTACACTGACAATGCATAACAATTATTCTCTTTTTTAAATTATTTAATTATTATTTTTTCTTTATTATGACACAAACAAACATATACTCATGCCTTATTTCATACGGTTTAATGGTTTAGTGTATGATTTTTGGTGTCAAAATAACATAGTCGTAACATAAAATGCAACATTACCATTCAATATTCAGGTGGGTGCTTCAACGTCTTCACAATATTTTCGTCCGATCTTGAAATCGTCGCTTCTAACTCGAGCAAATTTTTTGTTTCAAAACGAAAAAATGTATTCCACATAGCCCTTAAATATGCATATATCTTGAGCTCAAAGTTGTTGAACTCAATATCCCTTCCGTTGTCAATCAACAGTGAATGGTACTCGAGCTTCACAATCCTTCGTTTGTCTCTATAAGGTAGGAGATTATGGATTTCGTATTTAATATATGCAAGAGATGTGTACTCGTTGAACTTAAACTTTCGCTCGGGCGTCTGTTAGCTGATATTTTTGACCAAATAGAGAAACCCAGCAAATAAGTGTAACATATGGGAAAAGTTATGATTCAACGATAACTTGGACTTAGAAATTTTGGTTGTTGAAGAGGATTTCGACACCAATATTTTCGACCAGAAAATCATAGTCTCACAAGCAAAGATGGTCGAAGAGGCAGTTACTTGGGCGCGATTGTGTCACATTCAAATCTTGATAACTGCTTAGGTTCTTATCTCTAGAGGATATGTATAGCAAGTTAGAATGCATATTGCATGCATAGTTGCATGTGGCGAACCATGAAGAGGAGAAAGTTAGAGAGTAGTTATTTTAGACTCGTATATATAGTAGTTCAGTTTGTAAAATTAGGGGTGTTTGTTGTATCACAGAAATCTCACTAAAAAAACTCAAAGTATCAAACGTAAGAGAAACAAGTGAATGGCTGAGAGGATATAAACGTAGATGAAACACCATTATTTCACTTTTTATGCAAAGTTTCTATGATTTATTAAAGTCATTTTTTTTATTTATCTTCGTTATTTTCGTCATCTTTTCTAGTCTTTATTCTCATTTCAAACATATTTCAACATCTGTTATCTTTCACTTTACCCATTCTTGCAAGAAGTCGATACACTTATTTATAGGGTCACTTTATACGTATTCCATTCGACCTAGTCGAAGCCAGTAACACTAAAACACAAAGAAATTAACAACGGATAAGTTCTTATACACAATGTCCTAGGATTCACTGCTTGATCCTGCAAGTAAACCATACATTTGGAGACAAGCGGTTGTTTGCCATTTTTCAGGGTAAACAAATTGGCATGCCTAGTGAGACGTGTGCTAAGTTTTTCCTAGTTGTCTTCTTTACATTTAAAAGTGTGTTATTCTTAGGAACTTTTTCTAGGCATTTTGTATGTGATTAAGGAGTGGTAAGGCTTTGTTTAATATGTCTCATCCACTTGTAGATAAATTTAATCCCTAGAATAATCCTCAAAATGTAGTGCAACAACTAGCGACAGCGGCGGGAGAAGAACCAATTCTTTCCATGTCAGTTAGGACAACGACTCTATAGGCATCGGCGACACCAGCTGCGATAATTCTGCCTCAGGGGACGACACCCCATCTGCCACCAGGAAGCACTCTTAATAATCCTGCGTTGGCGAGACCTTTGTTTGGATTCTCCATGCCACCACCTGGCAGAGATTATCCTTATGGTATGCCAACATCTATGATGACTAATGTAACACCCTGATTTTGTGATTTAATTGTGTAGCTTGTTGTTGTTGATTATTTGATGTTTGTCGAATGTTGTTGTGTTGATGATGAGATTTCGAAATAATTTTAGTAAATAGTAATATTAAGGATAATTATTTTATATTATTCAAATTATTTTTATTTAATTAAAATAAAAGAATTAGAGGTCTTGGGGATATGATGGTCAATTGTGGAGATTAAGTTGAGGGCAAAGTTGGAAAATAGTATTTGGGGTATGTGTTATACTGATTAGTGAGAAAAGAATCGTATCATTCATAACATTTGGAGAAAAGAGGAGAAAAGCTCTGAAGAATAAGGAGAAAGGGCTAAGGCTTAGAGGATTCCCGGAGAATTCAAAGAGAACCCGTAAGAAAGCGACATTTTAAGGTATGAGGAGTATTGCATTTCAATATGTATGATATCGAGTTAGATGGTATTGGGGATTTTGGAGTTTTGAGGGAAAATCTAGGATTAAAGATGTAGGATTGAAGAATTTTGATGATTTATTTTGTGATGTTTGTTGTGATTGATGTATATGTGTTAGATAGGGTTTTAATGACTTAAACTGGGGTTATTGGGGTTAAAAATGCAGTCTAAGGGTGTAGAATTTTAATGGGAGAAGTGTTGTCATCGTAGAAATTTTTGGCTAGTTAGCAGAGCCCACTCAACGCGGTCTTAACCCGCTCAACGCGGTCCCATCGGCAACTTGATTTTGAAAACTTTGAAAATTCATAACTTTTGACTCATAAGTGTGATTGAGTCGTCGTTCAAACCATTGGAAAGCTAACTTCATGTAATTTATGTTAAAATTGTTTTCAATGATAGATTTCACATTATTCGACGCACCAAGTGAGTTCTCCGTGTATGTTTCAATGTGTCGAATCGTGAAATGTGGACATGTCACACCCCAAATTTTACCCCTAACCGCTCGCATCATCATTCATCGCATTTAAAAGAGAAATTCCAAGATTTATTTTTCTGTTGCTTCTAACTCATTTTCAAGTTATTTATAAATTTAATTTTAATTTCTTTTCACTTCCAAGCTTTTTTAATTTAATTTCTATTTCACATTTCTAACTTTTTAATTTATTTTCATGTTTTAATTTTAATTTCTATTTCCTTTTCTTATTCTATTTTCAAGTTTCTAATTTTTTTCAATTTCTACTTCTAATTCTTGTTTCAATTTCTACTTCTAATTCTTAATTCATTCTTAAATTTTAAACTTAAATTTTATTTCCATTTCATTTTCAAAGTTTTTATTTCTAAATTAATTTCTAATTTTTAATTCATTTTCAAGTTTTTTGTTTCTAAATTTAATTTTAATTTAAATTTCTAATTTTCAATTCATTTTTCAAGTTTCTATTTCCATTCTAAGTCTTATTTCAAGTTTCATTTTTAATCTCAATCACTTCAAAAATTTCAACTTCAAATTTAACTTCCAAATTCCACTTCAAACTTTCAATTCAATTCTATTATAAGTTTAACTCCAATTCCAATTTCAAATTCAAAATTTATTTTCAAGTTTCATTTCCATATTTCTTTCAAAAGTTCTAAGTCATTTTCAATTCTTTTTTAATTTCAATTGGATTGTATTTATTTATTTTTGTCCAAATTTAATCTCAATTTATATTCTTAAATCTCAAGTCCCAATTTTATTCCTATTTCTTTCATTTTCAAATTACAATTTCTATTCCAAGTCCAATTTTCAAATTCTAATTCTCTTTTGAATTTCAAACTTCATTCAAAGTCATAACCTCATGTCAAATTTCCATGTTTCAATTCAAGATTTAAAGCTCATAATCATATTCCAAATCTCATTTCTTAAAATTTCAAGTTCAAATAATACAAAGGTTTAAGACATGAGATTCAAATTCCATGAGCCTAGTGAAATCAATTTCTTCCAAAGAGGGATGTAAATCCACATCTTGCAAGTCTCCAAAAACTCATAACTGATGACTTTGGTCTATCTCTTCAAGCTCCGGGAATATCCATGCTTCTTCCATTCTCATGTACATAAAAATAATAATAAAAATTAGTGTTCATCAAAATCATGCCAAATATTTCCAATGCACTTGAAAATTCAAAACAAAACTAGAGTTAGCATTCACATTTCATTCAAACATAATCACTTTTCAATTATTCATGTTGCAATTTCACAAAAAGACAGTAGCAGAAAAAAGCACAAGCAGGGGACCACCACAATAAGTTTTAATAGACAAAAATTTCAACAAAAAAATCAGGCAAAACATAGCAGCATGACTGCATTGTACCACCCTGTTCCACTTCCTCCACCACACACAAACTCAGAATTTGTCCCCCTTGTCCCAACCCTTCATCAACAAGCAATAGAGTACAGAAATTCAAACGCAAACCTTAATCATATCCTATATATTCATCATTATTCACCCATCCTTCTCATCAACAAAACCAAGCTGCATACAACCCTAAAGGAAATTCTAACAATATCAGCAACAAGCCATCAATGACATCACTAACCATCACAGAAATATCAATATGAAAACCTAAGAGCAGCCACAAAAAAACCAGAAAGAACCCTAGCCGCAGTACTAATCAGAGAGAAAAATCACAAAAAGCATTTCCTCAAACCCATGCCTAAAGCTCAATCTATTAAGTAGTTGAAGCTTCACCTTGGAACTTAAAACTACCCAGAGCTAATCTTTCAACAGAAACGACATCACCATCATAGCAAGAAGGGTAGAGGCAACGTGGGAAATAAGGAGTAGAGAAGAGGATACGAGAAGAAGGATTGAAAGAGAAAAACATACAGTTGTGGATTCTTCACCCTGGTAACTTCCAGGAGGTAAAATCACTCTCGTTTATCTGGTTGATTTTTATAGCATATCATCTTTGTCTTTTCCTCATTCGGGCTTATCTTTCTTGTTCGAGTGATTGAGAGATTGAGGATCGATGTAATAGGGATCGATTGAGAGAAATACGATAGGAGCTTTTGATTTCGCTGGACATTTTGTTCGTTTGAGTTTCTATCGTTTCTGCTTTGCCTGAACGTGTTTTCGTTTGAAAAGAGGAAAACTGGTTGTGCTTACACTAGAATTTCTGCGATTCATTAGTTTTGTGACCCTAAAACTGAACCGGGTTGTCCGGGCTTACCCATTCTCCTCTGGGCCTCCTTTTCTGTGAGCCAGACTAATTTCCCCAAAGTTTTGGTCCTAATTCTCACCTATTACTTTTTTTATGAGCATAGAGTTTAGCAAAGAGTTTTTTTTTTGTAAGATCATGTCACTTTAAAGAATGAGATTCGAAAATCTATTTATTTATTTGCTTATTAGTTTTAAAAAAATAAATAAAAAGTATTAATTTTTATAATAACAAAAATCTCTTTTTCTTAGTATAGTTTTGTTAACTAATTTAAAAAATAAAAAATTTAGAGTGAGTTATCAATAACAAAATTTCAAAAATATTTTATTTTTATTAGACTTTCCTTTTTTTTGTTTAGGAATATATTATTTATTTATTTTCTTTAATATATTAAAATCTCAAAAATATATGTTAGTTTTTTTAAGTGTTCCTAATATAAAATAAAAAAATAAAAAATTAATTAGCAATTAATGTGTATTTTGTGATTATTAATTTATTTTAATGGTGTTCAAAAAAAGAAATACTAATAAAGAAAGAGAGGAAAAATTGATCACTGAAATGCATTAATGATGGACAGTTTTTTTTTTTTACCCTTTTATTTAGATATTTGACAGTCTCTTTTAGTTAATTGGGTGTTACTAGGAAAGGAAAAATTTGTTTTGAAATTCAATCTTAAATGTAGTCTTTCTTAGATAATATTAGGATGAGTTTGCTGTCATTTTTTTTAGTTTGTTAGTTTTTTTTAAATTAAAACTTTTTAGTTTGTTAGTTTTTTTTAAATTATTTTAATTTTATTTTAAAACAATCAGTAGGTGCCACGTTTTCTGTCTCTTCTATTTACTTTGTTTTTTTGTATTTCCTTATGCAAATGACGGTTAACCTTTTTTTAATCTTTTTATTTAATATTAACTAATTATGATCAAGTGATTAATTTTATTAAATATTAAAGTTTAACTTTTGTTTTTAATTTCTTTCATGACTTAAAAAATACAAAAATATTTTCTTATATTTTGATTAGACTTTTCTTTAGGAATTAATTTTATTTATCTCCCTTTTGTTATTTAATTTAGTGTAAAAAAAATCTAAGAATATGTTTAGTTTCTAATATCTAAAAAAATTTTTAAAATATTTTAATTTTTCTTTATATAAAAAAATATAAAAAAATAAAAAAGATAATACATTTATTCTCATTTACTCTTTTAGATATTATTACAATTACCATATTTATTGTGCTTTTATTATTGTTTAGATTATGTTATAAAAAAATAAAAAAAATTAATACTTATTTTCTTTCCTTAAATTTAGATATTATTATTATAATATAAAAAAAATCAGCATATTTTCTCTCTTTCCTTATTTTTAGGTATTGTTAGAAAAAATCTTTATACTTATTTTCTTTCCTTAAATTTAGATATTATTATTATAATATAAAAAAATCAATATATTTTCTCTCTTTCCTTATTTATAGGTATTGTTAGGAAAAATTCAAAAAAAAAGAATATACCTAGTCTCTTTCCTTATCTTTAGGTCTCATTTACAAAATTCAAATCAAAATTCATAGCATTTATATCCTTTTATTATTATTAGATATTATTATAAAAAAATTAAAAAAGTTAAGTTATAGTATCATACATTTATTTATTACCTTTAAATATTGTCATTAAAAATTCAATCAAAGTTATAGAAATATATTTTCATTCATTAATTTAGATATTATCATAGAAAAGATTAGTATATTTTTATATCATTCTTAGAAAAGTTAAAAAAGGTTATAGTTTTTTTTATATAGATATTATTATATAAAAATCATAAAAATTTAGCTCTTTTTTAATTTTTTTTCTTAGTTAGTGTTTTCTTTATTTTTGTTTCAACATTTTTTAAAATTAGTTCTTTTTCTCTTTTTCTCTTAGTGTTATCTAAGTTTAAATATTTTAAATAATAGAAAGTCAAAAAAAATGTATTGTTTCTTTTAAAGAGTTAAAAAAAATCTAATTTTTTTTTAGTATAGTGATGTTAATTAATTAATAGAAAAATAAAAAAATTAGAGCAAGTTTTCAATATCAAAAAATACAAAAATATTTTCTTTATATTGATTAATTTTTATCAAACTTTACTTTATTTCATCTTTAATTTTCTTACTAATATCCATTTATCATTTTCCTTAATATATCTAAAAAACCAAAAAAAACTTTTTCTTATTTATTTCTTAATTTTTGTTTATTCTAAAAAAAAACAAAACATTTCTTTATCTTTATTAAACTTTTGTTATTAAAAAAATTGTTATTATTATCATTTTAATTTTAATTTATTACTTTCTTTAAGTATACTTAAAAAAATAAAAAATAAAAAATATTTTCTTCTATTTTATCTAATTATTTTCAAGGTCAATTTTATCTTATTTCAAACTTAAGGTTTTAGAATTTATTTTCAATTTATCTTTTTTCTTTGAAAAATCTAAAAATAATAAAAATAATAAAAATAATGTCCTTTTTTCGTTTTTAATTAGTTGTGGGGTAGTTTAGGTTTGACTTCTTTAGGTGTATCCCTTTAGTGTGAGAGATTAAATTTAGGTTTATTTCTCTTTTGTGTGAATATGTGCATGATTTAATTTTGCATTATTTTGGTTGTATGTATTGTTTGATTTTAATTATGCACTAAGACAATAAAATGCTAAGATAAAATTTGAAGCGCCACACCAATTGAGACATTAATTTTCAAGATAATAATCCTTGGTCCAACGCCAAGTCGATTTCATATACACTTCACTCACACACGTAAGTCGATCGTTTTACGATCGCCATCTGCACAATCTCTACATTTCACAGCTTTCCAACTTAAACAAATTGACGCACCGTGTTTGTATTCCACCCCCGCATTCTCGATCCATATATCGAGCCATAGCCCGGTTACTAAACCTTTTATCTTGCATTTCCATTTACTTCATTTAGTCCATTTTTGCAAGTAGCAACCTATGCCTTAGACTTAGGAGCTTGCACCCTCATTATTTACTTTCGTTTATGCTTTTAAATCCAAAAGGGAAAGAACTCATGCAGTTGACTCAATGTCATAGGAAGTTTAGCCATCCCTAGTTCCTTTTCGACCTTAGCCATTATGACCTTTTTATTTTACAACTTTTTGTGACTTTGCTAAAGTCACGTGAGTGTTTGCCATAACACTTACTTTCCCCCACGAACCTTGAGCGTAACCAAGTGTTCGTTAATCCTTAGGAGAACTACGAGTGCTCTGATTCTATACCCGATACGTAGGCATCGATGCGATGTTGTGCGAGCACCATTAGAAATAAAACCTTAGGTTCCCATAATTTTAGCAAGCAATAAATAACAATAACATGAATATTAACAAGAGGTTCCCGTAGGATACTGCGGATGCTTAGGATGCTAACACCTTCCCTAGGTATAATCAACCCCCGAACCTAGTTTCTCCTCATTTAGGGTTTTTACGATCCTTTTCCCTTTTCCCTTTGGATTAAATTAAAGTTGGTGGTGAACATAAAAGTTTTGCGATTCAAGCTTAATCAATAGTTTGGTATCCGATTCTCACCGCAACAGGACATTGGTTGCATGAATATGTGTTGTGATTGTAAATTATGATGTTGTTATTAAGTTGTTTATGGCATACCATGCAATTGTGATTGATTATGATATAATGTGTTATGAATTAACTGATAAATGGGATAATAGTTGTTTATGATGCATTCGAATGTTGTGGGGTATTAGTTTTGTAAAGATGTTGATATTTGTTGAATATGATATGATACTTATATTGATCTAGAGGATAACAATAGGGTGTTGTCGTGTTATGATGTTAATTATATGTTGAAACTTGTATGATGATTATGCGTTGATTGCTTATGTAATATTGGTCATGTGAATGATGTTATTATGAAGATTTTGACATGTATTAGTGATGTTCTTTAATGATGTTATGATGAAATAAATAGATGAGGTGCATGTTTTGATGTTTATACATGCTATGTGTCGAACATAATGATCAAATGAATTATGATGATTTGGTATTGAGATGAAGTTGTGATACTATAATGTGAGGTTTATGTGATGACGATTATATGTTGATGGATTATATGACTGATGTATAGAGGTTGTATGTTGAGTATTATGATGATTTGTACATGAATGATGATAAAAATGTCGATTATATTGATTATGTTGAAGTTGTTGCATCATGCATTCATGGCATAATTATGATGGGTCTTCGGTCCGTTGGTAGCTTCAATCTCATTGTGTGGATTGAAGTGATATGATGTTTATGTTGTGCTCCCTTGTGGAGGGTTGATGGCCCGATGTCCATCCGTGATGATGAAATTGGTACCACATGCATTTTTGACGTTGCATTTCATTCTTTGTGGCATTACATGATTGCATGTTGTGATGTTGATGTATTGGTGATTTATATGATGTTTTGGGTGAGTTTTTGTGATGTTTGATTAAGATGAATATGAACCGTTAATATATTTTCTTTATATCGTTTATATTGATTTGTGATTACCCATCCTACCTGTTTGAATGTTACCTCTATGTGGGTAACGTGCAGATAACCAAGATTAGATCGCGGTGCTTGAAGTTCTAACTTGGAGTTGTTTAGCTTATTTCTGTAGAGTTGTTGGTGTCTTGCTCTGGTAGATGGTACATCAGGTGGGACACACTTAAGTGAATATTATGTTGTCTGTTAGGATGCTTTTTATGAGTTATTAGAATGTTGATTTTTAGTTAATGATGATTGTTGACAATGACCTAAGGTTTTGATGTTTTGATGAAATAAATGAAGTTATTATGAAGTTATGATTCCGCTGTAAAGTTTAATTTGATCACTGGTTTATAAAATAAGTGAATATTCTAAATGTTTTGAAAACTAATGTTACAAAGCAAAAATGTTGTTAAGATGTTTTATGAAGAAAATGTGACACCTATCTAAGATGTACTCTGAATTATTTAAGTAATATTGTGTTTTATTCTGTGGGGTTAAAAGGGTGTTAAATTAGTGGTATCAGATCAGGTCAGTCCATCCGGCCAGGTTGTCTAACGTCGTTTGTTCCTTTAGTGCGCGACATGTGTGTGAAACACAGCCAGTACTTTCTTGTTTTCTAACCGTTTGTCTCCAGGCGTTGGTTTGAAATAAGTGGGGGATAATATATTTGTTCTTTGGGATGTTTTGGCTGTGGAGTGTTGGCTCATCGTGTATTGGATTGCAAGGTTGCAAATGTTGTTAGGATAATGTTTTTCTTGATTCCAAAGAGAATGAGGAGACAAGGCTTGAGTCGACTAAGGAATTATGCATGAGGTAATTGAGTGCACAAGATGCAAATAACACTATTAGATTCTGGTGGGTATAGTTTATGCCCCATCATGATTGTCGGCTATCTATTGACAAATTGAGGAACTGATCACCCTTAATCTCTTGTTGATAGTAGACGAAATCGTGTTGGATGGAATAGACGTGTCTTGCCAGCTTAGATGGTGTGTACGGTGAAGTAGAATGGAGTTAAGTCGAGTGCTTACAGATGGTTTTGATGAGTTGATGCAGATTATTATATTTGATAATGAAGAAAGATCTAGTTTTGTGTCTGTCGGTCAATTTGGAAGGTCTTGATGGAGAACGATCAGGTATTATTGATGTTTGCTTCTCGAGGTATAGAGAGAAATGTGACGGCTAGTGATATGCCAGTGGTGTGTAATTCCTGATGTTTTCCTGAAGATATTTGTGACTTATCTCCGGAGCGAGAATCTAAGTTTGACGAAGGTGGAGATTTGTTTGTTCCGTTAAGCAAGTGGTTAAGTTTATGAAAGATGGTGCAAAAGTGTTTACGACGTGAGTTTCTTTGAAGGCATAAGGAAATGTAGTGGTTGGTGATTTATCTAAGGTGTGTTACTTTTGGATGTGTTCCCATGTGATATCAAGGGTTTTCTACTAAAATTTCAGAGGGTGCTTAGCGCGCTAGAGGGTGCTTAGCGCGGTCTGGAAGAAAATTTACCCTTCGAGGCAGAAGCGTGCACGCTTGGCGCGGGTAGGAGCTCACTCACTTAGCGCGGGTTATAGGACTGAAAAACGTGTTTTAATTGATGAAATTGAGTGGAACCATGCATGTATATGTTTTGTAATGATGTGGTGTTGTTTTAACTTGTGTTATGTGTTAACGTGTGATATGATGGTTATTTAATGATGTA
This sequence comes from Lathyrus aphaca, assembly GCA_963966055.1. Classification (NCBI taxonomy): domain Eukaryota; kingdom Viridiplantae; phylum Streptophyta; class Magnoliopsida; order Fabales; family Fabaceae; genus Lathyrus; species Lathyrus aphaca. The sequence continues at coordinate 187,935,713 of OZ014519.1, forward strand.
AGTGATGAACTACGTTATGGTTGAGTTATATGAGTGTTTTGATAAATATGATGTTGATTATGAAGTCCTATTGTGGTGATTCGTTAATGATGTTGTTGTGACGTAAATGAAGTAATTATAAATGATAATGAGATAGTCTATTTGGTGATAAAATGAGGAATTAATGATATTCTGAAGACGGTTATCAGGACGAGGTACAATCACCATGAGAACATTGTGATTTCGTTTGATGTATCCATTGTACCTGGAGTGTTCGTGGAGTATATGAATCAGATTTTTCATAAGTATTAGAGGGTAATTTTGTGGTGGTCTTTGTTGGTGATATTTTGACATATTCTAAGTTTGAAGGAGAACACGCAACACCATTGCAAATTGTGTTGCAAGTATTGAGATAAAGGAAGATGCATGCCAAATTATCAAATTGTGAGTTCTAGTTGTAGGCAGTAAGTTTCCTTGGTCAGGTGATTTCTAGTGGTGCAATAACTGTTGATCTTTCTAAGATTGATGTTGTGTTGCAGTGAGAGACTCTGAAGTCTGTCATTAGAATAAGAAGTTTTATGGAATTAGTAAGTTGTTATCACAGGTTTAGTGAAGGTTTTTCTAAGCTCTTGTTTTGACAAATACCAAGGAACTACTTGCCCAAAGACTCACATCAAGGCATATTTCGGGAAGATGTCCGCATACACGGATGACGAGAAATTAATAATGCAATTCTTTCAAGACAACCTAGCTGGGGCATCTTAAGAGTGGTATATGCGGTTGGAATGAACTCGTATTCATAGCTGGAGAGAGTTAGCTGAAGCTTGTGTCAAGTATTACTAGTACAACACTGACATGGAACCTAATAGGACTCAACTACAAAGTCTTAATCAAGGGCCTAATGAAATTTTCAAAGAGTACGCCCAAAGGTGGTGCGAACTGGCTGCTAGGGTTTAACCTCCTCCCATTGAGCATGAAATGGTTGATTTGTTCATGTGAACCTTTCAAGGTTCATTGATATAAATTCTCATTGGATGTCTATCCACCAGGTTTTATGTTATAGTATTTGCGGGTGAAAGAGTCAAGAATATGACGAAGTTGGGGAAGATAAAAAACATCCTTAGAACCGCCTCTAGAGTCAAGAAACCTTATGATGGATTCTCCAATAGGAAGGAGGGAGAAACTAGTTCCGTGTTTATTCCGACTGCTGCTCAACAGTTTGTTCAATACCAACAATCATATGCTCCTCAACATCATAGATAATAGAGATCAAGAAAGACTGCGAGAAGGTTTGATCCAATTCCTATTCCTCTCAACCAGCTGCTTGTTTGTTTGCTTCAAAGTTCTTTGGTCCATCAAAGAGTGGCTAAGCTTATTCCATATCCAATTCCTCCGGATTATGATGTGAAAGCTAGTTGTGAGTATCACTCAGGTACACTCGACATTGGAAATCATTTAGCTTCTTTACTACATTTTCATTTGTAGTTTTTAATGTTTGTTAAAACATCTATTTGCATGTATGAAACAGTTTGCTTTTGAATGATAATCATAGTAAAACGAGCATGTTTTTCTTGAAGTAATTCATTCATATTCACTCATAATAACGTTTTTGTGCATTGCAATACCAATGTTCTTGCTTAAACTCTTGAGAGAGGATGATGAAGTGAAAATGCAAAATCTCTGATTGTGTGCTCTTGGATAAAACCATTTTGAGAGGTGGGCGCTTATGTCAAATTAGCTGAACGTGGGACTGGAGAACATCATGAAGAATGGGTGGGTACCAATAAACTTTGAGCTATAATTTCTTTTTTCTGAAACGATGAATAAGGCCACGATACAATCCTCAAAAGTCCTAATTGAAACAAGGTTTTTCTCGAGAGCGTATTACCACAAGATAGCGTTTTTGACTCCTATGAGTTTGGCTAAAAGATCTTTGTTGGTGTTGCATGTGCATATTTTCTTTCATTCAAAAATCAATGTCATATTTTAACCAGTGATTCACTCACAAAGGTTTGCGACATCTTTTCAATAAAGCTTCAACATTAACATGTGTGTTGCATTAAAATTTTCATTCTCAGAATAAACATTTTCTGCATGCATACGTTTGTTTGACATTAAAAAAACTTACAAATGGAACCTCAATCCAGAAGCTTAATATTGTTGAGTGGAGAAGCCTGAAAGTCTCGAAGGACAATCATACGAAGGTGTACTTTTCCAAGAGGCTCTGTGAGCATGGATTATCCTAAGAAGTTGTGAAGGTGTAGCCAATCTGAGGCAGTCATGTTGAACAATCTCTTTAGAGTTCAGCCAATCTGGGGCAGTCATGTCGAGCAATCTCACCAAAATGCAACAATTACTTTAAGATCAAATATCTCAAAGATACATTGGTCCGGAAACTCACTCAAAGATCAGTTAATCAAGGACAAGATCACTTCAAGGCTCGTTCTGGGGAAGGCCACCCCAAGAGCATAAGAAATCACTTCCTCATGAAGATGGTTATTCACAAACACCTATCTGTAAACATCCCAAATTTGCCCTCACTTTTTCTCACACCATGGATTGTGGTCTTGCATTTTTTCATAAGCATAGGCATACCACCTCACATTGTATATTTGTTTCATCTGCATATTCCATTTCATCTACATCTAGGGTTTGTGAACTGAGCAACCCAAGAAGTGATCTGAGCCATCCCAATGGTCTTGAAGCTTGCCAAGAGGGTCCATGTGTGTTCCATGATCATAATATGCTCCCCAAAGTTCAAAAAAGTCAAGAGATCACAAAGAATGACAAAAGCATAGAGGCAGACTAAAGATTTCCTGCACAAATGACCTAAAATTAGGGTTTTGGTTTCAGAGGCCTTAATCCCAAATTTTTTGGTCATTTTTGTTTCTAATGGTCTTAATATGTTATAAGGATCATGTATACCAAATTTGATGAAGAAATTCACTATGGAAGTCATCTGATCATTGGGTAACTTCTTGAGCAAGTAATGTCAAAATCAGGGCATCTGAGGCCTCCACCAAGGGTACCAAAGGGTCACATTCATCATTTTGAGTCTCTATGATCTTTATTTGAAAATTCAAACTTGAAGAATTTCAAGCCAAATGCAAACTTGCTATTTTTGGAAATGACTTGTAATGGAAATTTTCCATTTTGGGAAAGATATTCAACCTATTCTTTCATGACCAAAAATGCTTCAAATGAAAAATTCTTGGGCATGAAAGTTGTAGATTATGTCTTACCATTTTCAAAAAGTACAAGAACATGTCTTGATTCATCCTAGAACTCAAGATATGGCCTTTCAAAGTTGGCAAAAATCCTATAATTTTCAAGTTCATGCCAAAGAGGGAATTTTGTAATTTCACTTGCCAAGCCATTTCATGACCTCTAATCAACTTCTATGCACCATAACATGTCAAAGCAACTTCAAAAGATCAGAATTGACCTTTGAACCTAGGGTTTTGATGGCTTGATTCTTAAGAAATCTCAAAATGACAATTATGCATAACTTTGCAAAAACTATGGCAACTCTTGATCCAAGTGTTCCAGCTGCATACAAATGATACTAGGGACATCCATGAATCAAGCTGAGGCCAAGACACCCCTAAAGCCAGCTCTGCACCATGCCCATACCTCAAGTACACAAAGTTGACATTTTTGCAACTTGGCCCATACCAATCACACTATGCCACCACCCACTTTCTGAGCATTCTCATTGGCATATACTAATCTTATGGAGCTCATTTCACATAACACACAAGCCTGAAACATCCAAGAACTCAGATTGCTCAAAAATTCCATAAACCATCCCTTCTTCGATTCTCTCAAACCAACCATCAAAACTCAAAAATTATTTCACCATTCAACTCCACATACCTCAAGGATCATTTCCCACCCCTCACCATGGCTTGAATCACCCTAAAACAAAAACATATTTCCTGATTCATCAGAACTAAAACCTCCAAACCAGCCACTATAAGCCTCATCCAAGCATTCCATTAGCACAAGGAGGACCAGAGGGGTTGATTTGCACAAGAGAGAGACCCAGAAAGCTCCATTTTGAAGAAGCTCAGTTCAGGTAACCTTCAAGAACAATTTTTCCAGAAACTCTCTTTTAAGTTCTTAAATGGTTCTACATGCTTAACTGATCACTCTGATATGTTTAGAATTGAAAATGGTTGAGAAATGAGTATGTATGGTTGTTCTGAAACTTTGCCCGTGAAACTATTTTTTTGATTCGATTTGCATGATTCTTGTGATATAAATGATGTTTGATGAGTGATTTTGATTGTATGATGCATGAGGAGTGTTTCTGGGCAGTTATTTTGGCTTGGCTGGCCCGAGGAAGAAGATAGGTTGAGGGATTGGCTGGAGAAGACAACCGAAGCTTATCTCCGGTCGCCTGAGATTAATTAGGGTTTTGTTGCCAGATTGAATGAGGGCCCTTGGATTTTGATTAGATTAGCGTATGGACGGTTATGATCATTTCATTTAATCCTAATCCCTTAATTAATTTAATTAATTAGGTTTAATTAATAAAAATGCCAGAATGAATCCTAGCCACCCAATCACGCGCGCAGTTAACACAAATCTCTCAAGTTTGAATCTGAGCTCTTGGATCCTCTGAATTTCCATTTAATTCATTTTTAATTCATTTTCTTTTCATTTCTTTTGTGCATTTTATTTAAAATAGCTAAAAACATAAAAAAAATGATTTCTTGCATTTTTGTTTCAAATATTTTTCTTAACCTAAAAATAATTTTTATTTTATTTTTTGCATTAAAAAGTATTTTTAAAATATTTAAATGTTATTTTTAATTAATTAATGGATTTTAATTAATTACAAATGCATTTAGGTTTCTAAAAGTCACCAAAAAATTCATGAACCATTCCAATACATTTAGAAACATTTTCAAACTCACCATACAAATTTCGTTTTAGGTTTGATCATATTTTCACAATTTTCTTTGAATTAGGGTTCTTAAAAATCATATTTTCTAACCCTAACTTGAAAAATTCATTTCTGCCTAACCATGATGAGTTTGAACTTGGTTCTTCTTTCATTGTTTCAAATATTGCATATAGTTTCTAGGTTATTTTTCTCATGATTTAATCTTGCATTTTCAATTTGATTGGCATTTTCCCTTAAGAATCACCCAAAAATCCTAACAAACTTAGGAATTTCATAACTTTCACTAGGTTAAGCTTCTGACTTTCTCCTTTGTGGTGTGATCTTATATAGGATTAGGGTTTGTTTGAGCTTGATTTCAATTTTTTATCATGTTGATTTCTTCTGTTTTGGTCATATGCATCTCATGTTGCCTTAAAACCCTAATTTTGCATCTTCATTTGCATTCATCTTTGCATATCATCATCATATGAACTTGCCATGACATTTCAAGCATTTGTATGACATCTTAGATATCTTAAGACATGCTTGAACCTTGCTTGATCATTTCTTAATTCATTTGCTATGCTTTGCATCCATTGCATTTCATTAACATCCATGTGTTTTCAAGCTTCTAAACATGCTTCCTTGCATCTCATCTTTGTATGATCATTCATATGCATATTGTATGACTTTACATCATATCATATGCCATTTACATTGCATTTTCACTTCTGAATTTGATCTTTGCATCTCATTTCATCTCATTTCCTTTTGCTTTATGCCCTATGCATTCATACTAACATTTCAGGAACTTTTGGTAAGTTATCTGGGAGGTGGATTTGCCTTCACCTCCCACCTTTTTCTTTCTTATCATTTGCATATTTATTTGCTCTTGAAGTGAACTTGTTTCATTTATGCTCCCTCCTTCTTACTTTCTCTCTTTTAAGTTACTTATCTTCTTCAGGAAGTAAGTAACTTATTCTTCTTCTTCTTTCTCTTTTCATTTGCTTCTTCCTTGGTGGCCTTGAAGATATTTTCTCTTAAGCCTCACAAACCATAGGATATCCAAGCATGATAACTTTTAGGGTTGTATAGTCCCCCCTAGTTTTTTACCTTTGAGTCTCCTTGAGTCTCTCTTCACATCTCAATAATCAGAGACTAAACTTTTAAAGCTTTAGGACTTTGGAATTAGGGTTATGCCTGCATCCTTATCTTAGGATGAAGTGTATAACTCTAATCCTTATTGGTAAACCTTTAATTTGTTTACACCTCTTAATCAAAACACATTAATAATCACTAAGACTTTATCTTGTAACTTGGGCTTTACATTCAGGTTATATCTCTTCCTTATGGTTAAGAGGGACTAACCCTAGTGTTTAATGGACAAGTCCTCCTCAAGTTGTCTTACAAACCATAAAATCAACTTCTTAATCTCATCCTTTAATTAAAATCCATTTAATAAAGGCTTGTTATGTAATGAATTTAGTCCCTAATCATGGATTAAGTTGAGTTATCTTCCTCAGCTTAAGTGTTTTCATCTATTATCCTTCTATTAGGATGGTGTAATGAGTCCACTAATATGTGATTAGATATTAAACTCATTACATAACACTAAACAAAAAAACCAAAAACATATTAATAATCACAAGTAAGCAGTTCACAGTCCAGTTATTCTAAGTCTCTTTGAGTCGAACTACGGTGTTCTGACTTCCTCATTGCACGAGAGGATACGTAGGCATAACTTAACAGTTATCGAACAAAAGTCTCTGTGTCTTCCCCCTCTTCCAGTATTCTTTTATAAGCCTCAATTCCTGAGCAATTCCCACCTTTTGCACTAACACATGTACTTTCTTTCCCTAGCTTTTGCACACAGATAGCACATACACTTACCCCTTTTTAAACACAATCTTGTAAGCATGGATCCCGTCGAGTACGACTTACGATCTGGGTGCTAATACCTTTCCAGGTCGTAACCAACCCCCTTTCTCAGTTTCTCTGGTTCGCTGTCGTCTTATCCATCTCTTTTCAGGTTTATGCAGCATTACCTTTCCTTCGGGATAAAAATGCCTAGCTGACAACTCTATTCAATTCAACCTCATTTCTCTTTCGCCGACGGTTCGCGTTTGCACCGGGACGTAAGTCCGGGGAGCGACAGCTTGGCGACTCTGCTGGGGAAATATATTTGCAACCAGAGCTTCTGGTTCTTTTGTGGGTTTCTCCTAGCGCTTGTTTGATTTTGTTTACTGGGGGTGTTATGTGTTATGTGTGCTTTTGTTTTTGCTTTATTTATTGCTTTCTGTACAACTTTATTTATTGCATTTACTTTATCGCTTTCATTTAATGTTTTATGCATTTCATATTATTATCATCATATCACCTGTGCTAGATTTGTTGTTTACCTTGATGGGAGGGGTATCTCAATGAGTAAGGTTCCACACCGGGTGCCTGAGTGACACATAGGATTAAAGTGGCTTCATATTTTTTCCCATTCCATTTCGTTCTGGTGCGAGAATATGAAACACGGTTTAGACATGGGTTTGTTCTTGAGAACTCTGTGCTATGGATTTCCTGTAGTACTAGGGCTATCTGGGAAGCCTGCTAAGTCTGGATGACCTTTTTAGATGACCTTCAGCATCTGAGGTGAATTAGAGGAGGATTCTTTATGATTAGGGTAAACATTGGTGAGTTTGTAAATGTTTCTAAATGTCTAAGAATGCTCTCTGATTTTTTTGGTGATTTTTAAATACTTAAATGTATTTTTAATTAATTAAAATCAATTAACTAATTAAATAAAACATTTAAATGATTTAAAAATACTTTTTTAATGCAAAAAATAAAAATAAAAATATTTTTGGTTTCTGAAAAATTAATAAAAGACTTGATAAAAATTTTCAGATTTTTTTGATCATTTTTACTATTTTAAATAATCATATGAAAAGAAATGGATAAAAAATGATTTAAAATGAATAAAAGGGAAAATAGGTCAATCCAAAGGCTGAGATTTAAACTGGGGGGGGGGGGGGGGGGGAGAACCATTGACCAGCGCGTAAACCAAGGGCTGAGATTCATTCTGACTTAATTAAATTAAATTAAATTAATTAAAGATTAGGGTTAATGAGGGATCTAAGCCGTCCAAACACGCGCGGGAAAAGCAATCTAAGGGCCCTAATTCAAACCTGGTTAATTAATGAGGATTAGCCCTAATTAAACTCAGGTGGCCGGAGAAGACTTCCGGTCGTCTTCTCCGGCGTGCTCCTCACTCCATCTCTCTCAAAACACCATAAAAACTCACTAAACTCTCCAGAATCAAACAATGAACATCATAGAACACGAATCAATAAAAAAAACTCATTTATATTCCAAGAACAGCATGAATCGAATCAAACATTATTTAGGTCAGAAATTTCAGAAACACGATACAAGCTTATTTCTCACTCATTTTTAAAACTAAACATATCCCAATGATCAGGGCAACATGTAGAACAATATTTTAACAAGAAAACAAGATTTTGGAAAAAATGTTCATCATGTTACCTGAGGTTGAGCTTTCAAATTATGGGCTTTCTGGCCTCCTCCTTCGTGCAAGTCAGCTTCAATGAGTCCCTTGAGGATGTTGAGAAGCTTTGCAAGAGTTTATATGGCTTGGTTTATGAGTTTTGGTTTTGTGGAGGCAGAAATCGTATTTCTGATTCTTGAGGTTTTAGGCTTGTTTAATGGTTGGGAAATGATCTGGAGGATGTATGGAGATGATTGGTGAAGTTTGTTTGAAGTTTTGATGGTTGGTTTATGAGTTTTGAAGAAATGAAGTTTGAGAGGGATTTTTGGCAATCTGAGCTATGGGATGATTCAGGGAAATGTGTTGTGTGTTATGGCTTGCATAATGTTCACATATCATGTCTTTATAGGCCAGAAGAGTGGTTGTGGCCTATGCTGATTGGTATGGGTGATTTTGCAAAAAGTCAAGCTTGGTTGTACTTGAGGTATGGGCACGGGTCAGGGCAGGATTTGGGCATGGCTAGGCTCAGCTGAGATCAAGGAAGACTTATGGATCAGATTTGATGAGCTGGAACACATGGAACTAGGGTTTGTATGAGTTTTGCATATTTCCCTCTTTGATGTATCTTGTGATTCAAGGCATGAAATGTTGTGGTTCCTTGGGCAATTCTGAGCAAAATGAGTCATGTGATGTTGTTATGATGTATAGAAGTCAATTAGAGGTCACTTAGAAGCTTGGCAAGTGAATTTGCAAAAATCCCTCTTTGGCATGAATGTGAAAATTATGTGATTTTTGCCAACTTTGAAGGATCATAACTTGAGTTCCATAATGAATCAAGACATTTTCTTGTACTTTTTGAAAAGGAAAAGACCTAATCTACAACTTTCATGACCAAGAATTTTTCATTTGAAGCATTTTTGATCAAGAAAGAGGAGGTTGAAGAACTTTCCCAAAATGGAAAGTTTCCATTACAAGTCATTTCCATTTTTGGCAACTTTTGGCTTAGCTCAAATTTCTTCAATTTTGTGAACTTCCAAGCACTTCAATGATCAAATAAAGATCATATAACTTCAATTTGATGAAAATACCCCTTTGGTTCCATTGTTGGGGGCCTTAGATGCCCTGATTTTGCTCTGACTTGTTCAAGAAGTTACCCAGTGAACATATGACTTCCACAATGAATTTCTTCATCAAAATTGGTACGCATGATCCTTATAACATCTTAAGAACATTAGAAACAAGAATGACCCAAAATTTTGGTGTTAAGGCCTCTGAAACCAAAACCCTAATTTTGGTCATCTGTGCAGTGAAAACCCTAGCTCTGCTTCCATGCCTTGCCAGTTCTTGTGATTTCTTGACTTCCTTGAACTTTGAGGGATATAATATGATGATAGAACACACATGAACCCCCTTGGAACACTTGGAGGCCTTTGGAGTGGCCCATATGGATCCTTGGGTTGCTCAGATCACAAACCCTAAATGCAGATGATCTTGAACTATGCAGATGCAATATGAGATGTGGTATGCTTATGCTTATGCAAAAATGAAATATCACAAGCCATGGTGTGAATATGAGAGTGAGGGCAAATTTGGGGTGTTTACAAACATCAACATAATATATTGATACACCACAATCCCGACTACTCAATTTATAATTAATTCAACAACACAAGTTAATTTCTTCACTTAATCAACAAATTATCAATCACAACAATTTATTCAACCACATAACATAACAACATGATTCATAAACTTGATTTCGAATATATTCATCATAACCCGATTATAGAGTTAGAATCTCACCCTTACCTTGGGTTAACGGTTGCTCTAATAATTTTCCGGTTAATCTCTAAAGTTCTCCGATCGAATTTCCAACCATCTGCCTCTATGACTCTATTTATCTCCTCTTTCATCCATGAGGATTAGAAATAAGAACATATTTCCATTTAATTCCTATCTTGACCAAAATTCAGCATCCATCATCATCAATCCCGTAACTTCTATTTGACCAATTTCCAGCATGAACTTCCAAACTTCAAATGCGTTTTTCTCCTTCAATAACGAACTTATTGACACAAAATCATATATCAAATTGAAGGGATTTTCATAAGGTTTCCAGAAATTCAAGAATCGTTTTAATCAAAATTACGAGTAAAAAGTTATCAAATGTTTAGTGGAGGTTATACCGTAAGTGCGAAAATGGAGATATGATCATGAATTCTTCTTTCTCCTTCTTTGCCCCCAAGCTATTTTCTCTCCTCTAAAACCCTTATTCTTCTCCAAAACCCTTATTCTTCTCTAATACTTCTTTCTCTGTAACTTCCATGTCCTATTCTCTTGCTACCAATTAACCTAATTTCTTTTTTTTATTCTAATTAAATTATAATTCACTTAATCTATAACTTCTTCATTAATTCTATTGGGTCTAGTTTCTACACCCCACCAATTACTTCTATCAACCACTTAAATAAGCTTATGCATTCTTCTACACTCTTAATATAATAACAACATATTATTCCTACAACTTAAATCACTTAATTTAATTCGACCCACCACAACATGACTAAAATCAACTTAATCGACTTAGTTCAACTTAAATCAACTTAGCAACTCATTATAACATAAATTCGACAATTCCATATAAATCAACACAAATAATACGGGTATAATTAATTAAATAAATAAATAATTAATAAACAGGGCGTTACAGTTTCGTCCCAATTTTTTGTTTTATGCTGGTCCCATTAGTCTGAGGTGTTGAGGATAATATTAATGAATAGTTCATAGGATATGACAACCAATAATTAGTGTTCAAGTCATTTATGCTTGTGTTGATTTGTATGATTTTTGCTAATGGATCAGATGAATCGTGTTGATAATTGGTATTGTCTTTTGTCTGATTTTATGTAACCCATACAATGGGATGTTTGGTAACTTATGAGGATCAGGAGGATCGTGATGTGTATAATGATTATGTTCATGCATGTATTTTCTTTTGTATATATAATCGAGTCTTGTATATGCATGTATGGTTGGTGGGATAATCGCGTCTCGGAAGGAGCGTAAGTGATTATCCGGATTCATTATGAATCAATGGTGCAGGGATGATCGTGTCTCAGTAGGAGTGTAAGCGATGCATCCGAGGTTCGAATTGATGAACCAATGATGAGTCGGTACCGCATTTGCATTGTGTCATGGAATCACTTTGCATTTGATTAAATGAATGATATATGATACATGTTGATGAATTGTGTGAGATTACCCTTTAAGATGTTATATGCACCGTTAAAATATTGAATCGTTTTCTCACCCCCTTTGTTATTGTTGTTGTGTCTGTACTTCTTGGGATGTATAGATAACCCAGGTACTTAAGAGTGCTTTGGAGTTGTGTTGCTTGTTCGAGTCATAGGACGCTCTGATACGTAACACGGGAATGGGAAACTATCATTGTCTTATTTTATTTTGGTTTTCTGAAATTGTTTTGTTACGTATCCATGTAGTAGAGCAAGGACATACTTTGAATTGTAATGTCGATGTAGTTGAGCATGAATTATGATGAACTATTTATTTCCGCTATTTTAGTAAAGAACTATGTTTGTTGGTTTTTGTTGAAAAAGTAGCATTCCACTTTTGTTAAAACTCTAATTTTTCTTAAGAAAATGGCTATTTTCTAATTTGGGTAAAGTGGGTGTTACATCCACCATCAGGATCTCTAGAGGTTCAACATAGTGGGTTTCCTCCATCTGCATTGGGTCCACATCCATCTTCATTGTTGATTTTAGATTCTCTCCAAATTGCAATCTTCCATCATTCAGAGCCTTTTGAACTAAGTCCCTGAAAAGAATACATTGAGAAGTCTTATGACCCAAGAAATTATGATATTTGCAAAAAACAAAACCTATTTTCTTTCTTTGTTCCAAGGGAGGGGTTTTTAAACCATGAGGCACTATTATTTGAACATCTTTAACTAACAAAACAAAAATCCCATCACATTTTTTGATGTCAAATGTATAAGTTCTAGTAGTGGACTTCTCGTTTTTGTCAATTTCGGTAGGATTTTTCCCATTTGATGGTTTTAAAAGTTTAGAAGTATAAGGGGGTCCTGGCTTTAATTCAGCCACATTGACCTCACCCTCTTATAAACACTCATTATTTATATCAAAGGAATACTTTTATGTATCTATGTAAGTGAATTTCTCTTTTTTGTGGTATTACTAGTTTTGGCTTTCTCAGCTTTTAAGCATTCGGCCTGACGAAACCTATCTTCTAGTTGCTCCATGTCCCTTAGATATTGGGTATCCAATTTTTTCTATTGAATAATCCACCACATTCATCTCGACTAACTCATGTAAGAACAAGATTTGGTTCTGAAGTAGAATGTTTTGAAAAAGGGATGAAGAATGAAGAAGATTGAAGGATCGATTGAAGAGTGAGAGGTTGAGGAAAAAGAGTGATTGAAGAGTTAGGGAAGATTGAAGAAGAGATTGAAGAGTTAGTAAATATTTAAGAAGAGATTGAAGAGGAGACTCTATTGAGAGTGAAGTCGTGTATTTATAAGGTGAGGGAAGAATCCAGAAGAAAATCGGTTATTCTTTCTGTTAGAGGTTTGTTACAAGTTTGTTAGAGATTTTGTAACTGCTTTTGAGTTCTAATTTTTCTGTTATAAATTCTTATCAGTTTATGTATGTGAATCCCTTTTAAATCTATGTTAGAAAACTATCCTCTGTTGTGTAATTCTTTTCCCACTTTTCTATTGAAAAGTTTGTTATTTGGGAGTTCTGTTATGGTTAGGCTTGGTTATGAGATGCGTGAATAAATTTTGACTGGTGTAGTTGTGAATTATAGGATGGCTTAACAAGGCATCTTGGTCATGGAGAGATTTGGTACACTATGCCCTATCAAGACCTGTGAAGAAAACTTGAAGACCTTGGAAGTTTGGAGAGTAAAAAATGGGACAACCTTATGATTGAGGGAACGAATGAAATCAGGGGTCTAGAATGTGTTGTTGACTTTTGTCAAAGTTGACCAAAAAGTCAGATGTTGACCACAGTCAACTTTTGATCAAAGTTGTTATTTTTGTAATTTTCTTTAAGTAATCCTTTTTTTAGAATGGTCTTGTAATAAATTGAAAAATAAATGTATGGATGTTGTACGGTTTGAAAATGGATGTTATATTTGGATTGAATTTTTTGAGATAGGTTTAAATTTGGTTAGAAAGAAAGAAAATGGACAAGTTCTGAAAATGGATTGAATATTGAAATTTAGATAATGGCTATTGACATGAATTTGAACAATATTATGACTCCAAAGAGACATAGAAGGTGAAAAGGTCAATTGGATCTAAAAAGTGGAATCTGAAAAGATGGATACAGAGATATGATCTTAAATCCCAAGAAATTCGCTTGGCCAACCTTAACACACTTAATCTCGGTCAATACTTTAGGTCCAACTCAGACTTGTATTCTCAATGACTCCTCAAATTCCCTAGTTTCAATCTTGAATCAAATCTAACTTGTAATATAAGCAACATGCAACTGAGATAATCACAACACCCTGATAACCATATGCGTCCATAACTCGATCTTTTGAACCCTGAATACCAAGATACTTCCAACATGAAACCCTATTTTCCTGGTCTTCAGTTGATGAATATCAAACTCGTAAAAGATAAGAAACCCTGATTTCATGAAAATACAGAGAAATAAACTTTGATTCAAGAATCCCTGTGAAATTTAGGAGAAGAATATCCCTGGTGTAATCATGCTTCACAACCTTAATCCCACAGTTCACAATAAATAGTCTCCACTAATGGAATCCTTGAAGGCCTCTTGAGCAAGGAAATAAACCCTATTTTAAGAGGCAAGGGTACAAAAAATGATGTTAATGGACACATAACCAAAACCTTGAGTTTATCTGATAATTACAAATAGGGTATGAAGCCCTACTTTCAGAAGGCATTGATCCTATGTTTTAGGAGTTTAATGAAATACATGATTGTGAATGTCATGGCCTAGTGAGATGCATACGAATGTTAAAAATAAGCCAGTTAATGGTTATATATAAGAGGGAAAATTTTGGGGTGTTACAGCTGCCCCTATTCAATCAACTTTAGACCTAAATGGATGATAGCAATGGCTTTCAGACGTTCGAGGTATGGAGGGATTGAATACACGAATAACCTGGAAAATTTTCTGTATGTGGGTAACAAAAAATATGTTGAGAAAAATGTATGGCTGAAGCTATAAAGTTACCAATCTACTAAAAGAGAAAAAGAAAGTGACACTATTGGCAACAACACACGAAAGAAAACCGACCGCAGACGGACTCTCGGGAGAATGGATGCTAAGCTTGATCAACAACTCAACATGTCTTATCACACTTTGGTGATATCCAAAGAAAATAAGACCCGTTTCGAATGGACTTGAAAGCGAATTTCATTCTTGGATGATAACTCAAAGAGACGAAATTGGACTTGGACGGAATCGAAATGGTATATCACATTTAAGTGATAGCCAAAGAAAACAAGACCCACCTTGGATGGACTTGAAAGAGAATTTCATTCTTTAATGACAAATCCAAGAAAGATGATAATTTTCCATAAGGAACCAAGAAAGATGACTCAACTGGAGATAATAAGTATTGAGTGGTAAGAGTATCAGTGCTACGAACCTCGGGTTTGTTTTGACCACATGCTGGGAAAAAATGGACCTCAATTCTAGGATTGAGAAAAAAGAGGAGTAAACGTCAACTCTGAGGTTGAGCCAAACTGGATGACATCAACTGTGATGTTGAGAAAAAAGGTGACCATCAACTCTGAGGTTGAGGACAAAAAGGGAATACATCATGCATTAACACCGAGGTCGAGAAAACATGGATAACATCAACTCTAAGGATAGAAAAGGATGACATCAACTCTGAGGTTGATAAAAATATTTGTGTCAACTCCAAGTTTGGAAAAGAAAGGCGTCAACTCTGAGGTTGGGAGAAAACAAGATTGACATTAATTATGAGGTTGAGAACTATATAATGGTTAACAACTCTGAGGCTGGGAAAAATATTGGCAACAACTCTGAGGTTGGGGAAGCATAGACGTCAACCCTGAGGTTATGAAAACATACTACAACTCTGAGGTTGGAATAAAGGTGTCAACTCTGAGTTTTGAAAAAATGGGTGTCAACTCTGAGGTTGGAAAACAAGCTACAACTCTGAGGTTGAGAATTTGATATTGTTCAACAGCTCTGAAGTCGGGGAAGAAAGGCATCAACTCTGAGGTTGAATGAACTAGACATCAATTTTGAGGTTGGGAAAACGTGCTACAACTCTAAGGTTGGTGAATAAACTTTGTTGTGGAATATCAACTTGAATTTTGTGCGGGAAGTTTCCTACTCAGAGGATTGATTTGGGCTTTCGTGCGAGGTACCAAATTTGGCTTATGCTTCGATGTATGTTTGAATTTTTCTGTAGCGTAATGCTCCATATCGATGGAAATGTTGCGCTTTAGAGGATGAAATGTAATGATTAATACTATATGCAAATGCAAAGAGAATTCTCCGCTGAGGAAGTGACAGGTAAACTGGATGGGAAAATTAACCACTGATCTGATCTCCTGATTCTCCGTGGGGGAACAACATCTCTGTAGACTCCGTTATGGAAATGAAAAACTTCTGACCTGGATAAAGAAAGGACTTGTCATTACTCTACTGAGGGGGAGAATCATGTTGGGGAATCAATTAGGAATAAGATCCTCTGTTGGAGAGAGGTGCCGATGAAAATTGGGCTCCAAGTTGTTGATTATCAAACTTCGACTGGGGAAGAATTCCAATAACTATTGGACTTTAATCCATAAAAACAATGTCACTTTTGACTTGCAAGAAGGAAAAATCTCCGACCTCTCATCGTATTCACCGCCTCCAGGGAATAAGGAATCCTCTAGTACTGTTGGGGATATGAAAATCCTTGTAAGGAATACCTCTCTGGTGGAGAATGATTCTCTGCTAGATGAGAACATACAACCATGTGATTCTACTTAGGAAATGGCAACCTTCTGACCTTACTGGGGAAAGGATGCCCAATTGGGGAAGGACCTCCACTGAGCTTTGTTGAGAAAAAGAGATCAAAGGCGATTAATACTAGGAATGACCTCTGTTTCAAGCTTTTAGACTTATCGACTTCCCGCCGATTACTACGAGTGAGCAATAGTTCCTATTATTTCCCACTTTCCCCAGACCACAAGGCTTATTAAAAGAAACTGACTCAAGAGGATTTTACAGAAGACCTGGCATCCAAAATGCCTCGGTGTCTTCAAAATCTTAGAGAGATTCATTAGATCTCGACATAACTGCACCAAATTACATGGTCTACGGAGGAAATAAACCTCAAGAAGAAATCTCATATCACCGTGAGATATTTTTCCCCAGTATTCGGAACTCTGGATAGTGTCGCTCCCCGGACTTACGTCCCGGTGCAAACGCGAACCGTCGACGAAAGAGAAATGAGGTTGAATTGAATAGAGTCGCCAGATAGGCATTTTTATCCCGAAGGAAAGGTAATGCTGCATAAACCTGGAAAGAGATGCATAAGACGACAGCGAACCAGAGAAACTGAGAAATGGGGTTGGTTACGACCTGGGAAGGTAATAACACCCAGATCGTCCGTCGTACTCGACGGGATCCACGCTTACAAGATTGTGTTTAAAAAGGGGTAAGTGTATGTGCTATCTGTGTGCAAAAGCTAGGGAAAGAAAGTACAGGTGTCAGTGCAAAAGGTGGAAATTGCTCAGGAACTGAGGCTTAGAAAAGAATACTGGAAGAGGGGGAAGACACAGAGACTTTTGTTCGATAACTGTTAAGTTATGCCTACGTATCCTCTCGTGCAATGAGGAAGTCAGAACACCGTAGTTCGACTCAAAGAGACTTAGAATAATTGGACTGTGAACTGCTTACTTATCTATGCTCAAGTGTATGACTCGTCTGGATCAAGTGCTAACTGTCTTGCATTAGACGGAAGAAGCAAGTTCTCATTTGTGAATGAGTGTGATGAGAAAAGAATCCCCGAGGAGACGATTATTGTTTATTTTTGATATTTTCAGTTTTTATTGTTTTTGGTGTTTTGCATAGGATTATGAGCTTAAGCCTAAATAAAGGGCTTGTAAACTCCTTATATCTTCCCTGATTAGGGATAATGAGCATACTTAAGTATGAGATAAGCATCTCAACTTAATTACCATGATGATGTAGGATTAAGTTCATTAACCTACTTGTGATTATTAAGATATTTTTGGTTTTTTTGTTTAGTGTTAAGTAATGAATTTAATCTCTAATCACAAATTAGTGGACTCATTACACCATCCTAATAGAAGGATAATAGATGAGAACACTTAAGCTGAGGAAGATACCTCAACTTAATCCATGATTAGGGACTAAATTCATTATATAACAAGCCTTTATTAAATGTATTTTAATTAAAGGATGAGATTAAGAAGTGTATTTTATGGTTTATAAGACAACTTGAGGAGGACTTGTCCATTAAACACTAGGGTTAGTCCATCTTAACCATAAGGAAGAGATAAAAACCTAATGTAAGGCCCAAGTTACAAGATAAAGTCTTAGTGATTATTAATGTTTTTTTGATTAAGAGGTGTAAACAAATTAAAGGTTTAACACTAAGGATTAGAGTTATACACTCCATCCTAAGATAAGGATGCATGCATAACCCTAATTCCAAAGTCCTAAAGCTTTAAAAGTTTAGTCTCTGATTATTGAGATGAGAAGAGAGACTCAAGGAGACTCAAAGGTAAAAAAAACTAGGGGGGACTATACAACCCTAAAAGTTATCATGCTTGGATATCCTATGGTTTGTGAGGCTTAGGAGAAAAGATCTTCAAGGCCACCAAGGAAGAAGCAAATGAAAAGAGAAAGAAGAAGAAGAATAAGTTACTTACTTCCTGAAGAAGATAAGTAACTTAAAAGAGAGAAAGTAAGAAGGGGGGAGCATAAATGAAACAAGTTCACTTCAAGAGAAAATAAATATGCAAATGAGAAGAAAGAAAAAGGTGGGAGGTGAAGGCAAATCCACCTCCCAGATAACTTACCAAAAGTTCCTGAAATGTTAGTATGAATGCATAGGGCATAAAGCAAAAGGAAATGAGATGAAATGAGATGCAAAGATCAAATTCAGAAGTGAAAATGCAATGTAAATGGCATATGAGATGATGCAAAGTCATACAATATGCATATGAATGATCATACAAAGATGAGATGCAAGGAAGCATGTTTAGAAGCTTGAAAACACATGGATGTTCATGAAATGAAATGGATGCAAAGCATAACAAATGAATGAATAAATGATCAATCAAGGTTCAAGCATGTCTTAAGATGTCTAATATGTCATACAAATGCTTTAGATGTCATGGCAAGTTTATATGATGATGATATGCAAAGATGAATGCAAATGAAGATGCAAAATAGGGTTTTAAGGCAACATGAGATGCATATGACCATAGCAGAAGCAATCAACATGATAAAAAATTTAAATCAAGATCAAACAAACCCTAATCCCATATAAGATCACACCCCAAAGGAGAAAGTTAGAAGCTTAACCTAGTGAAAGTTATGAAATTCCTAAGTTTACTAGGGTTTTTGGGTGATTCTTAAGGGAAAATTCCAATCAAATTGAAAATGCAAGATAAAATCATGAGAAAAATAACCTAGAACCTATATGAAATATGTGAAACAATGCAAGAAGAACCAAGTTCAAACTCATCATGGTTAGGTAGAAATGAATTTTTCAAGTTAGGGTTAGAAAATATGATTTTTAAGAACCCTAATTCAAAGAAAATTGTGAAAATGTGATCAAACCTAAAAATAAATTTGTATGGTGAGTTTGAAAATGTTTCTAAATATATTGTAATGGTTCATGAATTTTTTGGTGATTTTTATAAACCTAAATGCATTTTTAATTAATTAAAATCCATTATTTAATTAAAAATAACATTTAAATATTTTAAAAATACGTTTTTAATGCAAAAAATAAAATAAAAATTATTTTCAGGCTAAGAAAAATATTTGAAACAAAAATGCAAGAAATCATATTTTTTTTGATGTTTTTAGCTATTTTAAATAAAATGCACAAAATAAATGAAAAGAAAATGAATTAAATGGAAAGTCAGAGGATCCAAGGGCTCAGATTCAAACATGAGAGATTTGTGTTGACTGCGCGCGTGATTGGGTGGCTAGTATTCATTCTGGTATTTTTATTAATTAAACCTAATTAATTAAATTAATTAAGGGATTAAGGTTAAATGAAATGATCAGAACTGTCCATACACTAATCTAATCAAAATCCAAGTGCCCTCATTCAATCTGGCAACAAAACCCTAATTAATCTCAGGCGACCGGAGATAAGCTCCGGTCATCTTCTCCAGCCAATCCCTCAACCTATCTTCTTCCCCAGGCCACCCCAAGCCAAAATAACTGCCCAGAAACACTCCCCATGCATCATACAATCAAAATCACTCATCAAACATCATTTATATCACAAGAATCATGCAAATCGAATCAAAAAAACATTTTCACAGGCAAAGTTTCAGAACAACCATACATACTCATTTCTCAACCATTTTCAATTCTAAACATATCAGAGTGATCAGCTAAGCATGTAGAACCATTTAAGAACTTAAAAGAGAGTTTCTGGAAAAATTGTTCTTGAAGGTTACCTGAACTGAGCTTCTTCAAAATGGAGCTTTTTGGGCCTCTCTCTTGTGCAAATCAACCCCTCTGGTCCTCCTTGTGCTAATGGAATGCTTGGATGAGGCTTATAGTGGCTGGTTTGGAGGTTTCAGTTATGATGAAGCAGGAATCGTGTTTTTGTTTCAGGGTGATTCAGGCCATGGTGAGGGGTGGGAAATGATCTTTGAGGTATGTGGAGTTGAACGGTGAAATAATTTTTGAGTTTTGATGGTTGGTTTGAGAGAATCAGATAAGGGAAGGTTTATGGAATTTTTGAGCAATCTGAGTTCTTGGATGTTTCAGGCTTGCGTGTTATGTGAAATGAGCTCCATAAGATTAGTATAGGCCAATGAGAATGCTCAGAAAGTGGGTGGTGGCATAGTGTGATTGGTATGGGCCAAGTTGCAAAAATGTCAACTTTGTGTACTTGAGGTATGGGCATGGTGCAGAGTTGGCTTTAGGGGTGTCTTGGCCTCAGCTTGATTCATGGATGGCCCTAGGATCATTTGTATGCAGCTGGAACACTTGGATCAAGAGTTGCCATAGTTTTTGCAAAGTTATGCATAATTGTCATTTTGAGATTTCTTAAGAATCAAGCCATCAAAACCCTAGGTTCAAAGGCCAATTCTGATCTTTTGAAGTTTCTTTGACATGTTATGGGGCATAGAAGTTGATTAGAGGTCATGAAATGGCTTGGCAAGTGAAATTGCAAAATTCCCTCTTTGGCATGAACTTGAAAATTATAGGATTTTTGACAACTTTGAAAGGCCATATCTTGAGTTCTAGGATGAATCAAGACATGTTCTTGTACTTTTTGAAAATGGGAAGACATAATCTACAACTTTCATGCCCAATAATTTTTCATTTGAAGCATTTTTGGTCATGAAAGAATAGGTTGAATATCTTTCCCAAAATGGAAAATTTCCATTACAAGTCATTTCCAAAAATAGTAAGTTTGCATTTGGCTTGAAATTCTTCAACTTTGTGAACTTCCAACCACTTATAAGATCAAATAAAGATCATAGAGACTTAAAATGATGAATGTGACCCTTTGGTACCCTTGGTGGAGGCCTCAGATGCCCTGATTTTGACATTACTTGCTCAAGAAGTTACCCAATGATCAGATGACTTCCACCGTGAATTTCTTCATCAAATTTGGTATACATGATCCTTATAACATATTAAGACCATTAGAAACAAAAATGACCAAAAAATTTGGGATTAAGGCCTCTGAAACCAAAACCCTAATTTTAGGTCATCTGTGTAGGAAATCTTCAGTCTACCTCTATGCTTTTGCCATTCTTTGTGATCTCTTGACTTTTGTGAACTTTGGGGAGAATATTATGATCATGGAACACACATGGACCCTCTTGGAAAGCTTCAAGACCATTGGGATGGCTCAGATCACGTCTTGGGTTGCTCAGATCACAAACCCTAGATGCAGATGAAATGGACTATAAAGATGAAACAAATATGCAATGTGAGGTGGTATGCCTATGCTTATGCAAAAAAGCAAGACCACAAGCCATGGTGTCAGAAAAAGTGAGGGCAAATTTGGGGTGTTTACAGCTGCCCCTATTCAAGCATGAGTTAGCTGTGCAGGATGTAAGCGCCTGGCTTAACAGACAAACAAGATAACTTGTTATTGAATACCAAAGACAGTCCAAAATCTGCACTCGCTGGGGAGAAGAATAAAAGGGATATAAATTGTAAGAGGTAGTATATGTTGGATTTATTAATTCAGCGTCACCTTTAGGGATTCGATGGGCTTAACATCCCAACCCATGGCGCTTAATAGGCGCAGCCCCTTGAAAGACTCTATACTATAAGGAAATAAAGTTGCGCCTTCACTAACAGCAATTGCTTTTAGTGCAGTGGTAAGCGCTTGATCCTACAAGTGGTATCAGAGCCAGGTCATGGGTTCGAATCCCCCCGGCTGACACTGGGGGGGAGATTGTTGGATTTATTAATTCAGCGTCACCTTTAGGGATTCGATGGGCTTAACATCCCAACCCATGGCGCTTAATAGGCGCAGCCCCTTGAAAGACTCTATACTATAAGGAAATAAAGTTGCGCCTTCACTAACAGCAATTGCTTTTAGTGCAGTGGTAAGCGCTTGATCCTACAGTATAGTATGAGTATCAAATGACACGACAGAGGACGACCGTAGAGCAAAGGACGACTGCTGGGGGGTAAAACGGTAAGCAAAGCAATGACGGGGACGACCATCATGCTGGGGAATAAGGAAAACGCGACGGGGACGACCATCGGGTCAAATTTGATGAAGGAAGATCATCAGGAAAAGGAAACGGGACCATGACGGGGACGACCATCGGGTTAAAGAATAAATGAAATATTGATGAGGGATGATCATCAGAGGTGAAGGACGATCACCTAGAAGGGGGCGACTGCTCTTTATCTCGACATAGGACGAATGCCGGATAGAAAATATCAACGTTGGTGACGGCCATCAGAAAAGCATGATGAAAGACGATCATCAAGAGGTGAAGGACGATCACCTAGCAGGGTACGGCTGCTCTGGGGATTATCGCGACATAGGACGAATGCCGAATAATAGGATCAACGATGGGGACGTCCATCGGATAAATGATGAGGGACGATCATCAAAAAGGTGAAGGACGATCACCTAGCAGGGGACGAATGCTCTTTATCACGTCATATGACGAATGTCGGATAAAAGGTTCCAATAATGGGTATTCCACTAGGGAAAGGATGAGGGACGGTCATCCAAAGGTGAAGGACGATCACCTGGCAGGGGATGGCTGCCGAAAGTATCACGACATAGGACGAATTCCGGATAGGAGAAAGTTGTTTTGTTGGAGACTTACTGGGGAATGGTAAACACGGACGAGTGCTTACAAAAATAAAAGATATAAGTGTCTGACAGTGTATAGATCAAAGATGCAGACGAGCATCCTTAGTACCACGATACGGACGAGTATCGATAGAAACAAACGCTGACACGTGTTTAAAAGTGATGATACGGACGAGTATCAGAAAGAATATGTACAAGTCATGAACAAATATCTGTATTGAGGATGTATAAGGTATTCTGGCGACCTTACTGAGGAAAGATGACACAGACGAGTGTCGAAAAGAGCATATATAAATATAAACAGGTATCTGTATTTGAGAGTGCAAAGGGGATGCTTTGGCTTTTATCTGCAGGGGATATGAGTTTTGTATTTTGTTGATGAAGTGATGACAGTATTTGCAGGTGACTGGCTCGAACCCGGCTTATGATCATGCAAATGTTTGATTTTTGTCGTAATGCTCCGTTTTAGACGGGATGCTACACTTATTTTGGTGAAAAATGATGCGAATGATATGATTAAGCAAATGAGAAACTTGATCCGAAATCCGGATCCTGCGGGGATAAAGATCTCTGGTTGATCTGTCTGGAGGGAGAACTCAGCTGGGGAAAGAGATCATTGGCTGATCTGTCCGGAAGGAGAACTCCGTTTGGGATGAGGAAGTTTCAGCAACTCCGCTGGGGACGTGTTTCAGGCATTGCTCTACTAGAAAGAGGATGACAACTATGTGGGGAAGCAAATTCACCGACTCTGCCGAGGATGAGAGAATCCTGGCAACTCTTGATGGGGGATAGAAAGTTCTTTGACCAGTTTGCTGTGGAAGAGCCATCAGGCATTACTCCAGAGATCCCGTCTGGGGAGGAGATAATTTCTGGGAAGTAATATGCTGGGGATATAATGCTTGATATGCCCTATGTTGTGAAAGATTGTATGCCTTGAGTACCTGCAACCTGTTAAGACAAAGGAAAACACGCAAGTGTCCTGAGGTATCCTTAACTGGATTCCGTCATAAGAGTTAAACTTATCTAAGAGCAACATATTTCCTGCAAGCATTCATTAAAATGGCTCATATGTTTTCATGCAAGTATTGTATTATGAACTTTGGACATTTTACAAACGAAACAAAAAAATGTACAAAACAAAGTGTGACTGAGAATTATGATTTTATTGATTTGTGTGCCTTGAATATGCAAGTACAGTCAAAGAAGCGAATCCCCTGAAAGGAGGAGATTGCTGTAAATTGAGAAAATAAGAGTGTTGGCAATGTTGAAGATGACGTTCCATTGAGCTTCCTTTGCTATGACCCGTATGACCTTGACGTTCTTCTTATCTTGCTTTCTGAAGAAGGTTGATTCTGACCGACGTTTTGTCCTTTCGAAGCTTGCTATGTTGTGAGTGATATAGACGAATTCAAAATGCAGTTGTTTGCTTATTCCCTGATTTTACGTGGATCGCCCTTTCGGGTTTTCAATCCACCGGGATACCCATTTTTGCCTGAGTTGTCCGATGTGGCTTTTCAACTCAACGGATGTACATTTTTTTTAGTTTTTCCCTTATTTTTGCCCGAGTCTTTTATTTTGTTTTTGACTCGCCGGGATGCCCTATTTTTGCCTGGACTTACATTTTGTTTTTATGTCCAGCGGGTCATTTTATGCGAAGTATTTTTTAACTGCATCTGAATTCACAGGAGACGGGAAGTCTTCACCATCCATAGTTGCGAGCATCAGTGCCCCGCCTGAGAAGACTTTGGTTATTACGTAGGGACCTTCATAGTTTGGTGTCCACTTGCCCCTGTGGTTTGTATAAGGAGGAAGGATTATTTTCAGAACAAGCTTTCCCACTTGGTATTCCCAAGATCTGACTTTTTGATTGAAGGCTTTCTTCATTCGCTTCTGATACGACTGCCCATGACAGATGGCTGCTAATCTCTTTTCTTCAATTAGACTCAATTGATTATATCGAGATCGGACCCATTCTGCTTCATCGAGTTTCACATCCATCATTATCCGTAAGGAGGGTAGTTCAACTTTAACAGGTAGGACAACTTCCATACCGTACACAAGCTGATACAGTGTTGCCCCAGTAGATGTTCTGATATAGGTTCGGTACCCATGCAAGGCAAATGGTAGCATCTCATGCTAGTCTTTGTAGGTGACTACCATCTTCTGCACAATCTTCTTGATATTCTTGTTGGATGCCTCAACAACGCCATTCATCTTCGGCCTGTAAGGAGAAGAGTTGTGATGTTGAATTTTGAAGTCCCGACAAAGTTCTGCCATCATCTTGTTGTTTAAATTGGAACCATTATCAGTAATGGTTCGCTCGGGAACTCCATATCGACAGATGATATCCCTTTTCAGAAATCGAGCTACCACTTGTCGGGTGACATTTGCATACGAAGCTGCTTCAACCCATTTGGTGAAGTAATCAATGGCTACTAGGATGAATCTGTGACCATTTGAAGTAGTCGGTTCAATCTTTCCAATCATATTAATGCCCCACATGGCGAAGGGCTAAGGAGAAGACATTACATTCAAAGGATTCGGAGGCACATGCACTTTATCTGCATAGATCTGGCATTTGTGGCATTTTTTGGCATAAGCACAACAGTCTGCATCCATTGTGATCCAGTAGTAATCTGGTCTTAATAACTTCTTTTCCATTGCATGTCCTCCGACATGGATACCGAAGGAACCTTCATATACTTTGTGCATCAGTAGGTGTGCTTCCTTCTTGTCAACACATATGAGCAAGACTATGTCGAAGTTTCGCTTGTACAAAGAGCCATCAGTATTGAGGAAGAAACTGCCGGCCAACCTTCTTAATGTCTTCTTATCATTAGACGATGCCCTAGGTGGGTATGTCCGAGTCTCCAAGAAGCATTTGATTTCATGGTACCAAGGCTTGTTATCAGTGATTGCGTCCACAGAGAATACATATGTCGGTCTGTCCAGTCTAGATACCAAAATCCTAGGCACATAATTAGCAACTTGTACTTTGATCATGGATGAAATGGTAGCCAAAGCGTCTGCAAACTGATTCTCATCTCGAGGGATGTATTCAAGATTAACTATTGTGAAGAAGGTTAACAATCTCCTCGTATAGTCACGGTAGGGAATCAGATGTTCCTGATGAGTGTACCATTTGTCGTTGGTCTGATTGATTACCAAAGCTGAATCTCCGAATACATTCATGGTTTTGATCCCGAGGTCAATGGCTTCCTCAAGACCCATAATACAAGCTTCGTATTCTGATTCGTTATTAGTACAGACAAAGGTGAGTTTTTCTGAGAAAGACATATGAACCCCTTTAGGTGTAATAAGCACTGCACCAACCCCACGACCGTTGCAATTAACTGCCACATCAAACATCATGGTCCATGCTTCTTCTGGGTCAGGTCCTTCAGTGTGAATAGGCTCTTCACAATCTTTTACTTTTAAGAACATGATGTATTCATCAGGAAAGTCAAATCTCATAGGCTGGTAATCATCAATGGGTTGCTCAGCCAGATAGTCAGACAATACACTGCCTTTGATGGCCTTTTGAGAGGTGTACTGAATGTCATATTCTGTTAGAATCATTTGCCATCTTGCAACCCTTCTGGTAAGTGTTGGCTTCTCAAATATGTACTTGACTGAATCCATCTTTGAGATCAACAAGGTAGTATGAGTCAACATATATTGTCTTAATCGGCGAGTAGCCCACGCTAAAGCATAACAAGTTTTCTCGAGCAGTGAATAACGTTGTTCACAGTCGGTAAAATTTTTGCTTAGGTAGTATATTGCATACTCTTTTCGACCAGACTCGTCATTTTGGCCCAACACACACCCCATTGACTCTTCTAATACTGTCAGGTACATGATTAGAGGTCTTCCTTCAACTGGAGGCATGAGAATCGGAGGTTCTTGCAGATACTCTTTGATCTTGTCAAAAGCCCTCTAACAGCTTGAACAAGGGTTCGCAGGTTGCAGTGAGATGAGATATGAACCTTGAAATGTAGTTCAATCTACCTAAGAACCCTCGAACTTCTTTCTCAGTTTTAGGTGCAGGCATTTCCTGAATAGCTTTGACTTTATCGAGATCAACCTCAATTCCTTTTTCACTTACAATGAAACCCAGCAACTTACCCGAACGTACCCCGAATATGCATTTTTTGTGGTTCAACCTTAACTGATACTTCCTCAGGCGCTTGAATAATTTCAACAGATTCACCAAATGCTCTTCCTCTGTAAGGGACTTGGCAATCATATCATCCACATAACACTCAATTTCTTTATGGATCATATCGTGGAATAACGTTACCATAGCCCGTTAATATGTCGCACCAGCGTTCTTCAAACCAAAAAAACATTACTTTTTAGCAGAACGTGCCCCAAGGTGTGATGAAGGTTGTCTTCTCCATGTCTTCAGGTGACATCTTAATCTGATTGTATCCAGAAAATCCATCCATGAAAGAGAATACAGAGAACTGAGCTGTGTTATCCACCAATACATCAATGTGAGGTAATGGGAAATCATCTTTCGGGCTAGCTCTGTTCAGGTCTCGGTAATCCACACACATATGCACCTTGCCATCCTTCTTAGGCACGGGTACAATGTTAGCAACCCATGGCAGGTAACTAGTTACAGCGAGAAAACCGACATCCCACTGCTTTTGTACTTCTTCTTTGATTTTCATGGCCATGTCTGGGCGAGTGCGGCGCAACTTCTGTTTGACTGGCGGACAATTTTCTTTCAATGGCAACATGTGCATAACAATATCTGTATCTAGACCTGGCATATCTTGATAAGACCAATCAAAGACGTCGACATATTCCCGAAGCATACTGATGAGCTGTTCTTTCACTGAAGCTTGCAGACTAGCCCCGATCTTCACCTCTTTCACATCCTCCTCGGTACCAAGATTGACAGTTTCAACCTCCTCCTGATGAGGAGCAATCACTTTTTCCTCTTGTTTCAACAATCTGGTTGATTGATCGAATTGTTGAAGTCATACGAGGTCATATCAGTGTCGTTGTCGGTGCAATCTGGAGGACTATCTCTGCAAGGGTTGAGATTTGTTCATTTTAGTGATTGATTTTATCTTATTTAGAAAAAGTGAATGAGGTTTTATTAAGAAAAACATTGCCATTTATTGCTTTGTGCGAAAAAAAAACAAAAACAAAAAGATAGTGAGCGAAAAAGATTGTTTTCAAAAGATGTCCATTGTTCATTAATCATTCATTTGCATAAAATACATATATGGCCCTATTACAAAATGAGTCCTAACACCTTGGGAAAGATGCAGGACTTGATGCATGCTTAAACATAAAATAATAATTACTATGCAGCAGTAATCCTTATAACTTCCTGGGAAGACCAGTTGAGGCATGAATCCAAGGCCGACCCAACAAACAGCTATAGGCAGGCTGAATGTCCATCACGTAGAAGATAGTTTTGAAGATCTATGGGCCAATCACCACATGCAGCTCAATTTCCCCAAGAACCAATCTTTTAGAACCGTCAAAGGCTCTTACTACCAGGTTACTTGGACGCAGTGCAAGACCATCATATTCCATCTTGACCAAGGTTTTCTTTGGAAGAACATTGAGTAAGGACCCAGTGTCAACCAAGACGTGAGAGAGAACAAAACCTTTACACTCTAAGGTGATATGTAAAGCCTTATTATGGTTACGGCCCTTCGTAGTTAGATCAACATCGGTGAACCCTAGTCCATGACTAGTATTGACATTATAAACCACTATCTCTAGCTGATTAACTGTAATCTCTTCTGGCACGTAAGCTGCGTGCAGGACTTTGAGAAGTGCATTCCTATGAGCTTCAGAACACATTAACAATGATAGAATAAAGATTTTGGAGGGGGTCTGATGGAGCTGGTCCACAACCTTATAGTCACTCTTCTTGATTATTCTCATGAACTCGTCTACATCCTGGTCAAAGGATGTCTTCTGAGTTTCCTTGGTAATAGGATCTTCAGGCACTACACTCTTGTCGTTAGCCTTGGCAGCAGCTTCTGCTTTAGCATTAGTTCTTTGGAATTGTGAGGCAAAGAGACACCCATTTCGAGTGAAGCCTTCACCCCCCCTACATTATCAATCTGTGGTGTAGAAGTATCAAGAGATACTTTCTTTCCGTCGCAATACAAATCGGAGCCATAGTGCTAAGGTATGGCACTGCTGCTATCATATGGAACTGGTCCAGGCACCGTGATGGTAACCAGACTGATTGATACGGAAGAAGGAATTGAGACGATCTGAGGTTCATAATAAATTGTGACAGGAGGTCTGACTGAAGATGGTGCTGGTGATGATGGTCGCTGTTGTTGATGGAGTTGTTGATTGTTGAAAGAATCTGGAACGTGGATTGTTGCAGGATCATAGTAAATAGTCACTGTGGAAATGTCTTCATCGATGGTTGTTGTTGTTGTAGAAGGATGTGTTGAACTGATATTTGTTGAAGTGGCAGAAGGAAAGATTGTTGATGTTGTAGAAGAATCTGTTGGAATAATTGTTGTTAAAGTTGTAGAAGTGATATCTGATGGAATGATGTGTGCTGATGTTGTAGAAGGAATGGTTGTTGATGTTGTAGGAGCTAGAAAGAAAGAGATGTTAGTGAAAGAGGTAATATAGTAAAATGTTATATATTATGTCTTTTTCATTTTCAATTGCTTTCATTATAATTTATAATTGATATCCTTGGTTTCTTTATTTTTTATTTTCAATTGCTTTCATTATAACTTATATTTGATATCCTTGGTTTCTTTATTTTTCATTTTCAATTGCTTTCATTATAATTTATATTTAATATCCTTGGTTTCTTTATTACAGGTTAGATATTTCCACTAACGATGATCACCCACATGATGATCATTCTATGCATGAAGGAGGTAATAAAAAGGTATCTACGGAAGACGAGATTAGAAGAGACATAACAGTGATGAGGAGAGTGGTCCATAGTAGAGACCGAGGCATCATTCTAGATGTGCATTGGAGCCAGCTTGGGTAGCTTATAGAACCTAACGGTCATACCTTGACTAGTTTCATTGGTGCACTAGTAAGGAATGAGATTCTAATTACTTGTGATGATTGGAGAAAAAAAGAGTTGAATGAATCCAAAGAAAAAATTTGGACTGAGATAAATGTATAATAATTATGTCTTTAATTATGCGAACTAATTATGTCTTTTAAATTACTTGTACTAACGCACAATGTGTATGTTTTTCTTAGAGGTGTTTCAACATCGAAAATGATAGAAGATATTTTGTCTTAAATTTGCCGGAAAGCTACTAAGAGGGTTTAGAACATTTTTATCATCCAAGTATCTTAGGGATGAAGATGGTAATCCTGTTGATGCGGAGCTTCCAAAGAAATATGAAAGTTTGATTTCACCAGAAGAATGGGAAGCGTTTAAATCCAAATGAAAGAACCCAACATTTAAAAGAATAAGTGACACAAATCGGGAAAGAGCATCAAGTCTCGCGTATCCATACCGAAAATGACGTGTCGGATATGGACGCTTAGAACAATCTATGGTAAGTATCTATAAATTGCAATAATATATTTGTTCATCATGAGTTTTATTTAATCATATTTTATGACTTAATGTGTAGTTGCAGAAGGAGAAAAGTTCTGAAACATCTCTTCCTGCACATGTTTTGTGGAAAGAAGTCCATGTGGGCAAATCTATAGTTGCTAAAGAAGATGTTCAACAAGTATTTGAGAAATGTGTAAGTATAACATTATTTATTTAATTAAATAAAAACTTTATTAACAAATATTTGACAAGTATTTGATATTCATTTGATTTTCAGGAGGCACTATCTCAGTCAGTTTTATCTCCAAATGATACTAGGACCATACTTAGTCGGGCATTAGATGTTTGTGAGTATTCGGGTCGGGTGAGGGGTAAGGGATTTGGGATCACTCCGACCTCCTTAAGTATTAAAAAAATGAAAGGTTCCTAGTAATAAAGAGCTTAATGCAAAATTGGAAGCACTGGAAGTTGAAGTTCGTGCATTAAGGAAAGAAAAGGAGGCTAGCGCTTCAACATGTTTTAAAGATGGTTCGGACAAAGATAGTATCAACTGTAACTTTCAACCGAACATTCCAAAGGTAATTATATATATTTTTATTAAATTGAACTATTAGCTTAAATCATGTAATTGACATATATACACATTAACAATTTCATATTTATTATTGGTTTTAGGGCATTTCCCATTGTCAGCTTTACTTATCGTCAACATATTATCGGATGGTTGGCAAGGGAAAAGTGCATAACACTAGCGAAGAATTACTTCACACTAGACCGCTCCCTACTGGATGTTTGAAAGTCGCGGTTGATATTGCAATAGAGCCGAATGCATTATTACCATATCCTGACGATGTTTTGGATGCAACAACGGTGGAACAAGCAATATGTTCATTTGTTGCATGACCGACAAGCCTTATTAGCGTAGGATATGAGGTATGCTTAAAACCATTATGAACCTTTGTTAACCTTAATGTGTAGATTCAAATTTTGTACGCGCATTTAACGTACATTTTTTACATGGTTATGTTAATTAGACTCCAACAAGATCCAAATCAAAAGATAAGGCTATTCTGCGGCATACCGAGTCTGTTTTTTCAAAAAAACAGGTACATTACAATTATATGATATTTATGCATGGAAAATGTTAAATTCTTGATTGTATACTTCATCTAACTATTTATATGATATGTAGCTTCATGATAAGGAGGTTAGCAACGTCTCCACACAACAAAAAAAGGTTGGTGCTAAGAAGACTACGACTAGGAAAATACCTACCTCCAAGTATAGTTTGTGCCTTCAGACGTTTATAGAGTTGACAGATATTCCGACCGGAGGTATTCGGCTTATACATATGGAGAACGGTATTTTTGGCTTTGAATATGAACAATCAGTTGGTAATGAAGAATTTATGCAAATCTTTTGTCATGAAGAAATAGGCGTCTGTGTTGTCAATACATATGTGAGGTATATCCGGTCTACTTTTTTATATTAATTGAACAACTTATTTACTTTATGTTTCAAATGAATAGTCTAATATTAATGATGTTTTTATTTAAGGTTTTTGTATGACAAAGTGATGCGCCCAAGTGGATTGGACGAAAGATATGGATTCTTAAGCCCCACATCCGTCAACTTATCTTTAATCTTAAGTAAACCAGATGACGTGATGGTGTACGTTCGCAACCTCTTCATGGCCAACAAAGATACAGAAAAGTTGTTCTTTTTACCATTTAATATCGGGTTAGATTTTCATTCTAAATTCATCTATCATAATTATTTTGTATTTTGATGTCGTGTAGAAAATTTTCATCTAACATTTGTTTAATCATACCGTGGACATTGGTTGTTGGTCGCAATCAATCCTATCAAAAAAATTGTTTATTATCTTGACTCGTTAGGAAATGATTAGACAACATACCCGGATATGAAGAACATGATTGACACGTAAGTGAGATTATTCTAAATATTCTTGTGTGTATTTATTAATTTATGTGAATTGTTCTAAATATTCATTTATATTTTATTAGTATTATACAAGCTTTTTGAGCCCAACGAGATATCCAAGTATCAAAGAGGAGAGCCAACAACATTACATGGATAAAAGTGGCGGTATATTATTAATTATCACATTTTTTATTATATTAGTGATGATACTTGATAAAACATAGGATTTATCCATATTTTCTTTTCATGTGTAGTGTCCTCTGCAACGTAATTGTATAGATTGCGGATATTTCATATTGAGGTTTATGAGAGAAACTCTTTCTTTGGGTCGATTAGAGATTCCATCTGATGTATGTATTTCTAACTTATGAGTTATTTTAATATTTAACACATATTTCTCATATAATTAAATAGTTGAAACTAAATCAAACTATGTTATATTATTATGTAGTACTTTGATGGATTTAAGTGTGCGTATTACTCACATAATCATTTGGATGAAATTAAAGAGGAATGATATCAATTCATTATGGGGCTAAATATGTTATAAGGTATATTGTACTCTTACTTTAATTGATGAAAATTTTGAGTATGTGTATGTAACTATAAACATATTGATTATGACTTGTTTTAATTGATCAATTACAATATTTTTGTGTTGTTTCAGGTTATAGTTTAGTTGCAATTGGATGAAAATGTATAGCTCTGAGTGTTATCATATTTTAGTTTATGTAGAATTTCACTTGAACCAAAAATGTATAGTTGGATGAAATGAATTGTATGAATTGTTTCGTGAATATTATTTCGTAGATATTGGTAATACAATATATGTTGTATATTATTTAAATTGGTACGATTGTATGAATTGTTTCGTAGATATTGGTGATTGAAAATCCGATTATTTTGTATCTATAAATCGGTGCCTAAAATTAGTAGGTTTAAATAGGATAATTTAGTGCAAATTCTGGATTGGAAAACAGGTACAAATTTTGGTTTAAAAATCAGGTGAAAAAGTGGATAAAAATAGGTGCCTATAATTTGGCAACCTTAGACAGCGTTTTTTAAAAGATTTTTTTTTTAAAATTTTCGTATACCTTGGATAGCGCTTTCAAGAAAAAGCACTGTCTAAGGTGGGGTTTAGAAAGCGCTTTCACTAAAAGCGCTGTCTAAGTTGAGATTTAGACAACGCTTTTAGTGAAAGCGCTGTCTAAGGTATACCATTAAAATAAAAAATAAAAATAGCTATCTAAGGTATATGAGAAAAAGACAAAAAAACGTTGTATAAAGTAGAATTTAGAAAGCGCTTTTGACAATAAAAACGTTCTATAAAGCCCCTTTAAACAACGCTTTTGTCATTAAGTAAAACGCTATCTAAACCTTTAACAATGCAGGTTTAGACAGCGCTTTAAGACAAAAAAAATGTTGTCTAAGATCTTATTTGGCATAATAATGATATACTGGTCGGAATTCAATTAAATCTGAAACCAACCAATTCAGTATGTAAATCAATTAATTTCATCTTAATACATTTGCTACTACTATATAGAGAACGAGATGTGTCAGGAAAAATTGTAAAATATTAGTATAATTTTGTGAGAATACATTTTTTACAAATGTATTTGTTTTAAGCGGAAAGTGTTATTCTTCATCTTGAGAAGCCACCATCCCTCTCACAAACTTGATTCACAATCACCATCACAAACTTTTATGAAATTATATAAATCCTATTTAGAGAAGTTCTTTAGAGTGATATTGGTTGGATTTTTCTTTCTCTTACATTTTTGCAAGGAAAATATCTCTTATATTATCATTAATTCCATTTGTCTTTAAAAAACCATCACACGTTATCCTTACAACTTCTCCCTTATATTCTCTTTTTCTCTTTTTCTCATTCATATTATCATTATTGATATTTAATTTTATTGTTTCTAAATACTTATTTTTCTTATATATACATAATCAATCTTAAATCATTTCATATTTGCAGAGGCTTCTATATATTCTTCAATCTATTTCTCTAACTCTTTTTATGGATTTGACAGTAAGTAATTCTTTTATTAACGGGATAAGAAACCATACTATCCTAACCGATCAATCCGTCATCCGAAACACCAACCATCCAAATTATCGGAAAAAATGGTCGGAAGTGGGTTTCTAATCATTAAACTTTGATAAATAAAAAAAACACAATCATACACCATGAAGAAATAAATTTTGCATTTAAATTTTAGTAAATAGACCTTTTTTATTTATTTATGAAAATACCTCTGAAGTAAAAATAAAGTCTTAAAATATCATATTTTATAAATTATTTTCTAAAATATCACACATTTAAATTTTTTTATTTAGATTAATACGAAGACCTTTGGTCGAGCAGTGGGTAATTTTTTTGGTTGAGATTTGATGAATCAATTAAATAATGAAATAACAATTTAAATTTTTAATAGAAAACATAAATAACTTTTATGCTTTATTTTTCATTTATGTAATATTTTAATATTTATTTATAATATAATATTGTTTTAGTTTTATTATGTGATAGTAAATATTAAAAAAATGAACGAAAAATTTAAAAATATAATAAGAAGATTTGGCTCGATGACAATGTTACAAGGTATATCTGTTTTATTTCTTACCGGATGAGAACTTGTTTCATTTACTGTTCTTATGTTGTAGAAGTAGTAGAGTGTGAGCTTGTATATATAGATATGGTTGAGGATTAGATTGCTACTTACGAATAATATCCTTGAACATTTATCGGAATGGATTGGATCGTTACACTATTGGGATGTTAATATCAAGAATGCAGTTGGATTCTGGTTTGTTATTAGTTGGTATTTTTTGATATCCAAGAACAACATAATGTATAACGATGACCTATAGGATGACGAATTGGTTTATTACTAAAAATATTTTGTTTTCCTACGGAATTACCTGTGAATTTTGATAAAATTTCCGTAAGAAACATGATACATGCGACTTTCTGTTCTCAGCTTAAACCTTTGTTGGTAATTAAATTAGCAGGTAAAGTCACAGGAAATTATCGCAAGAAAGAAAAAGTCGGAAGGCTTTACTCTACACCCCTACAATTAATCATATACCCCTACATCCAATTTTTTTTTACCAAAATGTCCTTGTATAAATAGTTAAAAAATCATATTTTCTTTCAGTTTTTACCATTCATCCAAAGTTACAGCGAGCAAAAAATTTTCACATTCAGAAGTGTTTATCAGAAGACTAAAAGTAAGTCTTCCGGTTTGACTTTTTGTGTTCCGGAAGAGTTTTTCCAAGTCTTCCGGTACCGGAAGACTTTGTGAAAGTCTTCCGGTTTGATGAGGTTTTTTAAAAAAGACTTCCGGAAGACTTTGATGAAGTCTTCCGGAATGATACGTTAGTGCAAAGTGTTCTGGAAGACTTTCAAAAAGTCTTCCGGTATGGTTTTCCACAAACTTGTGTATCGGAAGTCTTTGTGAAAGTCTTCCGGAAATTTATTTATTTTTTAAATATTTTTTTAATTGATTTTTTTTATTAAATAATTTTTGTATTGTTTTTTTTTCCAGTGGTGCGTTCACGAGGCAGAGATGGGAGGATACCGGTTCGATCGATGGGACGGGGCAATACGTCTAGTAGGACACACGTAGATGATGTTGGTACATCTGCAACTGCAGCAGATCCCGTTGGATATCCTGGAGGTCCGTATGATACCAGTATTTTGGTTTCGTACGAGCATCATGTGGCCAGACGGATATGGTTTGGTGAGGTAAGGAAATTATAATTTTTTTACTACTGAAAAAAAATTGAAATTATAATTATTTAGTTTTGATTAAAAACCGAAATTATTAGTAGCTATTGTATAATTTGTTTAATTTTATTTGATTTCAGGAGAGAGGTACAAAGAAGGAGTTGAAGGTGGCAGGACATGGTGATCTTAAACACTTCTTCTTTAAGTTATTCTCTTCATCTCGCCACTTTTGGCATTCTTTAAGCGCTTTTTAATTGCTTTTCGTTTTGATTGTGTTTCATTGTGTTTTGCTTGCAAGTTGTGATTTTTGATGGCTTAGGATTTAAAGTGTTGATAGTTATAGGTTCTATCATGTGTAAATAAGTCTCAATTAAGTAGAAATTAGTGCTAGCATGTTCCTAGGTATGTTAGGGATCATTAGAAGTAAGTTTGTGGCCAAAAGCACTTATTTTAAAAACATTTTTTCACATTTTGTTCAGCGTTAACCGGTTAACGCATATGGTTAACCGGATAACGCGTGCGTTTTGCCACAAATTACTTCTGTTTTAGGTCCGTTAACCGGTTAACGCGTGCGTTTTGCCACAAATTACTTCTGTTTTAGGTCCGTTAACCGGTTAACGCTGTTGAATTTTGGATTTTTAGGTTATTTGATTGCTCATTCTTGCTCCCTAGTGCCTCTAATGTTCATACATGTTTAGGTAGTGATTTTAGGGAATTTTTGAGTCCATTTCCAGTAGCTCATTCCCCCATTTCGAGTCGTTTCGACACGATTCCATTCATGTCGCATATTAGGCATTTTTGAGTTTCTTTGTGCATACCTTGACTTCTTGCATGTTGTTGCCATGTTCATGCATCATTTGGCATGTAATAATCATGTTGCATTATGTTTTTACATGTTTCATATTGCATTAAATCATTTTGCATTTCATTGTATCAAAATGTTGCATTTTGCATAATCATGTATGTATGTGCATTTGTTTGCATTTTGTTGTATAATTGATCACATCATCCATATCAATTTAATTCTGAATTTTGCATTGAGTTTTGCATTCTTGTTGAGCTATCATATTGCATGTTCATAATCAATAATCATCATGTTCATATACCATGTTCATGTGCCACATTTTGCATTACTTGTTGCATAATCAACCATGTGAGGCATTCTTGAATTAATCCTAAAAATGTTCATGTTCTTGCATTTATATATGTTGATTCATGTTCAAATGCATATTCATGTGGAAATTAGTGCATATTCATTGAGTTTGTGCATTAAAAAATGAAAATAATCAATTCTGGATTTTGCATTTCATAGATGTTTTTGCATATGGGTGTTGTAAAATGTGTGTTGTTTGTTATGTGTACATGCTGTATTTGACCTTTTACACCTACTTTTTCATGTTGCATGCTGGCTGTAAAAAACTGAGTTGTGTTAGGCATTATTTTCATAGCTGTTTGTACTTTAGGGGCTGTAATAGGTGCTGAATTTTTATTTTAGCATTCTTTTAGTTCTATAGAGTTAAGATAGAGTCCTTAGGAATTAATTGTTGTGTGTTTGATTTATTATTTTTAATAAATTGCACACTAACCTTGGTTTTGTAGAGGGGAAGATTGAGGTATGTTTCCTTCACTCTATCCTTTATTTCTTTATGCATTTAATTCATTTTTCCTTTCATATTTGTGATTGATAAGATTCCCCTTTGTTAGGACCAACTTACCTTCCTTAGGAAGTAAGTTGCATCCTATTTCTTCTTTCTTTTCCTTTTGCTCTTTAGGATTAGAAAACCTCACTAACCATTAAGATCTCCCTTT
The DNA here is from genome assembly GCA_963966055.1 of Lathyrus aphaca. Classification (NCBI taxonomy): domain Eukaryota; kingdom Viridiplantae; phylum Streptophyta; class Magnoliopsida; order Fabales; family Fabaceae; genus Lathyrus; species Lathyrus aphaca. The sequence goes on from OZ014519.1 coordinate 187,973,667, forward strand.
TGTATATAATAAAAAACAACTTAGGGTTGGTCTTAGTCCCCCTTAGTTTTTGTCCTTTTCCGATTTGAGTCTTCTTCTCTCATCTTCAAACAAAATCTAAAAGACACTTAATAAAAACCGAATGTTCTTGTACGACATGAGACTTTGCTGCGGAGTTCTTATACGCGTCCCGTTTCGGGGCGAGGTGTAAGTCCTTGCCGCGATGGATAAGTTTTAGTATGAGAATGTTCACAAACAAACTCCAAAACACTTCTCATAAAAGACAATCAACAAAGACAATTGCGTATTCTCTTCTCATCTCCTAATCTTTGTGGACGAATGCAACTTGCCTCGACAGTTTAAACAGCGATACGGTAAGCACCCTCGAGTCAGAGCCGGTAACACCTGAGCTAGAGCTATGGAAACGTCGTCCTAAAAAACACAATAGCTCCCGCCTTAGTTAGGCGAACTACGTCGACTCTGATCCTCATTATCCCGATGAGGTACGTAGGCAGCGGGGTAGGGCCTGTTCGAGCGTATTCTTTATTTTCCCTACATTTTCCCCTTTCTTCCCATTCTCTTTTCTTATTCCTTTCTCATTCCAGTTCCATGCCAGTAGCAGTTCTTTTATTCAGCAGCATTTTTATTTTCTCACCCTTTGAAACAAGCAAGCAAGCGTGGATCCCGTCGGGTACGGCAGACGGTCTGGGGTGCTAATACCTTCCCAGGTCGTAACTGACTCCCGAACCCAGATCTTTGGTTCGCAAGGCCTCATCCTTTCCTTCTTCCCCAGGTTTGTGCAACATTACCTTTCCCGTTCCTTCAGGATAAAAATGTCTGGCTGGCGACAATACCTTTTCCGCGCCACTTTCGCGTTTATACTAGGATGAAAATCCCGGGAGCGACAGCTGGCGACTCTGCTGGGGACCGAACCCAGAATCTCTGGTTTCCCTTGTTGAGTCAATCCTAGCGCTTGACTGTTTTTATTTCTTTCGGTGTTTATCTGTTTGTTGTTGTGTGCTTTAGTTTAGCTTTACTGTTTTCATTTACAGTCTTACTTTACATCTTTACTTTACGGCATTTATTTACTGCTTTCAGTATTTATCATGCATCATTATCACTATCTGGCTGTGCTGGTTTTCTTTTTTTCTGTGGGCTGGGAGTTACTGTGAGATAAGCCAAATACCCGGCTTGAGTGCACTATAGGATTAGCGTGGACAGACATTGTACTTCCATGGTATCTCACCATGATGAGTGGCGATGTGTTCCATACCCAGATTGTGACCGTCTTGGAACTATTCTGTGTGGGGATTACCCCACTTCAGGGTACGACCTTGATAGTTATATGCAATTGGGGACCGATCATTGAGAACCTTAGTGGAAACAACCCTCTCCAGTGATGACAGTGGCAGACCACATTTGCTGGCAAACCCACTCGCATCCGAGGGCCCATTGGGAACTCGCATAGGATGGCCTGGTTCTCTCATAGGAATCCAATCAAGGCAAACTGTTCGTATGACGATAGTATTGTACCCTTCGGGATGAATGTACTATTGTTTCTCGATTCAGTGCTTGAAGCTGAGGACTTATGAGGGATGCTTGTTTTCCCCGTACTCAGCTGAGACCTCCCTAGTTAGTACATAATGCCAAACCGATTCCCTGATTTGGTCATGAGCCATTTCTCGGAAATGGTGAACGTATTATTGTTATCCGGCTTTGAGAGTCCGTGATGTTGACTCGGTATAGCATACCCTTGAGATTGGGAGGGGTTTACAGGTTTGCAGGAACCCTGAAACTTCCAACATACCCACTGTGCTAAGCATTGTTCAGTATTATGATCAAGTTCTACATGGTCCTTTGATTTTGAAATCCGGGATTTCGGTGGTACTGTTATTATGACTCTTCACCAGCACATGACTGTCTTCTCAACACCAACGTCAGACCAGTGATTGCCAGACCTTTGATCACACGCCAGTTCATTGCATAACATCCTCTGCATGCTTGCATTACTAACACATGCTTACTCATTTGCAGGGTCTCACGTCGCATCCTCATAAACATATCATATGCATTTACTGCATGATTCACATATTGTGCATTTTTACAGGTTATTTGGACTTCCTAACTTATTCAACTTCAAGAAATATAGCTGGTCAACACGTTCATCGGTATCCAACAAAAAGAAACCGAGTGAGAATGGCCGAACGAATGCAGACTGATCTCAATGAGCTCCGATAGAGGATGGATCAGTTCATGGACATGATGACCGACATTGCTCAGAATCAAGAGCGTCTCAGGCTGATGGTTGAGCAACCCCATGGTAATGCTAATGCTGGAATCCCGACTGAGAATGTGGATCCTAACGCTTCCCGTAACAGAGGACCAAATCTAAATGGAACCGCGGACCGTAATGAAGACACTCAGGAAGACCAGTTCACTCTACTGGATGCTGATATGGGTAATATGAATGAGGTCAACAATCGAAGGTATGAAGAGCTGGCAGAGAAGATTAAGGCCATGGAATGTCAGAACTCCCTGGGCATAGATGTAACCAATCTTGGGTTAGTGCCAGGAGTCAGAATCCCTCCTAAGTTCAAGGTGCCATCGTTTGACAAGTACAACGGCAGCACGTGCCCTAGAACTCACATCCATGCATACTTTGGAAAAATCTCGGCTCACACTGATGACGAGAAACTTTCGATGCATTTCTTCCAAGATAGTCTATCTGGAGCTTCATTGAGCTGGTACATGAAGCTGAGCAGGGTCTCTATCCGATGCTAGAAAGATTTAGCAGAAGCTTTTCTCAAGCAGTATCAATACAATATTGATATGGCTTCGAACCGCACTCAGTTGCAGAACTTGTCTCAAGGACCTAAGGAAAGTTTTAAGCAGTATGCCCAGAGGTGGCGTGAGCTGGCTGCACAGGTTCAACCTCCATTGTTCGATCGGGAAATGGCCGATATGTTTATGGGAACCTTGCAAGGTGTTTACTTGGATCGTCTGGCCGCCTGCTCGTCCATTGGTTTTTCTGATAATGTCATCACTGGAGAAAGGATAGAAAATTTTCTGAAATTGGGAAAGATCCAGGATGCAAGCAGTGATAGTTCTTCTGGTGTGAAGAAACCTTTTGGCAATGGCCAAAGACGAAGAGAAGGCGAGACCAATGCTGTGTATAGGGGCCGAGGCAGAGGTTGTTCTCAAGGTTACTACCAAGCACCTGCAGTGACTATTACTCCACAGGTTCAACAACAACCTCAAGGTCAGTAATATCAGGCACAGAGACCAAATCAGGAAAGGACAAGAGCGAGAAACCGCAGACTTGATCCCGTCCCATGCCTATATGTTGTTTTTCTCCCAGAGCTGCTAAAGTTGAACCTGGTCGAGCTTCGTACCATGAGAGCTCCTTCTCCTGATAATCTACCTCAGAACTTTGATGCAAATGCCAGATGCGAATTCCACTCGGGTGCCCAGGGGCACAATATTGAGAAATGTTGGGCTTTTCAGAACAAGGTACAAGACCTAATTGACTCTAAGGTGATCAATTTTGCGCCTTATCCAAATGTACTCCAGAATCCAATGCCTAATCACAACGGAACCGGCGTCACGGTTGTTTTACCAGATTGTCCACGTTAAGCTGAAATCTTCAGGAAGCAAATAAAGCCATCAGTATTCAGATACTCTCAGTAATGGCAACCGTTTGTTTGTTTTTCCTCAATGCATTGTCTTCCCTATTGAGGGGAACTACGTCGCTCTGATTCTTCATTGGTCATTAATGAATGGAGATACGTAGGCAGAAGATCGTCAAGTCTTTCTGAGCAACCTTATGAGGCAACTTTACTCCCCAGCTTCACTTTTTCCTTCAGACGTCTCGTGTCAGAGTCAGAATAAATAGAAGAAGAAGTATGATCGCCATGGTTAGGTATACGGCTGCAAATCGAAGATTACAAGTCTGTGAAAGAACTACTGATCGCTGATAGTACCCAAGACTGACAGGTCCAGACGGAGTCAAGCCTCCTCAACAACGGCAATATTCAACTTCTTTACTGCATTTCCATTTTTAGTTCCTTTTATTTGCAAAACATTTGTATACATGTATGAAAGTTGTTTGCTTTTGAATGTTATCAATAATAAAACTCACATGTTTTTCTTGAAGTAATTCATTCGCATTTACTTATAATTCTGCATGTGTATATTGCAATACCAATTGTCATGCTTAAACTCTATGAAGGAGAATGACGAAGCAATAACGCAAGAATCTCTAATTGCGTGCTCTCGAATAAGACCCTGTTAACGATGTACAAACTTTGTTTCAAATCCCTAAACACTGGAGATATAAGGGAGATAGACCCTCTCTAACCCCCTTGAGCCTTGAAGTAAGAGCTTCTTCTCGCATGAAAAACCCTCACATGTAACCCAGGGGCAGGGTAGATGTCAGCTAGTCGGACCAAGCGTTCAGGCTTTCATAAAGGAGTGTATTTGAAGATCCATTGCATTCTACTATGCTAATCAAAAGGTCCAAAGACCCGAAACCACAATGGTTATCCAAGTCAAAAGGTCCAAAGATTGAAAACCACAATGGTTATCCTTCGTCGACCAAAGAATGAGGCAGTCACAACCCTCGCAAAGCAATCAAGACAAATAGTGTCGCACGACTTGTTCAAAAAAGAAAAGAAATGAAAAGCCCGTTAAGTCGAAACTTGAAAACAAGCGACTTAGGCAAAAGTCAGGGCATCCCGCTGGACTTCACAATCGAAGATTCACAAGAATCTGTCCAGGCAAAAGTTAGGGATAAGCAAAATAACACAAAAGTGAAAGACGAAAAGGATGAAACAAGAAAGATCCTTAAGCAAGAACAAAGTCGTGTGGCACAGACACGAAAGATAGAGGGGTGACTGACTCCAAACAATAACCTGATTGGTGCTTGAACCGATAGCAGCAATGGTTCCTCAATCAACACAATACCCTTATGGGAGGTGAATGCTTGTGAAAACTAGCTGAACATAGGAATGGAGAACATCACGAAGAATGGGTGGGCACAAATAATTTCGAGCCTATATCCTTTGTTTCTATAACTGTGAACCAGGCCACGATACAACCCTCAAAGTCCTAACTGAAACAGGGTTAATTTGAGAGCGTGCTACCACGAGGCCGCGTTCCTGACTCCTATGAGTTATGCTAAAAGACATTTGTTGGTATTGCATGTACATACTTTCATTTCTTCAAAAATAATTTTGTACCTTAACCAGTGATTTGTTCACAAAGGTTTACGACACTTTTTCAAAATCTTCAAGATTAACATGTGTGTTGCATTAGAATTTTCATTCTCAGAATAAACATTTTCTGCTTGCATACATCTGTTTGGCATCATAAAGCTCACATGCGGAAATTCAGTCCAGAAGCTTAAGATTGCCAAGTTGAGAAGTCTAAAACTTCTGAAGGACAGTCACGTCGAGGCGCACTTTTCCGAGAAAGCTCCATTGAGTAATGACTTTCCCAACCAGTCGTGGTAAGAGCCAACCAATCTGGGGCAGTTATGTCAAGCAATGTCCTCAAAAGTCAGCCAAACTGGGGCAATTACCTCAAGAATCAGATCTCTCCTAGAGCAATTTCTTCAAAGACTCATGGGGCAAGCCACCCAATCGCATGAGGATTCATTCTTTCCCGAAGTCAAATAATCGGAAGTTCAGAATACCGGGGCAATCATACTCCTGAAGAGTTTAAAGACACCATGTCTTTTGTAAAATCCTCTTAAGGTAAAGCCTGAATCAAAGCAAATGATCCCTAGCACGAGACTACTTGAAATCTTTCATCCTCAGCAGGACGCGGTTCAGTTTCGTTATCCCCAACAGACGCATGGAAGTTATCCCCAGTAAAGTCGTCAAATTTTTCTTCAGCAGGTTTCCTTGATCTTATTTCCCAGCAGATCTCAAACCAAAATCCTCTCTTCCCCAGCAGAGTAATAAGGATCATCCTTAGCAAGAGTCGTCTTCCCGTAGTGAAGCACTTCTTACAAGAATTCAGAAATTCTCGGCAGTTAGTTGAACGGTTCCCTTCCCCACAGAGGTTTGGAAAATTCAGATAGACAAGAGAGTTCTCCTCAGCAGAGCTTTGATAGGTCTTACCCAGCTAAGACGAAAGGTTGTCGATTCCCTAGCGAAATCTTAAGGGTGAGATTCAATCCCCGCAGTTGAGGCATTCCCTAGCAGGGCCTTCAAATCTAAAGTCCAATTTATTTTTGGCAAAGGTAATAAGTCGAGGCAGGCTAGTCACACTCTTCTCCAGTAGAAATATCGACAATCATCTGTATCCCCCACAGAGTCAGCAAGGGTTTGTTATTTCCATGTCAGGAATTCCCTTTATACCTATACCCCAGTGTCATAGGGCATCATGTCATACAATTCAACATATGCGTGCTCGATCCAAGGTTGATATTCAAAGTCCACCCGTAGTGTGGCAATTTATCCCAAGTCCACCCGCAACGTGGCGATTTATCCAAAGTCCACCCGCAGCGTGGCAATTTATCCAAAGTCCAACCGCAGATTGGCCAAAGTCCATCCTCTGGGTGGAAAATTCCTAAAGTTCAACCGTAGATTGGCCAAAGTCCATCCTCTGGGTGGCGAATTCTTGAAGTCTCCCGTAGTGAGCAAAAGTCTCCTGTAGTGAGCCAAAGTCTCCCATAGCAAGCAGCAGCCCCCGTAGTGTGGCAAAACAACAAAAGTCTCCTATAGTGAGCCAAAGTCTCCCGTAGCGAGTAGCAGCCCCCGTAGTGTGGAAAATTCCGAAGTCTCCTGTAGCGAGCAGCAGCCCCCGTAGTGCGGCAAAGCATTGAAGTTTCCCGTAGTGAGCAGAAGTCTTACGTAGTGAGCAGAAGTCTCCCGTAGCGAGCAAAAGTCTCCTGTAGTGAGCCAAAGTCTTCCGTAGCGAGCAGTAGCCCCCGTAGTGTGGCAAATTCCGAAGTCTCCCGTAGCGAGCAGCAACCCCCGTAGTGCGGCAAAGCATTGAAGTCTCCCGTAGTGAGCAGAAGTCTCCCGTAGTGAGCAGAAGTCTCCCGTAGTGAGCCAAAGTCTCCCGTAGCGAGCAACGTGCCCCCGTAGTGTGGCAAAACATCAAAGCCTCCCGTAGCTGAGCAATGTGCCCACGTAGTGTGGCAAATTTTCCAAAAGTCTCCCGTAGCTGAGCAATGTGCCCCCGTGTGTGACAAATTTTCCAAAATTCTCCCGTAGCTGAGCAATGTGCCCCCGTAGTGTGGTGAATTTTCAAAGTCTCCCGTAGCTGAGCAATGTGCCCCCGTAGTGTGGCGAATTTTCAAAGTCTCATGTAGCGAGCAATGTGCCCCTGTAGTGTGGCGAATCATCAAAGTCTCCCGTAGCTGAGCAATGTGCCCTCGTAGTGTGGCAAATCATCAAAGTCTCCCGTAGCTGAGCAATGTACCCCTGTAGTGTGGCAAGATTTTCAAAGCCCCCGCAGTGTGGTAGAATATCCCCGCAGAGTGAGCAAAGCCCGTCATCAGGTTGGTAAAGTATCAAAAGTCTCCCGTAGCGAGCAGTGACCCCCGTAGTGTGGCAAAGCATTCAGAAGACCACCCGTCGTGTGGCATGTCATCAATATCCCAACAAAAGTCCACCCGTAGCGTGGCAAATCAGCAATATCCCAGTATTATTCCAAAACATTCACCAATTCATTACTCTTCACATTCGGGTTCTCCCCAAGCAGAGTTCAGATGGTTGGGTTTATTTCCCGTTTCTCTTCCACCGAGTGCAAATTTTATGGTTGTTTCTAGTATTCAATCCCTGCATACTTCAAACGTCTGAAAGCGACTGCTATCATCCAAGTCTACAATGATTGAATAGGGGCAGCTGTAACACCCCAAAATTTTCCCTCTTATTTATCATCAACCTCGAGCAATTTACTCTTCATTCTTGCATCATTTCGCATATCATCGCATCGCATTTGAAAAAATAAATAAATCAATCATCGTCCTTTGCATGAGGTGTAGGGTCGATCGAGGCTTGACAAACATTGGAGTCCAAGAGAAAAATGATGTACCAAAAATAATCCAAACCATTTCCAAGCTAACCCACCAAAAGGGAAGATTTCACCTTTCTCTCCCTTTTCCTTCCCTTTTCCTTCTGCTTTTCCTTCCAGTTTCCTTCCACACTTCGTTGCATTCTTTCCATCTTGTTTTTCCACTTCAATTCCAATCCATTTACCTTGGATTCTTCTACCATCTTCTACCATCTTCTAGAGTGTTCCAAGGAATATTTCAAGGAATATTCCCTTTTCCAACCCTAACCCTAACTAACTACCAAACCTAATTTTGGATCTCAAACCTAATTTTTAGGCCCCAAACCCAATCCTAGCTCCAAGCCTAGCCTCTATATAACCCTTAATCACTTCAATGCAAAGGGTTCCCACCATTTTTTAACTTTTCAAGCTTTCATAATCACTTTTTCTCTCTCACTTTTCCTCCATTTTCCCTCCTTTCACCAAAGCTTCTTTGAATAAGCTCTTCAAGTTTCACATTGAAACTTGAAGATCTTGAAGCTTAAGCTTCCAACCATCATTGATTGTGGATTGTAGAAGAAGAAGCTAGTGATTTTTGTGAAGATTTCGGCTTATCGGAAGCACACGAAGATTCAAGCATCAAGAACGCATTTATTTTGCGATTTCTCGATTTTCGGTTTTCTCTTCGATTAAGCTCCGATTCTTGCAGCAATTACCGAAGCACTTCTCCGCTTCGTAGGTTGGTGATCTTAATCACTTCTTCTTTAAGTTATTCTCTTCATCTCGCCACTTTTGGTATTCTTTAAGCGCTTTTTAATTGCTTTTCGTTTTGATTGTGTTTCATTGTATTTTGCTTGCAAGTTGTGATTTTTGATGGCTTAGGATTTAAAGTGTTGATAGTTATAGGTTCTATCATGTGTAAATAAGTCCCAATTAAGTAGAAATTAGTGCTAGCATGTTCCTAGGTATATTACGGATCATTAGAAGTAAGTTTGTGGCCAAAAGCGCTTATTTTAAAAGCATTTTTCACATTCTGTTCAGCGTTAACCGGTTAACGCATATGGTTATACGGTTAACGCGTGCGTTTTGCCACAAATTACTTATGTTTTAGGTCCGTTAACTGGTTAACGCATATGGTTAACCGGTTAATGCTGTTGAATTTTGGATTTTAGGTTATTTGATTGTTCATTCTTGCTCCCTAGTGCCTCTAATGTTCATACATGTTTAGGTAGTGATTTTAGGGAATTTTTGAGTCCATTTCCAGTAGCTCATTCCCCCATTTCGAGTCATTTCGACACGATACTGTTCATGTCGCATATTAGGCATTTTTGAGTTTCTTTGTGCATACCTTGACTTCTTGCATGTTGTTGCCATGTTCATGCATCATTTGGCATGTAATAATCATGTTGCATTTTGTTTTTACATGTTTCATATTGCATTAAATTATTTTGCATTTCATTGTATCAAAATGTTGCATTTTGCATAATCATGTATGTATGTGCATTTGTTTGCATTTTTTTGTATACTTGATCACATCATCCATATCAATTTAATTCTGAATTTTGCATTGAGTTTTGCATTCTTGTTGAGCTATCATATTGCATGTTCATAATCAATAATCATCATGTTCATATATCATGTTCATGTGCCACATTTTGCATTACTTGTTGCATAATCAACCATGTGAGGCATTCTTGAATTAATCCTAAAAAATATTCATGTTCTTGCATTTATATATGTTGATTCATGTTCAAATGCATGTTCATGTGGAAATTAGTGCATGTTCATTGAGTTTGTGCATTAAAAAATGAAAATAATCAATTCTGGATTTTGCATTTCATAACTGTTTTTGCATATGGGTGCTGTAAAATGTGTGTTGTTTGTTATGTGTACATGTTGTATTTGACCTTTTACACCTACTTTTTCATGTTGCATGTTGGCTGTAAAAAGCTGAGTTGTGTTAGGCATTATTTTCATAGTTGTTTGTACTTTAGGGGCTGTAATAGGTGCTGGATTTTTATTTTAGCATTCTTTTAGTTCTATAGAGTAAAGATAGAGTCCTTAGGAATTAATTGTTGTGTGTTTGCTTTATTATTTTTAATAAATTGCACACTAACCTTGGTTTTGTAGAGGGGAAGATTGAGGTATGTTTCCTTCACTCTATCCTTTATTTCTTTATGCATTTAATTCATTTTTCCTTTCATATTTGTGATTGATAGGAATCCCCTTTGTTAGGACCAACTTAACTTCCTTAGGAAGTAAGTTGCATCCTATTTCTTCTTTCTTTTCCTTTTGCTCTTTAGGATTAGAAAACCTCACTAACCATTAGGATCTCCCTTTTGTATATAATAAAAAACAACTTAGGGTTGGTCTTAGTCCCCCTTAGTTTTTGTCCTTTTTCCGATTTGAGTCTTCTTCTCTCATCTTCAAACAAAATCTAAAAGACACTTAATAAAAACTGAATGTTCTTGTACGACATGAGACTTTGCTGCAGAGTTCTTATACGCGTCCCGTTTCGGGGCGAGGTGTAAGTCCTTGCCGCAATGGATAAGTTTTAGTATGAGAATGTTCACAAAAAAACTCCAAAACACTTCTCATAAAAGACAATCAACAAAGACAATCACGTCTTCTCTTCCCATCTCCTGATCTTTGCGGACGAATGCGACTTGCCTTGACAGTTCAAACAGCGATACGGTAAGCACCCTCGAGTCAGAGCCGGTAACACCTGAGCTAGAGCTATGGCAACGTCATCCTAAAAAACACAATAGTTCCCGCCTTAGTTAGGAGAACTACGTCGACTCTGATCCTCATTATCCCGATGAGGTACGTAGGCAACGGGGTAGGGCCCGTTCGAGCGCATTCTTTATTTTCCCTACATTTTCCCCTTTCTTGCCATTCTCTTTTCTTATTCCTTTCTCATTCCAGTTCCATGCCAGTAGCAGTTCTTTTATTCAGCAACATTTTTATTTTCTCACCCTTTGAAACAAGCAAGCAAGCGTGGATCCCGTCGGGTACGGCAGACGGTCTGGGGTACTAATACCTTCCCAGGTCGTAACCGACTCCCGAACCCAGATCTTTGGTTCGCAAGGCCTCGTCCTTTCCTTCTTCCCCAGGTTTGTGCAACATTACCTTTCCCGTTCCTTCGGGATAAAAATGTCTGGCTGGCGACTCTACCTTTTCCGCGCCACTTTCGCGTTTGTACTAGGATGAAAATCCCGGGAGCGACAGTGAAGACTTCCCGTCTCCTGTGAATTCAATTGCAGTTAAAAAATACTTCGCATAAAATGAGCCGCTGGACATAAAAACAGAATGTGAGTCCAGGCAAAAATAGGCCATCCCGGCGAGTCAAAAACAGAATAAAAGACTCAGGCAAAAATAAGGGAAAAATCAAAAAAATGTACACCCACTGAGTTGAAAAGCCGCATTGGACAACTCAGGCAAAAATGGGTATCCCGGTGGATTGAAAACCCGAAAGGGCGATCCACGCAGAATCAGGGAATAAGCAAACAACTGCATATTGAATTCGTCTGTATCACTCACAACATGGCAAGCTCTGAAAGGACGAAATGTCAGTCAGAATCGGCCTTCTTCAGAAAGCAAGATAAGAAGAACGTCAAGGTCATACAAGTCATAGCAAAGGGAGCTCACTGGAATGCCAAACTTCAACATTGCCAACACTTTTATTTTCTCAATTTACAACAATCTCCTCCTTTCAGGGGATTTGTTTCTTTGAATGTACTTGCCAATTCAGGGCACACAAATTAATAAAATCAGTGTTTTCAGTCACACTTTGTTTTGTACATTCTTGTTTCGTTTGCAAAATGTCAAATGTTCATAATACAACACTTGCATAAAAGATATGAGCCATTTTAATAAATGCTTGCAGGAAATATGTTGCTATCAGGAAAATCCAACTCCTATGACGAAATCCGGTTAAGGATACCTCGGGACACTTGTGCGTTTTCCTCTGTCTTAACAGGTTACAGGTACTCAAGACAGACAATCTTCCGCAACATGGGGCATATCAAGCATTACATCCCCAACACACTACTTCCCAGAAGTTATCTCCTCCCCGAGCGGGATCTCCCGAGCAATGTCTGGCAACTCTTCCACAACAAAGTGGTCAAAGAACTTTCTTTCCCCCACCAGAGATGCCATATTTCCCTCCTCCTCAGCAGAGTTGGTGGAATTGATTCCCCACAGAGTTTCCTCCCCAGTAGAGCAATACCTGAAACACATCCCCAACGGAGTTGCTAAAACCTCCTCATCCCCATTAAGGAGTTCTCCCTCCGGACAGATTTATCAATGATCTATTTCCCCAGTTGAGTTCTCCCTCCAAACAGATCATCCAGAGATATTTATCCCCGCAAGATCCGAGTCTCGGATCAGTTCTCTCATTTGCATAATCATAGCATTTGCATCATGTTCACCAAAATAAGCGTAGCATTCCGTCTAATACGGAGCATTACGGTAAAATCAAACATTTGCATGATCATAAGCCAGGTTCGAGCCAGTCACCTGCAAATACCATCATCACTTCATCAACGATATACAAACCTCATATCCCCCGCAGGTCGCCAGAACACCTTTTGCACTCTCAAATACAGATATTGGTTCATAGCTTGTACATGTTCGTTTTGGCACTCGTCCGTGTCATACTTCCCCAGCAAGTCAAACACTCATCCGTATCCCTTTCCCAATCTTTCGACACTCGTTCGTGTCTTGCACATACTCCACCAACAGATCAACACTTATATATATACAATCCTTTGATACTCGTCCGTATTTTGTATATATCTCTCCCGCAGATTAAACACTCGTCAGTGTTCCTTGCTTAACCGATTGATACTCGTCCGTATCGTCATCCTTAAACACGTGTCAGTGTTTTCTTCTATCGATACTCGTCCGTATCAAGATCCTAAGGATGCTCGTCCGCATCTTTAGTCTATACACACCGTCAAAACACTTATATCTTTTATTTTTAAAGATGTAAGCACTCGTCCGTGTTTACCACTCCCTAGTAAGTCGCCAACAAAAAAACTTTCTTCTATCCGACATTCATCCTATGTCGTATACTTTCGGCAGCCGTCCCCTGCCAGGTGATCGTCCTTCACCTTTGGATGGTCGTCCCTCATCCTTTTCCCCAATGGAATCTCCATTGTTGGAACCTTCTATCCGGCATTCATCCTATGTCGTGATATTTTTAGCAACCGTCCCCTGCTAGGTGATCGTCCTTCACCTTTTGATGACTGTCCCTCATCATTTATCCGATGGCCATCCCCATCGTTGATCTTGTTATCCGACATTCGTCATATGTCGTGATAATCCCCGAGAGTAGTTGTACCCTGCTAGGTGATCGTCCCTCACCTCTTGATGATCGTCTTTCATCATGCTTATCTGATGACCGTCCTCATCGTTGGCCTTTTCTATCCGACATTCGTCTTATGTCGTGATTATTTTTAGCAGCCGTCCCCTGCTAGGTGATCGTCCTTCACCTTTGATGACCGTCCCTCATCATTATTTTATTTATTCTTTTACCCGATGGTCGTCCCCGTCGCGGTTTATTTACCCTTTAAAACCCGATGGCCGTCCCCATCGTTGATCTTTTTGACCTGATGGTCGTCCCCATCAGTGTTTCCCTCATTCCTTTGATCCCTAGAGAATTTTATTTCCTTACCTAATGGTCGTCCCCGTCGCGGTTTCTTTATTTCCCAGCATGATGGCCATCCCCGTCATTGCTTTACTTATTGATTTATCCCCAACAGTCGTCCTCTACTCGATGGCCGTCCTCCATCGCATTCATTTGATAATCATACTATACTACCTTTTACAATTTATATCCCTTTTCTTCTTCTCCCCAGTGAGTGCAAATTTCGGACTGTCTTTGGTATTCAACCACAAGTTATCTTGTTCGTCTTTTAAGCCAGGTGCTTACATCCTGCACAGCTAACTTATGCTTGAATAGGGGCAGCTGTAAACACCCCAAATTTGCCCTCACTTTTTCTCACACCATGGCTTGTGGTCTTTCATTTTTGCATAAGCATAGGCATACCACCTCATATTGCATATTTGTGTCACTGCATAGGTCCATTTCATCTGCATCTAGGGTTTGTGATCTGAGCAATCCAAGAAGTGATCTGAGCCATCCCAAAGGCCTTGAAGCTTGCCAAGAGGTTCCATGTGTGTTCCATGATCATAATATGCTCCCCAAATTTCATAAAAGTCAAGGGATCACAAAGAATGGCAAAGGCATAGAGGCAGAGCTAGGGTTTTACTACACAGATGACCAAAATTAGGGTTTTGGTTTCAGAGGCCTTAACCCCAAATTTTTTGGTCATTCTTGTTCCTAATAGTCTTAATATGTTATAAGGATCATGTGTACCAAGTTTGATGAAGAAATGGTTGGAAGTTCACAAAGTTGAAGAATTTTGAGCCAAATGCAAACTTGTTATTTTTGGAAATGACTTGTAATGGAAACTTTCCATTTTGGGAAAGATTTTCAACCTATTCTTTCATGACCAAAAATGCTTCAAATGAAAAATTCTTGGGCATGAAAGTTGTAGATTATGTCTTCCCCTTTTCAAAAAGTACTAGAATATGTCTTGATTCATCCAAGAACTCAAGATATGGCCTTTCAAAGTTGGCAAAAATCCTATAATTTTCAAGTTCATGCCAAAGAGGATTTTTTTGCAAATTCAAGTTCCAAGCCATTTCATGACCTCTAATTGATTGCTAGGCATCATACAAAAATAGTGCAATGCATTTGAACCAAAATTGTGCCTTGGATTGCAAGTTTCCACAAGGCATTTTCATGAAATTCTCAAAGAGGGAAAAGTTGCAAAACCTCTTGAAACCTTCCCTCCACTTGTGCCAGCTGCATAAAACCAATCCTATGGCCCTCCATGAATCTTGCTAAGGCCAAACACCCCATTGAGCAACTCCTACCATGGCCCATGCTTGAAGTACAAAGTTGTTGACTTTTTTGCAACTTGCCCATACCAATCAAACCATGCCACTAACCAATCTCTGACCACTCAAGACATTACATACAAACATTATGGAACTCATTTGACACAAGAAGCAAGCCAGAAACCTCCAAGAACTCAGCATTCACAAAATTGCCAAAAAGCTTCCTTTCTTCGATTCTCAAAAACCAACCATCAAACTTCAAAACAAACTTCACCAATCATCTTCAAATCACTCATAGAACACAAACCATCCACTAAAATGGCCTAAAAGCACACACAACCAAGATACGATTTTTGGTGCAGCAGGGTTGAATCTCCAAAACCAGCCATCACAAGCTTGTTCCAAGCATCAAAGCATCCTTAGGGAGTCCATTAGAGTTGGTTTGCACCAAAGAGAGGTCCAGAAATCCCAGAATCAGAAAGCTCAACCTCAGGTATACCTCAAGAACATTTTTTCCAGAATCTTTGTTTTAAGTTCCTAAATGATTATGCATGTTCCACTGATCATTGTGATGTAATTTGTTTTGAAAATGGTTGAGAAATGTCCATGTATGCTTGCTCTGAAATTTTTCCCGTAAATTTTGTTTGCTTCGATTCTTATTTTTGATGCAATATAAATGGATTTTATGCTTTGATTCTTGTTTAATGTTGCTTATGGATCATTTCTGGAGAGTTTGAGGCATTAATTTGAGGTTTGGAGTGAACTTGTAACACCCATATAATATATATCTAGAATAATATCATACAGAGTTAATTTTTGGTACTGACCCCATCATAAATACCTACTAGTATGATTCATATTCTCGTCCAATTCTAAAACTATACAAATATGGCACAAGACATGGAAATCATACTAAAATAAAAGCTAAGAACAATACAATATCCATTATTGTACAAAGATACATAAATACACAGCGAAAGACTAAACTAAGCTTCACTTGAAACATCTTGAGTATAGCTCCACTCGTAAATCAAACCTGCAAAAGAAACCTGAAAAAGCAACAACAATAGAGGGGTGAGATAAAACATCTCAGTGGGTTCCCTATCTTAGAGTTCCCTCGGCTCTAAAAGGTTCGATTCCTAGAATCTCAATTACTCACCGTTTCCTCGCTCACGAGACGGAACCAAGTGGAACTAAGGTCCACATGTACTACCACAATATATATAGAGAATGAAACATCTACCTCAAGTCCTTACGGATGTTTCCCGTGGGACTCAATGTAATACCCACCTCAAGACTTACTCAAGACCTTACGAAGGATTCGACATAACACTCTCTTCGATCCTTACGGATGCTCTTGCGAAACACAAAGTAACCACAAAGAGACTTACTCAAGATCGTCGCATAGATAATGTAGCTCTCACCTTAAGTCCTTACGGGTACTTCGCATGGGACTAAGAACAACCCATCTCAAGATTTATCCAAGACCTTACGGAGGGTTCGATGCCTACATATCTCGATTCAACACTCACGTCGAAATAACAGGTTCCTCAATTCCTTACGGATGCTCTTGCAGAACACAAAGTAACCACAAAGAGACTTACTCAAGACTTCCCGCGTAAACCAGTGTAGTACTCACCTCAAACCCTTACGGATGCTTCCCGTGGGACTCAGAATAACCCACCTCAAGACTTACTCAAGGCCTTACATAGGATTCGTAACATACACACCTCAAGTCCTTACGGATGCTTCACGTGGGACTCAACATTACCCACATCAAGGCTTACTCAAGACCTTACGGAGGATTCGTACGCGATACATAGGAACAACCACAAACCACAACACCTAAGCGGTGCCTCAAGCCCTTACGGATGCTTCTCGTGGGACTAAACATCACAAACCTCAAGGCTTACTCAAGACTTTACAGAGGACCCATGCAATACACCCCTCTAGCCCTTACGGATGTTTCACGTGGGACTCAACATTACCCACCTCAAGACTTACACAAGACTATTACGGAGGATCTAGTTCATAGCACGCTAGTGGTTCATACAATCTAGGGTGAACCTAGCCATTCACACGAGTTATGTCATCTAACAAGTCGGGTTAC
Source organism: Lathyrus aphaca (assembly GCA_963966055.1). Taxonomy (NCBI): domain Eukaryota; kingdom Viridiplantae; phylum Streptophyta; class Magnoliopsida; order Fabales; family Fabaceae; genus Lathyrus; species Lathyrus aphaca. The sequence continues at coordinate 187,990,669 of OZ014519.1, forward strand.
AAACTAGGCCATACTATAGGTTCAAGATAAGGTTTTCCTCACTCTTCTCCAATTGATGCTTTTAATTATATAGTTTTCATATATATAACTCTAACTCTTATAGTCTAATTATCATTATTAAACTAATCTCATTGTCTTTATTTCCATTCAATTCTCACGATTATCGCATATTTCACAACTTGCACAACTAAATAATTACCACAATTCCTTAGCTAACATAATTACGGTTAATCGGAAAAGTCGATTAAAAGTCGGGTAAAAATAATATTTCTTGGCATCAAAAGATAATTCATGTTTTTAGCTTCGAATCGATATGTGGAACGCTAAAAACGGATACCCGGATCAAAAGTTATGAATTAAATACCAAAATTGAAACCTACAGGTCTCGCTGAGCGAGCTCCTTCTCGCTGAGCGAAAATCGCCCTGGAACTTTCGATGAGCGAGGTATGTTCGCTGAGTGAGCTACACCAGTTTAGGAAGTTCCAGCCTTACGGGAAAACACTCTTTTCACCCCCCAATCACCCCCAAACATCAACCAATGCAACAAGACATAATCAAACATGTTCATTATCATCATATGAGTATTTTAGTTAGGTTTTAGCCGAGTTTTAACCGTTAATCCATTATTTCTCAAGATTTCTACCAAAAACGCTACAACTCTTAAACTCCAAAACTTGACCAAAAACTAAAATAAAAGTATCTAACTACGAACTCACCTTGAGAGTTGAAGATTGGCGGAAAGAATGAGCTGATTCGATGGACGGATGATGGAGAATGATGGATTGAAGATCTAGGGTTCACTTCCTCTTCTTCTCTTCTCCTTTCTTTCTCTCCCTTTCTTTTCTTTATTTCCAATTCTCTTACTAACTTTCTCTCTTTTCTTTTTCCTTTTATAATACTTAACTTATTTTCCTTATTAATCAAACAAATTATATCTCTCAATTAATAATATTAATGGGTCCAATTTGAGAGTATCCAAAAATGTCTCTGAACTGAATATTTAATAAAGCATTTGTTTCAGATGATATTAATTAATCTTAATTAATATTATCCAGAGCGTTAATTAAATACGGGGTATTACATCCTCCCCTCCTTGAATTGAAATTTGTCCTCGAATTCCTTTACTCATCCACAACAATAGTTTACATCAATATCTTAGATCCATAATTATCCTTAATTCTCTTACATATCCTGACATACTCAAATTCCAATTTGACTCCGCGACTCAAATCCCTGTTTCTCGATAAAATCAAACCTCGCGTCCTTACTCATACGCGTGTTTCCAATATCGGGTTAACTTATAAGTTACTATTTCTGCAACTTATCTATTGCTTCATGCTGAACACTTAGTCTCATTCCTCATTCGGAGATGACATACCGATCTAATTCTTTTCATTGAATCATAACACAGAACATAACATTCTGGCTTCATTCCGTAACATTCAACACTTGACAATCTCTACAAGATATCTTGGTGAAATCTTAACCACCTTCAATTTCCAACGAAACTCTTATTACAAACCTTCAATTATTAAAATCATTTCAAAAGTTGCGAAACAACTTCTTTAGAAATTCCACTTGGTCTTATACCAAAATTGTAATCATTTACATCGGACAATTCATCCTATCGGTATCTTACCATAGACAACCTACTCAGGACAAGGTTCCCTTTGACACTTATAAATAGATCATCTCAATTCTCATAATCTAACAGGACTCTTTTATTTGTCTCCTTCCATCATGCTTCAAAAGCCTAATAGTGGAGATACCACAAATTCTCAAGCAATACCAAGTATTTGATAGTCATCGAAGAAAACACTTATCCATCGGAGCTCTCATCAACCAAGAGAATAAGAACTTGTAACCATGTGACGGTAGAACAATTCACTTGTCTACTGCACAATTGACAATATTGGTCCAACTCTCCAATAACAAGGACGCAGGGTTGCACTGCTGCAACCACAACCAATGCAATTCCCATTTCCATTCAAACTCGGAGTAATTCATCCAATTAAACTTAACCAATCTAACCATGATCACAATGCTTCATATCGATTCTCTTAACAAAATTTCCATTCATTCAAGGTTTATGTTGACATAAAGTCTCCATTAATAACAATGCAATCACGTCATAAAACTTACAACAACGAGCGATACACCAACACCAAACTCAAACCTTCCTTAGTACACTTGCGGTTTTCCATAACACTTGCCTCCTAAATACAATATTCCGCTTACTAACCGTTTTGGATCACACAAAACTTATCATTCGAATTCACTTCTCTCAAGGGTCTTGTTCCTTAAATGATCCGATATACATGCTTAGCTTCGGGACATCCTCTCTTATTCACACAATAATTCAGATACTAAAACATTTCCGGAAAGACCAACACTTCAAAATCTCTTATAACTTCTAAATTTAGGTCCTTAGTAGTCGCAATGACAATACGCCAAAAATTTAGATCATTTACTGTTTACCAATCCTGCTCAAAAGGTAATTCAACACTTTAACCTCTGATACTTCGATCGGAAGCCAAAACAGACTTACAATTCAGAAAGTACCATTCTCTAAAGTCTTCCACAAAAGTTATGTGTCAAATCGATTACCTATCCGAGGCTAAAAGGTCGAACACAACTAAACTTGCTCCCCTTGCTAATAAATATTCCAACTCAGAATTATCCATCTAGTCCATACTAACTTGTAATATGGTTCTCACTTGCGGTCTCTAAATAGGTGCAACAATCGTTCACCATCCACAACCCAAGATAACACAAACGGGCACAACATGCAGATTATGCTCTCTAACAAACGACGAAGTAGAAATACCATTTTGTTACGGTCATAATACGAATACTCAACGGAATAATATGATTCCATTCTTGCAATGACATTAGTAGGAATCGACCAGGACAACATCAAAGGGTTTTAGCTACAAGCTAATGCTTGGTTCGTCCGTAAACAAAATCCGACAGCCAATCCTTATCGGGTAAAACAAGGCAAAACAAAGGACATCTTATTCCTACTATACAACTTTGTCCCCTCTCTCTAATTCCTTGCAAGAATTAGTATCAACAACAACATTCATAACCTCACCAGGGCATAATCCAAATACTTTCGATTATTCACAAACACCGGATTTTTCCCTTACACTTGAAGACTGAGGTAAATCACTCATCTGAAGAGCATCGCTGTCTATGCTTACATATTAACATGGGTTTCCTTACCCTCTACCAAAAAATGCATAGAAAGTTTCCATAGTTCTCTATCTGTATCAAGGACGATCTGATTTGGTACTCACATCAAAATGTATGCATTCTAGAAAAATCCATTTTTTTCCAAAACTTAACAACGATAACCAGTCACTACCAGGAGAGTAACTGATCAATCAGTACAATCCAGTACTTCTAGTAACTGAAAGAGATTTAGAAACACAATTATGTAATCGGGTACTACCCAGAGGACAATCCGATTACTTAGTGCAAAAGCAAACTTCTGACCTTCATTGTTACCCAAACCTCTCAAACTTATTCCAATCACGTCCAAAAGTTACGACCATACTGTAACACCCCAAATTTGCCCTCTTCTTGTTTAGCATCGTTATCATATCATAATCATCACGAGCATACCATATCCTTATCATTTTGCATAGAAAAATAAAGCATAACACTCACATGTTCTAGCATAAGGCATATGATCGGTCATCTGGGAAAATCTGAATCTGCAAGTCAAAATCAAGAGCATGGTGATCTGGCAAGAATCTCACAGGATCATTTTGCACAAGCCTGGTATCATGTTCAGAGCCCTAGAAAGAGAAGATGGATCAAAATTTGCTTGAAACGGTTGGTGCAGGTCTATTTTTGAAGGTTCCCACCAAAGGGAGGGAAATTCAAATTTTCCATGCGTTAACCGGTTAACGCATATGGTTAACCGGTTAACAGCTGCGAAATTTGAATTTCCAGCAGCAATTTCAGCATGTGTGTTTTGGCCCCATTTTCCAATTTTCTGATTTTTATTCATTTGAATTAAATTTGAATTTGAGAGAAGGATCTAGAGCATTTATCCAAGCCTCATTCCAACCCTACATCCTAATCACACTACCCAAACCATAATTTTGGATCCCAAACCAAAATTTTGGGCCCCAAACCTAAATCATATTTATTCCATTTTCCTCCAAACCAAGGGGGCTCTCACTCATTTTTCACTCTCATTTCTGAATTTTCATTCCTCTCACTCACAATTCTCTCACTTTTCTCTCCCAATTTTCCAAATCACTCAAAGTTCCTCTTTGAAGATCACACAACCTTGCCTTGAGGTGTGTAGATCTTGGGACTAAACCTCCATTCATAGCTTCTTTGCATCTTTTTGCTGGTTTTATTGTAGATTCAGATCTGGTTTGAGATCTAGAAGTGCTTTTGGATCCAAAATTCTGCATCAAGAGCTTGTTCTTGCATTTATTTTGCATGGAGTGTGGAGCTTAGCATCGGATCTTCAAAGTTTTGCGCGAGATCTACTGTTTTCAGCTCAATCAACAATTACCAAAGCATACCTCAGCTTTGTAGGTTGGTTAATTTCAGATCTAGCTCTGTTTTTAGCTTATTTGCATGCTTGTGCTTTAGATCCACCATGTGTTTGTGTATTTGATTGTGTTGCATGAATTGATTGTTTGATTTGTATCCGGATCCGAATGTTATTTGTTCATGAGCTTAATGATATGGATTAATGTGAATTGATCTAATTTTCCATGTGTAATTGATTGCTGGTCTGGTGCAAGCTTATTTGGATAAGCTATTTTGAGTTGCTGTTTTCTGCAGGATTTGTTGCTGTTTTATCAGTGTTAACCGGTTAACGTATATGGTTAACCGGTTAACGCCCCTGTTTCATGCGTATTTTGTGCAGGTTTGAGCTGGTTAACCGGTTAACGCATTTGGTTAACCGGTTAACACTGAAGCAGAATGGCTTTTTAGTGTTGTTTTGAGCTTGTTTGATCCCTTTGCTTGTTCTAATTGCCTTGGATCATTGCATGATCATTAAGCATGTTATTTTAGGGTGATTTGCTCGCTGGTTGATGTATGCTTTCATGTTTTCAACGCGTAAGTCGTGTATTTGCAATGCTTGGCATGTTGTTTGTTTCTTGTTTACAAGAACCTTTGAGCATGATTAATTCCATGATTGTGTTGGTCAATTTGCTGGATTTTTGCTAACATTTCAGGGGCTCATGGTAAGAGAAGTGTGGATGTTTATCCACATTTCAACTTTTCATCTTTCCTCTTTTGCTTTGTTTTTTCTTTGTGGTGTTTGATGTGCTTTGTGCCATCATGTGGTTCTCTTTCCCCTTTCTAGTTTCCTCTTCTCTTTTTCTATCTTCTTCCTTCTTCATTAGGGTAGAAACCTCACTAACTCTTAGGACTTCCATGCATGTGAATACTTAGGATTATTTTAGTCCCCCTTTAGATTTTTTCCTTTGAGATCTTTTGGTTCTTCTTCTCTTCTCATCTCATAACTCTTAAAAAGAAAACACTTTAATAAATGTGAAGTGATGCATTGATCCATAGCCTTATTCCATGAGGTATGCTTGTAGTCTTCCCATCTTGGGATAGTACACGTTTACCTTGTGATGCACGAGTCTGATCAAGGTATCTTCTTCATAAAGAAAAGCATAAAAAAACACTTCTTCATGTAAATAACCAAAAAAACACTTAATAATTAAGCAAGTTAGTGAGCCTAAGCCCTAATCTTTGGGTTCAAGTTTTGGGGATCTTCTCCTTACTTGAGTGTGCTTGTTCTATTATTCCATCTTGGAATGTAGTGACAAGTGCACATTCCATTGGTGAGAGTTTGAGTTCACTTCCTTGTGACACACTCATAAAAGCTTCTAAAAAACACAAACAAACAATAAGCGTCTTTCCTCCGGGAATTCTTTTCTCATCTCCTTCGCTCCGTACGCGAACTTGCTCCTACTTGTCATTTTGCAAGACGGTTACGCACTCGTCGTCCGAGTCTGCAACACCTGAGCAATGGCATAGGCAGTTCAAGCCTTAATTCACAAGCAATTTCCTTTTAGTACCCCTAGTTAGGGGAACTACGGCGTCTCTGATCCTCATTATCCCGATGAGGTACGTAGGCAGCGGGGTAGGGCCCGTTCGAGCACAATCTTTATTTTCCCTACATTTTTCTCTTTGTTTCTTATTTCAGTTCCTTTCCAGTTCCAGTTTCTTTTCATTTATTTGCTGCAGCTTTCATACCCTCACCCTTTGAAACAGTTTCTTTTGCAAGCGTGGATCCCGTCGGGTACGGCGGACGATCTGGGTGCTAATACCTTCCCAGGTCGTAACCGACTCCCGAACTCAGTCTCTTTGGTTCGCAGGACCTGTGTCCTTCCTCTTTCTTTCTTCTGGTTTGTGCAGCATTACCATTCCCTTTCTTCGGGATAAAAATGCCTGGCTGGCGACTCTACCTTTTTCCGCGCCACTTTCGCGTTTGTACCAGGATGGAAATCCCGGGAGCGACAGCTGGCGACTCTGCTGGGGATCGAACCCAGAATCTCTGGTTCCCCTGTGAGTCTCTCCTAGCGCTTGTGTGTTGCTGTTTCATTGGGTGATGTTTGTTTGATGTGACTTGTTGTATTATATTGCTGTTTGTTTATTGCTTTATTTACAGCTTTATTTACAGTTTTCAGTATTTATTTTCTGCATCATGTATCATACTGGACTGTCTGGACTGGTTTCCTTTGGTGGGATGGGAGTTACTGGTTCTTGAGAGATATGAGCCAAGTACCCGGCTCGAGTGCACCATAGGACTTAGAGTGGTTCCACTTTGGCCTCATGAGATCTTGTCATGGGGGTAGTAGTGAGTTCCACACCCAGGTTGCGATTGTCTTGGAAATGTCTTGATTTGGGGATCTTCCTCTCTCATTACATAACCCTGACAGTTATGTGCAGCTGGGGACCGATCATTGAGAACCTTTGTGGAAACAACCTTCTCCAGTGGTGACAGTGGCAGACCACATTTTGTGGCAAACCCATTCGCACCCGAGGGTCCACTGGGAACTCGCATAGGATGGCCTGGTTCTCTTATAAGAACTCAGTTAAAGCATCTGGTCATATGACATTAGTACTGTATCCTACGGGCTGAATGTACTATTGTTTCTTGATTTCAGCGCTTGAAGCTAGGGACTTATAAGGGATGCTTGTTTTTCCCGGACTCAGCTGAGGCCTCCCTGCATAGTACATAATGCCTAACCGATTCCCTGATTTGGTCATGAGCCATTTCTCGGAGATGGTGACAGTATTATTGCTATGTGGCTTTGAGAGTCCGTGATGTCTGACCCGGAGCCTTTTACCCGTGAGATTGGGGGGTGTGTACAGGTGTGCAGGAACCCATGACCTCAACATACACTCATCTGTTCAGTTATGATCTTTGGTCCTGTGAATATGACCGGTGGTTCTATTGATTCTATGGTTCCGAGGTTATGATCCTGGAATTCTGGATTTCTTGATACTGTGGGTCTGAGATCTTCTATCAGAGGGTTGTGATTACCAGAGGGGGTGACTCAGTGAACTGTTGAGTTTGCCAGTTGTTCCGAGGGGCCCTTGTCAGTGTGCCAGTTCAGATGGTCCCCGTTGGTCATATGCTTGCATTGCATTACATTTGCATCATTCTTTGCATTAACTGTTTATGTTTCCCATTTTTTCAGGTCATTACTCACATCTGTTCCCGGTTCTGGTATTCTTATCTCCATGGCAGAAATTAAAAGCGATCCGAGAAAAAAGAATGTGCATTACACCTTTCTTCAGCCGGAAGTCAAAAGTGTTCAGAGGTTAGCAGGTCTGATGAATGATCAAGTCTTAGGAAATTTCAAGAAAAGATATGGCCAGATACTGAAATTTGTGGACAAGCCTACTACAGACCAAAAGGACAGCTTGCATACCTTGTTGCAATTTTATGATCCCATGTTGCGTTGCTTTATTCTTCCAGGTTACATCTTAGCTCCGACATTGGAAGAGATCTCCAGCATGCTGAGTGTTCCGATCAGAGAGACATTGCCGTTCTACGGGTCAGAGGTTGTGCTCAGAGATGAAGATATAGCCAAGGTTTGTAGGTTGCCAGTTGCTTCAGTCAGAAAAGCTCTGCAAGAGAGTAAAGGCAGAGGTCTACCATGGAGTGTGCTTATCCCAGAAGCTGAGAAGTATGCTACAGAAGCTAAGTGGAATGACTTGGGAGCTTTGCTTGCATTGATGGTATATGGGTCTAGCTTGTTTCCCGGAGAGAAAGAGTTTGTCAGCTTAGAAGTGATCTCAATCTTCGCAAAAGGCAATCCGGTGCCTACTTTATTGGGTGACTTTTATTTTAGTGTCCATTACAGAAACGAGAAAGGTAGAGGTGGTCCAGTGGTCTGCTGTGCTCCTTTGTTTGCTGAATGGTTCGCTAGACAGTTGCCTAAATCAGGTGCCTTCAAGGATATACGAGACGAATGGAGATGGTCCAGAAGACTGATGGGACTGACTGAAGAAGACATTGCTTGGGGTTATGATAGGGATTTGCTAGGGAAAGAGGTGATGGTTAGCTGCGGAAGGTTTGCCGGAGTACCTTTGCTGGGAAGGAAAGGTGTCATCAGTTACTACCCGACATTAGCCAGAAGGCAGTTTGGCTACCCTTTGAAGGATCCTCCTCAGATGGAAATGTTTGCTGAATCTTTGTATTTTCCTGTTGATGGAAACAGAGAGCTAGTCCAACAAGCAGTTCAATCCTGGGATCACAGGAAAAGGAAAGGGAAGAAGGACTTCGGCCGAGTTGATCCCAAAGCATATCCACCATACGTTGAATGGTTGCAAAGGCATATCGAGTCAGTTCTCATGCCTTTTTCAGTCGAAGCTCCACTTTATCCTCGAGAGGTACCAGGTCCGAGCAGTACGGTTTCCTTGGAGGAGTACAAGAAGCTAGAAGCTCAGCTGCATGCGGTCAGAGTAGAGAATGTTGAGATGGTAAGCTTATACCACCAGGCCAATGGAGCCAAGAAGGAAGCTGAAGACAAGCTGCAAAAGCTCCAGTCCTCCTTGGAAAACAAAGAGAAGGATTTTGCCGGAAGAGAAGCCCATTTCCACCGATTGGGTATGATGGAAGCTCGAAGAGAAGTTAAGCGCAAGGAGACTTTAAAGACTCTCAGGAGTGCTCGACAGTCCATTGTTTGGCTGAAAGGTCAAAGGGAGGAAGAGCAAAAGAAATTCAAAGAGAAGGAAGAGTTCTTTGAAGTTCAGATGGCTTTTAAGAAGGAGGAAGTGGAGCAAGCCCACGCCATCCGGAGGGAGAGGACCCAACAGCTAGTCCAAAGCCAATTAGCTCTGGAAGAAGCCAGGAAAGAGATTGAAGAGCTCAAGCTGAGAGCAGGCGTCAAGAAGAGCAGGGCAGAGGTGGCAGAGTCGGGGTCTTTAGTTTAGTTTATTTTTCAGACTACCTACAGGCTTGTTGTAGGAGTCTTGCTTTCATTTCCTTTGTCTTTATGTACTGATTTGTAATCCTTCGGGGAATATTCTTGGATGTATTCTGACTTTTAGCCTATAGTGGTTTGTCCATATTCAGTATTAATGTGCAAGTTATCGTTTTGAATGTGCAAGACTCGTTTGTCTGGATACTACTAACGTCTGAACACTTATCAAAGAGAAAGTTTGAAAGCTAAACACTGAAAGTGATTGCCGAGATAGATACCAGAACTGGGGCATGCCAAATGCTTAAAATTTGGGAACATGAACAGTTACATTGCATTGCATATAACCTGTTTGTCTGTTTTGCAGGTGTTGCATCAATTACTAACGTATTTTGTGTTTCAGGCACTATAGCTCCTCGAAAAGTTCGAGAACAACCGGCAGTGCACAGGTACCCAACCAAGATTAACAGAGAGAGAGCCATGGATCAGATGCAGGCAGATTTGGCAGATCTAAAGCAGAGGATGGATAACTTCATGACGTTAATGACCGGCATGGGGCAGAATCAAGAACGGCTGCGAGAGTTGGTTGAGAATCAGAACAGAAACGCTGCTGCTGCTGCTAATGCTGATAATCATACCGGTGCGGGCGCACGTCAGGGTGGACCTCATGTTATACAACCAGGGGCGACCGTAGTCAATGACGGGATGCATAACATTCATGTGGACCACCAGGAGGACCAGTTCACTTTACTTGATGAGACCGAGGGTCAAGGGGTCGAAATGAACAAGAGGTTTGAAGAGATGGCTGAGCAAATCAAGGCTATTCAGTCCCAGAGTTCTTTGGGGTTCGATATAACAGACTTGGGCTTGGTTCCGGGAGTCAGGATCCCGTATAAGTTCAAAGTTCCTACTTTCGAGAAGTATAACGGCACTGCTTGCCCAAGGACCCATCTGCAATCGTATGTCGGGAGAATTGCCGCGCATACAGACGATGAAAAGCTATGGATGTATTACTTTCAAGACAGCTTGGTGGGAGCTTCCCTTGAGTGGTACATGAAGCTCAGCAGGGTCAATGTTAAGAGCTGGAAGGATCTCGCTGAGGCCTTCGTGAAGCAGTACCAGTACAACATGGATATGGCTCCGAATCGCACCCAGTTGCAACATATGGCTCAGACAGCCAAAGAAGGCTTTAAAGAATACGCCCAGAGGTGGCGTCAGCTAGCTGCTAGGGTGCAGCCACCCTTGTTAGAGAATGAGATGGCCGATATGTTTATGGGTACCCTCCAGGGGGTATTTCTTGAGAGATTGGCATCAAGTTCTGCTACAAAGTTCAACGATATTGTCATTGCGGGAGAAAGGGTCGAAACGCTGTTGAAAATGGGGAAGATACAAGACCCAGGTGCTAGTAGCTCAAATGGAGCGAGGAAAGTTTTTAGCGGACCTCCAAGAAGGAGAGAAGGCGAGACCAATGCTGTATTCGGCCGAAGCCAGGGCCGTGGTTACAGAAGACCTTATGAGCATATGGCTGCTGTTACCATTCCTGCAGCTCCCGTACAACAGATGCTACCTCCACCACAACAACCACAACAACAACAACAACCTCGAACCAACTACCAGCAAAGGCCTTATCAGCCAAGGCAGGCTCGTCCTGCTAACAGGGTGATTGAAGCTATTCCGATGACATATGCTGCCTTGTTGCCGAGACTACTAGATTTGAACCTTATTCAATTGAGGACTTTGGCACCACCACCTCCTGGAGAGCTTCCAGCTGGTTACGACGTCAACGCGCGATGCGCTTTTCATTCAGGGGCACCCGGGCACTCAACCGAGAAGTGCAGGGCGCTACATCACAAAGTTCAAGATCTCGTGGATTCGAAGGCAATCAACTTTGCGCCACCACCGAATATCAACTCGAACCCTATACCTAATCATGGAGGGGCAAGAGTTAACGCTGTTGAGAGTGATGACAAGTTGAGTTTGGTACTGAGAATTGATGAAGTCAAGACGCCGTTGAAGGTGGTGAAAGAGAGACTGTTGAAAGGTCAAGTATTTCCTGGTTGTTCTCTCGATTGTGAAGACTGTATAAGTGTTGTGAATGGCTGCGAGAAATTGAAGACGGGTTTGCAAGAGTTGATTGATGTTGGGACTCTACAATTTAGCAAGATTAGTAATGAAAAGGCTGATGATGTGTCAACCATTACTATCTTCTACAATGAGGCTGACATGCCCGTTCGACAAGAGCCTGTTACTGTTTACGCTCCTCAGATTAGTCCTGTGACTATAACTGTACCTGGGCCAATGCCGTATAATGATGATAGAGCCATTCCGTGGCATTATGGTTCCGATGTCTATGTGGCGGGACAGAAGATGGAAAGTAGACCTGTTGCTGACTTGACCATTGAAAATGTGGGAGGTGTTGGGGGATTTACTCGAAGTGGCCGTTTATTTGCTCCCCCTGCATTGAGAAAGGATCCCGAGGCCGAAGCTTCGTCCAAAGACAAAGGGAAGCAGATTGCGAATGACGAGTCAACTACTCCTGTGGCTGGGTAGAGGACGTTTGAAAAGGAGGTAGAGGAGTTTATGAAGATCATCAAAAGGAGTGACTACAAGGTGGTTGACCAACTGAATCAAACGCCTTCAAAGATTTCTATCTTGTCACTGTTGATGTGCTCTCCCGCGCACCGAGAAGCCTTGCTGAAAGTACTTCAAATGGCCTATGTTCCTCAAGAAATCACTGTTAATCAACTCGAAGCTGTTGTTGGAAGTGTTAATGCCAGCCATGGTTTAGGCTTCACTGACCGAGACCTTACTTCGGAGGGAAGGAATCACAATAAAGCACTGCATATCACGATGGAATGCAAGGGCGCTGTGTTGTCTCATGTCCTTGTAGACACAGGCTCTTCTTTGAATGTGCTCCCGAAGAAGGCGCTGATGAAGCTTAACATTGATGGGGTTATTCTGACGCCGAGTGATTTGGTGGTTAAAGCTTTCGATGGTTCAAGAAGATCCGTTTTCGGAGAGGTTGAGTTGCCTGTCAAGATAGGCTCTCAAGTCTTCAAGAGTGTCTTCTATGTCATGGACATCCAGCCTGCGTATAGTTGCTTGTTGGGCAGACCGTGGATACACGCAGCTGGAGCCGTCACTTCAACCCTGCACCAAAAGCTTAAATATGTGGTGGATGGCCAGGTCATCACAGTTTGCGGGGAAGAAGATATTTTCGTCAGCCACCTGTCGACATTTAAATACGTAGAAATGGACGGAGAAATTCACGAGACTTTGTGCCAAGCTTTTGAAGCAGATGTCAGTATCTTGACTCCGGTGAAGAAAAACAACGAAGGCACGTCAATTCATTCCTACCAGGAAGCAAAGGAGGTCGTCCAATCAGGCAATGCCCAGGGCTGGGGCAAGCTACTGGAGGTGGAAAAGAAGGGTGATAAATTCGGCTTAGGGTATCAGCCTGGGGGGTCTACTCGGAGTGGTAAAGCTATCTCATTCACAAGTGCTGGTTTGCTCGACCGCGATCAAATCTGTATGGCAAGCCAAGACGGGGATAGTGACAGAGACTGGGACAACAATTGGATCCGCCCGTGTGCACCCGGCGAGGAGCTAGGAAATTGGTCCGCGGAAGACATCGTCCAAGTCACCTGGCTCTCAAAGTAATTGTTTTGTTTCCTTTTATTAGCATACTGCATTGTCGAATCCAGCATTCTGCCCAAGATGTTTGGATCCATTGTACTGGGCCACCATGTTTTGTATTGCATCGTTATTTTTGCCATGAAATAAAAGGACATTTTCAGACAAATTGTGCTCTCTTTCTTTGTTTTTAAACTTTTTCACAAAAAACAATATAAAAATGGCAATGTGTTTTTTCATTTTTTGCTTTGTGTTAGCGTCTCTTTTCAAAATAAGCAGATTCTGAATAAGCACATCATTTGTGCAGTATTGATCATCCGGATTCCACGGATAACGTTCCTGCTATGACTATGCATGACTTTGATAATCCAGTCTACCAAGCTGATGAAGGGGTTGAGGAAGATTGTGACCTACCTGAAGAGTTAGTCAGATTGTTAAAACAAGAGGAACGAGTTATTCAGCCTCATCAAGAGGAGATTGAGACCATCAACATTGGCAGTGAAGATGCAAAGAAAGAAATCAAGATAGGAGCCAATCTGCAGGCCGACGTCAAACAAGAGCTGATCAGTATGCTGAGAGAGTATGTAGATATCTTTGCTTGGTCATATCAAGATATGCCAGGGTTGGATACCGATATCGTGATGCATAAGCTACCTCTGAGAGAAGACTGTCCTCCTGTGAAGCAAAAGTTGAGAAGAACTCGCCCGGATATGGCGATGAAGATTAAAGAGGAGGTGCAGAAACAGTGGGATGCCGGGTTCCTTGCCGTGACTAGTTACCCACCTTGGGTAGCTAACATCTTACCAGTGCCTAAAAAGGACGGCAAGGTCCGGATGTGCGTTGACTATCGAGATTTGAACAGAGCAAGCCCAAAGGATGATTTTCCGTTGCCACACATTGACGTGTTGGTCGACAGTACTGCTCAATTCTCAGTATTCTCCTTCATGGATGGATTCTCCGGTTATAATCAGATAAAAATGGTGCCGGAAGACATGGAGAAGACAACGTTCATTACCCCGTGGGGAACGTTCTGCTATAAGGTCATGCCTTTCGGTCTGAAGAACGCAGGGGCAACTTATCAACGGGCAATGGTCACGTTGTTCCATGACATGATCCACAAGGAGATCGAATGTTATGTGGATGATATGATTGCAAAGTCCAAGGACGAAGAGGAGCATTTGGTTAACCTAAAGAAGTTGTTTGACAGATTGATCAAGTACAAGTTGAGGTTGAATCCGAACAAGTGCACTTTCGGAGTGCGTTCTGGAAAGTTGCTGGGTTTCATTGTAAGTCAAAGAGGAATTGAGGTAGATCCTGCTAAAGTGAAAGCTATTCAAGATATGCCTGCACCAAAGACAGAAAAAGAAGTGCGCGGGTTCTTAGGTAGATTGAACTACATTTCTCGGTTCATATCTCACCTAACTGCCACGTGCGAACCGATATTCAAACTGCTAAGAAAAGAGCAAACAGTCAGGTGGAATGATGATTGCCAAAGGGCTTTCGACAAAATAAAGGAATATTTGCAGGAGCCTCCAATTCTGATGCCTCCAGTGGAGGGGAGACCGTTAATCATGTACTTGACCGTGCTTGAAGGGTCGATGGGGTGTGTGCTCGGCCAACATGACGAGTCTGGTCGAAAAGAGTACGCCATTTATTACCTTAGCAAAAAGTTTACCGACTGTGAATCCCGATACTCACTGCTCGAGAAAACTTGCTGCGCTTTGGTATGGGCTGCTCGCCGACTGAGGCAGTACATGTTGACCCATACTACACTTCTCATTTCCAAGATGGATCCTGTCAAGTACATCTTTGAGAAACCAGCATTGACCGGAAGGGTTGCTAGATGGCAGATGATTTTAACTGAATACGACATCCAGTACACTTCTCAGAAAGCCATCAAAGGAAGTGTATTGTCGGAATACCTTGCTCAGCAACCTCTTGAGGATGACTATCAGCCGATGAGATTTGATTTCCCTGATGAGGACATCATGTGCCTCAAAACAAACGATTATGAGGAACCACTTCCGGAGGAGGGGCCTGACCCTGAATCCAAATGGAAGTTGATGTTTGATGGGGCTGTCAATATCAATGGTCGTGGAGTTGGTGCCGTACTTATTACTCCTGAAGGTGGTCACTTACCCTTCGCTGCCAGAATTACTTTTGGCTGCACCAACAATGAAGCGGAATACGAGGCGTGTATAATGGGAATAGAGGAGGCAATTGATCTTCGGATCAAGAACCTCGATATATTCGGAGATTCAGCCCTCGTCATTAACCAAATTACCGGCAAGTGGTATACACATCAAGAGCATCTAGTTCCGTACAGGGATTATGCTAGAAAACTGTTGACATTCTTCACGACAGTTGAGCTCAAATACATACCACGGGACGAAAATCAATTTGCCGATGCTTTGGCCACTCTCTCTTCGTCAATTAAAGTCATATGTTGGAACTTTGTGCCCAGAATTGACATCTCCAGGCTTGACTCTCCAGCTTATGCTTTCTCTGTAGACGCCGTGTCTGACGAGAAACCTTGGTATTTTGATATCAAGTTGTTCCTGGAG
Organism: Lathyrus aphaca; assembly: GCA_963966055.1. Classification (NCBI taxonomy): domain Eukaryota; kingdom Viridiplantae; phylum Streptophyta; class Magnoliopsida; order Fabales; family Fabaceae; genus Lathyrus; species Lathyrus aphaca. Next base: position 188,006,288 of record OZ014519.1, read on the forward strand.
AAGCAAGAATACCCAACAGGGGCATCTTCCAAAGACAAGAAGACCTTGAGACGACTTGCTGCTAGTTTCTTCTTGAACACAGACGGGGTTTTGTACAAGAGGAATTTCGACATGGTCTTGCTCAGATGCGTGGATAGACACGAAGCAAGCCTGTTGATGCAGGAAGTCCATGAAGGATCTTTTGGTACCCATGCAGGAGGGCATGCTATGGCAAAGAAACTGCTGAGATCAGGGTATTACTGGATGACAATGGATGCAGACTGTTGTTCATTCGCTCGTAAATGCCACAAGTGCCAAATATATGCAGATAAAGTGCATGTTCCTCCTAACCCGCTCAACATCATGTCATCTCCTTGGCCTTTCTCTATGTGGGGCATTGACATGATCGGGAAGATCGATCCAACTGCTTCGAACGGTCATCGCTTCATCCTGGTCGCGATTGATTACTTTACCAAGTGGGTAGAAGCAGCGTCTTATGCCAATGTCACTCGTCAAGTGGTGGCAAGATTTCTGAAAAGAGATATCATATGCAGATATGGAGTACCCGAAAGGATCATTACTGATAATGGTTCTAATCTCAACAACAAGATGATGGCAGACTTATGTCGGGACTTCAAAATACAGCATCACAATTCTTCTCCTTACCGACCAAAGATGAATGGTGCGGTAGAGGCAGCTAACAAGAATATCAAGAAGATTGTGCAGAAAATGGTTGTCACCTACAAGGATTGGCATGAGATGTTACCGTTTGCTTTGCATGGGTACCGAACGTCGGTCAGGACGTCAACAGGGGCAACTCCCTTCTCTCTAGTGTATGGCATGGAAGCAGTCCTGCCTGTTGAAGTAGAGATTCCTTCACTGCGTGTGATGATGGATGTCAAACTGGATGAGGCTGAATGGGTGCGTGCTCGTTACAACCAGCTATGTCTAATTGAGGAAAAGAGATTAGCGGCTATCTGTCATGGTCAGCTTTATCAGAGGAGAATGAAGCGGGCATTCGATCAACGAGTACGTACTCGAGAGTATCGAGTGGGAGAGCTTGTATTGAAGAGGATCGTTCCTCCAGGTTCAGATAACAGGGGCAAGTGGACCCCAAACTACGAAGGACCATTCATAGTGAAGAGAGTCTTCTCAGGAGGGGCGCTGATGCTCACCACTATGGATGGAGAAGACTTCCCATCCCCTGTCAACTCGGACGCAGTTAAAAAATACTTCGCATAAAGAGACCCGCTGGACACAAAAACAGAATGTAAGTCCAGGCAAGAAAAGGGCATCCCGGCGAGCTAAAAACAGAATAAAAAGCTCGGGCAAAAATTAGGGAAATAAATATAAAAAATGTGTACACCCGCTGAGTTGAAAAGCCACATTGGACAGCTCAGGCAAAAAAGGGTATCCCGGTGGATTGAAAACCCGAGAGGGCGATCCACGCAAAATAAGGGAATAAGCGAACAACTGTGATCCAAGTTATCTGAACCACGTCATCGTTTCGTACGGTTTGACAATATCAGAAGGATAGGAAACAGTCCCCTTGTTCTCTCAGAAAGCCAAAGCAGAATGGAGAGTCTTGAAGACATGCAGGTCATAGCAGAAATGGAACTCCTTGGAATGCCATGTACATTGCCATTAGGATAGTTTCTTTTCTCAATTTTTATAGTGGCTACCTCTTTCCAGGTGGTTGCTTCCTGATGTAAATCTGTGCCTATTCAGAGGCCATTCAATAAAAATAATTTTCAGTCAGAAAGCTGTGTGTGTTTATTTTTGTTTGCAAAATGTCCTGAATTTTTGGCAAAAATAGCATTGCATCTAAACATGGTGATAATCTTGAAAAGAAAACTGACATGCAGGGAAACTGTAACCCTCTTTGAGTGTCGGGTGATAATGGATGAACAGATCACACCATGCAAATCCCCGGGACACACGTGTGTTTTCTGTTGTTGCAGGTTGCAGGATGGCGTCACATTCTCTCAAGCAAGGTACTCTTCCCCAGTAGAGTATTTCCCCAAGCAGAGATTTCTTCTCCAACAGGTATCTGAAGCCTGGCACCTCTGGCAGAGATTTTATCCAGCTAAGTATGGGCGGCGGCCCAAGCAGGTTCTTCTTCTCCAGTGAAGTAGCAGTCCATTCTTCCCCAGTGAAGTAGAGCCAGCAGGTGCTCGAAAGCCTGACGTCATCAGAGATGAAATTAACCGTATTCTGTTCCCAGTAAGAGTCCTTGCCTATCAGGTACCCGAAAGCCTGATATCCCCTCAGAGTCTTGAATCATCGGATACTCTCCCCAGTCAGAGTATTCGCCCAGGAAGCTTCCCCAGCTAAGTCTGAAGATGATTGGTTCCCACAGAGTTCATATTTGATTTTCACCTCCGTCCGTGAAATATTCCCCAGCAGATTTGCCCTATTGTTGGTTTATTTGATGATGCAGCCAGGTATTCATCACCTCAGTCGGAGTGGGTATCCAGACCTCTTGACTTTTTTCTCCCCTGCAGAGTTGTATCTCTTGTTGCCGATCAGGCATTCGTTTATTGCTCGTCTGCAATCTTCAACACTCGTATGTGTTATCCCTAAGCAAGTTTCCCCAGCGAGGACATATCACTGCTTTATGGCTGCTCGACTGCATCTTTCAACACTCGTCTGTGTTAGCTCTGTGTTGCTGTTTGCTCGTCTGCAATTTTCGGCATTCGTCTGTGTTTTGAAATGATTACCTTATTATTGCTCGTCTGCAATTTCCAACACTCGTCTGTGTCATGATGCCTCCGTTGTTGCTCGTCCGCAACTCCTCAACACTCGTCTGTGTTCTGAGATGATATTTGCTGTTGCTCGTCTGCAACCTTCCAACACTCGTCTGTGTTTGGTATTGGATCCTTCGCTGCACTCGTCTGTGCCTTGATATGTATTCTCTGTTGTTGCTCGTCTGCAACTGTCCAGCACTCGTCTGTGTGTGTTTGAAGCTCGTCTGCTTTTATCCCTCAGAAGTCGTTTGTGTTCTGAAGCTCGTCTTCTTTGCCTGGATACTCGTCTGTATCATCCTCAGCACTCGTCTGTGCTAGCTTGCACCTGAATGTGAAGATTTGCTGTTTACCCTGATATCTCTGTGACTACTTCAAATGCTCGTCTGTGTTTGAATTTCTGGTATTCGTCTATACTAGTGGCTGATACTCGTCTGTATCATTGTTTGAAACGCTCGTCTGTGTTTCTCAGATCATCGTCTGATACTCGTCTGTATCATTGACTTATGACACTCGTCTGTGTTATCTTGATGATCATCCAATACTCGTCTGTATTGAAGAGGTTTCGAATCCTGACAGTGGGAATTAAATGTCGAAATGGTTACCGGTCCTGGCGTAACAGGTAAATCCGAAGGAGGCTCGTCTGTCTCAAGCACCAATTATGGTTGCTGCACCTGGCGTAACAGGTTTGCTCAGAAGACTCGTCTGTCTTATACCATATATCCGCGGATAATATATGAGGAAGGTTCGTCTACCTTGATTGCATGTCTATCCCACAGACTTATATGCATTCCCGGAGCCTGCGTAAGGGTTATCCGAAGAAGACTCGTCCGTCTTATTCCACTTATCTGCGTAAGGATTAGTGAAGGAGATTCGTCCATCTCAGGTTACTTTGAAGATCCTTAAGGGCTCGTCCGCTCTCTGTACCTGGCGTCACAGGTCATGCGAAGACTCGTCTGTCAGCATGATAGTATTTCAGATATCAGTTTCAACTTGGAAGAAGCTCGTCTGTTTTTTCTCTCCTTCTTATCCCCAGAGCGTCATCTGGTTGGGTTTATTTCCCAGTGTTGCATTCTTCGTCAGAGTGCAAATTTCAGGTCTTCTTGGTATTCAATCACAGTTTATCTCGAATGTCTGATAGCCGCTGCTCTCATCCTTTTCAGATTAACAGTTGATTGAATAGGGGCAGCTGTAACACCCCAAATTTGCCCTCTTCTTGTTTAGCATCGTTATCATATCATAATCATCACGAGCATACCATATCCTTATCATTTTGCATAGAAAAATAAAGCATAACACTCACATGTTCTAGCATAAGGCATATGATCGGTCATCTGGGAAAATCTGAATCTGCAAGTCAAAATCAAGAGCATGGTGATCTGGCAAGAATCTCACAGGATCATTTTGCACAAGCCTGGTATCATGTTCAGAGCCCTAGAAAGAGAAGATGAATCAAAATTTGCTTGAAACGGTTGGTGCAGGTCTATTTTTGAAGGTTCCCACCAAAGGGAGGGAAATTCAAATTTTCCATGCGTTAACCGGTTAACGCATATGGTTAACCGGTTAACAGCTGCGAAATTTGAATTTCCAGCAGCAATTTCAGCATGTGTGTTTTGGCCCCATTTTCCAATTTTCTGATTTTTATTCATTTGAATTAAATTTGAATTTGAGAGAAGGATCTAGAGCATTTATCCAAGCCTCATTCCAACCCTACATCCTAATCACACTACCCAAACCATAATTTTGGATCCCAAACCAAAATTTTGGGCCCCAAACCTAAATCATATTTATTCCATTTTCCTCCAAACCAAGGGGGCTCTCACTCATTTTTCACTCTCATTTCTGAATTTTCATTCCTCTCACTCACAATTCTCTCACTTTTCTCTCCCAATTTTCCAAATCACTCAAAGTTCCTCTTTGAAGATCACACAACCTTGCCTTGAGGTGTGTAGATCTTGGGACTAAACCTCCATTCATAGCTTCTTTGCATCTTTTTGCTGGTTTTATTGGAGATTCAGATCTGGTTTGAGATCTAGAAGTGCTTTTGGATCCAAAATTCTGCATCAAGAGCTTGTTCTTGCATTTATTTTGCATGGAGTGTGGAGCTTAGCATCGGATCTTCAAAGTTTTGCGCGAGATCTACTGTTTTCAGCTCAATCAACAATTACCAAAGCATACCTCAGCTTTGTAGGTTGGTTAATTTCAGATCTAGCTCTGTTTTTAGCTTATTTGCATGCTTGTGCTTTAGATCCACCATGTGTTTGTGTATTTGATTGTGTTGCATGAATTGATTGTTTGATTTGTATCCGGATCCGAATGTTATTTGTTCATGAGCTTAATGATATGGATTAATGTGAATTGATCTAATTTTCCATGTGTAATTGATTGCTGGTCTGGTGCAAGCTTATTTGGATAAGCTGTTTTGAGTTGCTGTTTTCTGCAGGATTTGTTGCTGTTTTATCAGTGTTAACCGGTTAACGTATATGGTTAACCGGTTAACGCCCCTGTTTCATGCGTATTTTGTGCAGGTTTGAGCTGGTTAACCGGTTAACGCATTTGGTTAACCGGTTAACACTGAAGCAGAATGGCTTTTTAGTGTTGTTTTGAGCTTGTTTGATCCCTTTGCTTGTTCTAATTGCCTTGGATCATTGCATGATCATTAAGCATGTTATTTTAGGGTGATTTGCTCGCTGGTTGATGTATGCTTTCATGTTTTCAACGCGTAAGTCGTGTATTTGCAATGCTTGGCATGTTGTTTGTTTCTTGTTTACAAGAACCTTTGAGCATGATTAATTCCATGATTGTGTTGGTCAATTTGCTGGATTTTTGCTAACATTTCAGGGGCTCATGGTAAGAGAAGTGTGGATGTTTATCCACATTTCAACTTTTCATCTTTCCTCTTTTGCTTTGTTTTTTCTTTGTGGTGTTTGATGTGCTTTGTGCCATCATGTGGTTCTCTTTCCCCTTTCTAGTTTCCTCTTCTCTTTTTCTATCTTCTTCCTTCTTCATTAGGGTAGAAACCTCACTAACTCTTAGGACTTCCATGCATGTGAATACTTAGGATTATTTTAGTCCCCCTTTAGATTTTTTCCTTTGAGATCTTTTGGTTCTTCTTCTCTTCTCATCTCATAACTCTTAAAAAGAAAACACTTTAATAAATGTGAAGTGATGCATTGATCCATAGCCTTATTCCATGAGGTATGCTTGTAGTCTTCCCATCTTGGGATAGTACACGTTTACCTTGTGATGCACGAGTCTGATCAAGGTATCTTCTTCATAAAGAAAAGCATAAAAAAACACTTCTTCATGTAAATAACCAAAAAAACACTTAATAATTAAGCAAGTTAGTGAGCCTAAGCCCTAATCTTTGGGTTCAAGTTTTGGGGATCTTCTCCTTACTTGAGTGTGCTTGTTCTATTATTCCATCTTGGAATGTAGTGACAAGTGCACATTCCATTGGTGAGAGTTTGAGTTCACTTCCTTGTGACACACTCATAAAAGCTTCTAAAAAACACAAACAAACAATAAGCGTCTTTCCTCCGGGAATTCTTTTCTCATCTCCTTCGCTCCGTACGCGAACTTGCTCCTACTTGTCATTTTGCAAGACGGTTACGCACTCGTCGTCCGAGTCTGCAACACCTGAGCAATGGCATAGGCAGTTCAAGCCTTAATTCACAAGAAATTTCCTTTTAGTACCCCTAGTTAGGGGAACTACGGCGTCTCTGATCCTCATTATCCCGATGAGGTACGTAGGCAGCGGGGTAGGGCCCGTTCGAGCACAATCTTTATTTTCCCTACATTTTTCTCTTTGTTTCTTATTTCAGTTCCTTTCCAGTTCCAGTTTCTTTTCATTTATTTGCTGCAGCTTTCATACCCTCACCCTTTGAAACAGTTTCTTTTGCAAGCGTGGATCCCGTCGGGTACGGCGGACGATCTGGGTGCTAATACCTTCCCAGGTCGTAACCGACTCCCGAACTCAGTCTCTTTGGTTCGCAGGACCTGTGTCCTTCCTCTTTCTTTCTTCTGGTTTGTGCAGCATTACCATTCCCTTTCTTCGGGATAAAAATGCCTGGCTGGCGACTCTACCTTTTTCCGCGCCACTTTCGCGTTTGTACCAGGATGGAAATCCCGGGAGCGACACATACTAAACGAAGATTCCACACAAAAGTAATCATACCACCTGAGCCTTAATGAGCGAACCATCGCTGCTTACACTTCTCAACCTTAGTCTTAACAATAACTTAACAATTCCACTATACGCTTGTCCAACATACCTTCCGTTATCACTATCTCATATTGTGCTGCTAAGACCGTTTCCATACCATATCAACTTCACGCTTTGCGGCAATATCCTTACACCCAAACATAATTCATCTTACTAGAGTTCTCCCGAAACCAAGGTGCTTACTCTAACACTTAACATAACTTCATCCGGTCCATACCAAATTCTCCTCATGGTGCTGAACAAGGCTTACTCTCTCTCCTGCATTATACCCTATACCATTCCTTAGGTAATTCAACATTTCCAAAATGATCCCTTACTAAAATATAACACCTTGATGTATTACTCTAAACTTATAGCTCCCTTCACAGCCGGATATACAACTCTAGTCTTCTATCTTTCGTTCGGGGTATACTTGTCTCCCTTGAAACGTGTAATCACATCCTCATGTTTCTTCCCAAGTTTTGCCACAACTTTAGGTTCCCAAAAGAAAATGAAAATTATTCACTCGTAACTCCTATCCATTTGCAAGGTATTATCAAAATACATTCCTTGAAGCACCCTCGCTCATCCAAGATGCCACTACGATCTTAGGTCCAAAACACTAACAATTAACTCATTCCAGAACCTTAAGCCACACGTTCCATAAACGTCTTCTCTTCTCGTGAAATGAAACTTCTCAACACTTTTATCTGTACCAGTGACCAACACTGATCCACCAGTGACTTCACTTATTCCATGGGACACCGGCCACTCATCCTGCAGATACTTGTAACTTTCAGTCACTATCCATTCCAAAGGATTTCTCGAACAACATACTACTCTGCAACTCCATGTTACAGGAAGTATAACTCTTATGAATACTCCAACTGAGCTGACCAAAGCCCCTCTTTGCTAACTCTTGGCTTGAATCTACTCTCACAGCACAAGTTGCAACAACACTTCGGAGTCCTCATGGTCGCACAACCATGATCCTACGTACCACATACACAGTACTAGGCTGATCAAACCCAATACTACATAGTATGATATTAAGAATCATGTCGGCCAGACACACTTAAGAGGCAGGAAAGATTTACTTATGATGTTTCAAGGCTAGGTCGAGGATACGACCTGCTCTGATACCAACTGTAACACCCATATAATATATATCTAGAATAATATCATACAGAGTTAATTTTTGGTACTGACACCATCATAAATACCTACTAGTATGATTCATATTCTCGTCCAATTCTAAAACTATACAAATATGGCACAAGCCATGGAAATCATACTAAAATAAAAGCTAAGAACAATACAATATCCATTATTGTACAAAGATACATAAATACACAGCGGAAGACTAAACTAAGCTTCACTTGAAACATCTCGAGCATAGCTCCACTCATAAATCAAACCTGCAAAAGAAACCTGAAAAAGCAACAACAATAGAGGGGTGAGATAAAACATCTCAGTTGGTTCCCTATCTTAGAGTTCCCTCGGCTCTAAAAGGTTCGATTCCTAGAATCTCAATTACTCACTGTTTCCTCGCTCACGAGACGGAACCAAGTGGAACAAAGGTCCACATGTACTACCACAATATATATAGAGAATGAAACATCTACCTCAAGTCCTTACGGATGCTTCCCATGGGACTTAATGTAATACTGTCGCTCCCCGGATTTCCATCCTGGTACAAACGCGAAAGTGGCGCGGAAGAAGAATAGAGTCGCCAACCATGCATTTTTATCCCGAAGAAAGGGAATGGTAATGCTGCACAAACCAAAAGAAAGAAAGAGGAAGGACACAGGTCCTGCGAACCAAAGAGAATGAGTTCGGGAGTCGGTTACGACCTGGGAAGGTATTAGCACCCAGATCGTCCGCCGTACCCGACGGGATCCACGCTTGCAAAAGAAAACTGTTTCAAAGGGTGAGGGTATGAAAACTGCAGCAAAAGAAATGAAAATGAAAAGAAACTGGAACTGGAAAAGAACTGAATAAGAAAAGAAAAGAGAAAAATGCAGGGAAAATAAAGATTGTGCTCGAACGGGCCCTACCCCGCTGCCTACGTACCTCATCAGGATAATGAGGATCAGAGACGCCGTAGTTCCCCTAACTAGGGGTGGAAAAGATTTCTTGTGAATTAAGGCTTGAACTGCCTATGCCATTGCTCAGCTGTTGCAGACTCGGATGACGAGTGCGTAACCGTCTTGCAAAATGACAAGTAAGAGCAAGTTCGCGTACAGAGCGAAGGAGATGAGAAAAGAATTCCCGAAGGAAAGACTCTTATTGTTTGTTTGGTGTTTTTTTAGAATCTTTTATGAGTGAAGGTTTGCATAGGTAAGTGTACCTAAGTCTTACTTAATGGGATGTGTACGTCTCACATCATCCCGAAATGGAATGCGCAAGAGGCACACCTATCTATGGAGGAAATCCCCAAAGCTAGTCCCACAAGTGAAGGCTTAAGCACACTGGCCTATTACCATTATTAAGTATTTTTGTGGTTTTTGGTTAAGAAGTGTTTTTTAGCTTTTCTTTGTGAGTTACTCATGCTAAGACCTATCCACCACGAGTGATAACTCACACCTCGCCCCGAAACGGAACGCGTGCAAGTATCTCATAGCAAAGTCTCATGTCACATGAAAGCACTCAACCTTTATTAAATGAATTAGAAATGAGTTTGAAGATGAGAAGAGAAAGCACCAAAGGAGCAAGAACGAAAAAACTAGGGGGAAATTTTTATCCTAAGTTAGCATGCATGGAGCTCCTAGGGTTTGTGAGGTCTTTCTAACCTGAAAAGGATCTCAAGAGAAGAAGAATAAGATAAAAGGAGAGATGAGAAAGGCCTAAGCCCAACAAGAAGATGTTAGTCCATATAAACAATATGAGAAGAGATGAGAAATGGAGATGTGGAACTCAATTCCCACATCTCAAACTTACCATAGCCCCTGCAAGGTTAGTGTAATAACATAAAATCAAGGCATAAACCAACAAGTCAGAAGCTACACAAGCATATAGGCATGGAAAATAGCTCACAAGATGATAAGCAAAGCAACACAAGATCATATTGAGATGATTAGAAGTGAAACAAGTGCAATGAAGGCATGCATAACACTTAAAGAAATAAAACACATAAAAGAGACCCAACACCAAGACTCAAGGAGATTCAAACCCTATCCTAAGACCAGGAGCAACCATAAACCTCTAAAGGACCCCAAAAGATGAAGATAAGTTGGCACAAGTGCCCTTCTAAGCTTAAAAGAGACTAGAAGACTCAAAGGATGCAAAACAAGGCAAGGTGAGGAAGAAAATACCCAAGAAAAAGATCCAAGCACTTATAAATTCTACCCAACCAGCAAAGAACTCTCCAAACACAAGGAAATGAGAAACCAAAAGGGTTTGCAAAAATACAGCACCAAACTAGGTCAGTGAAGCTCAAGGATGCAAGGTATTACCATTTAGGGTTTTGAAACTTAAGGCACAAGTAACTCAAGCAAAGTCCAGCAAGGAAGTTTTTGAAAAATCCAAGATAAATCATGAAGATAGTAGAGTGTCGTAGGATTTGAGTGCAAAAAGAATGGGGTTCATAGCTTAAAGGATGATAAAAATAGAAATTGGACAAGGCAGATTGGTCTATGAGAGTTCACAAAAAAACAATGTTCAATGTTGAATTTATTTGGCCACGTGGGATGAAAATAAAAATTTGGAAAAATCATGATAAAAAACTAGATGAATCAAGGAGTGTATATGAATTTTTTTGGATTTTTTAGAGTTAAGGAAATATTTAAAAAGAATTAAAAGCAAATGAAGTAAATTGGTTGGGAAAAGAAATAAAAATGAACAAATGGGCCAGGGGGGTGCAAAAAGCAACTGCGCCCAGTTAAAAAACTCCATGGGCCTTGCAGGGGGGGTGCGAATAGAACTGAAGACTGCTGCATCTTCTTCTTCACGCAAACCCTAACCCTATCTCCACCATTAATGAACCAAGAACCCTAACCCTAACCCTAGCCATACGAAAACTCAAACCAAGCCACGGCAAGCCATCAAACTCTCCAGAATGGACAAATTAACATCCCTAAACACAAACACATGCTTGGATTGGAACAAAACTCAAAGAATCTCAAGATATGAGTGAAAATAAAATTGTCCATCAAAATTTAACTCAACATAACTTTGTAAATACTTAACCATTTCACAAACTACAAGCAGCAGTGCAACCAGCGCAACATGAGGATTCTAAAACACACAATCAAACACATTTCTATGAGATGTGAATTTTGAGTATACCTGAGGTGTTGTCCAAAATTAGGAGTCAAGAATGGTATAGAATGATGTCAAATAGTCTCCTTATCCCCTTAGATGCAAAATAAATGCATCTAAGGCTTTGCAAGCTTGTGAATCCAGCAATAAGCCTCTTTGTGCTTCAAAGCTCCTCAAATGGCCACTTGAGCAAACTCCACTATAAATCTAGATCCATGGGTGCTTAATGATCCTTGAGATGAGAGGAGTATGGATATGGTCTTGGATTGAAGAAAGCTTGCCTAGGTCAAAAGTTATGGCACAAAATGCAAATGTGCACAAGAAATGGGAAATGGATGATTCTTGAAGAATAACCCAAACAAATGGTATGGAAATGATCTATGAGTGATGAGGATCAAGAATCCAGCAAGAGTTTTGTGAATGGAGTCTTGTAGCAAGAGTTTGTGGAGAATGAGCAATTTTGCACAAGAGATGAGAATGAGAGAATGAGTGTGTATGCTGGCTGCCTCTAACCCTAATTCTGGTTGTTATGGAATATATAAGGCAATGCAAAAGGACTAGATCAAATGCACGTGAGAGAGAGCTGATTTTTGTGAAAATGAAAATTTGGCCCAAGTGTGCCATAAGAATGCCAAGCTCATGATTTGCTGGCCTATCTTGCATGTGCATTCACCATCCCACCAATGATTCAAAGCAAACAATTTCAGCCCTTGGATGTAAGCTATCACACAATTGTCATGCCTTGTGCAAATCCAAGTGTAAAATGCAAGTTTTATGGAACTTTCTCATGTGCACGAATTTTGCCACTTTTATTTGAGCCAAATGACCTAAATGAGATGCATTTTGATTGTGTAAACTTACTTTGGACATAGCATAACAAACTATCCACTTTTGAGCCTTTGTGCAAATGGCTTGGCCTTGAATTTTTGAATTTTGCCCTAGAATAACCATTTTTTCGAAGGCCTTAGAGGAAAATCTATGAATCTCCAGAAAATGCTCTTGTACTTTTTGAAAATGGAAGCCCTTAGTCTCCAACTTTCATGTTTACCTTTGGTCCATTTGAAGATTTTTTGATCAAGTTAAGGCCTTGTGAAGTTTTAGGTCAAAATAGCCAAAAATAGTAACTTTTCCATAACCAAATTTGTGCACTTTTGCCAAAAACCCTCAAACCACCAAAATTCTTGCATTTTAAGCTCACCAAACATCTTATAACATTGAATAGATCTCATTTGGCCAAAAAAGTTGGGTTGGACCCCTTGGAATGGCACAGTTGACTTTTTCTGGGCCCAGTTGACTTTCTGCCTCATCTGCAAGTAACTGAGGCAATGACTAACTTCCACTTGGACTTTTTCCATGAAAATTGACATGTAGGAACCTCTTATCATATAGAAGACATTGCTCAAAAGAGTTGGCCAAAATTATGAGGTTAAGGCCCTTGAAACCAAAACCCTAATTTGGTCGCACTACTTAGGAGCCTTGCATTGTCTTGAAACTTGTGATGATTAAGCAATCTTCTGAGCTTTTGCAAGTGAACTTGGCCTTGCCAAAGGAGTATAGACTCATCATAGGCCTCTCACAAATCCATTGGAAACCTTGTCTTGGCTTAAGTGGCCTTCAACACCTCCCTAGATGGCCATATGCCTCATGCTAGGGCTTGATGCTTGTCATGCTTTATTTTTCTATGCTATAATGCTATATATATGATATGCTTATGATGCAAATGGTGTATTATGATGCTTAAAATGAAGAGGGCAAATTTGGGGTTCTACAGCTGCCCCTATTCAAGCAACTGTTGATCTAAAAAGGACGATTGCTTCCGCTTTCGACCGTTCAAGATAAACTGTGGTTGAATACCCAAGAAAAACGGAAATTTGCGCTCTGATGCAGAAAAACAAGAAATGGGAAATAAACCCAATCCAATGACGTTGCAACTGAGCTGAGAGATGAGCAGACGAGCTCCTTCCAACGAAACCAAAGGTTATGATGAAACATGAGACGGACGAGTCTTCGAATGACCTGTGACGCCAGGTGCAGAGAGTGGACGAGCCCTTAAGAATCTTCAAAGTAACCTGAGATAGACGAATCTCCTTCACTAATCCTTATGCAGATAAGTGGAATAAGACGGACGAGTCTTCTTCGGATAACCCTTACGTAGGTTCCGGAAATGCATATAAGTCTGTGGGATAGACATGCAACTAGGATAGACGAATCCTCTACATATATTTCCTGAAAATATATGAGTTGAGACGGACGAGTCTTCCAACAACCTATGACGCCAGGTTTAACAAAATAGGATAGACGAACCCTCTTCACGAATCCTTACGCAGATAAGTGGAATAAGACGGACGAGTCTTCTTCGGATAACCCTTACGCAGGTTCCGGTAATTGTTTTGACGTTTTAATCCCACTGTCAGGATTTTCAACCTCTTCAATGCGGACGAGCATTGGAATGATCATCAAAGAAACACAGACGAGTGTTATGAGTCGACGATACGAACGAGTACCGGACGATGATCCAAGAAACACGGACGAGTGCTTCTGATAATGATACGGACGAGTATCAATCACTGGTATAGACGAATACCAGAAATCCAACACAGACGAGCATTGGAATCTTCAATAGGGAACAATCTAACACATACGAGTGTCGAAGGATGCGGACGAGCAATCTTCAAAGGAGTAACGAGCACGTACGAGTGCTAAGAGATGCAGTCGAGCATCAAATAAAGATGCGAGCACGGACGAGTGCTGGCGACTTTCTTGGGGATATGCCTCAAATAAAGAGGAATCGAAAATAAAATGCACGGACGAGTGCTGCAGGGATGCGGACGAGCACCAAATGAAGATGCGCACACAGACGAGTACAGGCAACTTCACTGGGGAAAAACTTCAAAGAACTAATAAGCACGGACGAGTGCCGAGAGCTGCGGACGGTCATCAAATAAAGATGCTAGCACGGACGAGTGCTGAGGAATACCTCAAATAAAGAGGAATCTGCTGAGGAAAAGGCACGAACGAGTGCTGAAAGAGGATGAGCATCAAATAAAGATGTGAGCACAGACGAGTGCTAGTAGATATAGACTCTACTGGGGAAAATGCACAGACGAGTGCCACAAGGTGCTAATTCTTCTGGAGACTGCGGATGAGCAAACTGAATCATCAGATAAGTGTCTAAGAGTGCGAACGAACACTGAATAAGCATCAACACAGACGAAAGCTGATTATGTTGGGGAAGTAGACAATTCCACTCTGGCTGGGGAATGAAGTCCTTGCGACCTGTGGGAGAAGATTCCGGCAACCTGCTGGGGACTCAAAACTTTTAACTCTGATGGGAACGAAGTGTTGGCAACCTGATGCTTGTTGGAGAAGCTTTCACTGGAAGAAAGACGACTCTGCGTGAGGTATACTTTGTTCAACTGCTTTGAACATCTGCTGAGGATCTGATCACCCTGCTCTGACTCCATTGGGGAGAATTTCTTCTTGCTCTGCTGGGGGAACTACTTCTTGTTCTGCTGGGGAACTCCCTTGGAAATGAGAATCCTGATGACTCTGTGGGGAAATGAAGTTACCTGCAACTCTGCTGGGCAAGGAGAATTTCTAGCGATTCCGTTGTGGATAATAAACTTCTGACAACTCCACCGAGGATGGGAGACTTCTACTAACTCCTGCCGGGGATTGATCTGACCTCTGGGGAGTGCAGGTGTTCAGATACCTGCTGAGAATAAATCACTTGTAGACAGGCGCTCTGTCGGGGAAATACCTCTACTTGGAGAATCACCCTCTTCTGCTTGGGGATACGGTGATAACCTGCAAATCCTGCAATAACAGAATACACACGTATGCACAAAGATTGGTACGGCCTGGTCTATTCATCTGCCATCACCTGACACTCAAAGCGATGTTAAGTGTCTCTGCAATGTCATTTTTATCAGTTTGAAAAGCAACATGTTTCGCATGCAACGTTATTTATCAAAAATTCAGGACATTTTTGCAAACGAAATAAACATAACACGGTGTTTGACTGAATATTCTTTTTATTGATTGGCCTCTAAATAGGAAAAATTTTACATCAAGAAGTAACCACCTGGAAAGAGGTAGCTACTGTAAAATTGAGAAAAGAAACTATCCTAATGGCAATGGCATGGCATTCCAAAGAGTTTCCTTCCTGTCATGACTGGCATATCCTCAAGACTTTCCGTACCGTCTTCGGCCTTCTGAAGAGAATGAGGGGGTTGATCTCTACCCTTCTGATATGGTCAAGCTGTTTGAAGCAGTGATGTGGTTCAGATAAACCGGAGCGCAGTTGTTCGCTTATTCCCTGATTTTGCGTGGATCGCCCTTTCGGGTTTTTAATCCACCGGGCTACCCTTTTTTACCTGAGTTGTCCGATGTGGCTTTTCAACTCAGTGGGTGTACATTTTTTTTTATTTTTCCCTAATTTTTGCCCGAGCTTTTATTCTGTTTTTAGCTCGCCGGGATGCCCTTTTTTTGCCTGGACCATAATTCTGTTTTTGTGTCCAGCAGGTCTTTTATGCGAAGTATTTTTTAACTGCGTCCGAGTTAACAGGGTATTGGAAGTCTTCGCCATCCATAGTGGTGAGCATCAGTGCTCCGCCTAAGAATACTTTCTTCACTATGAATGGTCCTTCATAATTTGGGGTCCACTTGCCCCTGTGATCTGAACTGGGAGGAATGATCCTCTTGAGTACAAGCTCGCCTACTTGGTACTCCCGAGTACGTACTCGCTGATCGAAGGCTCGCTTCATTCTCCTTTGATAAAGCTGGCTATGACAGATAGCTGCTAATCTCTTTTCCTCAATTAGGCATAGTTGATCGTATCGAGTACGCACCCACTCAGCCTCATCAAGCTTGACATCCATCAGCACCCGCAGTGAAGGGATTTCCACTTCAACAGGCAAGACTGCCTCCATGCCGTAGACTAAAGAGAAGGGGGTTACCCCAGTTGACGTCCTGACTGACGTTCGGTACCCATGTAACGCAAACGGTAGCATCTCATGCCAATCTTTGTAGGTGATAACCATTTTCTGTATAATCCTCTTGATATTCTTGTTAGCTGCCTCTACCGCACCATTCATCTTTGGTCGGTAAGGAGAGGAATTGTGATGCTGGATTTTGAAGTCTCGGCACAGTTCTGCCATCATCTTGTTGTTCAGATTAGAACCATTATCAGTAATTATTCGCTCGGGAACTCCATACCGACAAATGCTGTCTCTTTTCAGAAATCGGGCTACCACTTGCCTTGTAACATTTGCATAAGAAGCCGCTTCAACCCACTTGGTAAAATAGTCAATAGCAACCAGGATGAATTTGTGGCCGTTTGAAGCAGTTGGTTCAATCTTGCCAATCATATCAATGCCCCACATGGCAAAGGGCCAGGGTGAAGACATCACATTCAGAGGATTTGGAGGCACATGCACTTTATCCGCATAAATCTGGCATTTATGACATTTTCTGGCATAAGCACAACAATCTGCATCCATTGTGATCCAGTAATAGCCTGATCTTAGCAACTTTTTAGCCATTGCATGCCCTCCAGCATGGGTACCAAAGGATCCTTCGTGCACCTCGTGCATCAGAAAGTCTGCTTCTGCCCTATCAAGGCATCTGAGAAGTATCATATCAAAGTTTCTCTTATACAGGGAACCATCAGTGTTCAGGAAGAAACTACCAGCTAGCCTTCTTAATGTCTTCTTATCATTGGAAGATGCCCCAGGTGGGTATGTTTGATCCTCCAGGAAGCATTTGATGTCATGGTACCAGGGCTTATCATCTTTGACAATGTCTGCTGAGAACACATATGCTGGCCTGTCAAGTCTGGATACTGCAATTCGGGGCACAAAGTTGGCAGCTTGCACTTTGATCATGGATGAAATGGTAGCCAGAGCATCTGCAAACTGATTTTCGTCTCGAGGGATATACTCAAGCTTGACTGTTGTGAAGAAAGTCAACAACCTCCTTGTGTAGTCCCGATAAGGTATCAGATGATCTTGGTGCGTGTACCATTTGTCATTGGTTTGATTAATTACCAGAGCTGAATCTCCGAACACAGTCAAAGTCTTGATCCTGAGGTCAATGGCTTCCTCAAGACCCATAATACAAGCTTCGTATTCAGCTTCGTTGTTAGTGCAGTTAAAGGTGAGTTTTACCGAGAAAGGTATGTGAACTCCCTAAGGCGTAATGAGTACTGCACCAACACCACGACCATTCATATTAACAGACCCATCAAACATCATAGTCCATTCTTCTTCTGGGTCAGGCCCTTCAGTGTGAATAGGCTCTTCATGATCTTTTGCTTTTATGAACATGATGTCTTCATCAGGGAAGTCAAATCTCATAGGCTGGTAATCATCAATGGGTTGCTCAGCTAGATGATCAGACAATACACTGCCTTTGATAGCTTTTTGGGATGTGTACTGAATGTCATATTCTGTGAGAATCATTTGCCATCTTGCAACCCGTCCGGTAAGTGCTGGCTTCTCAAAAATGTATTTAACCGGGTCCATCTTTGAGATCAATAAGGTAGTGTGGGTCAAAATATACTGCCTCAGTCGGCGAGCAGCCCACGCTAAAGCACATCAAGTTTTCTCGAGCAGTGAATAACGTTGTTCACAGTCGGTAAAATTTTTGCTTAGGTAGTATATTGCGTACTCTTTTCGACCAGACTCGTCATGTTGGCCCAGCACACACCCCATTGACTCTTCTAATACCGTCAAGTACATGATCAGAGGTCTTCCTTCAACTGGAGGCATAAGGATCAGAGGCTCCTGTAAGTATTCCTTGATTTTGTCAAAAGCCCTCTGGCAGTCTTCGTTCCACCTGACTGTTTGTTCTTTTCTTAATAGCTTGAACAAGGGCTCGCAGGTTGCTGTAAGATGAGATATGAACCTTGAAATGTAGTTCAATCTACCTAGGAACCCTCGAACTTCTTTCTCAGTTTTTGTTGCAGGCATTTCTTGAATGGCTTTAACTTTGTCAGGGTCAACTTCAATCCCTTTCTCACTTACAATAAATCCCAGTAGCTTACCAGATCGTACCCCGAATGTGCATTTGTTGGGGTTTAGCTTCAATTGGTACTTCCTCAGACGCTTGAATAACTTCAACAGATTTACCAGGTGGTCTTCTTCTGTGAGGGACTTGGCAATCATGTCATCCATATAACATTCAATTTCTTTATGGATCATGTCATGGAATAATGTTACCATAGCCCGTTGATAAGTAGCACCAGCATTCTTCAGGCCGAATGGCATCACCTTATAACAGAATGTGCCCCAGGGTGTGATGAAAGTTGTCTTCTCCATGTCTTCAGGTGACATTTTGATCTGATTGTATCCTGAAAATCCATCCATGAAGGAGAACACCGAGAACTGAGCCGTATTATCGACCAATACATCAATGTGAGGTAAAGGGAAATCATCTTTCGGGCTGGCTCTGTTCAGGTCCCGATAATCTACACACATCCTCACCTTGCCATCTTTCTTTGGCACTGGAACAATGTTAGCTACCCAAGGTGGGTAACTAGTCACAGCAAGGAACCCGACGTCCCACTGTTTCTGTACCTCCTCTTTGATCTTCATCGCCATGTCAGGGCGAGTTCTTCTCAGTTTTTGCTTAATAGGAGGACAATCTTCTTTTAACGGTAGTCGATGCACAACTATGTCTGTATCCAACCCTGGCATGTCCTGATATGACCAGGCAAAGATGTCAACATATTCACGCAACATTTCAATCAACCCCTTCTTAACTTCAGTCTGCAGGCTGGCACCTATCTTGATTTCCTTCTTAACCTCTTCTGTGCCGATGTTGATAACCTCGATTTCCTCCTGATGAGGCTGAATAGCTCTTTCCTCTTGCTTCAACAACCTGACCAGTTCTTCAGGGAGTTCATAATCTTCCTCAACCTCTTCATCAGCTTGGTAGATTGGATTGTCGAAGTTATGCTCAGTCATAGCAGGAGAGTTGTCAATGGAATCCGGTTGATCGACACTGCACAAGTGATGTGCTCATTCAGAATCTGTTTAGAGAAAACGCACACCAAAAGCAAGAAAGAAAAACACATTGCCATTTTCTTTATTTGTGCAAAAAATTAAAATTGAAAGAAAAGGAACGATTTGATTGAAAATGTCCTTTATTTATGACAAATAAATGCTTTCAAAACATGGAGGCCCATACAATGGATCCTTGTACCTTGGGCAGAGTACAGGCTTTGACATGCAGTATGTAGAAAAATGACAAATAAACAATTACTTTGTGATCCAGGTGACTTCGACGATGTCTTTTGTAGACCAATTGGGCAGCTCCTCTCCCAGTGCACACGGGCGGATCCAATTATCCAGATCGCACTCGCTATCTCCGTCTTCACTGGTAGCATAGATATGGTTGCGGTCCAGCAACCCAGCACTAGTAAAGGTAATGATCTTGTTGTCTGATGAACGGACGAGCCCATCAGGCTGATACCCAAGCCCAAACTTGTCTTCCTTCTTTTCCAGCTCCAGTAGCCTGCCCCAGCCCTGGGCACTGCCTGATTGCACAACCTCCTCGGCCTGCTTGTAGGAGGTAATAGACGTACCTTCTTTATCTTCAGCCCTACTCAGAGGAGACAAGGAACTAATATTCACTGCTTCGAATGCCTGACACAGGGTTTCATGAATTTCACCATCCATCTCCACATATTTTAATGTAGATAAATGGCTCACAAATATGTCCTCTTCACCGCACACCGTCACGACCTGACCATCCGCTACGTACTTGATCTTCTGGTGCAAGGTTGACGTCACAGCCCCTGCGGCATGAATCCAGTGTCGACCAAGCAGACAGCTATAAGCAGGTTGGATGTCCATCACGTAGAACGTGCTCTTAAACACTTGCGACCCAACCTTGATTGGCAACTCAACCTCTCCAAAGACAGACCTCCGAGAACCGTTGAAAGCCTTTACCACCAAATCACTTGGCCTCAAAACAACCCCTTCCACATTGAGTTTCATTAACGCCTTCTTCGGCAAGACATTAAGAGATGACCCAGTATCAACCAGGACATGGGACAGCACAACACCTTTGCACTCAATTGTGATGTGGAGAGCCTTGTTATGATTCCTCCCTTTAGTAGTAAGGTCCCTATCAGTAAAGCCCAGACCATGGCTCGCATTTACACTTCCCACCATAGCTTCTAACTGATTCACGGTAATATCCTGAGGAACATACGCCATCTGCAACACCTTTAGAAGGGCTTCTCTATGAGCTGGTGAGCACATCAACAGCGACAAGATAGAGATTTTGGAGGGAGTTTGATTTAGCTGCTCGACTACCTTGTAGTCGCTCTTCTTAATAATCCTCATGAACTCCTCCATTTCCTTCTCGAAAGTACTTTGACCAGTAGCGGGAGTGGCATTATTGTCAATTTCTATTTGCTTCCCTTTGGCTTTAGCAGAAGCCTCAGCATCAGTGTCTCCCCTCAAAGTCTGTGGAGCGAATAATCGACCACTTCTCGTGAAACCTCCACTTCCCCCAACATTCACCACAGCTGGGTCCATGGTTACTGTCTTATTTTCCACTTTCTGTCCTCTGACATACACTTCTGATCCGTAATGCCACGGAATAGCCTTCTCATCTGAATACGGAATAGGCCCAGGCACCGTGATGGTGACGGGACTTACTTCCGGGACATAAATAGTAACCGGCTCTCTTCGCGCTGGCATTTCAGCAGGATCATAGTATATGGTCACCGTTGACACTTCATCAGTCCTGTCGAACTGTAACAGCCCATCATCCATCAGTCTCTGTAAACCAGTCTTCAATCTGTCACAACCATTCTTCGACTCAACACAGTCTTCGCAATCGAGCCCACAACCCGGGAAAACCTGACCCTTCAACAATCTCTCCTTGATCAGAAACAAGGAGGTCTTCACTTCTTCAACCCTCTCCACCAAGTTCAGCCTCTCCTCCATCTCAATAGCATTAACCCTGGCTCCCCCATGATTAGGGATAGGATTAGTCGTGACATTCGGGGGCGGCGCAAAATTGATTGCTTTGGAGTCGATCAAATCCTGAACTTTATAGTGCAAAGCCCTGCACTTCTCCGTTGAGTGCCCGGGTGCCCCAGAATGGAAAGCGCATCGAACATTGGCGTCGTAACCTGGGGGAAGAGTTCCAGTAGGTGGAGCCAAGGTCCTCAGTTGAATTAAGTTCAGTTCCAACAATCTCTGGAGTAAAGCTGTGTAAGTCATTGGGATCACATCAAAAACCCTATCAGCTTGGCGTGGCTGCCTCTGTTGATACGGTCTCTGTTGATAGTTGCGCTGCTGTTGTTGCTGAGGCTGTTGTATAGCCTGTTGAGCTGGTTGAATTGGTGTAGTGGGAATTGTGACTGCAGCTATCTGATTGTATTCTCGTCTATAACCTCTGCCTCTGCCTCGGCCATATACTACGTTAGCTTCCCCTTCTCTTCTTCTAGGAGGTCCGCCAAAGGCTTTCCTCGCTCCTCCAGAGCTACCAGCAGTATTAGGGTCCTGAATCTTCCCCATCTTTAATAGAGTCTCAACTCTCTCTCCAGCAATCACTATATCATTGAACTTTGTGGCCGAGCTAGACGCCAACCTCTCCAGAAAAACACCTTGGAGAGTGCCCATAAACATGTCGGCCATTCCGTCCTCTAAGAGGGGTGGTTGCACCCTGGCAGCTAGCTGGCACCACCTCTGGGCATATTCTTTGAAACCTTCTTTTGCCGCCTAAGCCATGTGCTGCAACTGCGTGCGCTTCGGAGCCATGTCCATGTTATATTGATATTGCCTTACAAAGGTTTCAGCTAAATCCTTCCAACTCTTGATATTGACCCTATTGAGCTTTATGTACCATTCAAGAGAAGCTCCCACCAAGCTATCCTGAAAATAATACATCCAAAGTTTCTCATCATCTGTGTGAGCGGCAATTCTCCCAACAAATGATTGCAGATGGGTCTTCGGGCAAGCAGTGCCATCATACTTCTCAAAGATTGGAACTTTGAACTTATACGGGATCCTGACCCCAGGAACCAAGCCCAAGTCGGTTATGTCAAATCCCAAAGAGCTTTGGAACTGAATAACTTTGATTTGCTCAGTCATCTCTTCGAACCTCTTGTTCATCTCTGCTCCTTGACCTTCAGCTTCATCAAGTAGAGTGAACTGGTCGTCATGATTGTCCATCTGAATGTTGTGCAACCCATCATTGATTATTGTCACTCCTGGCTGTGTAACAGGAGGTTCAACCTGACGTGCGCCCGCACCGGTACGATTGTCAGCAGTAGCAGCAGCCGCAGTGTTCCTGTTCTGATTCTCAACCATCTCCCACAGACGCTCTTGGTTCTGCCCCATGCCGGCCATTAGTGTCATAAAATTATCCATCCTTTGTCTTAGATCTGTCAAGTCCGCTTGCAACTAGTCCATGACTCGTTCTCTGTTAATCTTGGTTGGATATTTGTGTACTGCTGGTTGTCCCCGAACTTTACGAGGAGCTACAGTGCCTGAAACACAAAACACGTTAGTAACCGAGACACTACCTGCAAAACAACAAACAGGTTATATGGATGCAATGCAGGTGTTTATGTTTCCAATCACAAGTCATTTATGCCCCGGTTCAGGTATTTAGCAAAGAAAACCAGATGGGCACTAATCCCCGACTTCTAGAAACCTTTGCGAGAAACCACATTCAAACCACAACAGCAAGCAAACCAAGAAATAATGGTAAAAGCCATAACATAAATCAACCTATTAGGCAAATAACACAGAATTGCTCGTAGGGTACAAGTCTTTACAAAGGAGAAACAACCAACTAGGACTCCTACAACATGCCTGTAGGTAATCCAGATACAAGAAAAGTAAACTAAGAAGCAGAACCACCGCCTAAGGACCCTGAAGCTCCATCACTAAGCCCCCCATCAGATCTGACCTTCTTGACTCCCGCCATCAACTTTAGGTCTTCAATCTCTTTAAGTGCTGCTTCGAGGGCTTGTTGACTGTTTGCGAGTTGTTGGGTCTTCTCTCTGCGAATTTTGTGGACTTGCTCCACCTCTTCTTTTTTGTAAGCCATCTGAACTTCAAAGAATTCTTCTTTTTCTTTATATTGCTTCAGCTCTTGCTCTCTCTGCCCCTTCAACCAGACAATAGACTAACGAGCATCTCTGAGGGTCTTTGACTTCTTTTTGCGCTCAGCTTCTCTTTGGGCTTCCATCATCTCTAATCTGCGGAAATGTGCTTCTCTACCTGCAAAGTCCTTCTCCTTAGCCTCTAAAGTCGTTTGGATCTTCAGCAACTTCTCTTCAGCTTCAATCTTGGCCCTGTTGGCTTGGTGATACAGGCTTAACATCTCACTATTTTCAACTCTAACTGCATGTAGCTGGGCTTCCAACTTCTTGAATTCCTCTAGAGGCACAGTATCAATGGACTCAGCAACTAGGGGAACTGGTGCTGAAAATGGTAACAAAACTCTTCTAGCTCTATCTTTCAACCAAGCTTCGTACTCTGGGAATGTATGATTGTTACACTTCCCAAAGCTAGCTATCCCTTCTCCCTTAATGCACTTCAAAGCTCCCGCAACCTTCCTCACTAAGGGCATATTATCTTTCACTAAGAAGTAGAAAATAGGGGTCAGTTTCAAATCTTCAGGCACCTCTCTTAAAGCGTATCCCAATTGTCTTCTTAACAGGATTGGATTGTAATTAATCCCTCCAGTTATTCCCAACAAAGGCACACTATGATAACTCCCGCAGTTGGTGATGAAACGTGCACCTTGCAGCCTTTGAGTGAACCATCTAACATCCTTGGCCAGCAACTTTTCCAGCTTTTGAGCCCATACCAGGGTGTGGTCACTAAACACTCCCATACTAGGAAAATGCCTCATGAACCACATGTGAAATAACGGAGCGCAGCAACGAACCAAACCTCCCCTCTTCTTCTCAGTTTTGTAATGAACTGAGTAATACAAATCCCCGAGTAAGGTAGGCACAGGATTCTTCAGCAAAAAGAGATGTATGGCATTTATATCTATGAACTTCTCCATATCAGCAAACAAGATAATGCCATAGATAGAAAGAGCCAAGATAGCACAGACAGCATCCCATTCTCCTTCAACAGCCAATTCTTCCGCCTTCTTCACCAGAGCCTCCAAAGAAAACCCAGACACACCTCCTTTAATAATGGTCAAAGACTTCACAGCAGAAGGGCTCAAATAAAGAGCCTTAGCAATAGCCTCAGGTGTCGGTCTACTCATCTCAGAATTGAAAGGAACTTGGTCTCGAACCGGCACACCCAGGATCAGAGCATACACCTCCAGCATAGGGCCCAACTGAAAATCAGGAAAGGTGAAGCAACGGAGCTGAGGGTCATAATACTGAAGCAATGTATGAATGGCACTCCTCTCGGAAGGATCTAGCTCTATCACCACATCAAGAATATTCCCGTAAGCTTTTCTGAATCTCTCTACCTGGTTGGGCGTAATCAGCTTTACCATCTTTTTCAACAAGCCAACCTTGATGTCAAAGAACTTGAAGTGAATATTCTGCTTGCGAGGATCTTCCATCTTTGAAGAGGATACCGGAACCGGAAGCAGAGATATGAACCTGTGAATGAAAAACAAAACAATGATTAATGATTCAATGATGCAATGCAGATGCAAATGCAAAGACATATGGTCATCTGGGACTGTCTGGAATCTGGACACTGACAAGGGCCCCTCTTAATAACCGTTAAACCAAAAGTCCACTGAGTCACACTCTTTGATAATTACAACCCTCTGAAGGAGATCTCAGGACCACAGTATCAAAAATACCAGAACAAGAAAACCAGAACTCTGGAACCAAAGTCACTGTATCATAACATGAATTGCACTGGTACAAGGGTATGATGAAGTCAAGGGTTCCTGCAAACCTGTAAACCCATTCCCAACCTCACAGGTGTGCTCCGGGTCAAACATCACGGACTCTCAAAGCCGAATAGCAATAATACTTTCACCATTTCCGAGAAATGGCTCATGATCAAATCAGGGAATCGGTTGGGCATTATGTACTACGCAGGGAGGCCTCAGCTGAGTCCGGGAAAAACAAGCATCCCCTATAGGTTCCCAGCTTCAAGCACTGAAATCGAGAAACAATAGTACATTCAGCCCATAGGATACAGTACTAATGTCATACAACCAGATGCTTTGACTGAGTTCCTATAAGAGAACCAGGCCATCCTATGCGAGTCCCCAGTGGACCCTCGGGTGCGAATGGGTTTGCCACAAAATGTGGTCTGCCACTGCCACCACTGGAGAGGGTTGTTTCCACAAAAGGTCATCAATGATCGGTCCCCAGATGCACATAACTATCAAGGTCCTATCCCGAAGTGGAGGAAATCCCCACACAAGATATTTCCAAGACGGTCACAATCTGGGCGTGAAACACACTACCACTCATCATGTCACATGCAAGTACAATATGTCCACTCTAATCCTAGGGTGCACTCAAGCCGGGTACTTGGCTTATCTCTCAGAAACAGTATCACCTGAGCCCACCAAAGAAAACCAGTCCAGACAGTCCAGTATGATATACATGATGCGGAAAATAAATACTGAAAACTGTAAATAAAGCTGTAAACAAAGCTGTAAATAAACAACAATACAATACAACAAGCCATATCAAACAAACATCACCCAATGAAACAGCAACACACAAGCGCTAGGAGAGACTCACAGGGGAACCAGAGATTCTGGGTTCGGTCCCCAGCAGAGTCGCCAGCTGTCGCTCCCCGGATTTCCATCCTGGTACAAACGCGAAAGTGGCGCGGAAAAAGAATAGAGTCGCCAGCCATGCATTTTTATCCCGAAGAAAGGGAATGTTAATGCTGCACAAACCAGAAGAAAGAAAGAGGAAGGACACAGGTCCTGCGAACCAAAGAGACTGAGTTCGGGAGTCGGTTACGACCTGGGAAGGTATTAGCACCCAGATCGTCCGCCGTACCCGACGGGATCCACGCTTGCAAAAGAAAATTGTTTCAAAGGGTGAGGGTATGAAAACTGCAGCAAAAGAAATGAAAATGAAAAGAAACTGGAACTGGAAAAGAACTGAAGAAGAAAAGAAAAGAGAAAAATGTAGGGAAAATAAAGATTGTGCTCGAACGGGCCCTACCCCGCTGCCTACGTACCTCATCAGGATAATGAGGATCAGAGACGCCGTAGTTCCCCTAACTAGGGGTGGAAAAGATTGCTTGTGAATTAAGGCTTGAACTGCCTATGCCATTGCTCAGGTGTTGCAGACTCGGATGACGAGTGCGTAACCGTCTTGCAAAATGACAAGTAGGAGCAAGTTCGCGTACGGAGCGAAGGAGATGAGAAAAGAATTCCCGAAGGAAAGACGCTTATTGTTTGTTTGGTGTTTTTTTAGAAGCTTTTATGAGTGAAGGTTTGCATAGGTAAGTGTACCTAAGTCTTACTCAATGGGATGTGTACGTCTCACATCATCCCGAAATGGAATGCGCAAGAGGCACACCTATCTATGGAGGAAATCCCCAAAGCTAGTCCCACAAGTGAAGGATTAAGCACACTGGCCTATTACCATTATTAATTATTTTTGTGGTTTTTGGTTAAGAAGTGTTTTTTAGCTTTTCTTTGTGAGGTACTCATGCTAAGACCTATCCACCACGAGTGATGACTCACACCTCGCACCGAAACGGAACGCGTGCAAGTATCTCATAGCAAAGTCTCATGTCACATGAAAGCACTCAACCTTTATTAAATGAATTAGAAATGAGTTTGAAGATGAGAAGAGAAAGCACCAAAGGAGCAAGAAGGAAAAAACTAGGGGGAAGTTTCTATCCTAAGTTAGCATGCATGGAGATCCTAGGGTTTGTGAGGTCTTTCTAACCTGAAAAGGATCTCAAGAGAAGAAGAAGAAGATAAAAGGAGAGATGAGAAAGGCCTAAGCCCAACAAGAAGATGTTAGTCCATATAAACAATATGAGAAGAGATGAGAAATGGAGATGTGGAACTCAATTCCCACATCTCAAACTTACCATAGCCCCTGCAAGGTTAGTGTAATAACATAAAATCAAGGCATAAACCAACAAGTCAGAAGCTACACAAGCATATAGGCATGGCAAAGATCTCACAAGATGATAAGCAAAGCAACACAAGATCATATTGAGATGATTAGAAGTGAAACAAGTGCAATGAAGGCATGCATAACACTTAAAGAAATAAAACACATAAAAGAGACCCAACACCAAGACTCAAGGAGATTCAAACCCTATCCTAAGACCAGGAGCAACCATAAACCTATAAAGGACCCCAAAAGATGAAGAGAAGTTGGCACAAGTGCCCTTCTAAGCTTAAAAGAGACTAGAAGACTCAAAGGATGCAAAACAAGGCAAGGTGAGGAAGAAAATACCCAAGAAAAAGATCCAAGCACTTATAAATTCTACCCAACCAGAAAAGCACTCTACAAACACAAGGAAATGAGAAACCAAAAGGGTTTGCAAAAATACAGCACCAAACTAGGTCAATGAAGCTCAAGGATGCAAGGTATTACCATTTAGGGTTTTGAAACTTAAGGCACAAGTAACTCAAGCAAAGTACAGCAAGGAAGTTTGTGAAAAATCCAAGATAAATCATGAAGATAGTATAGTGTCTTAGGATTTGAGTGCAAAAAGAATGGGGTTCATAGCTTAAAGGATGAGAAAAATAGAAATTGGACAAGGAAGATTGGTCTATGAGAGTTCACAAAAAAACAATGTTCAATGTTGAATTTATTTGGCCACTTGGGATGAAAATAAAAATTTGGAAAAATCATGATAAAAAACTAGATGAATCAAGGAGTGTATATGAATTTTTTTGGGATTTTTTAGAGTTAAGGAAATATTTAAAAAGAATTAAAAGCAAATGAAGTAAATTGGTTGGGAAAAGAAATAAAAATGAACAAATGGGCCAGGGGTGCAAAAAGCAACTGCGCCCAGTTTAAAAACTCCATGGGCCTTGCAGGGGGGTGCGAATAGAACTGAAGACTGCTGCATCTTCTTCTTCACGCAAACCCTAACCCTATCTCCACCATTAATGAACCAAGAACCCTAACCCTAACCCTAGCCATACGAAAACTCAAACCAAGCCACGACAAGCCATCAAACTCTCCAGAATGGACAAATTAACATCCCTAAACACAAACACATGCTTGGATTGGAACAAAACTCAAAGAATCTCAAGATATGAGTGAAAATAAAATTGTCCATCAAACTTTAACTCAACATAACTTTGTAAATACTTAACCATTTCACAAACTACAAGCAGCAGTGCAACCAGCGCAACATGAGGATTCTAAAACACACAATCAAACACATTTCTATGAGATGCGAATTTTGAGTATACCTGAGGTGTTGTCCAAAATTAGGAGTCAAGAATGGTATAGAATGATGGAAAATAGTCTCCTTATCCCCTTAGATGCAAAATAAATGCATCTAAGGCTTTGCAAGCTTGTGAATCCAGCAATAAGCCTCCTTGTGCTTCAAAGCTCCTCAAATGGCCACTTGAGCAAACTCCACTATAAATCTAGATCCATGGGTGCTTAATGATCCTTGAGATGAGAGGAGTATGGATATGGTCTTGGATTGAAGAAAGCTTGCCTAGGTCAAAAGTTATGGCACAAAATGAAAATGTGCACAAGAAATGGGAAATGGATGATTCTTGAAGAATAACCCAAACAAATGGTATGAAAATGATCTATGAGTGATGAGGATCAAGAATCCAGCAAGAGTTTTGTGAATGGAGTCTTGTAGCAAGAGTTTGTGGAGAATGAGCAATTTTGCACAAGAGATGAGAATGAGAGAATGAGTGTGTATTCTGGCTGCCTCTAACCCTAATTCTGGTTGTTATGGAATATATAAGGCAATGCAAAAGGACTAGATCAAATGCACGTGAGAGAGAGAGCTGATTTTTGTGAAAATGCAAATTTGGCCCAAGTGTGCCATAAGCATTCCAAGCTCATGATTTGCTGGCCTCTCTTGCATTTGCATTCACCATCCCACCAATGATTCAAAGCAAACAATTTCAGCCCTTGGATGTAAGCTATCACACAATTGTCATGTCTTGTGCAAATCCAAGCGTAAAATGCAAGTTTTATGGAACTTTCTCATGTGCACGAATTTTGCCACTTTTCTTTGAGCCAAATGACCTAAATGAGATGCATTTTTATTGTGTAAACTTACTTTGGACATAGCATAACAAACTATCCACTTTTGAGCCTTTGTGCAAATGGCTTGGCCTTGAATTTTTGAATTTTGCCCTAGAATAACCATTTTTTGAAAATGCTCTTGTACTTTTTGAAAATGGCTTGGCCTATGAATCTCCAGAAAATGCTCTTATACTTTTTGAAAATGGCAGCCCTTACTCTCCAACTTTCATGTTTACATTTGGTCCATTTGAAGATTTTTTGATCAAGTTAAGGCCTTGTGAAGTTTTAGGTCAAAATAGCCAAAAATAGTAACTTTTCCATAACCAAATTTGTGCACTTTTGCCAAAACCCCTCAAACCACCAAAATTCTTGCATTTTAAGCTCACCAAACATCTTATAACATTGAATAGACCTCATTTGGCCAAAAAAGTTGGGTTGGACCCCTTGGAATGACACAGTTGACTTTTTCTGGGCCCAGTTGACTTTCTGCCTCATCTGCAAGTAACTGAGGCAATGACTGACTTCCACTTGGAATTTTTCCATGAAAATTTACATGTAGGAACCTCTTATCATATAGAAGACATTGCCCAAAAGAGTTGGCCAAAATTATGAGGTTAAGGCCCTTGAAACCAAAACCCTAATTTGGTCGCACTGCCTAGGAGCCTTGCATTGTCTTGAAACTTGTGATGATTAAGCAATCTTCTGAGCTTTTGCAAGTGAACTTGGCCTTGCCAAAGGAGTCTAGACTCATCATAGGACTCTCACAAATCCATTGGAAACCTTGTCTTGGCTTAAATGGCCTTCAACACCTCCCCAGATGGCCATATGTCTCATGCTAGGGCTTGATGCTTGTCATGCTTTATTTTTCTATGCTATAATGCTATATATATGATATGCTTATGATGAAAATGGTGTATTATGATGCTTAAAATGAAGAGGGCAAATTTGGGGTTCTACAAATACCCACCTCAAGACTTACTTAAGACCTTACGGAGGATTCGACATAACACTCTCTTCGATCCTTACAGATGCTCTTGCGAAACACAAAGTAACCACAAAGAGACTTACTCAAGATCGTCGCATAGATAATGTAGCTCTCACCTCAAGTCCTTACGGGTACTTCTCATGGGACTAAGAACAACCTGTTAGAAGTTGTGGCGAGTGATCTAGAGGGGGGGGGGTGAATGGATCACCTCCTTGTGTTTCAAGGATTTAAAACGTTTTTCAGAGTTTTCAAAGAATTACGGAAACGAAGGTCCCGAATAAACAATCGTCTATTCTGAACCGGCCACTAGAAGACCAGACAAGCGATAACGTGCTGGATTTTACGATTGCGATGATAAAGAATTAAACACACAATATGTAAAACAGTTGAATGCACCTATCACTAAAGCTATTTCCAATGAATCGAAAAACAAATTAAAACGTAAGTAAAGATAGAGAAGAGAAACCGTACACCGAGATTTGGTAAGGAAGTTCCCCACGTTCGTCCTCGCGTGTGGGTACGTCTCCCTCTCAATTTCAAATTGAAATTGAGAATTCTTATATCAAAATTGTTGAATCCGTCGATTACAAGGTTCGAATACAAACACCAGAATTCTAAACTCCTAGAATTTCCTATTGTATCAACCTCCACTTGATTTGAGCCCAATCAAGATTTCCTGCAAGTAATACAATCAATTCACCGGTTCCACGACCTATTTGCGAAATCCTCCGATTTCTAAAACTCTCGCTGCGGCTGAATATGACTTGTAAACGTGACTCACAAAACCCTCAAGAACACGCCCGTTCTTGAAGGAAAACCCAACTGGTTTTTTTCTTGAAACCTTCTATCAATCTTCAACTCAGCTGGATCTCCGATCGTACCACTGAATGTTATCTCGAAAGCCTTCAATTCACAGAACATCAAACACTTCCTTGTTGATGTTCTTGAATTAAGATCTTTGAGAAGATGATGAAGATGTATTTGATTCTAGGTTTCAAACTTGCTCAACATTGAAGTTCCAACACTCCAAAAACCCTATCTTGATGTGATCTTCAATGCTTAATCACTACAAAATTCGTCTCTCAAATTTCTGTAATCTATGATCTGTGTAAATCTAAATGAAACAAAAGCACATATATGTATGCTAATTCTGTTAGAGAAATAACAGATTAATGAATCGATTCAACCTCTGATGAATCGATACATACTGATCATTTTTAAGAAAACAAAAACATTTAAACAGCATGAATCGATACATCATAAGATGAATCGATTCATTTTGCGAATTCCAGAAACCTTCAAACAGCATGAATCGATTCAAGCTAGAATGTATCGATTCATTATGCGAATTCCAGAAACCTTCAAACAGCATGAATCGATTCAAACTAGAATGTATCGATTCATTATGCGTGTTTTTCAAAAAGTTCATAAACATTGAAAACCAAAAGAACCAAAACAAAAGCAAGCATATTTCTTAATATGAAACAAACACAAACACTTAAAATTTATAATCAATCAAAAACTAAGGTTGCTCACAAACTCCCCCTTTTTGATGATGACAAAATTTTGAAGTGTGAGAGAGTACCCCCCCTGAGTTTGTGCCTGTCATTGTCTTTTCACACTTGCCTTTTTCTCCCCCTTTGTCAACAGCAAGAAAGAGTTATAGGTGAAGAACCAGAAACAGCAAAACTAAGATACAGAGGCAAAATTCACTCACAAAGAATGAAGCATAAAGCGCAAACAGTTCAAACAAAAGCAAAATTACATAACCATAGGCAGTGAAATTGTCAAATAAAGTTGCGAATTACATAACCAAACCAAACCATAAATTGTTCAAACAAGAAAAACAAAGAAACTTAAGCAACACACAATGATGAAATGCAAAATGAAAATGCTTCAATGAGGGAAATGACCACCACACGACTCCGCATCATCACGATCAGGATCACGGAAGCTTGGAGGAGGAGGTGGAGGAGGCATTTCATCTGGATTCTTCCCCATGAAAGCATAACGCCTGAAACGCCTCTGAACTTCGGTGCTTTGAAACCTTTCCATAATGCCCGGGTGCGAACGGCTATCATCCATAAATCCAGACATCTCATTATAGAACACTTGATGCCACTTAACCAGTTAAGTATGCCAGGAATGTTGATTATGGTACATTCGAGTATGGTCATCATGCCATTCACGATGCTCCTTATGCCATTTCGTTTGCTGGACATGCCACACACGAGCTTCCTCATGACGGGAATTGTTTGCAACTTCTAATTGTGCAAACATGTCAGTGAGATAGGCTGGAGCAGCAGTAGAGGAAGTCGGTGGAGCCGATGAGGGAGCAGGATCATAGTTTGTGGGAGACCACCTTTGTGGTATCCACTCACCCCATCCGGTGTTGGCAGGCGCATCAGGAGGATTTTCAGCTTCTTCCATTTCTTCAGCCCTTTGTTCTTCAACATAAATGTGTTCAGCTGGAGTGTCAAAGTTGTAAATGCGGGTTCTAGTGCTGCGTTCAAAGAAGTAGTAGCAGCGACGCTCGATGTCCCATCGATAACCCATATGAGATAGTGTGGCATTGTTGAATTCTTGCACACTAGAGACTGATACGAGAGGCACGGGAGGAAAAGTAACTTTCAAAAACTTGGGAATCCGCATGATCTGAGCAGCATAGGCAAGGGTGATGTTTTTGGAGCTGTTCTGCGTAAGAAAAATACGCTTAACAAAGTAATTTGCCCAATTTAAGGGAATCTTCTTCTGCAAAATGTACAACAAATGAATATCCGGCTTGTCCAAACGAGAATGTCCACCGAACCTTGGACGCAAGATATGCGAAAGAATCCAGTGCAGAATTCTCGGTACACTTTTGATCATGCCTGAAGTCAGAGGCTCATCATCAGCAAGAGGTCTATCCAATTTAGAAATGGATGCACATAATTCCTTCAACTTAAACTGAGTTTCAAAACTATGGTCATGCCACATCTACAAATCAGCCGCCACAGATGGCATACCGAACACTGTGGCCCAGTCATCAGCCTCAAAACGATATGTTCTTGTTCCAATTGAACACTTAAACATATATCCTCTTCCAGTTTTCACACCAGCATAGAAAGCACGAATAAAATCTTCATGGTACTCATCTTTAACATATAAAAAGAATCTAAGACTTTGTGCGTCGATTAAATCCGCAACTTCTTCCAAACATAGAGTACGAGCATCACTAGGATCAAACACATGTGGTTTCTTTACTAACCTTGATTTAAAGGAAGTTTCAAATTCTTCAATGATGGCCGGATGAAGGATTGCAGTCCCGGATGGAGGAATTTCAGGAATAGAAGGAGCTTGAGAAGAAGACCCAACGGGTTCCTTGCCTTTTTCGTTTACTTCTTTCTCTTGGAAGCAAAACTTTTGGAGGCATGGTGGAAGATTAGGGTTTGAGAGAAGAAAAGGGGTTTTTGGAACAGTTAGGGTTTGATGCAAATGATGTAAATGATGTAAATGAGATAATGAGAGAGACATAATGGAGATAATGGGGTTTTGTAACTGATACAAATGTCATGGCAGTTGCTGATGTGTCGATTCATTTTAAAATAAACTGAATTTTCGTCAGGATGAATCGATTCATCCCTGTATGTATCGATTCATTTCACGAAAAATTTTAAGAGTCAAAATGCTATGTATCAATTCAAGTCACTATGAATCAATACATACTGTAACTTGTTTTGAAAGAAATTGTAAAATTAAATCATGAATCGATTCAAGCAGATTGGGATCGATTCATTATGCGAATTTTTGATTTTACAGATGAGAATGAATCGATACAAGAATTATGAATCAATACATACTGTAACTGGTTTGATAGAAATTAAAATGAAACCAACATGAATCGATTCATGAATGTTGGGATCGATTCATTATGCGAAAATTTGAAATTTCAGTGGTTATTGCAGGAATTGACACATTAATGAAGAAGCAAAACAACCATTATGCAGCAAAATGAAATACAACATTGTATACATGCTTAAGAATACTTTACAAATAACAACATCAATGTTCAAACATTCATATGAAAAGAAGTTCATGTAAACAAGAAATCATTTCTCAATCATACATTGATCATACAATATTACCAAAGTGAAGAGAGGAACAATATTACCTCCGACGTAGTATTCTCATGAGATGCTTGTGAAAGCTACAATCTTAGCAAATATGATGAGATAAATAGAAACAATATCAATCAAACTTAAGACACCAAAGTGGAGAGATCAAGAATCCCTAATTCACGTCTGATGTTGAAGAATGGGTCAGTTGCTAAAGGTTTAGTGAAAATGTCAGCAAGTTGATTTCTAGTATCAACATGCTCAAAGACAACATCTCCTTTTTCAACATGATCGCGAAGAAAGTGATGTCTAATCTCAATATGTTTGGTGCGTGAGTGTAAAACATGATTCTTAGTGAGATTAATGGCACTAGTGTTGTCACATTTAATTGGAATACGTTTAAGTTCAATATCAAATTCTTGTAGTTGTTGTCTTAGCCACAGAATTTGAGCACAACAGCTACCGGCTGCGACATACTCAGCTTCTACAGTAGACAAAGCTACGGATACTTGCTTTTTACTAAGCCAACTTATCAAAGAATTTGAAAACAGATGACATGTGCCACTAGTGCTTTTCCTATCTGATTTGCAGCCAGCAAAATCAGAATCAGAATAACCTACTAAGCTGCAATCGCTTCCTTTGGAATACCAAAGCCCATATTTAGGTGTTCCATTTAGATACCTAAATATACGCTTGACTGTTTTTAGGTGAGATTCCTTAGGATTTGATTGATATCTTGCACACATACACACACTAAACATGATGTCTGGTCTAGAAGCAGTAAGATACAAAAGAGATCCGATCATACCTCTATACCTCTTGACATCAACACACTTACCATGTTCATCTTTGTCCAAGTTTCCATTGGTAGGAATAGGAGTGTCAATTGATTTAGAATCATTCATTCCAAAACGTTTGAGCAGCTCTCTACAGTATTTTGTTTGACATACTGTTGTACCTTCATCAAGTTGCTTTATTTGGAGGCCTAAGAAGTAGTTCAACTCCCCCATGAGACTCATCTCAAACTCACCCTGCATAACATTAGAAAATTCTTCGACCAAGTGTATGTTAGTTGAACCAAAGATGATATCGTCTACATAAACTTGAACTAAAAGAATTTGTTTTCCTTTATGTTTAATGAAGAGTGTATTATCCACTTTACCTCTAGAATATCCATGATCAAGTAGAAATTTGCTAAGTCTTTCGTACCACACACGGGGTGCTTGCTTAAGACCATATAAAGCACGCTTTAATTTGTATACATGATCTAGATATTCCGAATTTTCAAAACCGGGAGGTTGTGAAACATATACTTCTTCATTTATAACACCATTTAAGAACGCACTCTTTACGTCCATTTGGTAAAGCTTGAAATTCATAGAACACGCATAGGCAAGCAAAAGACGTATAGCTTCAAGGCGAGCAACCGGAGCATAAGTCTCCTCATAATCTATGCCCTCCTCTTGGTTATACCCTTGTGCTACCTAGCGTGCCTTGTTTCTAGTTATCACTCCGCTTTCATCAAGTTTATTCCTAAAAACCCATTTAGTACCTATGATGTGATGATCTCGCGGACGAGGGACAAGTTCCCAAACGTCATTTCTTTTAAATTGATTTAGCTCTTCTTGCATGGCCATTAGCCAAAATTCATCAACCAAGGCCTCTTTAGCATTTTTAGGTTCCACTTGTGATACAAAAGCGAAGTGAGAACAAAAATTACTTATCTTAGAACGAGTCAACGCTCCCTTTGAAATGTCTCCCAATATATTGTCTATGGGGTGGTCTTTAGAGGATTTCCAAGCTGGTGGAAGATCCTTCACTTCGGATGTTCCTTCCTCTTTATCTTTTTCAATACATGTATCTTCCTCCTTCCCAATAGCAACCGCTTCGGATTGATCAATTTCCGAACCAGCTTCTTTGAGTATGTCTTGTGTAGATACACCTGTGTCATTAAAAGAGATACCTTTTCCGACAATTTTTGGGTAAGACTCATCAAAAGAAACATGGACAGATTCTTCAACAGAAAGTAAACGCCTATTATACACTCTATATGCTTTGCTTGATTGAGAGTAACCAAGAAAAAATACCTTCATCAGCTTTAGCATCAAACTTCCCAAGATTTTCCTTACCGTTATTCAAAACAAAACATTTACAACCGAACACATGAAGATGAGACAAGTTGGGCTTTCTACCTTTTAAAATTTCATAAGGAGTTTTATTCAAAATAGGACGAATTAGAATCCTATTGAGAACATAACAAGCCGTACTAATTGCATCGGCCCAAAAGTATTTTGGTAATCCACCCTCATTGAGCATTGTTCTTGCCAATTCCTCTAAAACTCGATTTTTGCGTTCCACAACACCGTTTTGTTGTGGAGCTCGAGGAGCTGAAAAGTTATGCTCAATGCCATACTTGTCACAAAACTTATCAAAGAGGTGGTTTTGAAATTCACCTCCATGATCGCTTCTGATTGTAACTATTTTAGAATTCATTTTATTTTGGGACAGCTTTGCAAAACTTTTGAAAGCAGAAAAAGTTTCATCTTTGCTATGAAGGAATATAGTCCAAGTGAATCTAGAGTAGTCATCAACTATTACGAAACCATAATAGTTTCCACCTAAGCTCTTTGTCCTAGATGGTCCAAAGAGATCCATATGGAGAAGCTCAAGGGGGCTTGAAGTTGAAATTATATTTTTAGATTTAAAAGAGACCCTTGTTTGTTTTCCCATTTGGCAAGCATCACATAGGTGGTCTTTTGAAAATTTTATTTTTGGAAGACCTACAACTAGATCCTTGGATACAACCTTATTAAGCAAATCGAAATTAACATGCGCTAAGCGTCTATGCCATAGCCATGAATCATCATTTAAGGCCACTAGACATTTAGTGCTTGTTAAGGAAACACTCAAAAGATCAAGCATATATATATATTGTTTACTCTTACACCCTTAAACACAACATTTTGTTCTGTATGTTCAATTTTGCAACATGTTTTTGTGAAAGACACTTTATAACCTTTGTCGCATAGTTGACTTATACTTAACAAATTGTGTTTAAGTCCCTCTACTAGATGTACATCAGAAATAGTAGTGGTAGAGGGATTACCTACACTACCTTTACCAAGTATTGCTCCTTTGTTATTGTCTCCATAAGTAACATACCCCATTTTCTTTGCTTTGAAGTCAATAAAAAGTGATATGTCACCCGTCATGTGCCTTGAACATCCGCTGTCCAGAAACCATCTTCTTTCCATGGATGCAAGACACTCATCCTACAATATCAAAAGAGAGAGGTAGGTACCCAATTTTTATTGGGTCCAAGTGGGTAAGTGATAACATGGTTGTCTTTAGGCTTCCATTGATAAATTCCTTTAGGAACAAAAAATCTTCTAAACTTGCATTTCTCAATGGTATGGCCAGCATGACAACAATAGTGACAAACACTACGATAATGATGATGTTTACTATTGGTCTTTAAATCCTTTGGAACAAAAGAATATTTTGCATATGGAGGATTTAATGACTTTTTGAACAATCTAGTATCAACGGCATAAGTTATCTTAGGTTGCAAGGCTTTTTCCAATTTGGCTTTAAGAGAGATGACCTCTTGTTGCCAAATGTGGCACCTTTCACAATGCCTAATTTTACTACAACCATCAATATCAATAGCTTTTGAATTTTCTGCAATACTAGCTTTCAAGCATTCTAAATCTTTTTCAGCATATTGTACTTTACCTTCCAAGTATGAAAAAATTCTTTTATCGGAAGCTAACCTTTTAAATGCTTCTTTAGCTTCATTATGCAATTTTTCAAAAGCTACTTTCAATTCAGAAAAAGACATGGAAGAGAAGTTGTTATAATAAGCTTGTTTTACCTTTTTATCATCACTTTTCTTCTTGTGGTGGGACTGATTTTTGGTGTGAGCCATAAGACACAAATTTGCGGTTTCATCACTATCACTTGTGCATTGTGTACTTGATGAATCACTATCACTCTCCCAAGCAATGTAAGCTCTTCTTTGCTTATTATTATACCTTCTTGGAGGAGCTTTTCCTTTATCCTTTTTCTTTAAAGGGCAATCCGTTTTATAATGGCCGGACTTGCCACAATTAAAGCAAGACCCTCTTTCTCTATTCTTCTTAATCTCTACCTGTTTTGAATCCATAGATTGTCTTCTAAAGTTTATGAGATTTTTGTCGGAATGCTTAATTCCATTATTTCGAATGAATCTATTATATCTCCTAACAAAAAGTCTCATTTCTTCGTCATCGGAGTCTTCGTCACTACTTGACTCATTGTTGCTTAGCTCTTTTTGTGAGGACTTTGAGTTTGAATCCATAAGAGCTATAGGCCTCTTCTCACTCTCTTTGTCTTTATTCTTCTCTTTTCCCTTTTTACTTTTGTTTTCAAACTTTTCTAGACTTTCTAGTTCTTGCTGATGTTCCTCCAGCTTTCCAAACAAAGTAGTCATTGTGAGTGTCGTTAGATCATTGGCTTCCTTGATAGCTCTCACTTTAGGTTGCCATTCTCTGCTAAGACATCTCAGAATTTTATTAGTAGCAATATCATTGGAAACAGGTTTTCCAAGTGCATTCAAGCGATTAATGAGATGAACAAATCTCTTTTGCATGTCAGGAATAGATTCTCCTTGTTTCATGCGAAAGAGTTTGAACTCTTGATTAAGTGTGTTAATGCGGGACTGTTTTACTTCAGTTGTGCCTTCATGAGCAATTTATAAAGCATCCCACATTTCTTTAGCTGTCGAGCAATGGGAAACTCGATAATACTCATCTGCACTAAGTGCTGAAATTAGCATATTTCGAGCTCTCCAATCACTTGACCACTTTTTCTCATCTTTTTCATCCCAATCGTCTTCTGGTTTAGGTACTATGGCACCTGCCTCATTCTTCATGGTAATTTGAAAATGACCATTTTGAATGGCAACCCATACGCGCCTATCAACAGAATTTATATGTACTCGCATGCAGTCTTACCAATAGCCATAATTTTCACCGTTGAAAACAGGAGCTCTATTGTACGCCCCCTTTGGTTCAGAATCCATAACGTTACAGGCAGCCACAAAGCACCAGCGAACCGGTGCTCTGATACCACTTGTTAGACACTGTGGCGAGTGATCTAGAGGGGGGGTGAATGGATCACTTCCTTGTGTTTCAAGGATTTAAAACGTTTTTCAGAGTTTTCAAAGAATTACGGAAACGAAGGTCCCGAATAAACAATCGTCTATTCTGAACCGGCCACTAGAAGACCAGACAAGCGATAACGTGCTGGATTTTACGATTGTGATGATAAAGAATTAAACACACAATATGTAAAACAGTTGAATGCACCTATCACTAAAGTTATTTCCAATGAATCGAAAAACAAATTAAAACGTAAGTAAAGATAGAGAAGAGAAACCGTACACCGAGATTTGGTAAGGAAGTTCCCCACGTTCGTCCTCGCGTGTGGGTACGTCTCCCTCTCAATTTCAAATCGAAATTGAGAATTCTTATATCAAAATTGCTGAATCCGTCGATTACAAGGTTCGAATACAAACACCAGAATTCTAAACTCCTAGAATTTCCTATTGTATCAACCTCCACTTGATTTGAGCCCAATCAAGATTTCCTGCAAGTAATACAATCAATTCACCGGTTCCACGACCTATTTGCGAAATCCTCTGATTTCCAAAACTCTCGCTGCGGCTGAATCTGACTTGTAAACGTGACTCACAAAACCCTCAAGAACACGCCCGTTCTTGAAGGAAAACCCAACTGGTTTTTTTCTTGAAACCTTCTATCAATCTTCAACTCAGCTGGATCTCCGATCGTACCACTGAACGTTATCTCGAAAGCCTTCAATTCACAGAACAGCAAACACTTCCTTGTTGATGTTCTTGAATTAAGATCTTTGAGAAAATGATGAAGATGTATTTGATTCTAGGTTTCAAACTTGCTCAACGTTGAAGTTCCAACACTCAAAAAACCCTATCTTGATGTGATCTTCAATGCTTAATCACTACAAAATTCGTCTCTCAAATTTCTGTAATCTGTGATCTGTGTAAATCTAAATGAAACAAAAGCACATATATGTATGCTAATTCTGTTATAGAAATAATAGATTAATGAATCGATTCAACCTCTGATGAATCGATACATACTGATCATTTTTAAGAAAACAGAAACATTTAAACAACATGAATCGATACATCATAAGATGAATCGATTCATTTTGCGAATTCCAGAAAACTTCAAACAGCATGAATGATTCAAGCTAGAATGTATCGATTCATTATGCGAATTCCAGAAACCTTCAAACAACATGAATCGATTCAAACTAGAATGTATCGATTCATTATGCGTGTTTTTCAAAAAGTTCATAAACATTAAAAACCAAAAGAACCAAAACAAAAGCAAGCATATTTCTTAATATGAAACGAACACAAACACTTAAAATTTATAATCAATCAAAAACTAAGGTTGCTCACAAACTCCCCCTTTTTGATGATGACAAAATTTTGAAGTGTGAGAGAGTACTCCCCCTGAGTTTGTGCCTGTCATTGTCTTTTCACACTTGCCTTTTTCTCCCCCTTTGTCAACAGCAAGAAAGAGTTATAGGTGAAGAACCAGAAACAGCAAAACTAAGATACAGAGGCAAAATTCACTCACAAAGAATGAAGCATAAAGCGCAAACAGTTTAAACAAAAACAAAATTACATAACCATAGGCAGTGAAATTGTCAAATAAAGTTGCGAATTACATAACCAAACCAAACCATAAATTGTTCAAACAAGAAAAACAAAGAAACTTAAGCAACACACAATGATGAAATGCAAAATGAAAATGCTTCAATGAGGGAAATGACCACCACACGACTCCGCATCATCACGATCAGGATCACGGAAGCTTGGAGGAGGAGGTGGAGGAGGCATTTCATCTGGATTCTGCCCCATGAAAGCATAACGCCTGAAACGCCTCTGAACTTCGGTGCTTTGAAACCTTTCCATAATGCCCGGGTGCGAACGGCAATCATCCATAAATCCAGACATCTCATTATAGAACACTTGATGCCACTTAACCAGTTCAGTATGCCAGGAATGTTGATTATGGTACATTCGAGTATGGTCATCATGCCATTCACGATGCTCCTTATGCCATTCCGTTTGCTGGACATGCCACGCACGAGATTCCTCATGCCGGGCATTGTTTGCAACTTCCAATTGTGCAAACATGTCAGTGAGATAGGCTGGAGCAGTAGTAGAGGAAGTCGGTGGAGCCGATGAGGGAGCAGGATCATAGTTTTTGGGAGACCACCTTTGTGGTATCCACTCACCCCATCCGGTGTTGGCAGGCGCATCAGGAGGATTTTCAGCTTCTTCCATTTCTTCAGCCCTTTGTTCTTCAACATAAATGTGTTCAGCTGGAGTGTCAAAGTTGTAAATGCGGGTTCTAGTGCTGCGTTCAAAGAAGTAGTAGCAGCGACGCTCGATGTCCCATCGATAACCCATATGAGATAGTGTGGCATTGTTGAATTCTTGCACACTAGAGACTGATACGAGAGGCACAGGAGGAAAAGTAACTTTCCAAAACTTGAGAATCCGCATGATCTGAGCAGCATAGGCAAGGGTGATGATTTTGGAGTTGTTCCGCGTAAGAAAAATAAGCTTAACAAAGTAATTTGCCCAATTTAAGGGAATCTTCTTCTGCAAAATGTACAACAAATGAATATCCGGCTTGTCCAAACGAGAATGTCCACCGAACCTTGGACGCAAGATATGCGAAAGAATCCAGTGCAGAATTCTCGGTACACTTTTGATCATGCCTGAAGTCAGAGGCTCATCATCAGCAAGAGGTCTATCCAATTTAGAAATGGATGCACAGAATTCCTTCAACTTAAACTGAGTTTCAAAACTCTGGTCATGCCACATCTGCAAATCAGCCGCCACATATGGCATACCGAACACTGTGGCCCAGTCATCAGCCTCAAAACGATATGTTCTTGTTCCAATTGAACACTTAAACATATATCCTCTTCCAGTTTTCACACCAGCATAGAAAGCACGAATAAAATCTTCATGATACTCATCTTTAACATATAAAAAGAATCCAAGACTTTGTGCGTCGATTAAATATGCAACTTCTTCCAAACATAGAGTACGAGCATCACTAGGATCAAACACATGTGGTTTCATTACTAACCTTGATTTATAGGAAGTTTCAAATTCTTCAATGATGGCCGGATGAAGGATTGTAGTCCCGGATGGAGGAATTTCAGGAATAGAAGGAGCCTGAGAAGAAGACCCAACGGGTTCCTTGCCTTTTCGTTTACTTCTTTCTCTTGGAAGCAAAACTTTTGGAGGCATGGTGGAAGATTAGGGTTTGAGAGAAGAAAAGGGGTTTTTGGAACAGTTAGGGTTTGATGCAAATGATGTAAATGATGTAAATGAGATAATGAGAGAGACATAATGGAGATAATGGGGTTTTGTAACTGATTTAAATGTCATGGCAGTTGCTGATGTGTCGATTCATTTTAAAATAAACTGAATTTTCGTCAGGATGAATCGATTCATCCCTGTATGTATCGATTCATTTCACGAAAAATTTTAAGAGTCAAAATGCTAATGTATCGATTCAAGTCACTATGAATCAATACATACTGTAACTGGTTTTGAAAGAAATTGTAAAATTAAATCATGAATCGATTCAAGCAGATTGGGATCAATTCATTATGCGAATTTTTGATTTTACAGATGAGAATGAATCGATACAAGAATTATGAATCAATACATACTGTAACTGGTTTGATAGAAATTAAAATGAAACCAACATGAATCGATTCATGAATGTTGGGATCGATTCATTATGCGAAAATTTGAAATTTCAGTGGTTATTGCAGGAATTGACACATTAATGAAGAAGCAAAACAACCATTATGCAGCAAAATGAAATACAACATTGTATACATGCTTAAGAATACTTTAAAAATAACAACATCAATGTTCAAACATTCATATGAAAAGAAGTTCATGTAAACAAGAAATCATTTCTCAATCATACATTGATCATACAATATTACCAAAGTGAAGAGAGGAACAATATTACCTCCGACGTAGTATTCTCATGAGATGCTTGTGAAAGCTACAATCTTAGCAAATATGATGAGATAAATAGAAACAATATCAATCAAACTTAAGACACCAAAGTGGAGAGATCAAGAATCCCTAATTCACGTCTGATGTTGAAGAATGGTTCAGTTGCTAAAGGTTTAGTGAAAATGTCAGCAAGTTGATTTCTAGTATCAACATGCTCAAAGACAACATCTCCTTTTTCAACATGATCGCGAAGAAAGTGATGTCTAATCTCAATATGTTTGGTGCGTGAGTGTAAAACATGATTCTTAGTGAGATTAATGGCACTAGTGTTGTCACATTTAATTGGAATACGTTTAAGTTCAATATCAAATTCTTGTAGTTGTTGTCTTAGCCACATAATTTGAGCACAACAGCTACCGGCTGCGACATACTCAGCTTCTGCAGTAGACAAAGCTACAGATACTTGCTTTTTACTAAGCCAACTTATCAAAGAATTTGAAAACAGATGACATGTGCCACTAGTGCTTTTCCTATCTGATTTGCAGCCAGCAAAATCAGAATCAGAATAACCTACTAAGCTGCAATCGCTTCCTTTGGAATACCAAAGCCCATATTTAGGTGTTCCATTTAGATACCTAAATATACGCTTGACTGATTTTAGGTGAGATTCCTTAGGATTTGATTGATATCTTGCACACATACTGTTGCATCCCAAAATTTGCCCTCACAATACAAGACTTTGTGTGCTAAGAAGGTTCACAAGGTTCACAAGATTCACAATGCTTACAAGACCTTTCATGAGGTTCATAAAGTCTACAAGTCACTTTATGAGGTTCACAAGGTTCACAAGATTCACAATGTTTACAAGACCTTTCATGAGGTTCATGAAGTCTACAAGTCACTTTATGAGGTTCACAAGGTTCACAAGATTCACAATGCTTACAAGACCTTTCATGAGGTTCATGAAGTCTACAAGTCACTTTATGAGGTTCACAAGGTTCACAAGATTCACAATGTTTACAAGACCTTTCATGAGGTTCATGAAGTCTACAAGTCACTT
Source organism: Lathyrus aphaca (assembly GCA_963966055.1). Classification (NCBI taxonomy): domain Eukaryota; kingdom Viridiplantae; phylum Streptophyta; class Magnoliopsida; order Fabales; family Fabaceae; genus Lathyrus; species Lathyrus aphaca. Next base: position 188,050,886 of record OZ014519.1, read on the forward strand.
TATGAGGTTCACAAGGTTCACAAGGTTCACAAGACCTCCCACAAGGTTCACAAGACATTTATGATGGTTCACAAGGTTCACAAAGTTCACAATTGGTCAGAAGAGTTGACAATTCCCTCAGACAATGCACCTCCTAAGCAGTGCATCCAAAACTAGGGTTTTGACTTTAATCAGGCTAAATGAACTTCCAAGACTTCAAGTGAGCTTCATAACATATTATATGTGTGTAAGAACCCCCATGACAAGTTTCAAGACTTTTCTCAGAAGTTTGCTCAGTCATATGATCAGATAAGTCAAAATCAGTCAAAGTAGTTAAAAAGTCAAACTGAGGTCAACTGTGGTCAAACCAAAGTCAAACTTCATGATTTTTTGCCAACATCAAGTATATTAAGTAAAATTCATCATTTGATCAAGGGTTGATCATGAATCATCAAGGAGATTTCAGATCATCAAGAATCAGGAGTTTCTAAATTAGGGTTTCCTTAGGAAAAGTCAACTGAACTTTGACCAGCCATAACTTTCACATACTTCATCACCAAGTCTCCATCCAAAGCTCATTTTTAAGGAAATTGAATTCTCTACAACTTTGTGTCTCACAAGCCAAGCCCAAAAATGCTTCATTTGGAAGGTATGAGCTAAGACATTATAGGTCCTTTTGAAAGTCAACAAAAAGTCAACAACTTCAAAAGGGCATAACTTGAGAATGGTAAAAGATATGGACATGAAACCAGTGGGGTTGGTTATAGGACTCTTCAAGCTTTCCAAAATGTCCAAGAACACTCTCATATCATTAAAATTGAAGGATGTGTGCCCTTGCAAAGTTGCGAAATTTTTGGTTGGTTTATGAAGAAAATGGAGGTCTAAAACTAATTTCTTCTAAATGGGCTTGCCATATGATGACCCAAGCCACACCAAGACATCATGCACGAAATTAAATTGATTTATTCATAATTTTATTCATTTTGTTTTTATTTATTATGATTTTTTATATTAAAAATCATTTTAAATTCAAATAAAATATAAAATAATGAAAATTTAAATTGATTTGGTTTCTAGAAGGTCATAAGATATATTTAGACTTGATTGATATAAGAATTATGAAGATCATCCTAAAATAGCAATGTGAGATCAAGAATATTCAAAATTTAAAAGCTTATCTTTTTCAATCTCCCAAAGATCAAATATCCATCAAATTGTTAAAGTTTCTGACCTAATTCATTGTACCATATATATACAACACAAGGACAAGTACTATTCACGAATTCCCAGCCTCTTGCACATTGTTCAAACTTCACAAAAACCATTCAAAAACTCCAATTCGGTTTCATCCTTACAAGACATTAAAAGGTATTTTAAGAACATAGGAAGGATCCTTGGACTTCACTGAGTTGATACCAATCCTCAAATGCATCAGAATCATGCTCATATCCATAACCCGAAGCATTCTTGTTCTCAAATTATTTTTTTTCGATTCTATAAATTTACTGCATTTTAATGGATTTCGTTTGCTTAATCATGCTTGTGTGATGATGTAGAAACTTTCTGGATAAATTTGGTTGAGTTTAGCCGCAGGAATTGGGAGATGCCATAGCTAGGGTTTGCAAACCTAATTTAGGGTTCTTCGATTCACTAAATATAAATGAATTTAGAAGACATGGTTGTGTTGTATGGACCTTGAGGATCATATTTCATGCGTCAATTTAAGAAAATTTTACTGTTTTCATGATGATTGAGAATTGCCAGGAATTAGCACGCAGGAAAATTCGTGGAAGAATTCGCAGGTAAATGCGAAGGTCAGGAGGTAGAAGATGAAGTTGACTGGCGCGAAAATCAAATTCAAATAACAGGCTTATTTTATTATGTATTGGTTCTATCATATGTCACCAACGAGCGCGTAGCTCAGTTGGTTTTGCACGCAGGTGATGAAGTCAGGAACCAGGGTTCGATCCCTGGGTTATACATTTTTTGCTTAAAAATTCATTTGCTCAACAGGTTTATTATATTATTTTCATTACTCGTTTCAAAGACACGCTGCACACGCAGCTCAGTTGGTTGGTGGTTGTTGATGAAGGCTGGGAAACCTGGGTTCGACCCCAGGCTCCAGCAGGTGAGTTTTATCAATTTTTTTGTTTTTTTTTCTTAACTTAATTGTTTTACAATTCTTTTTATTTTCTTTTAATTAAATATTAATAAAAATAATATAAATAGATTAAAATTGTGTATATTTAAAATTAAAAATATGTATATTATAATAATTAGATTTATATTTAATTTTGTTGTATATAAAATTTAATTTATTTTTACAAACCCTAATTTAATCATAATAATTCCTAAAACCCTAATTCTATTTTATAAACTTATAAACCCTAAAATATTTTTTCTAAAAAAAACCTAATTGTAATTCTTGTTTATATTTTAATTAGTGAATAAAATTTTATTATAATCTTTAAATTTGTAAATATAATCATAATTAATCCTATTTTTTTAAATATGACCTAAATTGTTTATATTTTTATTTTGCATATATGCTTAGGAATAATTAAAAAAATTGTTAAATTAATTTTGTAATTATATTTATTTCTATAATATGTTTATCATTAACTTATTTTTCTATATAATTTACAAATAACTTAAAACTTTATAATTAATACAGTTGTTTATATTTTTCTTATTAATCTTAAATAATTGTTCATATAAAAATTTGATCTTTTAATTATTTTAACATTTTTGCTTATTATTAATTATGTTTATATGATTATTACTAACCCCTTTTATTTTTAAATTGTTATTATTATTATTATTACTAACCCAATTATAATTGCTTATTTATTTTGCTTATTATTTTATTTTTTGCTATTTATTTAAATTGCTTTATTATTATTATGTAATTGCTTCTGGATGTAATATTTTTAAAAATGTGTAAATATTTATTTTTATGCCATGATTAGTAAAAATAGGGAGTGTAACATGTATGTCATTTAAAATTAATTTAGATCACTAATTTAAAAGATAATTATTTAAAATTGTACACTCACACACGTAAGTCGATCTTTGATCGCCATCTCACTTCCTTAGGGATACCTCTCATTGTTGCCTAATCAAAAGGTTAAGTGGGGTGTACAAAGCAAAAGTCCCTTAAAAATGAAGTCATCTAGTCCCTTAACAATAAAAGATCAAGTCCCTCAATGGTTGCCTTCGTAATGATCTTGTCCCTTTCGAATAATGATGACAGTCCCTCCAAAAATTGCTTAATACACCCCACAGTTGCCTATATAAACAAGATGTCCCTTCATATGTCCCTTACATCCAAGGTAATGACTACCTATTCCTTAATAATAGGGATAGTATTACCATTTAAAGGATTCAAGAACAGAAAGACTTAAACTTTAGGGTAGGTTCCTCATAGTAACTTGCTCACTATTCAAAAACTTTTCAAAACACTTTACAATTTCAAACAATTTTCAAACACAAGTTTTTTACGCATCCGTACATGGATCATTATCAAACTCTTATGAAAATTTCTATTCACACACTTCACATTTTCAAAAACAATTCAAAGTGAGCTAAGTAACTAAGAGCCCATGGATAACCATGGATGTAAAGGGTGCTAACACCTTCCCTTTACATAACCTACCCCCCGGACCCAAAAATCTTTTAAAAAGGTCTTTCCTGTTCTTTTATGCCTTTCCTTTGGATAAAATAAAAGTCGGTGGCGACTCTTGCTATCCGCAACATAACTAAAAGTCAGTTCTCCCACCGTGTTACAGAACTGGCGACTCTGCTGGGGATTTAATATTAAAGAGGGGTACCCTTAGGAATTAGATCACTTTAAATTGTTTGCCTTGTTTGCTTTATACTTAACTGTTGGGGTGCTCTTATGTGTGAAAGGTCCTAACCCGGATCTAGTGTACCTTAGGTAAATGGCAATAGACCAAGGAAACTGTACGGCGTATACCGATATGGTTGATCTGGTGGCCATAGTTAGTGTGACTTCTTGGTTGGTGCTTATGTTCCTTAAGTCAAGTTGAGGATAATATGAGGCTGCCATATGTTGTCAATGCACTAACTAACTTTTAGAACCCTAGTTATCCCATCTTGGCCTTTAGAAAGTAGTGAGATAACCGGCTTTGGTGCAGACTGAAGTTGGTTGATACTCGATACTACACTCATTGAGATCTTAAACTTGGAGGGTTTTGGTTGGCAAGTAAGTTGCCTACTGAACAACCACCCTTGTGAAGGATCAATGATATTGAGATCCCTTAGAACCTGGTTACTTTTGTAGGACAGGATGAACCATCTAACTTCAGGGGAGGGTACTTACCTTTGAACTTCATGCAAGCCTTTAAACCTAGGGCTATGGTGTGACTTGTTTGTGTGTGCCACATGTTTGTGATTGAACATAACATCATGACATCATCATGCATCATAAGCATAGCATTTTCACTAACCATTTCAAGGACCAAAGGATTTATCTTTGTTCTTTGTTGCAGGTCATGGCTTCTGCTCGTAGAAACACTATCAGGATCAACTTTGTAGGCATACCTGCTAAGCTTAAAGAGTTGGTTTCTCAAGTGTCTGATCATTCCCAGTTTATCAAGAGACATGGTCACCTATTGGATTTAGTCACCTCAGGGTTCAATGAAGACATGATGAGTGTCCTATTTCAGTTCTTTGATCCTAAGCACCATTGCTTTACATTCCCCGACTATCAGCTGGTTCCTACAATGGAAGAGTTCTCTAAACTTCTGGGTATACCTGTTCTTGATCAAAGACCCTTCACAGGCTTGGAGAAAGAGCTTAAACCAGAGGTTATTGCTGCAGCCCTACATCTGAAGAAGTCTGACATTGTTCTAGAAACGAGAAGCGGAGTTAAAGGTATTCTTGCTAAGGTGCTAATGGATAAGGCTCAAGTGTTCTTGAAGGCTATGAGCTATGATGCTTTTGAGGAGATCTTAGCCTTGCTGATATATGGCTTAGTATTGTTCCCCAATCCAGATCAGTTCATAGACGTTCATGCCATCAATATATTCCTGAGTCACAATCCAGTGCCTACATTGCTTGGAGACATACTACATTCTCTTCATACCCGTACTACAAGGGCAAGAGGAACTTTGATGTGCTGCATACCTTTGCTTTCTAGGTGGTTTATTTCTCACCTTCCCCGCTCAGTGATGAAGAATGAACAAGGGTTCAGGTGGTCCAAGAGGATTATGTCACTCTCTCATTCAGATATCCATTGGTGCTCCAGATCTATGGAAAATGTCACTATCATTGACCGTTGTGGGGAGTTTCCTAATGTTCCACTTCTAGGTATAAGAGGAGGCATTACCTACAACCCCTCTCTAGCTTTACGACAATTTGGTTACGCTCGGAGTGATGGTCCACATGACATGTTGATTCAGGGCATTGTGTTTGACTACGACAATGATCCTCAAGGTTACCGTCAGAGATTCATACGAGCATGGGGAAAAGTGAACAAGGTTGACAGCAAGACACTGGAGCCTAAGTACACTATTCCTATGGAAGCTTATCTCAGATGGGTACGATCTCGTGCTCAGACTCTCATGATGCCATATCCTGCTGTCCTGCCAGTTACCATGGAACTTGTTGCTGAAGGAGACACTGCTTATACCATCCTTCACCCAGACATGCCTACTGATATAGAAGACTTACAGAGATCCTGGATCCAGTTGAAGGAGCAAAGGGACACTTTCGAGGCTCATTACAAAGCAAGCCAAGAAAGAATCCTGGAACTAACAAAGCAACTTCACGAGGAACGGAATCTCAACTCATACCTCAACACAAAGAGGAAGCGTCCATGGGAGACTTAAAACCCCATCTTTTGTACTTATTTCATTTCATTTTCTGTAAGCCTAAGAGGCAAAACAAATTTATTACTAATAAAAGTTTACCTTCTTGTTTGTTTAAGCAAATTTAAATCTTGCGGTCCTTGAAAACATTGCATATGCATTCACATATCATCTCATTGCATCACAGGTTTATAATTGTGCACAGGTTTCTCATCTTCTCGCTATTTATTTCAGCAATGGCTCTTGAACAAACAGTTAAGGATCTTCAGACACAAAATGCACAGTTCCAAGAGCTAATCCTGAACCTGACCAAGGGGCAGGATGAATTGAAGACACTGCTGGCCAAGAAGACTAGAAGGTCAGGTGGTCTGATCAACATGGGAAGAAGGTTCAAAGGTCTTGCTAAGACCAAAAGACCAGTTGAAGACTATGAATCTGAAGAATCTGAAAAAGAGGGAGGCAGTCTCCACAACACTATGGGGGACTCTGATTCTGAGGCTAATTACTACCATGAACCTAATGAAGACAAATTCAAGATGCTGGTGGATAGAATGGATGCTATGGAGTTGCAGAAGTCATCTGGGCTGGATTTTGAAGATTTGAGTCTGATATCTGGGGTGGTCATACCCATTGGTTTCAAGGTTCCTACTTTTGTTGTTTATGATGGGGTCTCTTGTCCCAAGCTGCATCTGAGGTCTTATGTCAGAAGAATCCAACCTCACACTGCTGATAAAAAGTTGTGGATCCATTTTTTTCAAGAGAGCTTATCTGGAGCTCAATTGGAGTGGTATTATCAATTGGAGAGTGTCAACATCAGGGATTGGAATGATCTTGCTGAAGCTTTCTATAAGCAGTATCAATACAATGCTGATTTAGCTCCCACTCGCATGCAGCTTTAGAGCATGTCTATGGGTGCTAAAGAAAGTTTCAAGGAGTATGCTCAGAAGTGGAGAGATTTAGCTGGAAGAGTTCAACCCCCTTTAACTGACAGGGAATTGGTTGATATGTTCATGTGTACGCTGAATGGTCCTTTTTACAGTCATCTCATTGGAAGCTCATCATCTGGCTTCACTGAGTTGATAATGACAGGAGAGCGCGTGGAAAATGGTATAAAGAGTGGTAAAATCCAGGTGGGTACTTCTTCATCAGGTGCTGCAAAGAAGCCTCCCACTAGGAAGAAAGAATCCAATGCTGTTTATGGTCAACCTAATCGTAATAGAAGGCATCAGTCTGTGAGTGCAGTTCATATTTCAAATCCAACTTCTGCAATAACAGAGCAGCCACAGGGCAACCAACAGAGGGCTAGAAGGCAGTTCACAAAGATCAACATGTCAATGGCTCAGGCATTGCAACATTTGTTGAAGGCTGAACTCATTACTTTGAAAGAGGCTCCTCAGAATCCTAATGTTACCTCTCCCAGGTACAATCCCAATGCACGATGTGCATATCATTCAAATTGTCAGGGACATGATACTAATAGTTGCTGGGTCTTGAAGAACAAAATTCAAGATATGATTGAGGCTGGGGAGATTGAGTTTGACCCTCCGGGTACTCCAAATGTGATTACTGCTCCCATGCCAAATCACGAGAAGACTGTCAATGCCATTGATGAAGATTTACATATCTATTCAGTTGCAGAGTTGACCACACCCTTGTCTGTTATCAAGAAGAAGTTAGTGCAAGCTGGGTTCTTTCCAGGTTGTCGTGAAGATTGTTTGTATTGTACCTATAAGCCGGATAGTTGTTGGAGATTGAGAGATGGAATTCAGCGTCTCATGGATAAATATACCATAGTGTTTGAGAGGACTCCATCGTCTGTAGAAAGTATGGTGGATCATATTACTAATGGTAGGAAGACTGAAGAGGTTGATATGGTTGATAAAGTACCGGTGAGGATCACTTCCAAAGGTCCTATTAAAATCACTCATAAGGGTCCAATTAAGATTACTGCTGAAGGCCCTGTGAAGATTGTTGCTGAAGCTGGAGTGGCTCCTATGGTCATTACCACTCCTGGTCCTATTCCGTATACGTCTGATAAAGCTGTGCCTTGGCATTATGGGTCTGATGTTTATATTCATGGTGTTAAGCAGGAACCCTTAGCTGATGTGCCTGTTGATGTTGACAATATTGTTGGATCCAGTAAGATCACACGAAGTGGAAGAGTCTTCTCTCCTCCAGTAACTTCCAAGAATGCAGTTACTCCTGCTGCTACCTCCACCACTGATGCTCGGGGCAAAGGTCCTGTTATTGAACCTGTACCTACTGATGTACCAGCTGCTGATGATCTCTCTAAGCAGATGGAAGAAGTATTAAAGATCATTCGCAAGAGTGATTATGACATTGTTGATCAATTGGGGCATACTCCCTCAAAGATTTCCATGTTGTCTTTGTTGTTATGTTCTGAAGCTCATGCCAAAGCTTTGATTAAGTTTCTGAAGACTGCTCATGTACACAATGCAATTTTTGTTGACCAGTTTGAGAATTGTGTTGCCCACCTGACCTATGATAATGGGTTAGTGTTTTCTGATGCTGATTTGACTCCTGCCAAAAGGGATCATAACAGGGCTCTGCATATCTCAATTGAATGCAGGGGCACTACCCTGTCACATGTATTGATAGACAATGGTTCCTCTTTGAATGTGTTGCCCAAAGAAGTCCTGAACAAGCTGAGTCCTGAAGATGCTGTGCTGAAGCCCAGTAGTATAGTGGTGAAGGCTTTTGATGGTTCTAGAAGAGTAGTGCATGGAGAAATTGATCTCCCAATCAAAGTTGGTTCTCAGGTTTTTAATGCTACATTTTATGTGATGGATATTCGTCCTTCGTACTCTTGTTTGCTTGGTCGTCCCTGGATCCATGGGGCAGGTGCTGTAACCTCTACATTACATCAGAAGCTAAGATATCCGGTGGAAGGAAAAGTTGTTACTGTCTATGGAGAAGTAGAATACTTTGTCAGCCATGTGAATACCTTCAAGTATCTGGAAGTGGAAGGTGAATACGTTGAAACACCGTGTCAGACATTTGAAGTGGTTCCTTGGATTGTTAATGATTATGTAGCTCCTCCGGTTGCCAAGAAAGTTCCTGTAGTCACCAGAGTACCTCCAACAATGGCAATGGCCTCTCTTAAAGATGCTAGAGCTGTGGTGGATGAAGGTGGTTGTACTATTTGGGGTCAGCTTCCTGATATCCCATACAAGTCTGACAAATTTGGTTTGGGTTTCACTGCAGAGTCCCAGAAGGCTGTTCGTCGTGCTCGTGCTGTTCGTATCACCAATCAAGGGGTTATGAAAGATCAGATCAATGCTGTGGAAGACTATGATGAAGACTACAACCTGGATGCTTGGATTTTTCCTACTGTGGGTGCTGGACTCAATAATTGGAAAGCTAAAGATGTTATCCCTATCTCCTTTAGTCAGGAGTAAATACTATTACTGTGTTGTTGTTTTTAAGTTTGTAATTTTTTTTGAACAATTGAACTCTTAAGCCTTGTGCCTTGCCCGGGGCACAATGGTGTGCTTGTTACGGGATGTCATTTCATTTGCATACTTCATTCAATAAAAATCAGTGGACGTTTCGTTTTCGTAAATATTGTGTTCTTTGTCTTTCTTTTCTTTTTGTCTTATCAGCTATGTGTTCTTACACACACCCACATCACTAAAATGCAGATCCTTATCCACTCTGGATCCTGTTGATAACAGTTCTACTATTGCCAATTATAATTTCGAAAATCCGATCTATCAAACTGAAGACGGAAATGAGGACGGTTGTGAAGTACCTATAGAGCTTGCTAGGTTGTTACAACAAGAAGAGAAAGCTATACAGCCACATGAAGAGCCAGTCGAAGTTGTGAATCTGGGAACTGAAGAAAACAGGAAGGAAGTCAAGATAGGGGCTGATTTAGAGGATAGTGTCAAGAGCAGATTGATTCAGATGTTACGTGACTATGTGGAGATCTTTGCTTGGTCTTATGAAGATATGCCAGGGTTGGATACAGACATTGTGGTTCACCGTTTACCAGTAAAAGAAGATTGTCGTCCAAAGAAGCAGAAGGTTCGTCGTATGCGTCCTGAGATGTCAGAAAAGATCAAAGCAGAGGTAATGAAACAGTTTGATGCAGGGTTCTTAGCTGTGACTTCTTATCCTCAGTGGGTTGCAAATGTGGTACCAGTTCCTAAGAAAGATGGTAAGGTACGTATGTGTGTAGACTACAGAGATTTGAACAAGGCCAGCCCCAAAGATGACTTTCCACTTCCTCATATTGATGTTCTGGTAGACAACACTGCTCAGCATAAGGTATTCTCTTTTATGGATGGTTTCTCTGGTTATAATCAAATCAAGATGGCTCCTGAAGATATGGAGAAGACAACATTTGTTACACAGTGGGGCACTTTTTGTTATAAGGTGATGCCATTTGGTTTGAAGAATGCAGGGGCAACATATCAGCGTGCTATGGTGGCTTTGTTTCATGATATGATTCATCATGAGATAGAGGTATATGTGGATGATATGATAGCTAGGTCCCAGAATGAAGAGCAACATCTTGATCATTTGCATAAATTGTTTGAGAGATTGAAGAAATACAAGTTGAGATTGAACCCAAACAAGTGTACTTTTGGAGTTAGGTCTGGTAAACTCCTGGGTTTCATTGTTAGTGGAAAAGGTATTGAAGTGGATCCTGCAAAAGTGAAAGCTATACGAGAGATGCCAGCTCCCCGTACTGAAAAGGAGGTTAGAGGTTTCTTGGGACGATTGAATTACATTGCAAGATTTATTTCCCAATTAACTGCCATCTGTGAGCCAATCTTCAAGTTGTTGAAGAAAGATCAGGTGATGGAATGGAATGATGAGTGCCAGACAGCCTTTGATGAAATCAAGAGATATCTTCTAGAACCTCCAATTTTGATGCCACCAGTTGATGGAAGACCCTTGATTATGTACTTAACAGTGTTAGACAATTCAATGGGGTGTGTGTTGGGGCAACATGACGAGTCTGGTCAAAAAGAGCAGGCAATATACTACCTTAGCAAAAAGTTTACCGACTGTGAAACAAGATACTCACTGCTCGAGAAAACTTGCTGCGCTTTGGCATGGGCTGCTCGCCGACTAAGACAGTATATGTTGACCCATACTACCTTGTTGATTTCAAAGATGGATCCAATCAAGTACATATTCGAGAAACCTGCTCTCTCCGGAAGAATTGCAAGATGGCAAATGATCTTGACAGAATATGACATACAATACACTACTCAGAAGGCTATTAAAGGAAGTGTTGTGGCTGATCATTTGGCTCATCAAGCAGTGGATGATTACCAGTCAATGAGTTTTGAGTTTCCTGATGAAGACATTATGATTATTACCAAAGAACCTGGACAATATGACGGACCTGAACAAGGATCCCGATGGACTATGGTTTTTGATGGTGCATCCAATGCACTTGGTAATGGTGTTGGTGTTGTGATTAGTTCCCCTGAAGGTTGTCATACCCCGATTACTGCCAGACTTTGTTTCTATTGTACCAATAACATGGCTGAGTATGAGGCATGTATCCTGGGTATTAAAGCTGCTATTGATATGAAGATTCAGTTCCTTGATGTGTATGGAGATTCAGCCCTGGTAGTTAGTTAGATCAAAGGAGATTGGGATACCAAGCATGATAATCTCATTCCTTACAGAGAACATGTTTTGTCTTTGATCCCACATTTCAAAGAGATTACCTTTGGACATATTCCACGAAGAGAGAATCAGTTGGCAGATGCATTAGCCACCATGGCATCCATGTTTGAGATCAGCTGGGATGATGAAGCTCCCAAGATTACTATTGATAGATTTGAAAAGCCTGCATACTGCAATGAGATAGACACAGAAGGGGCAGAGGAGAAGCCTTGGTTCTATGAAGTGAAAAGATATCTTGAAGCTCAGGAGTTCCCTGAAGGGGCATCTGTCAAAGATAGGAAGTTTCTGAGAAGGTTTTCTGCTAAGTTCTTTTTGAGTAATGGGATTTTGTACAAGCGCAATCATGATTCAACTTTGCTTCGTTGTGTGGATAAGAAGGAAGCAACAGAGATTATGGAAGATATGCATGATGGGATCTTTGGCACTCATTCTAGTGGTCATACCATGGCAAAGAAGATATTGAGAGCAGGTTACTATTGGTCTACCATGGAAGCTGATTGCTACCAACATTCCAGAACATGTCACAAGTGTCAAATTTATGCTGATAAAGTACACATACCTCCATCACCATTGAATGTGTTGACTGCTCCTTGGCCCTTTGCCATGTGGGGCATTGATATGATTGGTGAGATCAAACCTACTGCTTCTAATGGGCATCGTTTCATCCTGGTTGCTATTGATTACTTCACAAAGTGGGTGGAGGCAGCTTCATTTGCGTCTGTTACCAAGAATGTTGTGGCTCGATTCATTAAGAATAATCTCATATGTAGGTATGGCATCCCTGAAAGGATTATTACTGACAATGGATCTAATCTGAACAACACTATTGTAGACACCCTAAATTTGCCCTCTGGTTTTCTATCTTTTTCAGCTTTTCATTTTGAATTCATAACACATTTTTGCATAAGCTTCTAAGGCATGGGATCATTATCTTATGTAGATTTTGGATTTCACACCTCATTTGCAGATTATCAGAAGAAATCAAGGCTTTGGCTTGCAGCCACCAATGGTATTGTTCTCTTATGCTTATGATTGCCAATTTAGGGTTTACTTCCCTGGTTTAGTGTTCTTCAAGGATTTCATGTATGCAAGGACTATTCACCAAGGCATCTGGCCCATCATCGGTCTATTCTCTTATTCATCAAGTCGCAAGGATATTTTTCGTCTTCTCAGCATCTTAGGCAATTTATTTCTCAAAAAAAGGTTATAGTTGTGGTTCAAGTGTGGTTGTTATGTCACGATCTGATATAGACGGATGTTTGACCTACTCTTGGTCAAACTATCAGGAGTGTGTTTCATTTCAAGTTATCGGTACGGGTGGTTTATTTCCACAATGGTGTGTATCCAAAGTCGTGGTGTGAAGGTCATCGTTTTGTCCAGTTTTGATTCATGAGGGATGTAATTGGATCATCAAGTCATCAGGTTCATCAGCCTATGATTGGATTATCCGTTGACCATTGCTCAATTGCAAGTGGCATGTTCCGATTCAAGAAGGTTTTATAATGAAGGTTTTGCTTCCTCATTTTTCAAATGGAAAGATCAAGATTGATTTTTGATTAATTCATGATCAATTTAATTCTCAAGAATTAGTTCATGGTTCTAAATAAAAAAAAGGGGGTCCAAGATTAATTCATGTTCTCAAAGACCAATTCAAGGTGTTATTTATTTCGAAGGAAAACACGAGATGGTGAAATGTGGATATGGCATTAATGTGGGACATTAAAATTTCGGTTATCATTTATTTTGATATTTAAAAAACCAAAGAGTTTGTGGAAGTACAAATGATATATTAGGCCCATGTCCAAGTTTCTAAACCTAAATGGTATCAACAATAAATAGAATAATCTGTTTCCATTAGCAATAAAAGTTACAGAAAGTGAATAAATACAATTTGTTACATGATTACATGGTCCCACTTCAACAAATGCCTCACATCACCCACACACCCTTTACACCAAATTTCAGACAATACAGTCCAAACCACTCATCACACTCCAACGGATACTTTTTTGACTCTTCAATCACAACCTACTATTCATTGCCCTGCTAAATTCATCCTTCAAAAAATCCCTTCACAAACCTTTCAAACTGGATGTGAATTCAACATTCATACCGTTAAATCTTCCAACTCATTCTCATCACCAAATCTTTTTTCTCACCATATCCATCGACAACAACATCCTTCACCTTCAACCCTCTGCAACTCACTGTTTTGTTTTGACGCAATTCGTCAACTACAACAGCAACAGTATACAGAACACCCAAAAGCCTTCAACCTTTCCCTTAACAAACCTTCATCATCATTTCCATAAAACCACCACCAACCTGAATCCTCTTCAATCCAATCAACAACCTAACGCATAATACCCTCAACAAACCTTAACCTTCCTCACCAACCTTCAACACTTTCAGAAATTGCAACAAATTTTCATAAACCTATCATCACCGTCACCACCAACGTTTGAACACCACACAAAAACAGCAACGAATCCGGACTGCATCAACACACTCACTCTTCTTCAACCAAACAACAACAGAAACAGATCAGAACACACACCATATTCTTTGAGCACAGAGAGAAATAGATGAAAAAAAAGAAGATGATGAAAGATTGAGAGCGAGAGTCAGATCGAGTTGAGAGAGAGAGATTCGAACCGAAAACTCACCATACCCAGAAATCAAGTGAGACAAAGAGGAGCAGTTCCGACGCGTTGGTGTCGTTGGTTTTCGGGCGGAAAACTTCCTGGGAGAAAGAAAACACGATTGACCCAGAGGGAGACGAGGTTAGATTGAAGAAAAAGGACAACAAGCTGTGAGCCGTGAGATCGAGACGAAGAGGGTTGCCGTCGTTGATTTGAGAGAAAGAAGTCATGCGATTCTGAACTTAAATTATCGATGCTTTGACCACGAGGGGAGTGAATTGAAGCCACCGCCGTGAAGATCATTGCCGACATTGAACAGGGTCGGGGGAAGTATGCGAAGAAGAAGATTCGTTGAGCGGCATTCTTCATCCCCTTTTCCCATTCCTTTTTATTTCATTTTTCTTTTAAAACTCTATGTCATATTTTTTCTTTTTATATTATATGTTAACTTTTCTTTTATTGTTTTATATTTTTCTTTATGATAATTTGTTTTTCATTTCATAGAAGTTTGATGGCTGTTGGTGGATGGGCTTGGCCCGTTCTTTTTGTTGCTAACACCACCACGTTTCTGTTCATGACACCCCCTAGAAATCAACAAAGCATTTTGGGCTTATGAAGATTGGGCTTGCACCAGATCTTGCTACCAGCACACCAATTTTCCAGCGGACAACCTCTTCCTTTTCTTTTTTGTGTTCTTTGTTCTTTTTGTAATTAGATGTTTTTCCCTATAAATTTGCTCAATTATTTGCTATCTAGTTTTTTTAATTAATACTTATCATATTGTGTTTAATCTTTGTGTTAAAGTTTAGTTTAGAATTTTGTTAGAATTTTATTATAATCTTGGTTATTAATTTTAATATATCTTTAATTTGGTTCAGTTAAATAGAATTTTATTTAATTTTGGTTCTAGTTTTGTTTGATGTTTTGTAGGCTTATTGCTTGACTTCGGCGATAGCCTTGTGTTGGATTATTCCTTGGACTTGAAGACCTGCCTTGATAAATATTCTTGTTAAATCTGTTTCTCTTTGTTGATCGCTTGAGATGTTGGATGCTTACCCTGATGACTAATACTTATGCTGGACTTTTGGATTTTCTTACTTGTGTGAGGCTTCTGACAAATATTATTGATTTCTCTTGCGCATTGAAGAGGCAACGGACCTTCTCCGTTAGGTAACATTGAGGCCTGATTATACTTATTGCATGTTGTTGCATCTGGAAGTCCTACTGGTGTAGGCTCTGTTTGTGCATTGTTCATTTATTCCATCCGCATTCTCATCTCCTTATCTTATTTCTAATTCATCTAATTTTTCTTTTTCATCTCAACTTCTTCCTCATCTTCTCTTATTCATTCTCGACTTGAGGTGTGCTTAGGCCACCATGGTGCTTCTTCTCTCATCTTCTTCTTTTCTTCTCCTTCTTTAGGATAGTGAGCCTCACTAACCTAGGACCATCCGAGCATGTGAATATTGATTAGTCCTCATTAATTTTACCTTTGTGTCATCTTTTGTGTCCCTCTTCTCATCTCATAATCAGGGACTAAACCCTAAAGGCTTTAAGGCTTTGTGATTAAGCTTATGCCTGCATCCTTCTATTAGGATGGAGTGTATAACTTTAATCCTAAGTGTTAAACCCTTAATGTGTTTAAACCCCTCTAATCAATCCACCTAACAATCACCAAGACTTCACACTTGTAACTTGGGCCTTGCATTAGGGTTCTAATTCTTCCTTAACTGGTTAAGAAAGACTAACCCTAGTGTTAATGGACAAGTCCCCCTCAAGTTGTCTTACAAACCCTAAAAAACACTTCATCACCATATCATTAAATAAAATCCATCTAATAAAGGCTTGTTTTGTCATGAGTTTAATCCCTAATCATGGATTAAGTTGAGGAGCTTTCCTCAGCTTAAACATTCTCATCTATTATCCTTCTATTAGGATAGTGTAATGAGTCTATTTAATCCCTGATTATGGCTTAATCTCATTACTTAACACTAAACAAAAACCACAAAAATATCTAATTAATCACAAGTAGGTTAATGATCTTAATCCTACATCAAAGGTGGTTAAGTGTGAGAAGCTGACTTCACACTTAAGGTATTCTCATTACCCCTAATCAGAGGGAAGATGTGATAAGTTTACTAAATCCATTGGTTTAGGCTTAAGCTCATTATCTTATGACAAACTTCAAAAAGCAATAAAAGACTGAAAACACAAAAACAAACAATAATCGTCTCCTTCGGGGTTCTTTTCTCATCACCTTCACTCGTAAACGAGAACTCGCTTCTTCCGTCTAATGCAAGACAGTTTGCACCTGAGCCAGACAGGTCATACACTTGAGCATTGAAAAGCAAGCAGTTCACAAGTCAATTCATCTTTCAGTCTCTTTGGGTCGAACTACGGTGTTCTGACTTCCTCATTGCACGAGAGGATACGTAGGCATAACTTAACAGTTATCGAACAAAAGTCTCTGTATATTCCCCCTCTTTCAGTATCATTCTTTAAGCCTCACAGTCTTGAGCAATTCATTCTCATTCTTACACTGACACATCATTTATACACTTTACACTCACTTTACACTGACACCTGTATATTTTGATTTCCAACTCTCTTTATACACAAATTGCACTGACACTACCCCTTTAAAACACAAATCTTTTAAGCGTGGATCCCGTCGAGTACGGCGGACAATCTGGGTGCTAATACCTTCCCAGGTTGTAACCAACCCCCTTTCTCAATCTCTCTGGTTCGCAGCCGTCTTATCCATATCTTTCTAGGTCTATGCAGCATTACCTTTCCTCCGGGATAAAAATGCCTAGCTGGCGACTCTATTCATTCCCCGTGAGTTCACTCCTGTGTGTTCTCGCATCTCCTCTCGCCGACCGTTCGCGTCTGTACCCCTCTTGACTTAGCCTCATTTGGTGGGAGCGACAACTTGGCGACTCTGCTGGGGACCCTTATACTGCAACCAGGGCTTCTGGTTCTTTTTGTGGGTTCCTCCTAGTGCTTGTTTGATTTGTGTTTACTGGGGTGTTATGTGTTAATTGTGTTTGTATATTTACTTTGTTTACTGCTTTATGTACAGTTGTTTTATTGCTTTCTTTATAGCTTTATATACATCATACTGTCATACTATTCTGGCTGGATCTGTTGTTTCTGTTTTGGTGGGTGGGGGTTCCATTGAGAGTTAAGGTCCTATACCTGGGACCTGAGTGACACCTAGGCTAGAGTGGTTCATATTCTTTCCCATTCCATTTCGGTCTGGTGCGGGAATATGAAACACGGTTCAGATATGGGTTTCTTCTTGAGAACTCTGTGCTACAGATCTCCTGTAGTGCTAGGGCTATCTGGGAAGCCTGCTAAGTCTGGATGACCTTTATTATGACCTTCAGAAACTGAGGAGAGTTAGAGGAGGATTTTTTATGGTTATTGTAAGCACTATACCTCCGGGTTAGAAGTGTTTACACTTCTCATAACTGATCCAAGTCTGAGGATCCTTGTTTTAGAACACCACCTGTGAGGGGGTTGGGCTGTTTACAGGTTTGCAGGAACCCCTGACCTCAACATACCCTCATTACCAGTGCAATTGTTTGATCCGATCACTATGATCCTGAAGTTATTGACCTCTGGTTTTCAGTTACTATTTCGGGTTACTATACGGAGATCTTGTGGTTACAGACACTTGATTCTTGGCAGTATTCCAGATTCCAGGCAGTTTCTAGCTGTGGTCCCATGTCTTTGCATCTTTGGCATCATCATATTGCATTTTGCATTTGCATCTGCATTGCATTTTCCTCCTCCAGAGAGCTCATCCTTCCTCTTTTGTCCATGACCAGCCAGTTGATTTCCCGGTACTCAGTTTGAACAAGTGTTAACTGTTGGAAGACGACAGTGTTTGAAGGAAGATTGAGCAGTGTTAAGAGTTAAGAAGGGTCAGTTTGAAAGCCGTCAGTAGCTATGTCAGAGAACAACCGTCAGAATGTTGATTTTCCACCTGGTTTCACTTTGATGACCAATCCTTTGTACGGTCTTTCTCATGATGAAGATCTTCCACAAGTGAACAATCTTGCTCAAGCTCAGCCTGCACAGACCCCGATCGTGAATCAGAATGTACCTGAACCATCTGCTGTCCGAGGTGGACCTTCATCTTCTTCTGATTCTACAGATTATCAGAGTTTTGCCTTCCCTATGCCAGATTTCCAAGGGGCAATCCCTCGTGCGAAAACCAAGGATCCACAAGTTATTGATCTTGCTGAAAGATTTCGTGTGTTGGACGAGCAACTCAAAGCCTTAGCGGATCCTGATGCCTCCGATTTTGATGCTCTAACTCTGTGTTTGGTGCCTGGTCTTGTCATTCCTCCAGATTTTAAAACTCCGAAGTTTGAGAAATACACTGGTGTCAGTTGCCCGAAGCGTCATTTGGTGATGTTCTGTAGAAAAATGACTTCTTATGCCTGCAATGATAAGTTGATGATTCACTGTTTTCAGGACAGTTTAAGTGGGGCATCTTTAAGTTGGTACATGGATTTGGAAAGCAGTCATATCCGATCTTGGAATGATTTATCCAGAGCTTTCGTAAAGCAATACCAGTACAATATGGACGTGGTGCCCAATCGCACGCACTTGCAGAGCCTATCCCAGAGGAGTGGTGAATCTTTCAGAGAATATGCACAGCGGTGGAGAGAATTGGCAGCCCAAGTGCAACCACCACTTTCAGACAGAGAATTAATTGACCTGTTCGTGGGCACCTTGCAAGGTCCATACTTGGAAAGAATGAGTAGCATTGGGATGACAAGCTTCTCTGATTTGATGATAGTTGGAGTACGCATTGAGAGCTTGCTCAAAAATGGAAAGATCCAGGACTTTTCGAATATCCCAGCTAGTGAAGGTGAGTCTGTTGTTAGCTCCCAAGAGGAAGAATGGAATGACGTCAGTGCAGTCATGGCAAATATCGAATATTCTAGAACAACATCTTCTAAGAGATCATCTTTTCCTGAATCTGATTACTCTTACGGGCATTCGGCAATGCTCAGAGCACCGTGTCAGAAACCCTGGGCTCCTCCTCGTCCAAATCTGCAATCTCATGGTCGAAGACCTCAGAATCAACTTCAGAGCCAGCCTAGGCCTCGTAACAATCTGGAAAGAAGGATTGCTCCTCTTCATCCAGTCCCCATGGCATACAGTGAACTCTTGCCACATCTAGTTCAGAGCTCTTTGGTGGTTCCTAAGCCTCTCAAGCCGTTACCAGGGCCGTACCCTCCAGGGTACAATCCTCATGAGCAGTGCGGGTATCATGGTGGATCAATGGGGCATTCAACTGAAGATTGCAAAGCTTTTCAAGCCAAAGTACAACAGTTGATCGACAAGGGCTACATTTCCTTTCCAGAAGGAAGCTTGGTTGTGCACGTCAACCTTTTCACCTGATTGAGTTCAAAGACTTCAGAAGAAGCGTATCTTGATTTCAGTGGCTCAGACAAGAAGATGTCATCAGAGCTGATGATTACTGTATCCTTTTATCATTTGCATTGTAGTTTCTTTCCTGTTAGCAGCTACTTGTCTTTTAAGCATTGTTATTTTAAATGGTAATGTTAATGTAGTGATCTTGCACTTTTGAATCAATTATGTCGCATTCGCTCATTTTTCTTTACTTGCATTGAAAAAAAGAAGAAAAAAAACAAAAAAATTGCATCCATATACCTCCCATTTATTGCACTGTTGTTTAGCAGGTTTGAGGGAGGATGATGACAACTGAATACTCATAATTGTTGAAGGTATGCTTTCAGAGTAGAACCTGCTGACGATGTACAGGCATTGCTTCAATTCTCAAACACCGGAGATATAAGGGAGATAGACCTTCGTCAACCCCCTTTGAGCCTTGAAGTAGTAGTTTCTTTTCTAAACGAAAAACCCTCACATTCAACCCGGGGCAGGGTAGTTATCAGTTAATTTGACCGAGCGTTCAAATTTCCAAAGGAGTGTGCATCCGAGGATCCATTACCTTTATTCATTACACCTCAAGAGGTCAAGGGACGTGAAACCACTATGGTTATCCCTCACCAACAAAGGAATGAGGCAGTCAACCCTTTCAGCAAGTCATGACAAGCCAGTGTCACACGATTTGTTCAACAAAAATCAAAAGAAAAAAAAGAAGAAGTAAAGCCCGCTAAGTCGAAAAAAATGTGTGAAAACATATGACTTAGGCAAAAGTTGGGGCATCCCGCTGGACTTCGAAATTTTCAAAAAAAAAAAAGATTCAGTCCAGGCAAAAGTTAGGGAATAAAAAATCTGAAAAAAATATATTCCATAAGAACAAAGTCGTGTGACCAGACACAAAGTCAGAAGGGGTGACCGTTACTCCAAGAAACCTCATTGGTTCTTAAATCGTCAACGTCATTGGTCCCTCAATCATTACAAAACCCTTGTGAGAAGCGAGCGCTTAAGTCGAATTAGCTGAACATAGGACTGGAGAACATCAAGAAGAATGGGTGGGCAAATATAAACTTTGAGCCATAAATCTTTCTTTCTAGAACCGTGAACCAGGCCACGTCATAACCCTTGAAAGTCCTAATTGAATCAGGTTCAGTTCTGAAAGCATACTACGACAAGGTTGCGTAAACTGACTCCTAAAGGTTTGCTAATTCAACACTAAGTTTGGACTAATCGTCCATTCGTCACACACTGTCACAGCATCAAAATAAATAAATTTTCAAAAACTTGCATGTGTACTGCATTAAAATTACCATTTGTAAATGAACAGTTTTAATTGCAAGTCAGCCTGTGTCATCAGGAAAGTTCCTACAAAAAGCAATCGCGAGGGAACTTGATCATTCAACAATGATGACCAGAATCAAGCGCATCATGCAGGCCTATGAATCAGGGGCATGTTATCCAGTGGTTTTGTTGACCAAGGAATCTGTCAGGGTAAAGAGAGTTCCCAAGCATCAGTTGATCGAGGAACGTCATTCAAAGTCAGTTGATCAGAGCTGAATCTGCCAAATAGGGGCAGGCCACCCGACATTTCTGTTGTCTAGGGATGAAATCTTCCAATGCTCAGTCAGAGTGAGTCAAGTCGCTCTCACGCTCATACCGGGGCAGCACACTTCCAGATCTTACTAAGTGCAACTCTTCACGAGAGGACATCCAGGTCTGCCATTCCAGAAATTGGATATTCAGTGATAGTCTGTTCAGAGACTCACCCAACAGGGGCAAACCTTAGCTATGCAGAGCAATTATATCAGTAATCTCAGAGTTCAAGACGAGTGTCGGGAAATCATGCTACCCACCGTCGCCTTTGTCACCCTTCTCAACCAGAAACCTTGTCACCTATGACTTTTTCCCCATCCTCGGGAGTTCTTATAGCTTTTCATAAGCATTGCATAAATCATTTGCATACGTTATTCATGTCGCATATAGAGCATACGCATCATATTTGCATTGGGCATTCCCCGTAACATCAATCTCACACCCAGGGCCCCGTAACCCTAACTTATCAACATTTCAAAGTCCAGTTCTCATCTGGCAAACCTTTTCAAAGTCCAGTTCTCGTCTGGCAAACCAATCCAAAGTCCAGTTCTCGTCTGGCGAACCAATTTCGAATACCAGTTCTCGTCTGGTAGGCGAACCTTTTACCAGTTCTCGTCTGGTCACCTTTTCATTCAACCTGTTGAACGCCAGTTCTCGTCTGGTAGTCATTCTTTTTCAGAGTCAATTCTCGTTTGACAATGAACCCAAGGAGTCAGTTCTCGTCTGACGACTTATTCTTTGCCCATCAGTTCTCGTCTGTTGGCCTACCTTTAATAAACCAGTTCTCGTCTGGTAATTCACCTTCAAAAGTCCAATTGCTTGGCAACCAAAAAATATATATCTATCAACCTGGCCCTAGCGCCCAACCATCCTTGTTTCATATTTTTGGTTATGAGCATACGTCTGCATTGTACATCATTTGCATTGCATCTTCATACCGCATGGTTTCTGTTTTAGCTCTGATGTGGGGCAAGAATCGTTTCAAGACGTAATCTGGGGCAGTTATCTCAAGATCTGTTGAATTTCTGCAAGAGTTTGAAGACACCGGGGCAATTCTGGATGCCATGTCTTCTGTAAAATCCTCTAAAGATGATCCTTTTATGAAGGATGCAGTATGGTATGACGGAGATGTTAAGGGAATTTTAGTTCACTCAGGATGATCAGTAATGCTTTTGTTGAGCTCAGAAGTTTGAAGCACTGTATTAATTCTCAGGGAATGTCTGGTATTTATTTTACCAGCAAGATTCCCCAAGCATAAAGATCTTCTTTCAGCCGACAAGATTCCCTCATGAGGAGTTGGTTATTCGCATTCAGTCAAGGCCAATTTTCATTGGCATGTCTTCCCAGCACAGTCGTCATGCTATACATGGGGCTTAATTTGGCTTATTTCGATCTCTAATTCTCCAGCAAAGTCTCTCCTTAGCAGAGCATTGCCAAATCTTTTCTCAACCATACCGGAAGGTTGACATCCCCAGCTGAGTTAGAGCAGACGATATCCCCAATAGAACTTCAAGGCTAATTGAATCGTTCTCGTCCCCAAGCGGACTTATCTTTCCACAGCGAAGTTTTCCCAACGGGAAGCTGAAGGCCCTGCTTCCCCACAAAGTTAGAATTATCAGAATTCCCTCCTCAGCAGGATTGTGTGATCAAGCATCTTCCCTAGCCAAGTCTAAAGATGATCTTTCCCATAGAGTCATCGGGATTCTCATTTCCAAGGGATTTCCCCAGCAGAGCAAGAAGAAATTCTCCCCAGTGGAGTCAGAGCAGGATGATCAGATCCTCAGCAGATGTTCAAAGCAGTTAAACAAAGTATACCTCACGCAGAGTCGTCTTTCCTCCAGTGAAAACCTCTCCAACAAGCATCAGGTTGTCAACATTTCGTTCCCATCAGAGTTAAAAGCTTTCAACCCGTCAGCAGTGTACATAATGCTTCCCAAATTCCCCAGCAGAGAGCTAAAGCTAAAACAGTTGCCTTACACTCCCAAACATCAGTATATACTCCTTGTGGCACCCGTCTGTGTCATATCCCCAGCAGAAAGCCAAAGCATCCTCTTTGCGCTCGCAGATACTCGTATATACAACTTACTTGACACCCGTCTGTGTCACTTTCTCCAGCACAGTAGCCTAAACACTTTGTGTATCAGATACTTGTTTATATTATACTTTCCCTTTTGACACTCGTCTGTGTCGCTCTCTCCAGCAGATTGAACACTCATATATACACCACTCATACTTATTTCACATATACAGATACTCGTTCGTATCTTGTATACACCATTTATATCCCCGCAGATTCGACACTCGTCCGTGTTCTTTGTTAACCAGCTGGTACTCGTCCGTACCATCATCTCAGAGCATGCGTCAGGCGTTTGTTTCTACCTGATACTCGTCTGTATCATAGTCTTAAGGATGCTCGTCCGCATCTTTAATCCATACACTGTGTCAAACACTTTTGTCTTCTTGAATATAGACACTCGTCTGTGTTTACTATTCTCCAGAAGAGTCCCCTCAGATTCAACACTCATCCGTGTTCTCTGTTAACCAGTTGATACTCGTCCGTATCATCATCTCTGAACACGTGTCAGTATTTGTTTCTACTCGATACTCGTCCGTATCGCAGTCTTAAGGATGCTCGTCCGCATCTTTAATCTATACACAAACATCAAAACACTTATACCTTTTATTTCTTGGATATAAACACTCGTCCGTGTTTACTATTCCCCTGTAGATCGCCAGCAAAGCAAAATTTCTTTGGTTATCTGACATTCGTCCTATGTCATGATAAACCTTGAGAGCAGCCGTCCCCTGCTAGGTGATCGTCTTTCACCTCTTGATGATCGTCCTTCATCATGCTCATCCGATGGCCGTCCTCATCGTTGACCTTTTATCCGGCATCCGTCCTATGTCGCGATATTTTCGGCAGCCGTACCCTGCCAGGTGGTCGTCCTCCACCTTAGATGACCGTCCCTCATCTTATCCCTAACAGAGCAGCCGTCCCCTGCTAGGTGATCGTCCTTCACCTTTGATGATCGTACCTCATCATCTGTTTATTTCATTTATTCTTTAACCCGATGGCCGTCCCCGTCGTGGTCCCTTTTCTTTTTAGCCCGATGGCCGTCCCCATCGTTGGTTACTTTACTTTATGAACTTGATGGCCGTCCCCATCATCTTTCATTAATCCCCAGAAAATTTTACAGCTTTACTTGATGGCCGTCCCCATCATAACCCCTTTTCATCCCCAGCATAATGGCCGTCCCCGTCATTGCTTTACTTCACGCACTCTCCCCAGCATGTCGGCCGTCCCCGTCATTGCTCTTTACCCAGCAGTCGTCCTCTGCTCGACGGTCATCCTCCGTCGCCCACTTTACAATATACTTTATTTTCCTTTACAATCTATATCCCTTTTCTTCTTCATTCTGTGAGTGCAAATTTTGGACTGTCTTTGGTATTCAACCACAAGGTATCTCGTTTGCCTGTTAAGCCGTCGCTTACATCCTGCACAGCTAACTCATGTTTGAATAGGGGCAGTTGTAGACACCCTAAATTTGCCCTCTGGTTTTCTATCTTTTTCAGCTTTTCATTTTGCATTCATAACGCATTTTTGCATAAGCTCCTAAGGCATGGGATCATTATCTTATGCAGATTTTGGATTTCACACCTCATTTGCAGATTATCAGAAGAAATCAAGGCTTTGGCTTGCAGCCACCAGTGGTATTGTTCTCTTATGCTTATGATTGCCAATTTAGGGTTTACTTCCCTGGTTTAGTGTTCTTCAAGGATTTCATGTATGCAAGGACTATTCACCAAGGCATCTGGCCCATCATCGGTCTATTCTCTTATTCATCAAGTCGCAAGGATATTTTTCGTCTTCTCAACATCTTAGGCAATTTATTTCTCAAAAAAAGGTTATAGTTGTGGTTCAAGTGTGGTTGTTATGTCACGATCTGATATAGACGGATGTTTGACCTACTCTTGGTCAAACTATCAGGAGTGTGTTTCATTTCAAGTTATCGGTACGGGTGGTTTATTTCCACAATGGTGTGTATCCAAAGTCGTGGTGTGAAGGTCATCGTTTTGTCCAGTTTTGATTCATGAGGGATGTAATTGGATCATCAAGTCATCAGGTTCATCAGCCTATGATTGGATTATCCGTTGACCATTGCTCAATTGCAAGTGGCATGTTCCGATTCAAGAAGGTTTTATAATGAAGGTTTTGCTTCCTCATTTTTCAAATGGAAAGATCAAGATTGATTTTTGATTAATTCATGATCAATTTAATTCTCAAGAATTAGTTCATGGTTCTAAATAAAAAAAAAGGGGTCCAAGATTAATTCATGTTCTCAAAGACCAATTCAAGGTGTTATTTATTTCGAAGGAAAACACGAGATGGTGAAATGTGGATATGGCATTAATGTGGGACATTAAAATTTCGGTTATCATTTATTTTGATATTTAAAAAACCAAAGAGTTTGTGGAAGTACAAATGATATATTAGGCCCATGTCCAAGTTTCTAAACCTAAATGGTATCAACAATAAATAGAATAATTTGTTTCCATTAGCAATAAAAGTTACAGAAAGTGAATAAATACAATTTGTTACATGATTACATGGTCCCACTTCAACAAATGCCTCACATCACCCACACACCCTTTACACCAAATTTCAGACAATACAATCCAAACCACTCATCACACTCCAACGGATACTTTTTTGACTCTTCAATCACAACCTGCTATTCATTGCCCTGCTAAATTCATCCTTCAAAAAATCCCTTCACAAACCTTTCAAACTGGATGTGAATTCAACATTCATACCGTTAAATCTTCCAACTCATTCTCATCACCAAATCTTTTTTCTCACCATATCCATCGACAACAACATCCTTCACCTTCAACCCTCTGCAACTCACTGTTTTGTTTTGACGCAATTCGTCAACTACAACAGCAACAGTATACAGAACACCCAAAAGCCTTCAACCTTTCCCTTAACAAACCTTCATCATCATTTCCATAAAACCACCACCAACCTGAATCCTCTTCAATCCAATCAACAACCTAACGCATAATACCCTCAACAAACCTTAACCTTCCTCACCAACCTTCAACACTTTCAGAAATTGCAACAAATTTTCATAAACCTATCATCACCGTCACCACCAACGTTTGAACACCACACAAAAACAGCAACGAATCCGGACTGCATCAACACACTCACTCTTCTTCAACCAAACAACAACAGAAACAGATCAGAACACACACCATATTCTTTGAGCACAGAGAGAAATAGATGAAAAAAAAGAAGATGATGAAAGATTGAGAGCGAGAGTCAGATCGAGTTGAGAGAGAGAGATTCGAACCGAAAACTCACCATACCCAGAAATCGCGTGAGATGAAGAGGAGCAGTTCCGACGCGTTGGTGTCGTTGGTTTTCGGGCGGAAAACTTCCTGGGAGAAAGAAAACGCGATTGACCCAGAGGGAGACGAGGTTAGATCGAAGAAAAAGGACAACAAGCTGTGAGCCGTGAGATCGAGACGGAGAGGGTTGCCGTCGTTGATTTGAGAGAAAGAAGTCGTGCGATTCTGAACTTAAATCATCGATGCTTTGACCACGAGGGGAGTGAATTGAAGCCACCGCCGTGAAGATCATTGCCGACATTGAACAGGGTCGGGGGAAGTATGCGAAGAAGAAGATTCGTTGAGCGGCATTCTTCATCCCCTTTTCCCATTCCTTTTTATTTCATTTTTCTTTTAAAACTCTATGTCATATTTTTTCTTTTTATATTATATGTTAACTTTTCTTTTATTGTTTTATATTTTTCTTTATGATAATTTGTTTTTCATTTCATAGAAGTTTGATGGCTGTTGGTGGATGGGCTTGGCCCGTTCTTTTTGTTGCTAACACCACCACGTTTCTGTTCATGACACCCCCTAGAAATCAACAAAGCATTTTGGGCTTATGAAGATTGGGCTTGCACCAGATCTTGCTACCAGCACACCAATTTTCCAGCGGACAACCTCTTCCTTTTCTTTTTTGTGTTCTTTGTTCTTTTTGTAATTAGATGTTTTTCCCTATAAAT
Source organism: Lathyrus aphaca (assembly GCA_963966055.1). NCBI lineage: Eukaryota > Viridiplantae > Streptophyta > Magnoliopsida > Fabales > Fabaceae > Lathyrus > Lathyrus aphaca. The sequence goes on from OZ014519.1 coordinate 188,078,105, forward strand.
TTGCTCAATTATTTGCTATCTAGTTTTTTTAATTAATACTTATTATATTGTGTTTAATCTTTGTGTTAAAGTTTAGTTTAGAATTTTGTTAGAATTTTATTATAATCTTGGTTATTAATTTTAATATATCTTTAATTTGGTTTAATTAAATAGAATTTTATTTAATTTTGGTTCTAGTTTTGTTTGATGTTTTGTAGGCTTATTGCTTGACTTCGGCGATAGCCTTGTGTTGGATTATTCCTTGGACTTGAAGACCTGCCTTGATAAATATTCTTGTTAAATCTGTTTCTCTTTGTTGATCGCTTGAGATGTTGGATGCTTACCCTGATGACTAATACTTATGCTGGACTTTTGGATTTTCTTACTTGTGTGAGGCTTCTGACAAATATTATTGATTTCTCTTGCGCATTGAAGAGGCAACGAACCTTCTCCGTTAGGTAACATTGAGGCCTGATTATACTTATTGCATGTTGTTGCATCTGGAAGTCCTACTGGTGTAGGCTCTGTTTGTGCATTGTTCATTTATTCCATCCGCATTCTCATCTCCTTATCTTATTTCTAATTCATCTAATTTTTCTTTTTCATCTCAACTTCTTCCTCATCTTCTCTTATTCATTCTCGACTTGAGGTGTGCTTAGGCCACCATGGTGCTTCTTCTCTCATCTTCTTCTTTTCTTCTCCTTCTTTAGGATAGTGAGCCTCACTAACCTAGGACCATCCGAGCATGTGAATATTGATTAGTCCTCATTAGTTTTACCTTTGTGTCATCTTTTGTGTCCCTCTTCTCATCTCATAATCAGGGACTAAACCCTAAAGGCTTTAAGGCTTTGTGATTAAGCTTATGCCTGCATCCTTCTATTAGGATGGAGTGTATAACTTTAATCCTAAGTGTTAAACCCTTAATGTGTTTAAACCCCTCTAATCAATCCACCTAACAATCACCAAGACTTCACACTTGTAACTTGGGCCTTGCATTAGGGTTCTAATTCTTCCTTAACTGGTTAAGAAAGACTAACCCTAGTGTTAATGGACAAGTCCCCCTCAAGTTGTCTTACAAACCCTAAAAAACACTTCATCACCATATCATTAAATAAAATCCATCTAATAAAGGCTTGTTTTGTCATGAGTTTAATCCCTAATCACGGATTAAGTTGAGGAGCTTTCCTCAGCTTAAACATTCTCATCTATTATCCTTCTATTAGGATAGTGTAATGAGTCTGTTTAATCCCTGATTATGGCTTAATCTCATTACTTAACACTAAACAAAAACCACAAAAATATCTAATTAATCACAAGTAGGTTAATGATCTTAATCCTACATCAAAGGTGGTTAAGTGTGAGAAGCTGACTTCACACTTAAGGTATTCTCATTACCCCTAATCAGAGGGAAGATGTGATAAGTTTACTAAATCCATTGGTTTAGGCTTAAGCTCATTATCTTATGACAAACTTCAAAAAGCAATAAAAGACTGAAAACACAATAACAAACAATAATGGTCTCCTTCGGGATTCTTTTCTCATCACCTTCACTCGTAAACGAGAACTCGCTTCTTCCGTCTAATGCAAGACAGTTTGCACCTGAGCCAGACAGGTCATACACTTGAGCATTGACAAGCAAGCAGTTCACAAGTCAATTCATCTTTCAGTCTCTTTGGGTCGAACTACGGTGTTCTGACTTCCTCATTGCACGAGAGGATACGTAGGCATAACTTAACAGTTATTGAACAAAAGTCTCTGTATATTCCCCCTCTTTCAGTATCATTCTTTAAGCCTCACAGTCTTGAGCAATTCATTCTCATTCTTACACTGACACATCATTTATACACTTTACACTCACTTTACACTGACACCTGTATATTTTGATTTCCAACTCTCTTTATACACAAATTGCACTGACACTACCCCTTTAAAACACAAATCTTTTAAGCGTGGATCCCGTCGAGTACGGCGGACAATCTGGGTGCTAATACCTTCCCAGGTTGTAACCAACCCCCTTTCTCAGTCTCTCTGGTTCGCAGCCGTCTTATCCATATCTTTCTAGGTCTATGCAGCATTACCTTTCCTCCGGGATAAAAATGCCTAGCTGGAGACTCTATTCATTCCCCGTGAGTTCACTCCTGTGTGTTCTCGCATCTCCTCTCGCCGACCGTTCGCGTCTGTACCCCTCTTGACTTAGCCTCATTTGGTGGGAGCGACAACTATGATTACTGATCTCTGCACACAGTTCAAGATTAAGCATCACAACTCTTCTCCGTATCGTCCGAAGATGAATGGGGCAGTTGAAGCTGCTAATAAGAATATTAAGAAGATTATACAGAAGATGACTGTTACTTACAAAGATTGGCATGAGATGTTACCATTTTCTCTTCATGGTTATCGTACCACAATACGTATTTCAACAGGGGCAACCCCATTCTCCTTGGTCTATGGTATGGAAGCAGTTCTGCCCATTGAAGTTCAGATTCCCTCCTTAAGAATTATGAAGGATGCAGGCTTGGATGAAGATGAGTGGATTCAGACTCGACTTGACCAGATAAATTTGATTGATGAGAAGAGGTTAGCAGCAGTTTGTCATGGCCAGATGTACCAGAAACGAATGATCAAAGCTTTTAATAAGAAGGTTAAGCCAAAGATATATCAGGCTGGTGACTTGGTAATCAAGCGTATCATATTACCACAGGGTGATCCAAGGGGCAAGTGGACTCCAACATACGAAGGACCATTTGTAGTCAAGACAGTGTTTTCAGGAGGTGCCATGATACTTACTACTATGGATGGTGAAGACTTCCCACAGCCTGTAAACGCAGACATAGTTAAAAAATACTACGCATGAAAAGAGACCCGCTAGGTTGACAGGCCTAGGCAAAAATAAGGGCATCCCGGCAAACCAAAAGGGTTTGGGCAAAAATTAGGGATATATATAAAAAGATGTACACCCGGCAAGTCGAAAACCTGAAAAGGCGGCTTGGGCAAAAAAGGGTATCCCGGTGGATTGAAAACCTGAAAGGGGAATCCAGGCAAAAGTTAGGGAATAAAGCGTATGACTATGTCTCGTTTGGATCACCCATAAAACTGCAACCAGTTGTGATACTTACTCAAGTTCGAATAGATAAAGCTCAATCCAATCGTTTCCGTCTCAACAGCAGAAGATGAGATACTTGAAGATAATGGCAATAGTAGAATTGAAACTCAATATGATTATTTCCCACATAGCTGATTTTCCTTGTTTTGTAAAATTTTATGACAAAATCCTCTTACTAGGGTTTATGTCTCCTTGTACAAACTTACCTATGTATAGGTCACTTTTTGATATAAATAAAATTCCATCTTTGAATCCAGATTTACTTTTACCCTATTTACATAAACGAAACGCCCATTGATTGTGTTTGAATGCATGTATGCTTTTGAATATGATTGATGTTTACCAGAAATGCATGTATGCTTAATATGATTGATGTTTACCAGAAATGCATGAAAATGCAGTAATAGTATTTACTAAGGACAAACGAGGGAAGGATTTCAACGAAGCTTCGCCGGTTCATCTCTACAAAACAGTTACAAACCCTCAGTAGGGCAAGTCCATCTTCATAAAGTCACATCTCCCCTGGAATTTATATCCATCTCTTTTATCCTCATACGGATATTCGGGAATTTACTTTCCAATAAGAGTACGACGAACGAAGACGGGAGGTTATATATACTTTACTATCCCCAGCAGACGGGAGGTTATATATACCTTTCTATCCCCAGCAGACGGAAGGTTATGTATAGTATATTATCAAACAAGACGGGACTAAGTTCCTCATATTCTTCAACAACGAATCGGGATTTATTTTCCCCGGCCAGCAGTTGTTATACGAAGATATCTAGACGCTTCAGGCAGCATCATATCATACATACATCATTTACATCATACCATAACATACATATCCATAGATACATAACACATTACTTAGGTGCATCATATTATACATGCATACATAATGCATAAACTAATACTACCATATAGAATGCTACCTTGTTTTCAGGTTAATTCTCCAGCAAACAGACTTCATCAACCACTTGTGACTATCAGGACTGCTTTATCCTCCTGAAGGTTATCATTTCCTCAGGACTGCTTTATCCTCCTGAAAGTTTCTTATACCTCAGAACGTTGTTCATCTTTCTGAAAGCATATTACCTCCTCAGGACGTTGTTATCCTCCTGAAAGCTATCAATCCCTCAGGACTGCTTTATCCTCCTGAAAGTATATTATCTCCTTGGGCCGTTGTTTATCTTCCCAAAGGTTATCATCACCTCAGGACTGCTTTATCCTCCTGAAAGCTTCTTATACCTCAGGATTGCTTTATCCTCCTGAAAGCATATCAACACCTCAGGACTGCTTTATCCTCCTGAAAGCTTCTTATACCTCAGGATTGCTTTATCCTCCTGAAAGCATATCAACACCTCAGGACTGCTTTATCCTCCTGAAAGCTTCTTCATACCTCAGAACGTTGTTCATCTTTCTGAAAGCATATCATCACTTCCTCAGGACGTTGTTATCCTCCTGAAAGCATATTATTACTTTGGGCCGTTGTTATCTTCCCAAAGGTCACCAATTCCTCAGGACGTTGTTATCCTCCTGAAAGCATATTATCTCCTCGGGACGTTGTCTATCTTCCCGAAAGCTATCACCCCTACCTCAGGACTGCTTTAACCTCCTAAAAGCGTATTATTATTACCTCAGGACTGCTTTATCCTCCTGAAAGCATATTATTACCTCAGGACTGCTTTATCCTCCTGAAAGCTATCATTATACCTCCATATTTTGGACTGCTTTATCCCCCAAGAAAGGTATCTGAAGAATTTTTCTCCAAATGGCATCTTTAAGCCCACTCAAGCATATTCAACTAATCACCTGTATCACTCTACGCACTGGTGAGTGCAAATTTTTGGGCTTTTGTGTTCAATCCCCTTCAACCTTCCAGGTCACGACTGGCAAATACACCAATCTAACCCCTCAGGTTTCAGAAAATTGAACAGGGGCAGATGTTGCACCCCAAAATTTGCCCTCACAATACAAGACTTTGTGTGCTAAGAAGGTTCACAAGGTTCACAAGATTCACAATGCTTACAAGACCTTTCATGAGGTTCATAAAGTCTACAAGTCACTTTATGAGGTTCACAAGGTTCACAAGATTCACAATGTTTACAAGACCTTTCATGAGGTTCATGAAGTCTACAAGTCACTTTATGAGGTTCACAAGGTTCACAAGATTCACAATGCTTACAAGACCTTTCATGAGGTTCATGAAGTCTACAAGTCACTTTATGAGGTTCACAAGGTTCACAAGATTCACAATGTTTACAAGACCTTTCATGAGGTTCATGAAGTCTAAAAGTCACTTTATGAGGTTCACAAGGTTCACAAGGTTCACAAGACCTCCCACAAGGTTCACAAGACATTTTATGATGGTTCACAAGGTTCACAAAGTTCACAATTGGTCAGAAGAGTTGACAATTCCCTCAGACAATGCACCTCCTAAGCAGTGCATCCAAAACTAGGGTTTTGACTTTAATCAGGCTAAATGAACTTCCAAGACTTCAAGTGAGCTTCATAACATCTTATATGTGTGTAAGAACCCCCATGACAAGTTTCAAGACTTTTCTCAGAAGTTTGCTCAGTCATATGATCAGATAAGTCAAAATCAGTCAAAGCAGTTAAAAAGTCAAACTGAGGTCAACTGTGGTCAAACCAAAGTCAAACTTCATGATTTTTTGCCAACATCAAGTATATGAAGTAAAATTCATCATTTGATCAAGGGTTGATCATGAATCATCAAGGAGATTTCAGATCATCAAGAATCAGGAGTTTCTAAATTAGGGTTTCCTTAGGAAAAGTCAACTAAACTTTGACCAGCCATAACTTTCACATACTTCATCACCAAGTCTCCATACAAAGCTCATTTTGAAGGAAATTGAATTCTCTACAGCTTTGTGTCTCACAAGCCAAGCCCAAAAATGCTTCATTTGGAAGGTATGAGCTAAGACATTATAGGTCCTTTTGAAAGTCAACAAAAAGTCAACAACTTCAAAAGGGCATAACTTGAGAATGATAAAAGATATGGACATGAAACCAGTGGGGTTGGTTATAGGACTCTTCAATATTTCCAAAATGTCCAAGAACACCCTCATAGCATTAAAATTGAAGGATGTGTGCCCTTGCAAAGTTGGGAAATTTTTGGTTGGTTTATGAAGAAAATGGAGGTCTAAAACTAATTTCTTCTAAATGGGCTTGCCATATGATGACCCAATCCACACCAAGACATCATGCACGAAATTAAATTGATTTATTCATAATTTTATTCATTTTGTTTTTATTTATTATGATTTTTTATATTAAAAATCATTTTAAATTCAAATAAAATATAAAATAATGAAAATTTAAATTGATTTGGTTTCTAGAAGGTCATAAGATATATTTAGACTTGATTGATATAAGAATTATGAAGATCATCCTAAAATAGAAATGTGAGATCAAGAATATTCAAAATTTAAAAGCTTATCTTTTTCAATCTCCCAAAGATCAAATATCCATCAAATTGTTAAAGTTTCTGACCTAATTCATTGTACCATATATATACAACACAAGGACAAGTACTATTCACGAATTCCCAGCCTCTTGCACATTGTTCAAACTTCACAAAAACCATTCAAAAACTCCAATTCGGTTTCATCCTTACAAGACATTAAAAGGTATTTTAAGAACATAGGAAGGATCCTTGGACTTCACTGAGTTGATACCAATCCTCAAATGCATCAAAATCATGCTCATATCCATAACCCGAAGCATTCTTGTTCTCAAATTATTTTTTTTCGATTCTATAAATTTACTGCATTTTAATGGATTTCGTTTGCTTAATCATGCTTGTGTGATGATGTAGAAACTTTCTGGATAAATTTGGTTGAGTTTAGCCGCAGGAATTGGGAGATGCCATAGCTAGGGTTTGCAAACCTAATTTAGGGTTCTTCGATTCACTAAATATAAATGAATTTAGAAGACATGGTTGTGTTGTATGGACCTTGAGGATCATATTTCATGCGTCAATTTAAGAAAATTTTACTGTTTTCATGATGATTGAGAATTGGCAGGAATTAGCACGCAGGAAAATTCGTGGAAGAATTCGCAGGTAAATGCGAAGGTCGGGAGGTAGAAGATGAAGTTGACTGGCGCGAAAATCAAATTCAAATAACAGGCTTATTTTATTATGTATTGGTTCTATCATATGTCACCAACGAGCGCGTAGCTCAATTGGTTTTGCACGCAGGTGATGAAGTCAGGAACCAGGGTTCGATCCCTGGGTTATACATTTTTTGCTTAAAAATTCATTTGCTCAACAGGTTTATTATATTATTTTCATTACTCGTTTCAAAGACACGCTGCACACGCAGCTCAGTTGGTTGGTGGTTGTTGATGAAGGCTGGGAAACCTGGGTTCGACCCCAGGCTCCAGCAGGTGAGTTTTATCATTTTTTTTGTTTTTTTTTCTTAACTTAATTGTTTTACAATTCTTTTTATTTTCTTTTAATTAAATATTAATAAAAATAATATAAATAGATTAAAATTGTGTATATTTAAAATTAAAAATATGTATATTATAATAATTAGATTTATTTTAATTTTGTTGTATATAAAATTTAATTTATTTTTACAAACCCTAATTTAATCATAATAATTCCTAAAACCCTAATTCTATTTTATAAACTTATAAACCCTAAAATATTTTTTCTAAAAAAAAACTAATTGTAATTCTTGTTTATATTTTAATTAGTGAATAAAATTTTATTATAATCTTTAAATTTGTAAATATAATCATAATTAATCCTATTTTTTTAAATATGACCTAAATTGTTTATATTTTTATTTTGCATATATGCTTAGGAATAATTAAAAAAATTGTTAAATTAATTTTGTAATTATATTTATTTCTATAATATGTTTATCATTAACTTATTTTTCTATATAATTTACAAATAACTTAAAACTTTATAATTAATACAATTATTTATATTTTTCTTATTAATCTTAAATAATTGTTCATATAAAAATTTGATCTTTTAATTATTTTAATATTTTTGCTTATTATTAATTATGTTTATATGATTATTACTAACCCCATTTATTTTTAAATTGTTATTATTATTATTATTACTAACCCAATTATAATTGCTTATTTATTTTGCTTATTATTTTATTTTTTGCTATTTATTTAAATTGCTTTATTATTATTATGTAATTGCTTCTGGATGTAATATTTTTAAAAATGTGTAAATATTTATTTTTATGTCATGATTAGTAAAAATAGGGAGTGTAACATGTATGTCATTTAAAATTAATTTAGATCACTAATTTAAAAGATAATATTTAAAATTGTACACTCACACACGTAAGTCGATCTTTGATCGCCATCTCACTTCCTTAGGGATACCTCTCATTGTTGCCTAATCAAAAGGTTAAGTGGGGTGTACAAAGCAAAAGTCCCTTAAAAATGAAGTCATCTAGTCCCTTAACAATAAAAGATCAAGTCCCTCAATGGTTGCCTTCGTAATGATCTTGTCCCTTTCGAATAATGATGACAGTCCCTCCAAAAATTGCTTAATACACCCCACAGTTGCCTATATAAACAAGATGTCCCTTCATATGTCCCTTACATCCAAGGTAATGACTACATATTCCTTAATAATAGGGATAGTCTTACCATTTAAAGGATTCAAGAACAGAAAGACTTAAACTTTAGGGTAGGTTCCTCATAGTAACTTGCTCACTATTCAAAAACTTTTCAAAACACTTTACAATTTCAAACAATTTTCAAACACCAGTTTTTTACGCATCCGTACATGGATCATTATCAAACTCTTATGAAAATTTCTATTCACACACTTCACATTTTCAAAAACAATTCAAAGTGAGCTAAGTAACTAAGAGCCCATGGATAATCATGGATGAAATGGGTGCTAACACCTTCCCTTTACATAACCTACCCCCCGGACCCAAAAATCTTTTAAAAAGGTCTTTCCTGTTCTTTTATGCCTTTCCTTTGGATAAAATAAAAGTCGGTGGCGACTCTTGCTATCCGTAACATAACTAAAAGTCAGTTCTCCCACCGTGTTACACATACACACACTAAACATGATGTCTGGTCTAGAAGCAGTAAGATACAAAAGAGATCCGATCATACCTCTATACCTCTTGACATCAACACACTTACCATGTTCATCTTTGTCCAAGTTTCCATTGGTAGGCATAGGAGTGTCAATTGATTTAGAATCATTCAATCCAAAACGTTTGAGCAGCTCTCTACAGTATTTTGTTTGACATACTGCTGTAACTTCATCAAGTTGCTTTATTTGGAGGCCTAAGAAGTAGTTCAACTCCCCCATGAGACTCATCTCAAACTCACCCTGCATAACATTAGAAAATTCTTCGACCAAGTGTATGTTAGTTGAACCAAAGATGATATCGTCTACATAAACTTGAACTAAAATAATGTGTTTTCCTTTATGTTTAATGAAGAGTGTATTATCCACTTTACCTCTAGAATATCCATGATCAAGTAGAAATTTGCTAAGTCTTTCGTACCACACACGGGGTGCTTGCTTAAGACCATATAAAGCACGCTTTAATTTGTATACATGATCTAGATATTCAGAATTTTCAAAACCGGGAGGTTGTGAAACATATACTTCTTCATTTATAACACCATTTAAGAACGCACTCTTTACGTCCATTTGGTAAAGCTTGAAATTCATAGAACACGCATAGGCAAGCAAAAGACGTATAGCTTCAAGGCGAGCAACCGGAGCATAAGTCTCCTCATAATCTATGCCCTCCTCTTGGTTATACCCTTGTGCTACCAAGCGTGCCTTGTTTCTAGTTATCACTCCGCTTTCATCAAGTTTATTCCTAAAAACCCATTTAGTACCTATGATGTGATGATCTCGCGGACGAGGGACAAGTTCCCAAACGTCATATCTTTTAAATTGATTTAGCTCTTCTTGCATGGCCATTAGCCAAAATTCATCAACCAAGGCCTCTTTAGCATTTTTAGGTTCCACTTGTGATACAAAAGCGAAGTGAGAACAAAAATTACTTATCTTAGAACGAGTCAACACTCCCTTTGAAATGTCTCCCAATATATTGTCTATGGGGTGGTCTTTAGAGGATTTCCAAGCTGGTGGAAGATCCTTCACTTCGGATGTTCCTTCCTCTTTATCTTTTTCAATACATGTATCTTCCTCCTTCTCAATAGCAACCGCTTCGGATTGATCAATTTCCGAACCAGCTTCTTTGAGTATGTCTTGTGTAGATACACCTGTGTCATTAAAAGAGATACCTTTTCCGACAATTTTTGGGTAAGACTCATCAAAAGAAACATGGACAGATTCTTCAATAGAAAGTAAACGCCTATTATACACTCTATATGCTTTGCTTGATTGAGAGTAACTAAGAAAAATACCTTCATCAGCTTTAGCATCAAACTTCCCAAGATTTTCCTTACTGTTATTCAAAACAAAACATTTACAACCGAACACATGAAGATGAGACAAGTTGGGCTTTCTACCTTTTAAAATTTCATAAGGAGTTTTATTCAAAATAGGACGAATTAGAATCCTATTGAGAACATAACAAGCCGTACTAATTGCATCGGCCCAAAAGTATTTTGGTAATCCACCCTCATTGAGCATTGTTCTTGCCAATTCCTCTAAAACTCGATTTTTGCGTTCCACAACACCGTTTTGTTGTGGAGTTCGAGGAGCTGAAAAGTTATGCTCAATGCCATACTTGTCACAAAACTTATCAAAGAGGTGGTTTTGAAATTCACCTCCATGATCACTTCTGATTGTAACTATTTTAGAATTCATTTTATTTTGGGACAACTTTGCAAAACTTTTGAAAGCAGAAAAAGTTTCATCTTTGCTATGAAGGAATATAGTCCAAGTGAATCTAGAGTAGTCATCAACTATTACGAAACCATAATAGTTTCCACCTAAGCTCTTTGTCCTAGATGGTCCAAAGAGATCCATATGGAGAAGCTCAAGGGGTCTTGAAGTTGAAATTATATTTTTAGATTTAAAAGAGACCCTTGTTTGTTTTCCCATTTGGCAAGCATCACATAGGTGGTCTTTTGAAAATTTTATTTTTGGAAGACCTACTACTAGATCCTTGGATACAACCTTATTAAGCAAATCGAAATTAACATGCGCTAAGCGTCTATGCCATAGCCATGAATCATCATTTAAGGCCACTAGACATTTAGTGCTTGTTAAAGAAACACTCAAAAGATCAAGCATATATATATTGTTTACTCTTACACCCTTAAACACAACATTTTGTTCTGTATGTTCAATTTTGCAACATGTTTTTGTGAAAGACACTTTATAACCTTTGTCGCATAGTTGACTTATACTTAACAAATTGTGTTTAAGTCCCTCTACTAGATGTACATCAGAAATAGTAGTGGTAGAGGGATTACCTACACTACCTTTACCAAGTATTGCTCCTTTGTTATTGTCTCCATAAGTAACATACCCCTTTTTCTTTGCTTTGAAGTCAATAAAAAGCGATATGTCACCCATCATGTGCCTTGAACATCCGCTGTCCAGAAACCATCTTCTTTCCATGGATGCAAGACACTCATCCTACAATATCAAAAGAGAGAGGTAGGTACTCAATTTTTATTGGGTCCAAGTGGGTAAGTGATAACATGGTTGTCTTTAGGCTTCCATTGATAAATTCCTTTAGGAACAAGAAATCTTCTAAACTTGCATTTCTCAATGGTATGGCCAGCATGACAACAATAGTGACAAACACTACGATAATGATGATGTTTACTATTGGTCTTTAAATCCTTTGGAACAAAAGAATATTTTGCATATGGAGGATTTAATGACTTTTTGAACAATCTAGTATCAACGGCATAAGTTATCTTAGGTTGCAAGGCTTTTTCCAATTTGGCTTTAAGAGAGATGACCTCTTGTTGCCAAATGTGGCACCTTTCACAATGCCTAATTTTACTACAACCATCAATATCAATAGCTTTTGAATTTTCTGCAATACTAGCTTTCAAGCATTCTAAATCTTTTTCAGCATATTGTACTTTACCTTCCAAGTATGAAAAAATTCTTTTATCGGAAGCTAACCTTTTAAATGCTTCTTTAGCTTCATTATGCAATTTTTCAAAAGCTACTTTCAATTCAGAAAAAGACATGGAAGAGAAGTTGTTATAATAAGCTTGTTTTACCTTTTTATCATCACTTTTCTTCTTGTGGTGGGACTGATTTTTGGTGTGAGCCATAAGACACAAATTTTCGGTTTCATCGCTATCACTTGTGCATTGTGTACTTGATGAATCACTATCACTCTCCCAAGCAATGTAAGCTCTTCTTTGCTTATTATTATACCTTCTTGGAGGAGCTTTTCCTTTATCCTTTTTATTTAAAGGGCAATCCGTTTTATAATGGTCGGACTTGCCACAATTAAAGCAAGACCCTCTTTCTCTATTCTTCTTAATCTCTTCCTGTTTTGAATCCATAGATTGTCTTCTAAAGTTTATGAGATTTTTGTCGGAATGCTTAATTCCATTATTTCGAATGAATCTATTATATCTCCTAACAAAAAGTCTCATTTCTTCGTCACTACTTGACTCATTGTTGCTTAGCTCTTTTTGTGAGGACTTTGAGTTTGAAGCCATAAGAGCTATAGGCCTCTTCTCACTCTCTTTGTCTTTATTCTTCTCTTTTCCCTTTTTACTTTTGTTTTCAAACTTTTCTAGACTTTCTAGTTCTTGCTGATGTTCCTCCAGCTTTCCAAACAAAGTAGTCATTGTGAGTGTCGTTAGATCATTGGCTTCCTTGATAGCTCTCACTTTAGGTTGCCATTCTCTGCTAAGACATCTTAGAATTTTATTAGTAGCAATATCATTGGAAACAGGTTTTCCAAGTGCATTCAAGCGATTAATGAGATGAACAAATCTCTTTTGCATGTCAGGAATAGATTCTCCTTGTTTCATGCGAAAGAGTTTGAACTCTTGATTAAGTGTGTTAATGCGGGACTGTTTTACTTCAGTTGTGCCTTCATGAGCAATTTCTAAAGCATCCCACATTTCTTTAGCTGTCGAGCAATGGGAAACTCGATAATACTCATCTGCACTAAGTGCTGAAATTAGCATATTTCGAGCTCTCCAATAACTTGACCACTTTTTCTCATCTTTTTCATCCCAATCGTCTTCTGGTTTAGGTACTATGGCACCTGCCTCATTCATCATGGTAATTTGAAAAGGACCATTTTGAATGGCAGCCCATACGCGCCTATCAACAGAATTTATATGTACTCGCATGCAGTCTTTCCAATAGCCATAATTTTCACCGTTGAAAACAGGAGCTCTATTGTACGCCCCCTTTGGTTCAGAATCCATAACGTTACAGGCAGCCACAAAGCACCAGCGAACCGGTGCTCTGATACCACTTGTTAGACACTGTGGCGAGTGATCTAGACGGGGGGGGGGGGGGTGAATGGATCACCTCCTTGTGTTTCAAGGATTTAAAACGTTTTTCAGAGTTTTCAAAGAATTACGGAAACGAAGGTCCCGAATAAACAATCGTCTATTCTGAACCGGCCACTAGAAGACCAGACAAGCGATAACGTGCTGGATTTTACGATTGCGATGATAAAGAATTAAACACACAATATGTAAAACAGTTGAATGCACCTATCACTAAAGCTATTTCCAATGAATCGAAAAACAAATTAAAACGTAAGTAAAGATAGAGAAGAGAAACCGTACACCGAGATTTGGTAAGGAAGTTCCCCACGTTCGTCCTCGCGTGTGGGTACGTCTCCCTCTCAATTTCAAATTGAAATTGAGAATTCTTATATCAAAATTGCTGAATCCGTCGATTACAAGGTTCGAATACAAACACCAGAATTCTAAACTCCTAGAATTTCCTATTGTATCAACCTCCACTTGATTTGAGCCCAATCAAGATTTCCTGCAAGTAATACAATCAATTCACCGGTTCCACGACCTATTTGCGAAATCCTCTGATTTCCAAAACTCTCGCTGCGGCTGAATCTGACTTGTAAACGTGACTCACAAAACCCTTAAGAACACGCCCGTTCTTGAAGGAAAACCCAGCTGGTTTTTTTCTTGAAACCTTCTATCAATCTTCAACTCAGCTGGATCTCCGATCGTACCACTGAACGTTATCTCGAAAGCCTTCAATTCACAGAACAGCAAACACTTCCTTGTTGATGTTCTTGAATTAAGATCTTTGAGAAGATGATGAAGATGTATTTGATTCTAGGTTTCAAACTTGCTCAACGTTGAAGTTCCAACACTCCAAAAACCCTATCTTGATGTGATCTTCAATGCTTAATCACTACAAAATTCGTCTCTCAAATTTCTGTAATCTGTGATCTGTGTAAATCTAAATGAAACAAAAGCACATATATGTATGCTAATTCTGTTATAGAAATAATAGATTAATGAATCGATTCAACCTCTGATGAATCGATACATACTGATCATTTTTAAGAAAACAGAAACATTTAAACAACATGAATCGATACATCATAAGATGAATCGATTCATTTTGCGAATTCCAGAAAACTTCAAACAGCATGAATGATTCAAGCTAGAATGTATCAATTCATTATGCGAATTCCAGAAACCTTCAAACAACATGAATCGATTCAAACTAGAATGTATCGATTCATTATGCGTGTTTTTCAAAAAGTTCATAAACATTGAAAACCAAAAGAACCAAAACAAAAGCAAGCATATTTCTTAATATGAAACAAACACAAACACTTAAAATTTATAATCAATCAAAAACTAAGGTTGCTCACAAACTCCCCCTTTTTGATGATGACAAAATTTTGAAGTGTGAGAGAGTACTCCCCCTGAGTTTGTGCCTGTCATTGTCTTTTCACACTTGCCTTTTTCTCCCCCTTTGTCAACAGCAAGAAAGAGTTATAGGTGAAGAACCAGAAACAGCAAAACTAAGATACAGAGGCAAAATTCACTCACAAAGAATGAAGCATAAAGCGCAAACAGTTCAAACAAAAGCAAAATTACATAACCATAGGCAGTGAAATTGTCAAATAAAGTTGCGAATTACATAACCAAACCAAACCATAAATTGTTCAAACAAGAAAAACAAAGAAACTTAAGCAACACACAATGATGAAATGCAAAATGAAAATGCTTCAATGAGGGAAATGACCACCACACGACTCCGCATCATCACGATCAGGATCACGGAAGCTTGGAGGAGGAGGTGGAGGAGGCATTTCATCTGGATTCTGCCCCATGAAAGCATAACGCCTGAAACTCCTCTGAACTTCGGTGCTTTGAAACCTTTCCATAATGCCCGGGTGCGAACGGCAATCATCCATAAATCCAGACATCTCATTATAGAACACTTGATGCCACTTAACCAGTTCAGTATGCCAGGAATGTTGATTATGGTACATTCGAGTATGGTTATCATGCCATTCACGATGCTCCTTATGCCATTCCGTTTGCTGGACATGCCACGCACGAGCTTCCTCATGTCGGGCATTGTTTGCAACTTCCAATTGTGCTAACATGTCAGTGAGATAGGCTGGAGCAGCAGTAGAGGAAGTCGGTGGAGCCGATGAGGGAGCAGGATCATAGTTTGTGGGAGACCACCTTTGTGGTATCCACTCACCCCATCCGGTGTTGGCAGGCGCATCAGGAGGATTTTCAGCTTCTTCCATTTCTTCAGCCCTTTGTTCTTCAACATAAATGTGTTCAGCTGGAGTGTCAAAGTTGTAAATGCGGGTTCTAGTGCTGCGTTCAAAGAAGTAGTAGCAGCGACGCTCGATGTCCCATCGATAACCCATATGAGATAGTGTGGCATTGTTGAATTCTTGCACACTAGAGACTGATACGAGAGGCACAGGAGGAAAAGTAACTTTCCAAAACTTGAGAATCCGAATGTTCTGAGCAGCATAGGCAAGGGTGATGATTTTGGAGCTGTTCCGCGTAAGAAAAATACGCTTAACAAAGTAATTTGCCCAATTTAAGGGAATCTTCTTCTGCAAAATGTACAACAAATGAATATCCGGCTTGTCCAAACGAGAATGTCCACCGAACCTTGGACGCAAGATATGCGAAAGAATCCAGTGAAGAATTCTCGGTACACTTTTGATCATGCCTGAAGTCAGAGGCTCATCATCAGCAAGAGGTCTATCCAATTTAGAAATGGATGCACAGAATTCCTTCAACTTAAACTGAGTTTCAAAACTCTGGTCATGCCACATCTGCAAATCAGCCGCCACAGATGGCATACCGAACACTGTGGCCCAGTCATCAGCCTCAAAACGATATGTTCTTGTTCCAATTGAACACTTAAACATATATCCTCTTCCAGTTTTCACACCAGCATAGAAAGCACGAATAAAATCTTCATGATACTCATCTTTAACATATAAAAAGAATCCAAGACTTTGTGCGTCGATTAAATCTGCAACTTCTTCCAAACATAAAGTACGAGCATCACTAGGATCAAACACATGTGGTTTCATTACTAACCTTGATTTAAAGGAAGTTTCAAATTCTTCAATGATGGCCGGATGAAGGATTGCAGTCCCGGATGGAGGAATTTCAGGAATAGAAGGAGCCTGAGAAGAAGACCCAACGGGTTCCTTGCCTTTTCGTTTACTTCTTTCTCTTGGAAGCAAAACTTTTGGAGGCATGGTGGAAGATTAGGGTTTGAGAGAAGAAAAGGGTTTTTTGGAACAGTTAGGGTTTGATGCAAATGATGTAAATGATGTAAATGAGATAATGAGAGAGACATAATGGAGATAATGGGGTTTTGTAACTGATACAAATGTCATGGCAGTTGCTGATGTGTCGATTCATTTTAAAATAAACTGAATTTTCGTCAGGATGAATCGATTCATCCCTGTATGTATCGATTCATTTCATGAAAAATTTTAAGAGTCAAAATGCTATGTATCGATTCAAGTCACTATGAATCAATACATACTGTAACTGGTTTTGAAAGAAATTGTAAAATTAAATCATGAATCGATTCAAGCAGATTGGGATTGATTCATTATGCGAATTTTTGATTTTACAGATGAGAATGAATCGATACAAGAATTATGAATCAATACATACTGTAACTGGTTTGATAGAAATTAAAATGAAACCAACATGAATCGATTCATGAATGTTGGGATCGATTCATTATGCGAAAATTTGAAATTTCAGTGGTTATTGCAGGAATTGACACATTAATGAAGACGCAAAACAACCATTATGCAGCAAAATGAAATACAACATTGTATACATGCTTAAGAATACTTTACAAATAACAACATCAATGTTCAAACATTCATATGAAAAGAAGTTCATGTAAACAAGAAATCATTTCTCAATCATACATTGATCATACAATATTACCAAAGTGAAGAGAGGAACAATATTACCTCCGACGTAGTATTCTCATGAGATGCTTGTGAAAGCTACAATCTTAGCAAATATGATGAGATAAATAGAAACAATATCAATCAAACTTAAGACACCAAAGTGGAGAGATCAAGAATCCCTAATTCACGTCTGATGTTGAAGAATGGTTCAGTTGCTAAAGGTTTAGTGAAAATTTCAGCAAGTTGATTTCTAGTATCAACATGCTCAAAGATAACATCTCCTTTTTCAACATGATCGCGAAGAAAGTGATGTCTAATCTCAATATGTTTGGTGCGTGAGTGTAAAACAGGATTCTTAGTGAGATTAATGGCACTAGTGTTGTCACATTTAATTGGAATACGTTTAAGTTCAATATCAAAGTCTTGTAGTTGTTGTCTTAGCCACAGAATTTGAGCACAACAGCTACCGGCTGCGACATACTCAGCTTCTGCAGTAGACAAAGCTACGGATACTTGCTTTTTACTATGCCAACTTATCAAAGAATTTGAAAACAGATGACATGTGCCACTAGTGCTTTTCCTATCTGATTTGCAGCCAGCAAAATCAGAATCAGAATAACCTACTAAGCTGCAATCGCTTCCTTTGGAATACCAAAGCCCATATTTAGGTGTTCCATTTAGATACCTAAATATACGCTTGACTGATTTTAGGTGAGATTCCTTAGGATTTGATTGATATCTTGCACACATACACACACTAAACATGATGTCTGGTCTAGAAGCAGTAAGATACAAAAGAGATCCGATCATACCTCTATACCTCTTGACATCAACACACTTACCATGTTCATCTTTGTCCAAGTTTCCATTGGTAGGCATAGGAGTGTCAATTGATTTAGAATCATTCATTCCAAAACGTTTGAGCAGCTCTCTACAGTATTTTGTTTGACATACTGCTGTACCTTCATCAAGTTGCTTTATTTGGAGGCCTAAGAAGTAGTTCAACTCCCCCATGAGACTCATCTCAAACTCACCCTGCATAACATTAGAAAATTCTTCGACCAAGTGTATGTTAGTTGAACCAAAGATGATATCGTCTACATAAACTTGAACTAAAAGAATGTGTTTTCCTTTATGTTTAATGAAGAGTGTATTATCCACTTTACCTCTAGAATATCCATGATCAAGTAGAAATTTGCTAAGTCTTTCGTACCACACACGGGGTGCTTGCTTATGACCATATAAAGCACGCTTTAATTTGTATACATGATCTAGATATTCAGAATTTTCAAAACCGGGAGGTTGTGAAACATATACTTCTTCATTTATAACACCATTTAAGAATGCACTCTTTACGTCCATTTGGTAAAGCTTGAAATTCATAGAACACGCATAGGCAAGCAAAAGACGTATAGCTTCAAGGCGAGCAACCGGAGCATAAGTCTCCTCATAATCTATGCCCTCCTCTTGGTTATACCCTTGTGCTACCAAGCGTGCCTTGTTTCTAGTTATCACTCCGCTTTCATCAAGTTTATTCCTAAAAACCCATTTAGTATCTATGATGTGATGATCTCGTGGACGAGGGACAAGTTCCCAAACGTCATTTCTTTTAAATTGATTTAGCTCTTCTTGCATGGCCATTAGCCAAAATTCATCAACCAAGGCCTCTTTAGCATTTTTAGGTTCCACTTGTGATACAAAAGCGAAGTGAGAACAAAAATTACTTATCTTAGAACGAGTCAACACTCCCTTTGAAATGTCTCCCAATATATTGTCTATGGGGTGGTCTTTAGAGGATTTCCAAGCTGGTGGAAGATCCTTCACTTCGGATGTTCCTTCCTCTTTATCTTTTTCAATACATGTATCTTCCTCCTTCTCAATAGCAACCGCTTCGGATTGATCAATTTCCGAACCAGCTTCTTTGAGTATGTCTTGTGTAGATACACCTGTGTCATTAAAAGAGATACCTTTTCCGACAATTTTTGGGTAAGACTCATCAAAAGAAACATGGACAGATTCTTCAACAGAAAGTAAACGCCTATTATACACTCTATATGCTTTGCTTGATTGAGAGTAACCAAGAAAAATACCTTCATCAGCTTTAGCATCAAACTTCCCAAGATTTTCCTTACCGTTATTCAAAACAAAACATTTACAACCGAACACATGAAGATGAGACAAGTTGGGCTTTCTACCTTTTAAAATTTCATAAGGAGTTTTATTCAAAATAGGACGAATTAGAATCCTATTGAGAACATAACAAGCCGTACTAATTGCATCGGCCCAAAAGTATTTTGGTAATCCACCCTCATTGAGCATTGTTCTTGCCAATTCCTCTAAAACTCGATTTTTGCGTTCCACAACACCGTTTTGTTGTGGAGTTCGAGGAGCTGAAAAGTTATGCTCAATGCCATACTTGTCACAAAACTTATCAAAGAGGTGGTTTTGAAATTCACCTCCATGATCGCTTCTGATTGTAACTATTTTAGAATTCATTTTAGTTTGGGACAGCTTTGCAAAACTTTTGAAAGCAGAAAAAGTTTCATCTTTGCTATGAAGGAATATAGTCCAAGTGAATCTAGAGTAGTCATCAACTATTACGAAACCATAATAGTTTCCACCTAAGCTCTTTGTCCTAGATGGTCCAAAGAGATCCATATGGAGAAGCTCAAGGGGTCTTGAAGTTGAAATTATATTTTTAGATTTAAAAGAGACCCTTGTTTGTTTTCCCATTTGGCAAGCATCACATAGGTGGTCTTTTGAAAATTTTATTTTTGGAAGACCTACTACTAGATCCTTGGATACAACCTTATTAAGCAAATCGAAATTAACATGCGCTAAGCGTCTATGCCATAGCCATGAATCATCATTTAAGGCCACTAGACATTTAGTGCTTGTTAAGGAAACACTCAAAAGATCAAGCATATATATATTGTTTACTCTTACACCCTTAAACACAACATTTTGTTCTGTATGTTCAATTTTGCAACATGTTTTTGTGAAAGACACTTTATAACCTTTGTCGCATAGTTGACTTATACTTAACAAATTGTGTTTAAGTCCCTTTACTAGATGTACATCAGAAATAGTAGTGGTAGAGGGATTACCTACACTACCTTTACCAAGTATTGCTCCTTTGTTATTGTCTCCATAAGTAACATACCCCTTTTTCTTTGCTTTGAAGTCAATAAAAAGCGATATGTCACCCGTCATGTACCTTGAACATCCGCTGTCCAGAAACCATCTTCTTTCCATGGATGCAAGACACTCATCCTACAATATCAAAAGAGAGAGGTAGGTACCCAATTTTTATTGGGTCCAAGTGGGTAAGTGATAACATGGTTGTCTTTAGGCTTCCATTGATAAATGCCTTTAGGAACAAGAAATCTTCTAAACTTGCATTTCTCAATGGTATGGCCAGCATGACAACAATAGTGACAAACACTACGATAATGATGATGTTTACTATTGGTCTTTAAATCCTTTGGAACAAAAGAATATTTTGCATATGGAGGATTTAATGACTTTTTGAACAATCTAGTATCAACAGCATAAGTTATCTTAGGTTTCAAGGATTTTTCCAATTTGGCTTTAAGAGAGATGACCTCTTGTTGCCAAATGTGGCACCTTTCACAATGCCTAATTTTACTACAACCATCAATATCAATAGCTTTTGAATTTTCTGCAATACTAGCTTTCAAGCATTCTAAATCTTTTTCAGCATATTGTACTTTACTTTCCAAGTATGAAAAAATTCTTTTATCGGAAGCTAACCTTTTAAATGCTTCTTTAGCTTCATTATGTAGTTTTTCAAAAGCTATTTTCAATTCAGAAAAAGACATGGAAGAGAAGTTGTTATAATAAGCTTGTTTTACCTTTTTATCATCACTTTTCTTCTTGTGGTGGGACTGATTTTTGGTGTGAGCCATAAGACACAAATTTGCGGTTTCATCGCTATCACTTGTGCATTGTGTACTTGATGAATCACTATCACTCTCCCAAGCAATGTAAGCTCTTCTTTGCTTATTATTATACCTTCTTGGAGGAGCTTTTCTTTTATCCTTTTTCTTTAAAGGGCAATCCGTTTTATAATGGCCGGACTTGCCACAATTAAAGCAAGACCCTCTTTCTCTATTCTTCTTAATCTCTTCCTGTTTTGAATCCATAGATTGTCTTCTATAGTTTATGAGATTTTTGTCGGAATGCTTAATTCCATTCTTTCGAATGAATCTATTATATCTCCTAACAAAAAGTCCCATTTCTTCGTCATCGGAGTCTTCGTCACTACTTGACTCATTGTTGCTTAGTTCTTTTTGTGAGGACTTTGAGTTTGAAGCCATAAGAGCTATAGGCCTCTTCTCACTCTCTTTGTCTTTATTCTTCTCTTTTCCCTTTTTACTTTTGTTTTCAAACTTTTCTAGACTTTCTAGTTCTTGCTGATGTTCCTCCAGCTTTCCAAACAAAGTAGTCATTGTGAGTGTCGTTAGATCATTGGCTTCCTTGATAGCTGTCACTTTAGGTTGCCATTCTCTGCTAAGACATCTCAGAATTTTATTAGTAGCAATATCATTGGAAACAGGTTTTCCAAGTGCATTCAAGCGATTAATGAGATGAACAAATCTCTTTTGCATGTCAGGAATAGATTCTCCTTGTTTCATGCGAAAGAGTTCGAACTCTTGATTAAGTGTGTTAATGCGGGACTATTTTACTTCAGTTGTGCCTTCATGAGCAATTTCTAAAGCATCCCACATTTCTTTGGCTGTCGAGCAATGGGAAACTCGATAATACTCATCTGCACTAAGTGCTGAAATTAGCATATTTCGAGCTCTCCAATAACTTGACCACTTTTTCTCATCTTTTTCATCCCAATCGTCTTCTGGTTTAGGTACTATGGCACCTGCCTCATTCATCATGGTAATTTGAAAAGGACCATTTTGAATGGAAGCCCATACGCGCCTATCAACAGAATTTATATGTACTCGCATGCAGTCTTTCCAATAGCCATAATTTTCACCGTTGAAAACAGGAGCTCTATTGTACGCCCCCTTTGGTTCAGAATCCATAACGTTACAGGCAGCCACAAAGCACCAGCGAACTGGTGCTCTGATACCACTTGTTAGACGCTGTGGCGAGTGATCTAGAGGGGGGGGGTGAATGGATCACCTCCTTGTGTTTCAAGGATTTAAAACGTTTTTCAGAGTTTTCAAAGAATTACGGAAACGAAGGTCCCGAATAAACAATCGTCTATTCTGAATCGGCCACTAGAAGACCAGACAAGCGATAATGTGCTGGATTTTACGATTGCGATGATAAAGAATTAAACACACAATATGTAAAACAGTTGAATGCACCTATCACTAAAGCTATTTCCAATGAATCGAAAAACAAATTAAAACGTAAGTAAAGATAGAGAAGAGAAACCGTACACCGAGATTTGGTAAGGAAGTTCCCCACGTTCGTCCTCGCGTGTGGGTACGTCTCCCTCTCAATTTCAAATCGAAATTGAGAATTCTTATATCAAAATTGCTGAATCCGTCGATTACAAGGTTCAAATACAAACACCAGAATTCTAAACTCCTAGAATTTTCTATTGTATCAACCTCCACTTGATTTGAGCCCAATCAAGATTTCCTGCAAGTAATACAATCAATTCACCGGTTCCACGACCTATTTACAAAATCCTCCGATTTCCAAAACTCTCGCTGCGGCTGAATCTGACTTGTAAACGTGACTCACAAAACCCTCAAGAACACGCCCGTTCTTGAAGGAAAACCCAGCTGGTTTTTTTCTTGAAACCTTCTATCAATCTTCAACTCAGCTGGATCTCCGATCGTACCATTGAATGTTATCTCGAAAGCCTTCAATTCACAGAACAGCAAACACTTCCTTGTTGATGTTCTTGAATTAAGATCTTTGAGAAGATGATGAAGATGTATTTGATTCTAGGTTTCAAACTTGCTCAACATTGAAGTTCCAACACTCCAAAAACCCTATCTTGATGTGATCTTCAATGCTTAATCACTACAAAATTCGTCTCTCAAATTTCTATAGTCTGTGATCTGTGTAAATCTAAATGAAACAAAAGCACATATATGTATGCTAATTCTGTTAGAGAAATAACAGATTAATGAATCGATTCAACCTCTGATGAATCGATACGTACTGATCATTTTTAAGAAAACAGAAACATTTAAACAGCATGAATCGATTCATTTTGCGAATTCCAGAAACCTTCAAACAACATGAATCGATTCAAGCTAGAATGTATCGATTCATTATGCGAATTCCAGAAACCTTCAAACAGCATGAATCGATTCAAACTAGAATGTATAGATTCATTATGCGTGTTTTTCAAAAAGTTCATAAACATTGAAAACCAAAAGAACCAAAACAAAAGCAAGCATATTTCTTAATATGAAACAAACACAAACACTTAAAATTTATAATCAATCAAAAACTAAGGTTGCTCACACAACCCATCTCAAGATTTATCCAAGACCTTACGGAGGATTCGATGCCTACATATCTCGATTCAACACTCACGTCGAAATAACCGGTTCCTCAAGTCCTTACGGATGCTCTTGCGGAACACAAAGTAACCACAAAGAGACTTACTCAAGACTTCCCACGTAAACCAGTTTAGTACTCACCTCAAACCCTTACGGATGCTTCCCGTGGGACTCAAAATAACCCACCTCAAGACTTACTCAAGGCCTTACGGAGGATTCGTAACATACACACCTCAAGTCCTTACGGATGCTTCACGTGGGACTCAAGATTACCCACCTCAAGGCTTACTCAAGACCTTACGGAGGATTAGTACGCGATACATAGGAAAACCACAAACCATAACACCTAAGTGGTACCTCAAGACCTTACGGATGCTTCTCGTGGGACTAAACATTACCCACCTCAAGGCTTACTCAAGACTTTACGGAGGACCCGTGCAATACACCCCTCTAGCCCTTACGGATGCTTCACGTGGGACTCAACATTACCCACCTCAAGACTTACACAAGACTATTATGGAGGATCTAGTGCATAGCACGCTAGTAGTTCATACAATCTAGGGTGAACCTAGCCATTCACACGAGTTACGTCATCTAACAAGTCGGGTTACAAACTAGGCCATACTATAGGTTCAAGATAAGGTTTTCCTCACTCTTCTCCAATTGATGCTTTTAATCATATAGTTTTCATATATATAACTCTAACTCTTATAGTCTAATTATCATTATTAAACTAACATTTCTCGGCATCAAAAGATAGTTCACATTTTTAGCTTCGAATCGATATGTGGAACGCTAAAAATGGATACCCGGATCAAAAGTTATGAATTAAATACCAAAATTGAAACCTACAGGTCTCGCTGAGCGAAAATCGCCCTGGAACTTTCGCTGAGCGAGGTATGCTCGTTGAGCAAGCTACACCAGTTCAGGAAGTTCCAGCCTTACGGGAAAACACTTTTTCACCCCCAATCACCCCCAAACACCAACCAATGCAACAAGACATAATCAAACATGTTCATTATCATCATATGAGTATTTTAGTTAGGTTTTAGCTGAGTTTTAACCGTTAATCCATTATTTCTCAAGATTTCTACCAAAAACCCTAAAACTCTTAAACTTCAAAACTTGACCAAAATCTAAAATAAAAGTATCTAACTACGAACCCACCTCGAGAGTTGAAGATTGACGGAAAGAATGAGCCGATTCGACGGACGGATGATGGAGAATGATGGATTGAAGCTCTAGGGGTCACTTCCTCTTCTTCTCTTCTCCTTTCTTTCTCTCCCTTTCTTTTCTTTCTTTCCAATTCTCTTACTAACTTTCTCTCTTTTCTTTTTCCTTTTATAATACTTAACTTATTTTCCTTATTAACCAAACAAATTATATCTCTCAATTAATAATATTAATGGGTCCAATTTGAGAGTATCCAAAGATGTCTCTGAACTGAATATTTAATAAAGCCTTTGTTTCAGATGATACTAATTAATCTTAATTAATATTATCCAGAGCGTTAATTAAATATGGGGTATTACAGAACTCAGGGGAGGGGGTGCCGGAGAAGATGATTGGAGCTAGCTCCGGTCACCTGGAAGTGCTTAGGGTTCTTAATTAGGGCTTAGTTCTCAGTTTGAATGTGAGTCGTTTGATTAGGTTTAGCGCGTGAATGGAGGGCTAGGATGTGTCCATTAAAACCCTAATCTGTTTATTTAGTTTAATTAATTAGGATTAACTTAAATATGCCAGTTTGAATCTCATCCACACAAAAACGCACGCAGTCAATGGTCTCTCTCCCAGTTTGAATCTTGGCCCTCAGATGTGCATACTTTCCATTTATTTCATTTTTATTCATTTCTTTTGCATATTTTATTTAAAATAGTTAAAAACATAAAAAAAAATAATCTTTTGCATTTCTGATCCAAATATTTTTATTAACCCAAAAATGATTTTTATTATATTTTTTGCATTTAAAAAAGTATTTTTAAAATATTTAAATGTTATTTTTAATTAATTAGTGGATTTTAATTAATTAAAAATACATTTAGGTTTCTAAAAATCACCAAAAAAATTCATGAACCATCCCAATACATTTAGAAACATTTTCAAACTCATCATACAAATTTCTTTTAGGTTTGATCATAATTTCACAATTTTCTTTGAATTAGGGTTCTTAAAAACACATTTTTTAACCCTAACTTGAAAAATTCATTTCTGCCTAACCATGATGAGTTTGAACTTGATTCTTTTTGCATTGTTTAACATATTTAATGTAGTTTCTAGGTTATTTTTATCATGAATTTATCTTGCATTTTCAATTTGATTTGCATTTGCTCTTAAGAATCACCCAAAAACCCTAGCAAATTTAGAAAATCCATAACTTTCAAGAGGATTAGCTTCTGACCTTCTCCTTTGGGGATTGATCTTGTATGGGATTAGGGTTTGATTGAGCTTGATTTCTATTTTTTACCATGATGTATGCTTCTGTTTTGGTCATTTGCATCTCATACATTCATAAAACCCTAATTTCTCATGTTCATTTGCATTCACCTTTGCATATCATCATCATGTGAATTTTCCATGACATTTCAAGCATTTTTATGACATCTTAGACATATTAGGACATGTTAGAACATTTCTTGATCATTTCTTCATTCATTTGCCATGTCTTACATTCATTTCATTTCATAAACATCCATGTGTTTTCATGTTGCTAAACATGCTTCCTTTGCATCTCATACTTGTATTGTCATTCATATTCATCTTGTATGACTTAGCATCATCTCATATGCATTTTACATTACATTTTCACTTCTTACTTTGGTCTTGACATCTCATTTCAATTCATTTCTTTATGCTTTATGTCTTATGCATTCATACTAACATTTTCAGGATCTTTTGGTAAGTTATTTGGGAAGTGGATTTGCCTTCACTTCCCACCTCTTCTTATCTCATTCATATGCATTATTACATGTCTTTTAAGTGAATCTAATTCACTTATGTTCCATCCTTCTTACTTTCTTTCTTTCAAGTTGCTTACCTTCTTCAGGAAGTAAGTAACTTATTCTTCTTTTTCCTTCTCTTTTCATTTGTTTCTTCCATTGGTGGCCTTGAAGATCTTTTCTCTTAAACCTAACAAACCATTGGATACCCAAGCATGATAACTTTTAGGGTTGTGTATAGTCCCCCTTAGTCTTTTATCTTTAAGTTTCCTTGAGTCTCTCTTCTCATCTCAATAATCAGAGACTAAACTCTTAAAGTTTTAGGACTTTGGAATTAGGGCTATGCCTGCATTCTTCTCTTAGGATGGAGTGTATAACTTTAATCCTAAGTGTTAAACCTTTAATTTGTTTACACCTCTTAATCAAATCACACTAATAATCACCAAGACTTTATCTTGTAACTTGGGCCTTACATTAGGGTTCTATCTCTTCCTTATGGTTAAGAGGGACTGACCCTAGTGTTTAATGGACAAATCCCCCTCAAGTTGTCTTACAAATCATAAAATCCACTTCTTAATCTTACCCTTTAATTAAAATCCACTTAATAAAGACTTGTTATATAATGAATTTAGTCCCTAACCATGGATTAAGTTTTGGTATCTTCCTCAGCTTAAGTGTTCTCATCTATCATCCTTCTATTAGGATGGTGTAATGAGTTCACTAATTTGTGATTAGAGATTAAACTCATTACTTAACACTAAACAAAAACCAAAAAACATCTAATTAATCACAAGTAGGTTAATGATCTTAATCCTACATCATCATGGTAATTAAGTTGAGATGCTTATCTCACACTTAAATAAGCTCATTATCCCTAATCAGGGAGGATATAATGAGTTTATAACCCTTGATTTAGGCTTAAGCTCATTAACTTATGCAAAACACAAAAAAATAATAGCAAAACTGAAAACACAAAAAACAAACAATAATCGTCTCCTCCGGGATTCTTTTCTCATCACATTCATTCACAAACGAGAACTCGCTTCTTCCGTCTAATGCAAGACAGTTAGCACTCGAGCCAGGCGGGTCATACACTTGAGCATAGGCAAGTAAGAAGTTCACAGTCAAATCATTTTCAGTCTCTTTGAGTCGAACTACGGTGTTCTGACTTCTTCATTGCACACGAGGATACGTAGGCATAACTTAACGGTTATCGAACAAAAGTCTCTTTATCATTCCCCTCTTTCAGCATTCTTTCTAAAGCCTCGGTTCCTGAGCAATTCATACCTTCTTCACTAACACCTGTACATTCATTCCTAGCTCTTACACACAGATAACACATACACTTACCCCCTTTTAAACACAATTTTGTAAGCGTGGATCCCGTCGAGTACGACGGACAATCTGGGTGCTAATACCTTCCCAGGTTGTAACCAACCCCTTTCTCAGTTTCTCTGGTTCGTAACCGTCTTATCCATATCTTTCCTAATTTATGCAGCATTACCTTTCCTTCGGGATAAAAATGCCTAGCTGGATACTCTATTCAATTCATTTCATTTTCTCTTTTCGCCGACCGTTCGCGTCTGCACCGGGATGCAAATCTTTGGTAGCGACAAGTATTACTATCTTTGCTCAATCGTCCCTCACAGACACCTTCTTCTGGTTGCATCCCCATACTCACCATTTCAGTGAAATCAGAAGGGGAACTTGCAATCATCTTCTCATAATAGAAAGAACCTAAAGTCTTCAAAAAGATCATCGTAATCTCTTTCTCTTCTAGAGGAGTAATAATATGAGCTGCTAGCACGCACCATCTCTATGCATACTCTTTGAAAGTTTCTTTGTCCTTCTGTGACATAGCACGCAGCTGATCTCTGTCCGATGCCATATAAACATTATACATGTATTGCCTAACAAAAGCCTCTTCCAAATCATTGAGAGTTTGGATTTGGATGTTATCCAAACTCATGTACCATCTCATGGATGCACTAGTCAGACTATCCTAGAAATAATGAATCAGAAGCTGATCATTGTCTGTCTGAGCAGACATCTTTCTAGCATACATAGTCAAATGACTCAGAGGACAAGTATTTCCCTTATACTTTTCGAACTCAGACAACCTGAACTTGTACCTTGACATTAGGAACCAAACAGAGATCATAAGCATCTTTACCAAACAAATACTTATGCCTCAAAGCCCTCATCTCTTTCTGTAACTCAGCAAAATGGCCTTGAAAATCATCAAGTCTTTCAATCACACCAACACCTTCACTAGGCTCAACATGGTAAATCATTTCATCATGGTACGGAGTAGTGTGCATCACAGTCGGTGCAGTAGTCATCACTGGCTGAAGAGTATTAAACGCAACAGTCTTAGGAGGAGAAGGATAACCAGCAGGAATGAAATCAACTGGCATACCCCATGGTGTGCTAGGAGGCATGCGGTGGCAAGGAGAAATGACAGTTTCAACAAGAATCGATGCAGTGACAATATCAGAGATGACTGTACATTGAATCAGAGAGTTAGGAATAGGGGGTGGTTGATTATGAGCAGCTACCAAGCTTTCCATCATGGCAGTGATCCTTTCCAAGCCATCCTTCAGATATGAAACTTCCTCGCATAGCTCGCGATTCTCTTGTTGTAAGGCTTTCAACATCTTTCTTCGATTAGCTCGAGTATCAACCTCGTGAGTCAGCTTGACAGGAGAACTGAATGAAGACCAAGAAACAACATAAGATCCCTGCACAACTCTCAAGAAGCAAAATCAATGCAGGCATGATGCATGGTATGCGTATGCAAAATGCAAAGATTTCAAAGGACTATAAGATAAATTGCAATATTTATAAAAGAAACGATTTTTTTGAAGTACTATAAACCCATTCTCATTAAAATCAAAGTAAGGATTACAAGTGAAGTACAAGTCTCAATAATCCTAATACATGAGAGAAAAGCAAACTAGGCCTAGGGGATCATATATGAAGAAGATCTGAATCCCGACTGGTACTTCATGCGAATCCTCTTAATCTCTTTCTTGTACCAATTCTCTATGTCTTCCTTATCCTTCATCAATTGGTCAACAATAGCCTTCCAAGTACTGGATGTAGGAGGAATGGTATATGGAATACTAGAGGAAAATAAATACTCTCTTGGTCTCTTCGTAACACGCCGCTCAAGTAACTCAATGAGATCATATTTATCCTTCAGTTTCTCTTACATCGTCGTCTTTTCAAGTAGCCATTCTTCTTTCTCTTTCTTCATCTTGTCCAATTCTTCTTGAAGAGCAACCTTCTCATCAACGGGAGGAAGAAACGCGAACAATGGTAGTATAGGAAACAAAGGTTCCTCAGGTGGATCTTGAGCTTGGAAGCCCTAGATCGAATCCACTAGATGTAACACTCTGAGGGATCAAGGTGTTGTCTTCCCAATTGAACCTTCTCTTTTTGATGAACCGCATGCCAAGAATGAGCAATCTTTTTCTTCATTTCTATATGATCTACACCATTAAGAAAGAAGAAACTGGATAAGGAAAGGTTGATTGGTATGTCCTTCAAGCAATATCCCAAATGTCGCCTAGCAAGAATAGGGTTGTAACTAATTCCTCCATGTGTACCATGACGAGGTACATTAGGAAACTCTCCATAACCAATAATAAGTACTCCAATATCATAATAGGGACAATACCAAGTCATATCCTTATGAGAAAGCGACATAATCCTTTGATACCATATTTGCTTCTCTCTATTATCCTTGAAGACATCGGACTTTGGTAGGTGCGAAATAAACTACCTATAGAGAAGAGGAGCACAACACAAAATCTCTCCATCACCTTTGGAGGTCATATAATGAAAGGCATGATACATGTCTCCAAGTAAAGTAGGTACCAGATTTCTCTTCAAGAAAATCTGAATGGCATTCTCGTCCACAATACCATCTAAGTTAGGAA
Organism: Lathyrus aphaca; assembly: GCA_963966055.1. Classification (NCBI taxonomy): domain Eukaryota; kingdom Viridiplantae; phylum Streptophyta; class Magnoliopsida; order Fabales; family Fabaceae; genus Lathyrus; species Lathyrus aphaca. The sequence goes on from OZ014519.1 coordinate 188,108,933, forward strand.
ACAAAACAATCCCATAAATGAGCAAAGCAAAAATAGCCTTAATTGCATCCTTATGACCCAAAGTGAGAGAAATAAAAGCTTTCCATATTAAGAACTTAGCATTAATACCACAGACACTCCCTTTTGGAAGAAACTTCCCAATAATATCGGATTCTTTGAGAAAAAAGGCTTTGGAGATGACTTTGGTCGTAAGCTCCTTCTCTAAACCACTGAAAAGAAATTCCTTGTCCAAAAAAGGTAAACCCATCCAATGAAATTCCTTGTGCAACGAATCATAAAACTGAGCCAAGGTAGGGAGAATCCCCTCTGTTACATCGATATCCAAGATAAACAAGAGTTTTCCATAACATTTCCGGAACTCCTGGGTGTCAACCACTAAAGCTCCTAACTTTCTCAACTCTACTAGATTAGGATTCTTGAAGTTGTACTTCTTTGTGTTCCTCCTTTCAACATTCATAACCATAGACATCTAAAATTTTGCAAAAGTACCTATGAGTCCCTTGAAATCTCAAGAACAATGCTCATGAATGCATGAGTGCATGTATGCAACAACCACAAACAAGATCACACAAAGCACACATGTTTAGGTTCCGAGTCACGAGCATGAAGTCAAGGTAACAGAAAACCTCCCACACAGGTAAGTACTAAGGTTTTGTCTTCATTGTACCTGTAGAAAAAGAAAAGGGTGCTAACAGAGGTGCTTAGTGTTAACATTCATCTTTAGAATATTATCGGTATGTTGGATTACTCCCCAACCAATAACATTCTTAAAATAGATCACGTCTGAGTGTAGTATCGCGTGACAATCACCTTAGGTTTACACCCAGATAGTTTCCACACTACGTTCCTAAATTGGACTGGATGGGTTAAGGATTCTACGGTCCTGAGTATGATCAGCTCAAGGTCGGAAAATAATGCCACATATGATTACTCATCATGACATTGATAATTCAAGAGAGCCTAACCAAGTGGAGATTATCGAATTGATATAGCTTTGGACTACTCTATCACGTATCGCTTCGAATATTGTTATCCTATCATAAGTTCAACTCAGATCCAGGTTAGAATCTATCTCACTCACAGAGGATCACCAAAACCGAAACAGAACAAACAAATAACAAAAAAATCAAACTAAAGCAGTAAATAAATCAAAGTATGCCGAATCCACTTAGAGATGATTTCCCCAACAGAGTCGCCACTTTTCTAAAGCGGTAAAATCATGAGTGTAAGCTATTAGTTAACTTAACTCAAAGTAAACAAAGTCGTCACCGCACTTTTATTTTATTTCAAGAGGAAAAGGAAAAAAGAGCGAATAAATCCTAATGAATCTAAAAGCAAAAAAAGCTAAAGAAACACAACAAAGAACCGGGTAAGGAGATAGGTTACACAATGAGAAGGTTTTACGCATTCAAAATATATGTGGTACTCCACGGGAGCCCTTTGAAATATTTATTGCTTTTGGTTTGAAAAAGGTTTGTTAAAAGAGAGTGGAGGGATGAGAGAAGAATTATTTTTTAATATTTTTGTGTTTGGAGAGGTTTACCACCTCATGCCTACGTACCCACAAAGTGCAATGCGAGATCAAAACCTCGTAGTTCGTGGTATAAATAGTGAAAATGGTTGGTTATAATTGATTTTATTAAGTGAAGAGAATTTTTCATCTTCAAGTGGATAGTCAAACAAATCTACCACGAGAATGAAGGCATGCACTCATACATCATTATGGGGAGGGCGGAAACTCGGATAAAATCGATGAGTATGCCACTAAATCCACACGAATGACAAGAGGCTCAATTACATCAAACTACAACCATAGAGATTGAGAGACTTACACCCGACTAAAGAATAATGACTCATAATCGACACTCTTTTAAAGAAAACAAACAAAAGTGCACAAATATGCAAAACAACTTGAATGAGTTTGATTCTTTTTATTTTTGAATTAAGGTCAAAATGGTTAGATTCATTGGTTTTAAAAGAAAAAGAAAAAGGGTAAAATCCACTTGACAAAAGTTAAGGTTTTATTTAGGCAAAATACCCAAATTGATCCCTTAACTCTATCTCGGGGTCCAATTTGGTCCCTTAACTTTAAAAAGTTTCAAAGTAGTCCTTTAATTTTTCAAAAAAGTCCAAGTTAGTCCTTTCCGTCCATTTTTTACTAACGACGTTAACTTTTGCTTGTGTGGCATCTGACGTGGTCCGTTTTGTCCAATTGTTCATACACGTGTCATCATCCCTTTCCCTTCTTGTTTCCGTCCTTCTCCAACCACCGACGACCACCGTCACTTATCTTTACCAAATGGACATATGCTTAGTTTCTTTGACTTGGTCACATTCCATTCTTTGTCGCTCTCTCCACGTTTAACTTCATCACCATTTTTTCGATTCTTCACCGAATCCTTCTTCTTCCTCCTTCCATCTCCACATCAAGTCCTTCGTTTTCTGGAAGAAACACAAAACCAAAAAACTCTATAAATACTCACTTGTTCTGGAACCTCTCCAAAGCCAAGTTCGGGTCAGGAACCGAACCGAACTCCATTTTCCATGTCGTAGTTGTTGTTGACAACGAGATGATGCTTTTGGTTGTAGATTCAAACAAAGATGCTTACACAAAATTCATGTCCAGATCTGGTGTGCCTGTTCAGATTTCATGGGATGTTTATTGTTGTTTGTGAAAAATAACAGTGATGGATCTTCTTCGTCGGTTTCCATGGCTTCCTCAGGCGGGTCTTCGTCGTTTGTGAAAGATAACAGCAGAATATGAATTTGGGAGGTTATGAGATTGGGAAAATGGGTAAGAGTTGGTCTTCTTCGTCGGTTTCCATGGCTTCCTCAGGCGGATCTTTCGGTGAAAGTTCATCAATATTGGAATGGTCTAGTGTTGAGGAGAATGAACTGGTTGTTCCTGTTGGGGTTTCTTTGCTTGTTTATGCTTGGAAACGATGAATGTTGGTTTTCTAGTTTTTCTGGTTTAAGTTTTGTTCTGTCCAACATGGCATCCATATGGTACATGACTCATCAATATCAGCACCACGTGTACAATTTGGTTAACTTTGACTAAGGGTGCTAACGGCAGGGACTAACGTGGATCCTTTTAAAAATTTAAGGGACCATTTTGTCACTTTTTAGAGTTAAGGGACCAAATTGGACCTTGATGTAGAGTTAAGGGACCAATTTGAGTATTTTGCCTTTTATTTATTAAAGAAGTGATGATTTTGGAAAACAAGAATCCTTTGAAAAAGAGAGAAGATTTTGAAAACTAAATAAGGGGTGGAGATGAAGAGACTATCCTAGAAAAGAAAATAAGGAGATAAAGGAAGAAATATCTAACCAAACTTGATGATACTTTCAATTATGAGCATAAGAGTTCCATCCTTATAAGCTAGCAAATGACCAAATAAAGGCAAATACCAACTTCATGTATATCAAAGCAAATGAGAGATATCCTAAAATATAAGTCCAAAACTTCATTCCAAAGCCAAGGATAGTAACCAATAGTCAAAAGATTAAGATCACAAGTTTTTTAGAGATTTAATCCTTTATTAATATTTTTTGTGTCCAAATGGACAAAAGGAAAATCAACACAATAAAAATAAGAGAAAATAATAAACATGAAAATGGATGAATAAAGTATAATAAAGCATAATAGAATAAAAGAAATAAAATTACAAGAATTTAAATGTTAGTAGTAAAAGAAATTATAGTGCAAGAATCTAAAATATTAATAGTAGTAATAGTATAATAATATTTACATAATAGTGGTATGGTGAACTTAATCAACCACAACCAAAAAAGTAACCAAAATCGAAAGGCAACCGGATCCTCTTAGCATCTTACACTATAGCTATTAATTAAGGCAAACCGAATCAAATTCAATGAAATTTGAAAGGCGATTGGGAGACCCAAAGCACCTATGCATCAAACATTCATAAGTCTTGATTCTTAATGCAATATGATTAAACGTTTTGGGATTTGTTGCACCCCAAAATTTTCCCTCCAAAAGACAAGACATTGTGTACTAAGAGACTCAAAAGGTTCACAATGTTCACAAGACATCTCATGAGGTTCACAAGGTTCACAATTAGTCAGAAAATTTGACAATTCCCTCAGACAATGCATCCTCCTAAGCAATGCATCTTAAACTAGGGTTTTGACTTTCATCAGGCTAAATGGACTTCCAAGACTTAAATTGAGCTTCATAGCATCCTATATATGTTCAAGAATCCCCATGTCAAGTTTCAAGACTTTCCCAAAAGATTTGCTCAGTCAGATGATCAGATAGGTTAAAATCGGTCAAGGCAGTTAAAAAGTCAAACTGAGGTCAACTGTGGTCAAACCAAAGTCAAACTTCATGCTTTTTTGCCAACATCAAGTATATGAAGTAAAATTCATCATTTGATCAAGGTTTGATCATGATTCATCAAGGAGATTTCAGATCATCAAGAATCAGGAGTTTCTAAATTAGGGTTTTCATAGGAAAAGTCAACTGAACTTTGACCAGTCATAACTTTCACATGCTTCATCAAATTTTTTCCATCCAAATCTCATTTTGAAGGAAATTGAATTCTCTACAACTTTGTGTCTCACAAGCCAGGCCCAAAAATGCTTCATTTGGAAGGTATGAGCTAAGACATTATAGGTCCTTTTAAAAGTCAACAAAAAGTCAACAACTTCAAAAGAGCATAACTTAAGAATGGTAAATGATATGGACATGAGACCAAAGAGGTTGGTTAGAGGACTCTTTAAGCTTTCCAAAATGTCCAAGAACACCTTCATAGCATTAAAATTGAAGGTTTTGTGCCCTTGCAAATTTGGGAAATTTTTGGGAAGTTTATGAAGCAAATAAGGCCTTAAAACCAATTTTTGCTAAATGAGCCCACCAAATTGGCATCCAAACTTTACAAACTCATCAAGCACGACCCAACCCACACATTTTCTGATTTTTTATATTTTATTTGATATTTATTTGAATTTTATTCATTAAAATACAAATTAAATTGAAATAAAATATAAAAATCATATATTTGAAAAGGATTTGGTTTCTAGAAGGTCTTAAAACTTATTTAAACTTGATTGATACAAATATAATGGAGATCATACCAAAATAGAAAGGCTAGATCAAAGAATATTCAAGTTTTAAGATCATATCTTTCTCAATCTCCCAAAGTCCAAAAGTCCATAGTTTTGTGAAAGATTTGACCTAATTTCATTATATCCTATATAAACAACATTAAGCAATCACAAAGTCACGATTTCAGAGCCTCAAGGATAAGTTTTACAATTTCAAAGTTCATCAAAAATTTGAAATTCGGATTCTAATTTTTTGTGTTTTTTCAGGTGAATTAAGGACACCAATCTCTTCCTTGAACATCATTGATCATGTAGCAATAGCCATATGCATCTCAAACCCCAAGAATTGATAAACCCGAATCAAGTTTTCAGGTTTTTTTTTATTTTTTCGTTCATAATCATTTACATGTTATTAATGGATTTTGCTTATTGATTTGTGTTCAATGAAGGTTTGTGATGAATTCTGGGCAGTTTAATTGAAGAAACCATGGTCGAATCGTATAGTGCCATTCTAGGGTTCATGACCTTCAAATTAGGGTTTAATGATTCAGTGAATATAAATGAATTATAAAACCGTAGATCAATTGCAAATGATGTCAGGATTATATTTATGTATTCAATTTAACAAAATTTTACGTAAATAATGATGTTTGAATTTCGTAGGGTTTCCCGCCATTTGAAATTTCACAGGAAAATAGGTTGCAAATTTCGCAGGAAAATTCGCAAGTCTAGAGGTTGAAGATGAAGTGATATGGCGCGAAAATATAATTTGAAAATTGGACTTATTTTATTATTAATTCGTTTGCGTTATATTTCATAAACGCTGCAGTGGTTCAGCTGGTAAGGGCATACACGTATGAAGACAAGGGCAAGGGTTCGAATCCCAGCTTCACCATTTTTTTGCTTTATTTCATTGGTATTTCCAGGTTTATTGTATAAGGATTTGTATTCCTCTATTGTTCACAACGCGCGCGCAGCCTGGTGGTAGCCTTGTGTGTCCAAGGGTAGCAAAGCCTAGGGCGTGGGTTCAATCCCTGCCCCAGGTAAGTTTTGGTTTTTATTTTCTTTAATTATTCTGTTTTATTATTATTGTTTTATAATTAATATTAATAAAAATATATTTAGATAATAATATGTAAATATTTCATATTTTCTAAAAAAACCTCTAATTTATTTTCTAAACTTTTAATCCTAGTTTTTATTTATTTATTTAAATTAAAATATGTATATATTATCATCATTTATTTATTTTTGTAAATAGTTAAATTAATATTGCAATTTAAATTATAAACCCTAATTCTATTTTTTCTAAAATTTCTAACCCTAATTTCTAAAACCCTAATTTCCTTTAAAAAAAACTTAATTTATTACCTTAATTATTTTGTTTAAATATTGAACTTAATAAATTTTTTCTAATGTATAAAATTAAATAATTAATCATGCTTTATTTTGTAAATAAATTAGTATATGGTTTATTAGTATGATCTTTATTATTTTATTTTCATCTCAAAAATTCTTTAAAAAAATTGTTTATTTAATTTATATATGTTTTGTATATTTGTGCTAATATTTTCTTTCTTATAATTATTTTTATTACTAACCCTTTTTATTATTTATTTATATGCTTATTATTTAAATCGTTTCTATATTTATGTAACTGCAAAAGCCTTGTAATAGTCGTAGGGTTATGTTTGTCTTTATTTTATTATTTATAAATGTTTATATTGCCATGGTTAGTAAAATAGGGATTGATAATATGTTTGTATTTTAAAATTAATTTAGAATCACTAATTTAATAAGATAAATATATGAACCTATACACGCACACACGTAAGTCGATCTTTGATCACCATCTCACTTCCTAAGGTTGTCCCTCATGTTGCCTAAATAAAAAGGTCAAGTAAGGTGTCTAAAAAAGCAAAGTCCCTTCTCATAAACAAATCATCTAGTCCCTTTCAATATTATAAGATCAAGTCCCTTCGATGTTGCCTACGTAAATGATCTTGTCCCTTTCGAATAAAAGATGATAAGTCCCTTCGTATTGCTAAGACACCTTACAGTTGCCTAAACACAGATGACCCTTCACATGTCCCTTATAACATCCAAGGTAATGACTACCTATTCCTTAATAATAGGGATAGTCTTACCATTGAAAGAACATTTAAGAACAGTAAAGATTCAAATTAGGGTAGGTTCCTCTTAAGTACTTGCTCACTTATTCAAAAATACTTCATTATACTTCACATTTTCAAACAAATTTTCAAAACAAAGTCTTTATATATATCCATACAATGATCATTATAAAGTACTTAAGAAAATTTTTAATCACACACTACACTTCTCAAAACAGTTTAAAGTGAGCTAAGTAACTAAGAGCCCATGGATAACCATGGATGTAAAGGGTGCTAACACCTTCCCTTTACATAACCTACCCCCCGAACTCAAAAATCTTTTAAGGTCTTTCCTGTTCTTTTATGCCCTTTCCTTTGGATAAAATAAAAGTCGGTGGCGACTCTTGCTATCCGCAACATAACTAAAGTCAGTTCTCCCACCGTGTTACAGAACTGGCGACTCTGCTGGGGATTTAGATCACTTTAAAATTAGATCACTTTAAAATTGTTTGCCTTATTTGCTATATACTTATCTGTTGGGCTCTTATGTGTGAAAGATCCTAACCCGGATCTAGTGTACCTTAGGTAAATGGCAATAGACCAAGGAAACTGTATGGCGTATACCGATATGGTTGATCTGGTGGCCATAGTTAGTGTGACTTCTTGGTTGGTGCTTATGTTCCTTAAGTCAAGTTGAGGATAATATGAGGCTGCCATACATTGTCAATACACTAACTAACTTTTAGAACCCTAGTTATCCCCTCTTGGCCTTTAGAAAAGTAGTGAGATAACCGACTTTGGTGAAGACTGAAGTTGGTTGATACTCGATGCTACACTCATTGAGATTCTAAACTTGGAGGGTTTTGGTTGGCAAGTAAGTTGCCTACTGAACAACCACCCTTGTGAAGGATCAATGATATTAAGATCCCTTAGAACCTGGTTACTTTATAGGACAGGATGAACCAACCAAACTTCAGGGGAGGGTACTTACCTTTAAACCTCATGCAAGCCTTCAAACCTAGGGCTATTGTGTGACTTGTTTGTGTGTGCCACATGTTTGTGATTGAGCATAACATCACAGCATCATCATGCATCATAAGCATAGAATTTTCACTAACCATTTCAAGGACCAAAGGATTTATCTTTGTTCTTTGTTGCAGGTCATGGCTTCTTCTCGTAGGAATACTATCCGGATAAACTTTGTAGGAATACCTTCTAAGCTTAAAGAATTGGTCTCTCAAGTTTCTGAAAATTCCCAGTTCATCAAGAGGCATGGTCACCTACTGGATCTAGTTACTTCAGGGTTCAATGAAGAGATGATGAGTGTTCTGTTTCAGTTCTTTGATCCTAAACATCATTGTTTCACATTCCCCGATTATCAGCTGGTTCCTACAATAGAAGAGTTCTCCAAACTTCTGGGTATACCTGTCCTTGATCAGAGACCTTTCACAGGCTTAGAAAAAGAGCCTAAACCTGAAGTCATTGCTGCAGCCCTACATTTGAAGAAATCAGACATTGTCCTAGAAACGAGGAGTGGAGTTAAGGGTATTCTTGCTAAGGTATTGATAGAGAAGGCTCAAGTGTTCTTGAAGGCTATGAGCTATGATGCTTTTGAGGAGATCTTAGCCTTGTTGATTTATGGCTTAGTGTTGTTCCCCAATCCAGACCAGTTCGTAGACGTACACGCCATCAACATATTTCTGACTCACAACCCAGTGCCTACATTACTTGGAGACATCCTACACTCTCTTCATACCCGTACTATAAAGGCACGAGGAACTCTGATGTGCTGCATACCTCTCTTGTCTAGGTGGTTTATTTCTCACCTTCCTCGATCAGTGATGAAGAATGAACAAGGGTTCATGTGGTCTAAAAGAATCATGTCACTCTCTCATTCAGATATTCATTGGTGCTCTAGATCTATGGAGAATGTTACTATCATTGGCCGTTGTGGGGAGTTCCCTAATGTGCTACTTCTTGGCATAAGAGGGGGAATTACTTACAACCCTTATTTAGCTCTACGTCAGTTTGGTTACGCTCGGAGTGATGGTCCTCATGACATGCTTATTCAGGGTATTGTGTTCGACTACGACAACGATCTTCAAGGTTACCGTCAAAAGTTTATATGAGCATGGGGTAAAGTGAATAAGGTTGACAGCAAGACTCTGGAACCCAAGTACACTATTCCTATGGAAGCTTATCTCAGATGGGTACGATCTCGTGCTCAGACTCTTATGATGTCGTATCCTGCCATCCTGTCAGTTACTATGGAGCCTGTTGCTGAAGGAGATACTTCGTATATCATTCTTCACCCAGACATGCCCACTGACATGGAAGAGTTACAGAGGTCCTGGATCCAGTTGAAGGAGCAAAGGGATATTTTTGAGACTCATTACAAAGCAAGTCAAGAAAGAATCCTGGAGCTAACAAAGCAACTTCACGAGGAGCGGAATCTCAACTCATACCTCAACACAAAGAGGAAACGTCCATGGGAGACTTAAAACCCCATCTTTTGTATTCAGTTCATTATTATTGTAAGCCCAAAGGGCAAAAAAATTTATTACTAATAAAAGTTTACTTTTTGGTTGTTTAAACAAATTTAAATCCTGCGGTCCTTGAAAACATTGCATACGCATTTATACACCATATCATTGCATCACAGGTTTCTTATGTACAGGTATCTTATCTCCTCGCTGTTTATTTCAGCAGAAATGGCTCTTGAACAGACTGTCAAATATCTCCTGGCACAGAATGCACAATTCCAAGAGCTGATCCTGAACTTGTCCAAGGGACAGGATGAATTGAAGACATTACTGGCTAAGAAGACTAAGAAGACTAGAAGATCAGGAGGCCTTATTAATCTGGGAAGAAGGTTCAAAGGTCCTGTCAAGACCAAGGAACAGGTTGAAGATTATGAGTCTGAAGAGTCTGAGAAAGAGGGAGGCAGTCTCCATAATACTATGGGGGATTCTGATTCTGAAGCAAATTATTATCATGATCCTAATGAAGATAAGTTCAAGATGCTGGTGGATAGAATGAATGCTATGGAATTACAAAAGTCTTCTGGGCTGGATTTTGAAGATCTGAGTTTGATATCTGGAGTGGTTATACCCATTGGTTTCAAGGTCCCTGCTTTTGTAGTATATGATGGTGTCTCATGCCCCAAGCTGCATCTGAGGTCCTATGTCCGGAGGATTCAACCCCATACTGCTGATAAGAAGTTATGGATTCATTTCTTCCAAGAGAGCTTGTCTGGAGCTCAATTGGAATGGTATTATCCATTGGAGAGTGCCAATATTCGTGATTGGAATGATCTTGCTGAGGCCTTCTACAGGCAATACCAATACAATGCTGATTTAGCACCAACTCGCATGCAACTACAAAGCATGTCTATGGGTGCTAAGGATAATTTCAAGGAGTATGCCCAGAAATGGATAGACCTGGCTGGCAGAGTTCAACCTCCTCTGACTGACAGGGAACTAGTGGATATGTTTATGAGTACGCTGAATGGTCCTTTCTATAGTCATCTCATTGGAAGGTCATCATCTGGATTCACTGAGCTGATAATGACTGGAGAGCGTGTGGAAAGTGGCCTAAGAAGTGGCAAGATACAGGTAGGTGCCTCTTCATCAAGTACTGCAAAGAAGCCCCCTAGTGGGAAGAAGGAGTCAAATGTTGTTTATGGTCAACCTGGTCGTAATAGGAGTCACCAATCTGTGGGAGCAGTTCACATCTCCAATCCTACTCCTGCAGCACCAGAGCCACCACAGAGCAATCAGCAGAAGCCTAGAAGACAGTTCACCAAGATCAACATGTCACTGGCCCAAGCCTTGCAACACTTGTTGAAAGGGGAACTCATTACTTTGAAGGACCCTCCTCAGAATCCTAATATTACCTCTCCTCGGTACAATCCTAATGCACGATGTGCCTATCATTCTAATTGTCCGGGACATGACACCAACAACTGTTGGATATTGAAAAACAAGATTCAATATATGATTGATGCTGGAGAAATTGAATTTGACCCTCCTGGGACTCAAAATGTGATTACTGCTCCCATGCCAAATCATGAGAAGACTGTTAATGCCATTGATGAAGTTTCATATATTTCCTCAGTTGCAGATGTGACTACTTCATTATCTGTTATCAAGAAGAAGTTGGTACAAGCTGGGTTCTTTCCAGGTTGTAATGAAGATTGTTTTTATTGTGCCTACAAACCTGACAGTTGCTGGAAGTTGAAAGATGGCATTCAACGCCTTATGGAAAATTACACTATATTGTTTGAGAGGACACCTTCTGTGGAAGGTATGGTTGAACATTTAACTCGAGGTACGAAGGTTGAAGATGTGGACATGGTTGATAAAGTTCCAGTGAAGATTACCTCCAAAGGCCCTGTCAAGATCACTTCCAAGGGACCTATCAAGATTACTGCTGAAGGTCTGGTGAAGACTGTTTCTGAAGCTAGAGTGGCTCCCATGATTATTACCACTCCTAGCCCTATTCCGTATACTTCTGATAAAGCTATACCCTGGAATTACGGTTCCGATGTTTATATCCATGGTGTTAAGCAGGAATCTTTAGCTGATCCACCTGTTACTGATAAAAACCTTGATGTTGATAATATTGCGGGATCTAGTAAGATCACCAGAAGTGGAAGAATTTTCTCTCCTCCGGCTACCTCAAAAAATACAGTTACTCCAACTACTACCTCCACTTCTGAGCCAAGTACTGATGCTCGGGGCAAAGGTCCTGTGGTTGAATCTGTGCAAGCTGAAGCACCGACTGCTGAAAATCTTTCTAAACAGATGGAAGAAGTGTTGAAGATCATTCGCAAGAGTGATTATGATATTGTTGACCAGTTGGGGCATACTCCCTCCAAAATGTCCATGTTGTCTTTGTTGTTGTGTTCTGAGGCTCATGCTAAAGCCTTGATTAAGTTCTTGAGGACTGCTCATGTACCAAATGAGATTTCTGTGGATCAGTTTGAAAACTGTGTTGCACACCTAACTTATGATAATGGGTTAGGTTTTTCTGATGCTGACTTGACTCCTGCCAAGAGAAATCATAACAGAGCTTTACATATCTCTATTGAGTGTAGGGGCACTACCATGTCTCATGTGTTGATAGACAATGGTTCTTCACTGAATGTACTTCCCAAAGAGGTTCTGAACAAGCTTAGTCCTGAAGATGCTGTGTTGAGACCAAGTAATATAGTGGTGAGGGCCTTTGATGGTTCAAGGAGGGTGGTGCATGGAGAAATAGATCTCCCAATCAAAGTAGGCTCTCAAGTTTTCAATTCAACCTTCTATGTAATGGATATTCGTCCTTCGTACTCTTGTTTGCTTGGGCGCCCCTGGATCCATGGGGCAGGTGTTGTGACCTCCACTCTACATCAGAAGTTGAGATATCCAGTAAAGGGAAAGGTTGTCACTATTTACGGAGAAGAAGAATATATGATCAGTCATGTGAATACGTTTAAGTATGTTGAAGTGGAAGGTGAATATGTCGAGACTCCATGCCAGACATTTGAAGTAGTTCCTTGGGTTGTTCATGCTGCTGAAGCTCCTCCTGTTGTCAAAAGAGTTCATGTGGTCACCAGAGTACCTCCTACAATGGCCTCCCTCAAAGATGCTAGAGCTGTGGTTGAAGAAGGTGGTTGTACTATTTGGGGTCAGCTTCCTGACATTCCTTACAAGTCTGACAAGTTTGGTTTGGGTTTCACTGCAGAGTCCCATAAGGCTGTTCGTCGTGCTCGTGTTGTTCGTATCACCAATCAAGGGATCATGAAAGATCAAATCAATGTTGTGGGTGACAATAATGAAGACTACAACCTGGATGACTGGATCTTTCCTACTGTGGGTGATGGGCTCAACAATTGGAGGGCTGAAGACGTTATTCCTATCTCCTTTAGTCAGGAGTAAATACTATTACTGTGTTGTTATTTTTAAGTTTGTAATTTTTGAACAATTAAACTTTTAAGCCTTGTGCCTTACCCGGGGCACAATGGTATGCTTGTTTCGGGATGTCATTTCATTTGCATACTTCATTCAATAAAAATCAGTGGACGTTTCGTTTTCGTAAATATTGTGCTCCTTGTCTTTCTTTTATTTTTATTTTTGTTTATCAGCTATGTGTTCTTACACACACCCACATCACTAAAATGAAGATCCTCACCCACTCTAGATCCCGTTGATAACAGATCTACTATTGCCAATTATAATTTCGAGAGTCCGATCTATCAAGCTGAAGATGGAAAAGAGGAAGATTGTGAAGTACCTGTAGAGCTTGCTAGGTTGTTACAACAAGAAGAGAAAGTTATACAGCCACATGAAGAGCCAATCGAAGTTGTGAATCTGGGAACTGAAGAAAACAGGAAAGAGGTCAAGATAGGGGCTGAATTAGAGGATGGTGTTAAAAGCAGATTAATTCAGATGTTACATGATTATGTGGAGATCTTTGCTTGGTCCTATAAAGATATGCCAGGGTTGGATACAAACATTGTGGTTCACCGTTTACCGGTAAAAGAAGACTATCGTCCAAAGAAGCAAAAGGTTCGTCGCATGCGTCCTGAGATGTCAGAAAAGATTAAAGCAGAGGTAATGAAACAGTTTGATGCAGGGTTCTTAGCTGTGACTTCTTATCCTCAATGGGTTACAAATGTGGTACCGGTACCTAAGAAAGATGGTAAGGTACGTATGTGTGTAGATTACAGGGATTTGAACAAGGTCAGCCCCAAAGATGACTTTCCACTTCCTCATATTGATGTTTTGGTAGACAACACTACTCAGCATAAGGTATTCTCTTTCATGGATGGTTTCTCTGGTTACAATCAAATCAAGATGGCACCTGAAGATATGGAGAAGACTACATTTGTTACACAGTGGGGCACTTTTTGTTATAAAGTAATGCCATTTGGTTTAAAGAATGTTGGGGCAACATATCAGCGTGTTATGGTGGCTTTGTTTCACGATATGATTCATCATGAGATAGAGGTATATGTGGATGATATGATAGCCAGGTCCCAGAATAAAGAGCAGCACCTTGATCATCTACATAAGTTGTTTGAGAGGTTGTAGATATACAAATTGAGATTGAACCCAAACAAGTGTACTTTTGGAGTTACGTCTGGTAAACTCTTGGGTTTCATTGTCAGTGGAAAAGGTATTGAAGTAGATCCTGCGAAAGTAAAAGCTATACAAGAGATGCCAGCTCCCCGTACTGAGAAGGAAGTTAGAGGTTTTTTGGGACGACTGAATTACATTGCAAGATTTATTTCCCAATTAACTGCTACCTGTGAGCCAATCTTCAAGTTGTTGAAGAAAGATCAAGTAATGGAATGGAATGACGAGTGCCAGACATCCTTTGATTAAATTAAGAAATATCTCCTAGAACCTCCAATTTTGATGCCACCAGTTGATGGAAGACCCTTGGTTATGTACTTAACAGTGTTAGACAACTCAATGGGGTGTGTTTTGGGGCAACATGACGAGTCTGGTCGAAAAGAGCAGGCAATATACTACCTTAGCAAAAAGTTTACCGACTGTGAAACAAGATACTCACTGCTCGAGAAAACTTGTTGCGCTTTGGCCTGGGCTGCTCGCCGACTAAGACAATATATGTTGACTCATACTACCTTATTGATTTCGAAGATGGATCCAATCAAGTATATATTCGAGAAACCTGCTCTCTCCGGATGGATAGCGAGATGGCAAATGATCTTAACAGAATATGATATACAGTACACTACTCAGAAGGCCATTAAAGGAAGTATTGTAGCTGATCATTTGGCTCATCAAGCAGTGGATGATTATCAATCAATGAGTTTTGAGTTCCCTGATGAAGACATTATGATTATTACCAAAGAACCTGGACAATATGACAGACCTGAACAAGGATCCCGATGGACTATGGTTTTTGATGGAGCTTCTAATGCACTTGGTAATGGTGTTGGTGTTGTGATTATTTCCCCTGATGGTTGTCATACCCCGATTACTGCAAGACTTTGTTTCTATTGTACCAATAACATGGCTGAGTATGAGGCATGTATCCTGGGTATCAAAACTGCCATTGATATGAAGATTCAGTTCCTGGACGTATATGGAGATTAGGCCATGCTAGTAAGCCAGATTAGAGGAGATTGGGATACTAAACATGATAATCTCATTCCTTACAAAGAGCATGTGTTGTCTTTGATCCCATATTTTGAAGAGATTACCTTTGGACATATTCCACGAAGAGAAAATCAGTTGGCAGATGCATTAGCCACCATGGCATCTATGTTTGAGATCAACTGGGATGATGAAGCTCCCAACATTACTATTGATAGATTTGAGAAGCCTGCATACTGCAATGAGGTTGACACTAAAGAAGCAGAGGGGAAGCCTTGGTTCTATGAAGTGAAAAGATATCTTGAAGCTCAGGAGTTCCCTGAAGGGGCATCTGTCAAAGATAGGAAGTTTTTGAGGAGGTTTTCTGCTAAGTTCTTCTTGAGTAATGGAATTTTGTACAAGCACAATCATGATTCAACTTTGCTTCGTTGTGTGGATAAGAAGGAAGCAACTGAGATTATGGAAGACATGCATGACGGGATCTTTGGCACTCATTCTAGTGGTCATACCATGGCAAAGAAGATACTGAGAGTAGGTTACTATTGGTCTACCATGGAAGCTGACTGCTATCAACATTCCAGAACATGTCACAAGTGTCAAATATATGCTGATAAAGTACATATACCTCCATCACCATTGAATGTGTTGACTGCTCCTTGGCCTTTTGCTATGTGGGGCATTGATATGATTGGTGAGATCAAGCCTACTGCTTCTAATGGGCATCGTTTCATCCTGGTTGCTATTAATTACTTTACAAAGTGGGTGGAGGCAGCTTCATTTGCATCTGTTACTAAGAATGTGGTGGCTCGATTCATTAAGAATAATCTCATATGTAGGTATGGCATCCCTGAAAGGATTATTACTGACAATGGCTCTAATCTGAACGACACTATGATTACTGATCTCTGCACGCAGTTCAAGATTAAGCATCACAACTCTTCTCCGTATCGTCCGAAGATGAATGGGGCAATAGAAGCTGCTAATAAGAACATCAAGAAGATTCTACAAAATATGATTGTTACTTATAAGGATTGGCATGAGATGTTACCATTTGCTCTTCATGGTTATCGTACTACAATACGTACTTCAACAGGGGCAACCCCATTCTCCTTAGTTTATGGTATGGAAGCAGTTTTGCCCATTGAAGTTCAGATACCCTCCTTAAGAATCATGAAGGATGCAGGCTTGGATGAAGATGAGTGGATTCAGACTCGACTTGACCAGATAAATTTGATTGATGAGAAGAGGTTAGCAGTTGTCTGTCATGGCCAGATATACCAGAAACGAATGATCAAGACTTTTAATAAGAAGGTTAAGCCAAAGGTATATCAGGTTGGTGACTTGGTAATCAAGCGTATCATATTACCACAGGGTGATCCTAGGGGCAAGTGGACTCCTACCTATGAAGGACCATTTGTAGTCAAAACAGTATTCTCAGGAGGTGCCATGATGCTTACTACTATGGATGGTGAAGACTTCCCACAGCCTGTAAACGCAGACATAGTTAAAAAATACTACGCATAAAAAGAGACCCGCTAGGTTGACTGGCCTAGGCAAAAATAAGGGCATCCCGGCGAACCAAAAGGGTTCGGGCAAAAATTAGGGATATATATATATAAAATGTACACCCGGCAAGTCGAAAACCTGAAAAGGCGGCTTGGGCAAAAAAGGGTATCCCGGTGGATTGAAAACCTGAAAGGGCAATCCAGGCAAAAGTTAGGGATTAAAGCGTATGACTATGTCTCGTTTGGATCACCCATGTAACTCCAACCAGTTGTGCTACTTAATTCAAGCTCGAACAAATAAAGATCAATCCAATCGTTTCCATCTCAACAGCAGAAGATGAGATACTTGAAGATAATGGCAATAGTAGAATTGAAACTCAATAGGATTATTTCTCACATAGCTGTTTCTTTTGTTTTGTAAAAATTTTATGACAAATTCCTCTTACTAGGATTTCTGTCTCCTTGTACAAACTTGCCTATGTGTAGGTCACTTTGTGATATAAATAAAATTTCATCTTTGAATCCAGATTTACTTTTACCCTATTTACATGAGCGAAACGTCCATTTGTTGTGTTTGAATGTATGTATGCTTTTGAATATGATTGATGTTTACCAGAAATGCATGAAAATGCAGTAATAGTATTTACTAAGGACAAACGAAGGTAGGAATTCAACGAAGCTTCGTCGGTTCATCCTCACAAGAAAACTACAAATCCCCAGTACAACAAATCTATGCTTCAAGTTACATCTCCCCTTGAATTTATGTCCATCTCTTTTATCCTCAGTCGAGGTACTCAGAAACTTATTCCTTCAATAGAAGTACGACGAACAAAGATGGGAGGTTATAAATACTATACTATCAGACAAGACAGGAACGAGTTCCTCATATTCTTCAGCAACGAATCAGGATTTATTTTCCCTAGCCAGCAGTTGTTATACAAAGATATTCAGACGCTTCAGGCTACATAATTCATACATACATCATTTACATCATATTCATAGCATACATGCATAATACATTACTTAGGTACATAATGCCATACATGCATACATATTGCATAAACTAACATTCTCTTTGCAGGATGGTTATATGCAGATAAAACACTATCAACAATCCACAACATGTCAGAAATGATCTATACATTACTCAAGATGTCCTCGGAGAGTAGGAAAACGGTCTGTAAAAAGATCCATTCCCTAATCCAGGATATTTTCAGGAGATTTAATCCTGACACTCTTTTGTCCTCGAAGAGTAGGCAAACGGTCTGTACAAAGATCCATTCCCTAATCCAGGATATTTTCAGGAGATTTAATCCTGACACTCTTTTGTCCTCGGAGAGTAGGCAAACGGTCTGCACAAAGATCCATTCCCTAATCCAGGATACTTCCAGAAGATTTCATTTATCTGGTCTCGAATAATAGGCAAACGGTCTGTACAAAGATCCATTCCCTAGTTCAAGATATTTTCAGAAGATTTAATCTATTGGCTCTTGAATAGTAGGCAAACGGTCTGTACAAAGATCCATTCCCTAGTTCAAGATATTTTTTCAGAAGAATTAATCCTGATATTCTTTTGTCCTTGGAGAGTAGGCAAACAGTCTGTACAAAGACCAATTCCCTAATCCAAGATATTTCCAGAAGAGATAATCGTCATGAAGATTTATTTCTACTGGTCTATTCAATTCAAACTATGTTGCATAAACGATTCAGAGACGGCCTATACGAAGACCTAGTACTGATATCCAGTATCAACATAAAGCTATCATCACCTCCTGATATTTTGGATGGCATCTATAAGCCCATCTCCAGTTCTTCTAAGTGGCATCTTCAAGCCCACTCAAGCATATACAATTAATCATCAGTGTTACTTTACGCACTGGCGAGTGCAAATTTTTGGGCTTTTGTGTTCAATCCCCTTCAACCTTCCAGGTCACGAATGGCACATATACCAATCTAACCCCTCAGGTTTCAAAAAATTGAACAGGGGCAGCTGTTGCACCCCAAACTTTTCCCTCCACAAGATAATAAATTGTGTACTAAGAGATTCACAAGGTTCACAATGTTCACAAGACATATCATGAGGTTCACAAGGTTCACAATTAGTCATAAAATTTGACAATTCCCTCAAACAATGCATCCTCCTAAGCAATGCATCTTAAAATAGGGTTTTGACTTTCATCAGGCTAAATGGACTTCCAAGACTTCAAGTGAGCTTCATAGCATCCTATATATGTTCAAGAATCCCCATGTCAAGTTTCAAGACTTTCCCAAAAGATTTGCTCAGTCAGATGATCAGATAGGTTAAAATCAGTCAAGGCAGTTAAAAAGTCAAACTGAGGTCAACTGTGGTCAAACCAAAGTAAAACTTCATGATTTTTTGCCAACATCAAGTATATGAAGTAAAATTCATCATTTGATCAAGGGTTGATCATGATTCATCAAGGAAATTCATCATTTGATCAAGGGTTGATCATGCTTCATTTGGAAGGTATGAGCTAAGACATTATAGGTCCTTTTAAAAGTCAACAAAAAGTCAACAACTTCAAAAGAGCATAACTTAATAATGGTAAAAGATATGGACATGAGACCAAATAGGTTGGTTAGAGGACTCTTTAAGATTTCCAAAATGTCCAAGAACACCTTCATAGCATTAAAATTGAAGGATTTATGCCTTGCAAAGTTGGGAAATTTTTGGGAAGTTTATGAAGCAAATAAGGCCTTAAAACCAATTTTTGCTAAATGAGCCCACCAAATTGGCATCCAAACTTTACAAACTCATCAAGCACGACCCAACCCACACATTTTATGATTTTTTATATTTTATTTGATATTTATTTGAATTTTATTCATTAAAATACAAATTAAATTGAAATAAAATATAAAAATCATATATTTGAAAAGGATTTGGTTTCTAGAAGGTCTTAAAACTTATTTAAACTTGATTGATACAAATATAATGGAGATCATACCAAAATAGCAAGGCTAGATCAAAGAATATTCAAGTTTTAAGATCATATCTTTCTCAATCTCCCAAAGTCCAAAAGTCCATAGTTTTGTGAAAGATTTGACCTAATTTCATTATATCCTATATAAACAACATTAAGAAATCACAAAGTCACGATTTCAGAGCCTCAAGGATAAGTTTTACAATTTCAAAGTTCATCAAAAATTTGAAATTCGGATTCTAATTTTTTGTGTTTTTTCAGGTGAATTAAGGACACCAATCTCTTCCTTGAACATCACTGATCATGTAGCAATAGCCATATGCATCTCAAACCCCAAGAATTGATAAACCCGAATCAAGTTTTCACATTTTTTTTAGTTTTTCGTTCATAATCATTTACATGTTATTAATGGATTTTGCTTATTGATTTGTGTTCAATGAAGGTTTGTGATGAATTCTGGGCAGTTTAATTGAAGAAACCATGGCCGAATCGTATAGTGCCATTCTAGGGTTCATGACCTTCAAATTAGGGTTTAATGATTCAGTGAATATAAATGAATTATAAAACCGTAGATCAATTGCAAATGATGTCTGGATTATATTTATGTATTCAATTTAACAAAATTTTACGTAAATAATGATGTTTGAATTTCGTAGGGTTTCCTGCCATTTGAAATTTCGCAGGAAAATTGGTTGCAAATTTCGCAGGAAAATTCGCAAGTCTGGAGGTTGAAGATGAAGTGATCTGGCGCAAAAATATAATTTGAAAATTGGACTTATTTTATTATTAATTCGTTTGCGTTATATTTCATAAACGCTGCAGTGGTTCAGCTGGTAAGGGCATACGCGTATGAAGACAATGGCAAGGGTTCGAATCCCAGCTTCACCATTTTTTTGCTTTATTTCATTGGTATTTCCAGGTTTATTGTATAAGGATTTGTATTCCTCTATTGTTCACAACGCGCGCGCAGCCTGGTGGTAGCCTTGTGCGTCCAAGGATAGCAAAGCCTAGGGTGTGGGTTCAATCCCTGCCCTAGGTAAGTTTTGGTTTTTATTTTCTTTAATTATTCTGTTTTATTATTATTGTTTTATAATTAATTTTAATAAAAATATATTTAGATAATAATATGTAAATATTTCATATTTTCTACAAAAACCTCTAATTTATTTTCTAAACTTTTAATCCTAGTTTTTATTTATTTATTTAAATTAAAATATGTATATATTATCATCATTTATTTATTTTTCTAAATAGTTAAATTAATATTGAAATTTAAATTATAAACCCTAATTCTATTTTTTCTAAAATTTCTAACCCTAATTTCTAAAACCCTAATTTTCTTTAAAAAAATCCTTAATTTATTACCTTAATTATTTTGTGTAAATATTGAACTTAATAAATTTTTTCTAATGTATAAAATTAAATAATTAATCATGCTTTATTTTGTAAATAAATTAGTATATGGTTTATTAGTATGATCTTTATTATTTTATTTTCATCTCAAAAATTCTTTTAAAAAAAATTGTTTATTTAATTTATATATGTTTTGTATATTTGTGCTAATATTTTCTTTCTTATAATTATTTTTATTACTAACCCTTTTTATTATTTATTTATATGCTTATTATTTAAATCGTTTCTATATTTATGTAACTGCAAAAGCCTTGTAATAGTCGTAGGGTTATGTTTGTCTTTATATTATTATTTATAAATGTTTATATTGCCATGGTTAGTAAAATAGGGAGTGATAATATGTTTGTATTTTAAAATTAATTTAGAATCACTAATTTAATAAGATAAATATATGAACCTATACACGTACACACGTAAGTCGATCTTTGATCACCATCTCACTTCCTAAGGTTGTCCCTCATGTTGCCTAAATAAAAAGGTCAACTAAGGTGTCTAAAAAAGCAAAGTCCCTTCTCATAAACAAATCATCTAGTCCCTTTCAATATTATAAGATCAAGTCCCTTCGATGTTGCCTACGTAAATGATCTTGTCCCTTTCGAATAAAAGATGATAAGTCCCTTCGTATTGCTAAGACACCTTACAGTTGCCTAAACACAGATGACCCTTCACATGTCCCTTATAACATCCAAGGTAATGACTACCTATTCCTTAATAATAGGGATAGTCTTACCATTGAAAGAACATTTAAGAACAGTAAAGATTCAAATTAGGGTAGGTTCCTCTTAAGTACTTGCTCACTTATTCAAAAATACTTCATTATACTTCACATTTTCAAACAAATTTTCAAAACAAAGTCTTTATATATATCCATACAAGGATCATTATAAAGTACTTAAGAAATTTTTTAATCACACATTACACTTCTCAAAACAGTTTAAAGTGAGCTAAGTAACTAAGAGCCCATGGATAACCATGGATGTAAAGGGTGCTAACACCTTCCCTTTACATAACCTACCCCCGAACTCAAAAATCTTTTAAGGTCTTTCCTGTTCTTTTATGCCTTTTCCTTTGGATAAAATAAAAGTCGGTGGCGACTCTTGCTATCCGCAACATAACTAAAGTCAGTTCTCCCACCGTGTTACAGGATTACGCGACCAACAAGAGGTCCGGTCCACGAAAGTGCAAGTATCCAATTAGATTTGTATTTCGAATTCGGGACATATTTAGGTCTATGTTAAGCAATCGCCGAGTAATTTACAGAGTAATTACCCTACAAATGAGGTCGGCCACCACCAATTAAGGTGAACAATGTTAGTGTTAATGCATGCGAGATAAACGATATGTAAATCGCTATCCGGATGCAATATTGCACACAACTAAAGATGAATACCAAATTGAGTCACACTTATGGTACTCTTCCATCCTTAAGTTCAATCACTATTCTTGGTAGATTCAAGCATGAAAATGTATCACTAATGCAAAGTACCTTAAGTAGATTAAATAATTCACTTAAAGGTAGTTTTGAATTAATGAACATTAACTACTCTAATCTATACCCAAAGCATTGAAATTAAAGAGAAATTACTCCCAAAAAGTGCTTCCCAAGGTAAAAATAAAAAGGAGGAAGAAGAAGAAGATAGAGGAACCAAAAAGGAGCTTAAAAATAAGCCAAAAACTGCCTCTGACTTGTGTTAACCGGTTAACCAAAATGCACTGGAAATGGTTAACCGGTTAACGCAACCAGTTTTCAAAACCTGCGCCATTTACACTAGTTAACCGGTTAACCAATTTACACTGAAAATGGTTAACCGGTTAACACTGAACCAGTAGCAGAAAAAATGCTAAAATTCAACATGATCCATTTTCAAAATCTTTTTCAAGCGTTTGATGATCATAATCTGAATTTACACGAATTTTAAAACCAAAATACAGTGGAATCTCTGCAATCAAACAACAAATTAAGATCTAAAGGATCTAGAATCAAAGGCACCAAAGATCTACATCTTGAATGTTGATGATGGTATGGGTTTATGGAAAGAGTGAATTACCAAAAGCACTTCTTCAAATTGGACCAAATCAAGCTAGATCTACTGCAATAGATGAACAAGGAAAGAATAGGATGAAGGTTTAACTCAAGTTAATCAAGAATTCAATGTGAATTCTTGATAACTTCAAAAGAAAGAAAAAGAGCTTTAGTGAGATTTTTGGTTTCTGGGGAAGTATTTTGCAAGAGATTTGTTGGCTCTCAAAAGCTACAAGAAATATTTTCAAGGTGAATTTGGCTCTCTAAAGCTTCAAGAGATTTTTGCAAGGTGAATTTGGCTCTCTAAAGCTTGTTGAATGAATGAAATTATGGTCATATTTAAAGACTTTAGGTATGAGAATTTGGTGGAATGGAGCTTGCTTTGATAATTAGAATTAGGTTTGGTAGTTGAAAATTTGGTGGGAAATAGAAAAGAGTGGTGATTAGTGAGGGTTTATGGTAGGAAATGACCAAAGTGGTGTAGAGAAATCAGAGGGTCATGGATCTAGAAAATTCCAAATATATCAATGATCCAAGGGTGCTGAATTTGAATGAAAAATTCAAATTTCGCACTGGTTAACCAGTTAACCAAATTACACTGGAAATGGTTAACTGGTTAACAAAGCATAAATTTGAATTTTTTATTCAAACATGATTATTTGGTTGTTGTGGTCCGATTCTTTTTGTACGTCGAAGAAGGCATGGAAATAAACACATGAACCTTGAAATTTCTTGAATGAATCAATTAATCTTGGGAAATCCTGTATCAGATAAATTTAAATTACTTGCGGATCAACTTCGACTTTTGTTTGTGAAATTTTATTCGAGCTGCATGGCTGCTATTTTTGGCATTTTCAATTGTTCCTCTTCCTGAAAATGTTAGTGAAAGAAAACAAAATATTTTTAAATTTTAATTAATGATTAGTAAACATAAACACATAAAGCAATTAAAAGCAACGGTGATCCCTGTGAGACATAAATCTAACCCGAGAAGAACTGAGAAACCAGTGCGATCTTGTTTGTAAGCAAGATTCAGATGAAAATGTGAAGAAAACTTAGGGCAAAAATTAGGGTGTTACATATGTGTTTAGCGGCAGCGCTTCAGATTTCAAGGGTTTTTTTTTATAAAAAAAAACCTAACTATGTGAAATGGTTCGTTTTTAATCATTAATGAGGATTAAATTCTGACTTATTTTATTTTTACTAATTAGGAATGTGTAAAGACAACATTAAATCATTCTATTTTTTCAAGAAAAATTTACGTATGGTATCATGGAATGGATCAAATATACTCTTAGAATTTATTGCAACATAAATTCCAAATCTCCCATTCAAGTTTCCTCATCCTCTTTCACAAGTTATTTATAGAGAATTACATATAAAAATTTTATGGTTATGAATGTGAACTTATTATACATATAAAAATATGTTTTTCAGCAGTAGTAGAATCTTACGACCCGTGTTACGATTCTCGAGTTACGTTTTCTGAAACCTCTACCGATTCTACTTAAACTCTCAAGTTTTTAAACATTGATTCAAAGTCACTTAGAAGTAATAATTATAATGATTTTAATTACTAGGACAAGATTTTAATCAAGTAGAATTGGAAAATCCTCTGTTTAAAACTTAACAAAAAAAAAGAGGACACAATTAAATTAACTATACACATATAAAAGGTATACCATTAAAAACTCACATCATTTAAGCAAATTTTCTCAAACAAGATACAAGCAATCATTAATGAGTCAGTAAGATCACTCATTACTCATTTGTTTAACCTTGTTGTGAAGGATTCATTTAAGTCCGAAAATAATAAACATGTATACCACAAGTATATGTTCACAAGCAAATACCTCCCGATAATATCGCGAATGCATGACAACATGATGCATTTTATCAAATATTTATGGTGTGTTTGGATGAAACATTTTAACGAGAGAAAGTAATTTGTTGAGGGAATTTTGAAATGACTTGACCAAAATCCATTGCTTGGATACAAAATATGGATAATTGTTAAAATGATGTAAATTTATGGAGTATTTTATTCATGTTAAATTTAAGAAATTTAAAATAACACCAAAAAGTAAAGAATTTTAAATTGCTTCATCACTCTATATAATATGAATATTAAATTGTTTATCATTAAATTTTCAAATTTTGCAAAATAGTCCTCATATTTTACGAAATTTTCAAATTCACCCCCAAAATTTCCAAAAAATTAAAAATATGTCCCTAATAATTTGCAAAATTTACAAATGGATCCTTCAAATTTTCAAAAATTGCAAATTGATCTCTATTTATCATATTTTAGATTTGATCCAATTTTTTTAAAAAAATAATGAAAATTGCTCCATTTTTTAAAAATGAATCATTTTAATACTCTATCCAAACAAAAGAATTTAAAATTGAATGGATTCTAATTGAATCATTTGAATTACCTAGAATTTTGAATTTCTTAAAAATTCTCAATTACTCCGTCCAAACACACTCTTAGGGTGTGTTTGGATGAAGCATTTTAATGAGAGAAAGTAATTTTTTGAGGGAATTTGAAATGATTTGATCAAAATTCATTGTTTGGATAAAAAATATGGAGAATTGTTAAAATGATGTAAATTAATGGAGTATTTTATTCATGTGAAATTTAAGGAATTTAAAATGACACCAAAAAGTAAAGAATTTTAAATTGCTTCATCACTCTATATAATACGGATATTAAATTGTTTATCATTAAATTTTCAAATTTTGCAAAATAGTCCTCATATTTTATGAAAATTCCAAATTCACCCCCAAAATTTCCAAAAAATTACAAATAAGTCCCTAATAATTTTCAAATTTTACAAATTGGTCCTTTAAATTTTCAAAAATCACAAATTGATCCCTATTTATCATATTTTAGATTTGACCCATTTTTTTTAAAAATTATGAAAATTGCTCCATTTTTTAAAAATGAATCATTTTAATACTCTATCCAAACAAAATAATTTAAAATTGAATGAATTCTAATTGAATCATTTGAATTACCTAGAATTTTGAATTCCTTAAGAATTCTCAATTATCCCATCCAAACACACTCTTAGAGTGAAATAAAGGTATACCATGTATATTTTTCATAAGCTCCAGAGTTTAAAAGATAAAAAGACTTACCCAAGCTCAGAGAGCTAAGATGTGTTTCAGCATAATCAGCAAAGAAGGAATTTTCATCCTGTAAACATTGGTAGATGAGAATTAGTTTATGATCTAAACATAGACATTATAGTTTCACATAGAATCATATTATGGAAAAAGTTGGGGAAATGTACTTACTGCGGCATATTTCTCAACAAGGGGCAGAATACAGGGTCAGTTAGGGTCAGTTAGAAGTGCCTTATCACTTGGCAACTGAAGAATGTCATCCTTCTCACCACCAGTCAACAACTCACTATTCATTTATCAATAATATTGTCAATAAAGTGAATTTAAATATAGATAAAAGGTGGCATGGTTGAAAGATAATGTTTAAGAAAACTTACGTGAAGTATGAGTTGTCAAAAATGAGAGGATTAGAAGTTTATGGTCTCTCAAATCCAGAACGCTTCTTATGTGCAACTCCCTACCAATTACATTAAGCATAACTAAAACAGTCAAGACCACAACATTTAGAACATGTCATTATAACATTTACATAAATCAGTATCAAGTTTTTGATACTCAAGACCCATTAGTACTAGTAATATGAACGACCACATCCTAAATTGCACAATCATAATGTCGAACCAATACCACTAAGAATCGTCGCAAAGTGTATATTGTGCACCGTAGAATCCGCAGTCGGGGAAGTACACTTTGTCGCCTGATATCCGAAATGCCACCGCTTGTCATCCTTGCGTCCCCGGCATTAGTGTCAGCGTTGTGTTCTGCACGCATCACCATGTTTATTGAAGAGAAGCAATGAAAATAAGCAACTTACTCGTCTTTCAATTTCCTCTATGATTTCCATTTGACGAGGAAGCAATTTCCACATAACTGGTTGAGACAATTTCTCCAGTGCTTCGGGGAGGACATGTAGAAGCATGCCTTCAACCTCAAAGATTTTGATGAAGACAACACGACTCATGCGCTTCGTACTTGCAAAAAGTCAAGAGCTCTCAACATGATTAAGCAACAAGCATCAGCATTGTGATCAAGCTTCATATGCACTTTCGGTTTATCTCAAAGCTTGGACGCATACGTTGAGGTACATCAAAACCCTTTAAAGATTGATGAACAAGTGTTCAATTAATCATTTCACATGTTATCATAATGCATACAATTTTTGGAATGTTTTTAAAATGGTTTAACACTTTTCAAAATAAGAATTTTTCTGTTTTTAACAGTGTTAACCGGTTAACCATTTGGTTAACCGGTTAACAGCTTCAAATTTTTGAAAGACAGTGTTAACGTTTATATGCGTTAACCGGTTAACCATTTGGTTAACCGGTTAACACTGAAAGATTTTGAAAATTTCGTTTCTTTAAAATTCAAACTATACCTTTTGAATATACCTCTTCAAATAAATTATGTTTCGTAATTTTTTCATACCTTTTTGAAAGGGTGTTTTGAATATTATATATTCTGAATTTTTAAATTCAAAAACACCTCCTAGAATTTTTCATAAAAATCACTCAATCAAATTCACTCTTTTTCATATATTTTCAAACCTTAAAAAGTGTTCATATTGTGATTCATAACATTTCATATTAATCATTGAACACTTGTATTGAAATTTAAAAAGTGGATTTTGATCAAAGGAGAAGATCAATTTATATTGATATCACACATTGTACTTTTCTCAAAATTACAAAGAATTAAAATAGATTTTCTATTGTGACTTGTGATCCAAGATTGTTGGACACAAGGGATAGTGATTGCAAGAGGATTGTCCTTGCACACTAGGTTTGTTTAGTTGTTTAGAAAGTAGGCCTCACCGATTGAAGGTGTGATAGGTTGTACATTCTAAAAACTAGTGGAAAATCTCTTTCGTGTTGGAAAGGGGACTGGATGTACCTTCGGACTGTGAAGGGAACCAGGATAATTTGCTGTGTCTCTTTTACTTTCTCGCTTTATCGCTTTCACACCATAAATAAGTAAAAGAGAAATCCTCCATCAAAGAAAATAATCGAAAAATTTTTATAACACCTAATTCACCTCCCCCCCCCTCTTAGGCGTACTTTGAAACTACAATTGGCATCAGAGCAGGTTTAGGTAACATGTTCCTACAAGATCCTGTATGGCTTCCGCAAACTCGAATCCTATTTTCAAATATGGTGGAAGTAGCAACAAGCCCCCACTCTTCTCCGACGAATACTTTGATTTTTGGAAAATCAGAATGAAAGCACATCTTGAAGCCCAAGGAGAAGGCATATGGGAAGCGATCGAAGAAGGTCCACATAATCCTGTAAACGTGATCAATGGCGTTGGAACCGCAAAGTTAAAGAATACTTACGATGAAGATGATAAGAAGAAGATTCTGAATGAGAAGAAGGCAATCAACATACTCCAAAACGCTCTCAGTATGGACGCGTTCTTCCGCGTATCACAATGTAAATCGGCAAAGGAGATTTGGGATACCTTGGTAGAAACGCATGAAGGAACAAATGAAGTAAAAAGATCAAGGCTTAATACTTTGAGTCAAGAATATGAGGTGTTCCGTATGCAGCCCGAGGAATATATTGTTGCCTTACAAAAAATATCCGTTCATCTAACAAATCACTTGATTGCTCTCGGGAAGACCTTCACCAACGACGATCTCAACTTGAAAGTCCTAAGATCCTTGACAAGGGAATGGCAACCGAAAGTGACCGCTATTTCGGAAACGAAGAGTCTCTCAACGATGACATCCGCATCCCTATTTGGCAAACTTCAAAAGCACGAATTGGAACTTGGAAGGCTCGATAAGCACAAAAGTCAAGAGAAAAAGTCCAAGGGAATTGCTTAAAAGATTGACACGAAGGATGACAAAGACGACGAGACTTCCGAAGATGAGAACTTCATGCTTCTTGTTAAGAAGCTTGGTAAGTTTTTCAACAAAAATAAAAATTCCTCTTTTCCTAAAAAGAATAAACATTTCAGGAAGAAGGGTGCATCCACATCAATTCAAGAAGTCACATCTTATGAATGTGGGAAGCAAGGTCACATAAAGCCGGATTGTCCAAGACTTGCAAAGAAAGGAGGATTCAAAGGCAAGAAGGATTTCAAGAATAAAAAGGCTTATGTTGCTTGGGACGATAATGAAATTAGTTCCTCATCAGAATCGGAAAGCGATGAATGTGCAAATATGTCTTTAATGGCCTCACATCACTCCGATGAAGAAAATGACGAGGTTAGTAGCAACTTCTCAATTTATGAGAATGATGCACAAGAAGTTATAGATGAACTTCTAAAAGAATGCAAGACTTTGTATAAAAACATTTCATCCCAAAAGAAACGAATTATATCTTTAGAAGAACAAAATACCGCTTTTGGAAAATACATTGAAAATGAAAAACAAAAATTGATGGATGAAAAACAAAGTCTTGGATGCAAAAATTGCGAGTCATTATCTTTTCAAATTGTTCAACTTAAAAGAGTCTTAGAAAGATATGAAAAAGGTCAAATTGGCTTGGAGGAAATTCTTAGGCAACAAAGATATCCTAATGACAAAAGTGGTTTAGGATATTCTAAGTTTTCCAAACCAAGCACAAATGAAACCGTTTTCGTAAAAGCTAGTGAACAAATTGTTAAAGAAAAGACAAACAATTCTAAAACTATGCATCAAAGTCATAAAAAGAAAAGAATCATAAGAAACAAAAGTATGTTCCTAGATATAAAAGTCAATTTCAACCTACTTGTTTTTATTGTGGAATCAAAGGTCATACACCTAATGCTTGCTATGTGCGCAACATTGGTGTTGCTAAAGGGCATTATATGTGGGTTGAAAAGGGTAGTAACTACCAAGGACCCAAAGCAATTTGGGTACCTAACAATACTTAACTTTGTTTTGTAGGTATGCTTAAAAACAACTTCTTCTCAATGGTATCCTGATAGTGGTTGTTCAAAGTATATGACGGGTGATATCAACAAATTTTCAAGTCTATCACTTAAGGCCAAAGAATATGTCACTTACGGTGATGATAATAAAGGAAAGATTCTTGGAGTTGGAATCGTTGGTGCACCTCCTCATACAATCATCGAAGACGTCCTTTATGTGGAAGGTCTTAAACACAACCTTCTTAGCATAAGTCAATTATGTGACAAAGGGTTCCGAATCAACTTTACAAATGAGGAATGCTTGATAGAACATGAAGTCACCCATGACCTCTTGCTAAAAGGTAAAAGATTTAATAACATTTTCATGATTTCTTTTGATGACTCTTCCTTGAAGGTAAAATGCTTAATGGCAAACAACAACGAGGCATGGCTTTGGTATAAGAGGTTTTCTCACATTCACATGGAGCATTTAAACAAGTTAATAAAGCATGACCTAGTTGTTGGTCTTCCGAAGATAAAGTTCATCAAGGACAAGTTATGCGATGCTTGCCAAAAGGGAAAGCAAACCAAAACATCCTTCAAATCCAAGAAAGTGATATCTACTTCAAGGCCACTACAATTGTTACACATGGATCTTTTCGGTCCATCAAGAACAAAAAGCTTTGGAGGTAACGTTTATGCTTTAGTTATTGTTGATGATTTCTCTCGATACACATGGACATTGTTTTTAGTGCAGAAAAGTGATGCTTTCAAAGCATTCAGGAAGTATGCAAAGCAAATTCAAAACGAGAAGTTACTCACAATAGTCTCCATTAGAAGCGACCATGGTGGAGAATTCCAAAACTCATCCTTTGAAGATTTTTGCGAAGAGCATGGAATTTCTCACAACATTTCCATAACAAGGACTCCTCAACAAAAAGGTATCGTAGAAAGGAAGAATAGGGCATTAGTGGAACTTGCAAGAACAATGCTTAGCGACTCAAATCTTCCTAAATATATTTGGGCGGATGCGGTTAGCACGGCTTGTTTTGTAAGCAACCGTGTCAATATTCGACCAATTCTCAAGAAGACTCCGTATGAGTTGTTCAAGGGTAGGAAACCAAACATATCTTTTTTCCACATTTTCGGATGCAATCTTGGTAAGTTTGATGAGAAGTCTGACGAAGGTATATTTCTTGGTTATTCTCTCTCAAGTAGAGCTTTTAGAATTTTCAATAAACGAACACTTACTATTGAAGAATCTATTCATGTTTCGTTTGATGAGATTAAACCCTCGAAAGAGGATAATATTATTGTGGATGATGATGATGTAGTAGATATATCACAACAACAAAAGGAGACATCAAAAAACCAAGAAATATCACAAGAAGATGACTCACCAATCATTGAAGAACATCAAGATCTTCCGAAAGAATGGACAACTCATAGAGATCACCCGATAGATAAAGTTATTGGTAATATTAGCCAAGGCATTGCAACTCGACTAAATCTCAAGGATGCTTGTCTCAACATGGCGTTCGTATCTCAAATTGAACCAACCAAAATCGAGGAAGCCTTAGGCGACGATCAATGGATAGTAGCTATGCAAGAATAACTTAACCAATTCGAAAGGAATCAAGTTTGGACTCTTGTACCAAGACCGGACAACAAACACATCATAGGAACAAGATGGGTGTTCAAAAACAAACTTAACGAGAATGGAATCATAGTTCGTAACAAAGCAATATTGGTCGCACAAGGCTACAACCAAGAAGAATGAATTGATTTTGATGAAACGTTCGCTCCGGTAGCAAGGTTAGAAGCAATTAGATTATTACTTGCTTACGCTTGTTCCATGAATTTTCAGTTATACCAAATGGATGTCAAAAGCGCTTTCCTAAATGATTACATCAATGAAGAAGTCTATGTCAAACAACCTTCGGGCTTTGAAGACTTCAAGAATCCCTCTCATGTCTACAAGTTGAAGAAGTTTCTTTATGGCTTAAAGCAAGCACCAAGGGCATGGTATGATCGTTTTTGCAACTTCCTATGTGAGAAGGGTTTTACAAAAGGAAAGGTTGACAAGACCTTGTTCATCAAGAATTTCAAGGGCAACACCTTACTAGTTCAAGTCTATGTCGACGACATCATCTTCGGATCAACAAACAAAGACCTTTGCGAAGAATTCTCTCTTATGATGCAAGGAGAATTTGAGATGTCCATGATGGGAAAGATGAACTACTTCCTTGGATTACAAATCAAGTAAACAAAGGATGGCATCTTCATCAACCAATCCAAGTACTGTAAGGAATTGTTGAAAATATTCGATATAGATAGTTGCAAAGTGATGTCTACTCCTATGGGATCCGGAACGTACGTTGATCAAGATCTATCCGACATTTCAATTGATATTACAAAGTATCGAGGTATGATCGGTTCACTATTATATTTGACGGCAAGTCGTCCTGACATTATATTTAGTGTTTGTTTGTGTGCCCGCTTTCAAGCTAATCCGAAGGAATCTCATCTCACCGCCATGAAGAGGATCGTGAAGTATCTCAAAGGAACAACGCACGTCAGACTATGGTATCCAAAAGGTAGCACATGTTCTTTAATTGCTTATTCTGACGCTGATTATGCAGGATGTAAGACCAATAGAAAGAGTACAAGTGGTACTTGTCACATTCTCGGGAATGCACTAGTGTCATGGGCATGTAAGAAGCAAGCATGTGTTGCACTTAGCACGGCCGAAGCATAGTACATCGCAGCAGGAAGTTGTTGTGCCCAAATCTTGTGGCTTAAACAACAACTCCTCGATTTCAGTATATACCTTCGTTTTATCCCTCTCCGATGTGACAACACAAGTGCCATCAATATCACGAAGAACCCGGTCATACATTCAAGAACAAAGCACATAGATATCCGGCATCACTTCCTTCGAGTTTATGTAATAAACGGAGATGTAGATGTTGCATTCATGGATACACACAATCAACTCGCCGATATATTCACTAAACCATTGGCTAAACGGAATGTGCAAATATGGCTTTAATGGCCTCACATCACTCTGATGAAGAAAATGACGAGGTTAGTAGCAACTTTTCAATTTATGAGAATGATGCACAAGAAGTTATAGATGAACTTCTAAAAGAATGCAAGACTTTGTATAAAAACATTTCATCCTAAAAGAAACGAATTCTATCTTTAGAAGAACAAAATACCGCTTTTGGAAAATACATTGAAAATGAAAAACAAAAATTGATGGATGAAAAACAAAGTCTTGTATGCAAAAATTGTGAGTCATTATATTTTCAAATTGTTCAACTTAAAAGAGTCTTAGAAAGATATGAAAAAGGTCAAATTGGCTTGGAGGAAATTCTTAGGCAACAAAGATATTCTAATGACAAAAGTGGTTTAAGATATTCTAAGTTTTCCAAACCAAGCACAAATGAAACCGTTTTCGTAAAAGCTAGTGAACAAATTGTTAAAGAAAAGACAAACAATTCTAAAACTATGCATCAAAGTCATAAAAAGAAAAGAATCATTAAGAAACAAAAGTATGTTCCTAGATATAAAAGTCAATTTCAACCTACTTGTTTTTATTGTGGAATCAAAGGCCATACACCTAATGCTTGCTATGTGCGCAACATTGGTGTTGCTAAAGGGCATTATGTGTGGGTTGAAAAGGGTACTAACTACCAAGGACCCAAAGCAATTTAGGTACCTAACAATACTTAACTTTGTTTTGTAGGTATGCTTAAAAACAACTTCTACTCAATGGTATCTTTATAGCGGTTGTTCAAAGCATATGACGGACGATATCAACAAATTTTCAAGTCTATCACTTAAGGCCAAAGGATACGTCACTTACGGTGATGATAATAAAGGAAAGATTCTTGGAGTTGGAACTGTTGGTGCACCTCCTCATACAATCATCGAAGACGTCCTTTATGTGGAAGGCCTTAAACACAACCTTCTTAGCATAAGTCAATTGTGTGACAAAGGGTTTCGAATCAACTTTACAAAGGAGGAATGCTTGATAGAACATGAAGTCACCCATGACCTCTTGCTAAAAGGTAAAAGATTTAATAACATTTTCATGATTTCTTTTGATGACTCTTCCTTGAAGGTAAAATGATTAATTGAAAACAACGAGACATGGCTTTGGCATAAGAGGTTTGCTCACATTCACATGGAGCATTTAAACAGGTTAATAAAGCATGACCTAGTTGTTGGTATTCTGAAGATAAATTTCATCAAGGACAAGTTATGTGATGCTTGCCAAAAGGGAAAGCAAACCAAAACATCCTTCAAATCCAAGAAAGTGATATCTACTTCAAGGCCACTACAATTGTTACACATGGATCTTTTCGGTCCATCAAGAACAAAAAGCTTCGGAGGTAACGTTTATGCTTTAGTTATTGTTGATGATTTCTCTCAATACACATGGACATTGTTTTTAGTGCAGAAAAGTGATGCTTTCAAAGCATTCAAGAAGTATGCAAAGCAAATTCAAAACGAGAAGTCACTCACAATAGTCTCCATTAGAAGCGACCATGGTGGATAATTCCAAAACTCATCCTTTGAAGATTTTTGTGAAGAGCATGGAATTTCTCACAACTTTTCCGCACCAAGGACTCCTCAACAAAACGCTGTCGTAGAAAGGAAGAATAGGGCATTAGTGGAACTTGCAAGAACAATGCTTAGCGACTCAAATCTTCCTAAATATTTTTGGGCGGATGCGGTTAGCACTGCTTGTTTTGTAAGCAACCGTGTCAATATTCGAACAATTCTCAAGAAGACTCTGTATGAGTTGTTCAAGGGTAGGAAACCAAACATATCTTTTTTCCACATTTTCGGATAGAAAATGCTTCGTTCTCAACAACGACAAGGACAATCTTGGTAAGTTTGATGAGAAATCCGACGAAGGTATATTTCTTGGTTATTCTCTCTCAAGTAGAGCTTTTAGAATTTTCAATAAACGAACACTTACTATTGAAGAATCTATTCATCTTTCGTTTGATTAGACTAACCCCTCGAAAGAGGATAATATTATTGTGGATGATGATGATGATGTAGTAGATATATCACAACAACAAAAGGAGACATCAAAACACCAAGCAATATCACAAGAAGATGAGTCACCAATCATTGAAGAACATCAAGATCTTACGAAAGAATGGAGAACTCATAGAGATTACCCGATAGATAAAGTTATTGGTGATATTAGCCAAGGCGTTGCAACTCGACTAAATCAAAAGGATGCTTGTCTCAACATGGCGTTCGTATCTCAAGTTGAACCAACCAAAATCGATGAAGCCTTAGGCGACGATCAATGGATAATAGCTATGCAAGAAGAACTTAACCAATTCGAAAGGAATCAAGTTTGGACTCTTGTACCAAGACCGGACAACAAACACATCATAGGAACAAGATGGGTGTTCAAAAACAAACTTGACGAGAATGGAATCATAGTTCGTAACAAAGCAAGATTGGTCGTACAAGGCTACAACCAAGAAGAAGGAATTGACTTTGATGAAACGTTCGCTCCGGTAGCAAGGTTAGAAGCAATTAGATTATTACTTGCTTACGCTTGTTCCATGAATTTTCAGTTATACCAGATGGATGTCAAAAGCGCTTTCCTAAATGGTTACATCAATGAAGAAGTCTATGTCAAACAACCTCTGGGATTTGAAGACTTCAAGAATCCCTCTTATGTCTACAATTTAAAGAAGGCTCTTTATGGCTTAAATCAAGCACCAAGGGCATGGTATGATCGTCTTACCAACTTCCTATGTGAGAAGGGTTTTACAAAAGGAAAGGTTGACAAGACCTTGTTCATCAAAAATTTCAAGGGCAACACCTTACTAGTTCAAGTCTATGTCGATGACATCATCTTCGGATTAACAAACAAAGACCTTTGCGAAGAATTCTCTCTTATGATGCAAGGAGAATTCGAGATGTCCATGATGGGAAAGATGAACCACTTCCTTGGATTACAAATCAAGCAAACAAAGGATGGCATTTTCTTCATCCAATCCAAGTACTGCAAGGAATTGTTGAAAAAGATTCGATATGGATAGTTGCAAAGTGATGTCTACTCCTATGGGATCTGGAACGTACGTTAATCAAGATCTATCCGGAATTTCAATTGATATTACAAAGTATGGAGGTATGATCGGTTCACTATTTTATTTGACGGTAAGTCGTCCTGACATTATGTTTAGTGTTTGTTTGTGTGCTTGCTTTCAAGCTAATCCGAAGGAATCACATCTCACCACCGTGAAGAGGATCATGAAGTATCTCAAAGGAACAACGCACGTCGGACTATGGTATCCAAAAGGTATCACATGTTCTTTAATTGGTTATTCTGACGTTGATTATGCAGGATGTAAGACCGATAGAAAGAGTACAAGTGGTACTTGTCACATTCTCGGGAATTCACTAGTGTCATGGGCATGTAAGAAGCAAGCATGCGTTGCACTTAGCACGGCCGAAGCGGAGTACATCGCAGCAGGAAGTTGTTGTGCCCAAATCTTGTGGCTTAAACAACAACTCCTCGATTTTGGTATAGACCTTGGTTGTATCCCTCTCCGATGTGACAACACAAGTGCCTTCAATATCACGAAGAACCCGGTCATGAATTCAAGAACAAAGCACATAGATATCCGGCATCACTTTCTTCGAGATCATGTACTAAACAGAGATGTAGATGTTTCGTTCGTGGATACACACAATCAATTCGCCGATATATTCACTAAACCATTGGCTAAGGAGCAATTTTTCAAGATTCGACGAGAACTTGGTATTCTCAATGAAGGTGACATCTAACCCTATCTTTAAAATTGCTTGTTGTATGTTTATGTTGCATAATATATGTTTTTTGTTCACTTTATGTTACAAAAGGCTAGCACTCACTTTTCGCTGTTTTTGATCTTTCACTCTTTCGGTTATCCGAAAAACATCGTTTTTAAAATATTTTTTTGATCAAAAGTTGCGTTGTGATATTTGCTAATATTTTGTAAAAAAAATTTCAAAAATATTTCCCGGCATAGCCCCAAAACTGCTGCTGTCTTTTTAAATTTTTTGAAATTTTTTCTCGTTAACCGGTTAACGGATCAGTTAACCAGTTAACGCATCCCAGACAGCAGTTCTGGGTCACGTGTTAGACATATATGTGGTTGTTTTGTTTTTTCTTTTTTTTGTACTTTGTCATATGTATGTGAGTCAAATATTTTGAGTACTTCTTTCAAACTCCTCATAAGTTCTTCTCTCCTACTTTGACTCACCATTAAACTCCACTACCTCATTTTCACTCTCTCTTCTCCAAAACCATAACCACTCCATCAATACCCCATTAAAACCCACTCCACTAAAACTCTCTTATAAACTCTACCCTCTCAACTTCACTCTCCATACACTCAAACCCTAATCCGAAAATATCTTCACACACCCTAAACCCTAAGCTTCAACTTCTCTTCAATGGCTCCAAGAAAAGGAAAGGCTCTAGTGTCAGCATCAAAATTCAGCAGTGAAGAGGAAATGACCATGGAATCAACCAAGAAGCGGAGAATGGATTTTCGTGTCCGGGTTCGACATCTTCTTAAGGGTAAGTATGTGAATCTGAAATCCTTTGAAGCTTTCAAGTTTTCGGCATTGTTAGAATATCAGGGAATGTGAGACTTTATTGCTGAT
The DNA here is from genome assembly GCA_963966055.1 of Lathyrus aphaca. Classification (NCBI taxonomy): domain Eukaryota; kingdom Viridiplantae; phylum Streptophyta; class Magnoliopsida; order Fabales; family Fabaceae; genus Lathyrus; species Lathyrus aphaca. Next base: position 188,146,766 of record OZ014519.1, read on the forward strand.
AATGGAAAAGTGTATCTGGATTTGGTAAAATCCTTTATGAACAACATGTCTCTTAACTGTGATGATAAGGATAAACACCAACTGTTTGCTATTGTAAGAAACTGTGAAATTAGAGTTGACCTAGGTACTCTTGCTGCTTTATTGTCTATCCCATATTCGGGTGTTTTTCTCCGAAAAGGGGTAAACCATGATGAAGTAAAATGGGCCAACTATGACAAAATGGAATACTATTATCAAATTTGTAGGTTTCCAAAGGTAGCCGTGGTGTCCGGCCAACGTACCTCTCGGGTACTCTGTTATGCTAAGAACTTATTTGTGGATGATTGGATGCTACACTACATCATTTGTCATGTTTTGTTGCCCAAGGATTCCAACTTGTATCAAATTAATGATTTGGAAATGCAAGTCTTATTTGCTGTCAAGAACAAGATTAGGGTGAACTGGCTTCCTACTATGATGTATCATCTGAAGCAACAGCTTTCTCTAAAGACAAGATTACCCTATGGCCGCCTCATTTCAAGAATCCTGTAAATTACCGATATGGAAATCGGTAGAAAGCCTTTTATTGCTATGTCTACTATGGCTAATGAGATTAATGGAGTCACTATCATCAAAAACACCGGCATAATTCAAAGCAATGATGGAACCTACAAGTATGACGACGGATCCTCCACCTCCATCCCACCTATTCCGTAAACCGGCATCACAAATGACTTTTTCTACTCAACCATCATGACAAACCACCATGAAACCATGCGTGCCTTCAAAAGCCTTCGGAACTTAGTTTTAAACTCCCGAAACCCCATCGAGTTTGTTGATGAGGATGAGGACAGTAGCGAAGAGGAGGAAGAAGATGATGAGGATGTGTCGGATGAGGATTGAGGACCATGTTTTCTTGCTTTTTTTACTATGTTTTAAGTCTAATTTATGTTTTGTTGTTTCAAACATAAGTCCTAAGTTTATTAGGCAATTTTGGTTTCCATGTACTAAGTTTTTTTTCGCATTATGTTCGTACTCGTGTTAGTTATGTTGAATTATGCTTATGCTTCTATGTGTGTTGCTTACATGTCTTACTTGATGCGTCTTTCTTTCAATGCTTGTATGGTGCTTTTCTTTTCATATCAATGCTTGTTGGTCTCTTCCTTTTTGCTAATGCCAAAGGGGGAGAAGACTTTGTTTCTCTAATGCCTCTCGATGCAGAATTTCTTTTGCTCCTGCCGCTATTATTTAGGGGGAGTTGTTATCCTTAGGGGGGATCTTCTTAGAGAAACGTCGATCAAGCTCTCGCACATTTTTTTGGTTGTCATCATCAAAAGGGGGGAGAATGTAGAAGCATGCCTTCAACCTCGAAGATTTTGATGAAGACAACACGACTCATGCGCTTCGTACTTGAAAAAAGTCAAGAGCTCTCACATGATCAAGCAACAAGCATCAGCATTGTGATCAAGCTTCATATGCACTTTCGGTTTATCTCAAAGCTTGGACACATACGTTGAGGTACATCAAAACCCTTTAAAGATTGATGTACAAGTGTTCAATTAATTATTTCACATGTTATCATAATGCATACAATTTTTGGAATGTTTTTAAAATGGTTTAACACTTTTGAAAATAAGAATTTTTCTGTTTTTAACAGTGTTAACCGGTTAACCATTTGGTTAACCGGTTAACGACTTCAAATTTTTGAAAGACAATGTTAACGTTTATATACGTTAACCGGTAAACCATTTGGTTAACCGGTTAACACTGAAAGATTTTGAAAATTTCATTTCTTTAAAATTCAAACTATACCTTTTGAATATACCTCTTCAAATAAATTATGTTTCATAATTTTTTCATACCTTTTTGAAAGGGTGTTTTGAATATTATATATTCTGAATTTTTTAAATTCAAAAACACCTCCTAGAATTTTTCATAAAAATCACTCAATCAAATTCACTCTTTTTCATATATTTTCAAACCTTAAAAAGTGTTCATATTGTGATTCATAACATTTCATATTAATCATTGAACACTTGTATTGAAATTTAAAAAGTGGATTTTGATCAAAGGAGAAGATCAATTTATATTGATATCACACATTGTACTTTTCTCAAAATTACAAAGAATTAAAATAGATTTTCTATTGTGACTTATGATCCAAGATTGTTGGATACAAGGGATAGTGATTGCAAGAGGATTGTTCTTGCACACTAGGTTTGTTTAGTTGTTTAGAAAGTAGGTCTCACCGATTGAAGGTGCGATAGGTTGTACATTCTAAAAACTAGTGGAAAATCTCTTTCGTGTTGGAAAGGGGACTGGATGTACCTTCGGACTGTGAAGGGAACCCGGATAATTTGTTGTGTCTCTTTTACTTTCTCGCTTTATCGCTTTCACACCATACACAAGTAAAAGAGAAATCCTCCATCAAAGAAAATAATCGAGAATTTTTTATAACACCTAATTCACCCCTCTCTTAAGCGTACTTTGAAACTACAGGACAATGTGATTAGTGTAAGCAACCGTCATGTAAAAACACATTGCATCACCTTTATAACTCATTCAATACATATATGATATATGACAAATATCTATATGTTATTTTACTTGATCCATGCCATATATATATATATATATATATATATATATATATATATATATATATATATATATATATATATATATGAAACCATTTCTTTGACAATAGGCTCACAATTCGTCTTTCCCTTTAAAGTAAAAAAAAAATAAGAAAAAAGAAAATAAAGGTATAAATATTTACTATACTCGAGATGAAACAATATAAACCATTTTCTTCTATTTTTGTCAAATTTAAACATATATAATACCTCTAATTGTTTCCTTGTAAGATGATTCTGAAATATCTTTTGATATTTTTTTAGTGTGCCATTTAGATTTAATAAATAAAAACCATGTTGAGCATCTATCAATTGAAAAGGTATGAAACTTGATCGTACCTGGAGATCAGGATCCGATACGACTGGGCTCGAGAGCGGGCGGAAATGGTCGTTGAGGAGAAAAAGGGGTGTACCTACAATGCACTCCGATGCTAAAGTAAGTATCCGAGCAAAAGCGAGCAAGTACTAGTATTAGGGTTGAGAATTGAATACCTGTCCCTCTCAAATGAGAGGGTTTTTATAAGAGACTGGCTAGAATACTATTGGTTCGTTAGGTGCAGAGCGGATCGAGGGGCCCGTGAAGATAGGAAACGGTTAATATTAGCCGTTAGAGGATCTCCCTAGGTCCGTGCACGTTGGTGGTCGACTGAGGACCACTTTTCATGATTGTGCTCGACGTCGACCGAAGTGAATGGATCAATCTTCCTGGCCCAATAAGGAGGATTGGGCCGAGCCGGAACAGGAGCCCCCCAAGTCATTGCTCGTGCTGTCGAGCAGTGACTTAAAAATGTAGTGATCGACGGAGTGTGATGTCATGGTCGAGGATCTATGCTGTCGGTCATCTGGGAAAACGATACGTTGCTCGGTAGAGGAATATGAAACGAAAAGCTGGAATATCTGGATATTCGCGCCTATTAATGATTTGACGGCTAGTATAGGGGCTAGCGTATAGGGGTCACGCGTGTGCACACGTGTCTTCTTTCCTATAAATAGGATTCTCAAGGCCCATTTTGACCTTTTTGTTTCATCTTCTCTCTCAAGACTCTGCCCGTTCAGCCGCCGTTGTCTCAGCCGTCGACCACCGTTAGTTCTTGCCGACCACCCTTCGCAGAAGCTTAATCTCTTTCAAAATGTCTTCTCAAGCTCAAGGTACCGTTCTTTTCCTCTCTCTTAAGTGTATATAGCGTAGTTTCGTAGAATGCATGCGGTTTAGGGTGATTCCACCGGTAGTTTTAGGATTTAGGATTAGTAAACCTTAAAGTTCTTGCCACCGTAGTTGGTCGGCTGTGAACCCTAACTTCAAGGTCGACGGAGATCTTAGTCGACTTATACTTTAGATTTTTGGGTAGATTTCTGTCATCTGTACTGTTGGGCGTCAGCTGTTGCCTCGAGCAATGGTTAGCCAGGGCTACAGCTCGGAACATAGTTTCTGAGCTGAGGCGCGCCCTTTCACTTGTTGAGCGGTAGAAGGGTGGATTTGATATTCTTAATCGAATTCACTGATGCCTTTCCTCTGCTTTTCAGGTGATAATTTGCTCGGGAATCCGCTGGTTGTGCTTTCTGAGGATACGTCCTCGGAGAGCACGGAATCGTCTGCGTCCGTGCCTTCAAGCTCGGAAAGCTCCTCGGATAGTTCGAGTACGAGTACCACGGGGCAGTCGAAAGAATCGCCTCAGTGTCCTGCCCAGTCGAGGGTCTCGCCCGAAGAGTGGGTGGTTGAAGACTTGCTAGACAAAGTGTCTTCCTTCTCAAGACCTCGGTCGGAGCCACTACCAGTTGTTGGGGATCCTGCTGACTGGGTCGTGACCTGCCCGGGAGACGACGACCGCATCTTCTCAGACTTTCGCGGTCGGGCATTCTCTATGTATGACTACGCTACTTCGGTCTTGGGGGTGAGGCTGCCCTTCAGCGATTTTGTGAGCGCTGTGCTCGGACACCTCTGCATATCCCCTTCTCAGCTGCATCCTAACTCATACGCCTTCCTGAGGGCGTTTGAGATGACGTGTACATTCCTGGGCGTCGGGGCCACGCTTCCTCTCTTCTTCCGCCTCTTCTCTTTACAGCGCCAAGTCGGGCGCGGAACCGACCGGAAGGGGTTTGTATCTTTTAAGCAGCGGACCAAGATCTTCAAGGCCCACTCAGAATCCATCCGGGCTTTCAAGACCGACTACTTCTTGATAAAGCCTGCGAGTGATGCGGCCGTGAGAGCTATGAGTTTTCTCGGAATTGATACCGATGAGAACGACGAGCCCGGGCTGGATGACCAAGGTGAAGTGATTCCGAGGAGATTATGGATGTTTCCCTTCTCCTGGAGTTATGTGCATTATGAGCGACCAGTGGGGGAATTTGTTCAGGTGGGGGACACCTTGAACGACGATGACGCGGCCAGCTTCGAAGCTTTTAGAAAGTTGATAGCTTCTTTTACCCCGACCCCTCTATTGGACGGGGAAGGGAAGGTTATGGTCGATCAAGATGGGGGAGAAGCTCTGGAACGTCCCCTGATCAGTGTTACTGATCTGTTGGCCTGTAATAACGGGCAGGAAATAGCTGACTTTTTTGGTATCTATTTGCTTATGCTCGTTAAGTTTTTGATTTGACTTTGTTGCTCGTAGCTAATTTTGGTTTTGTTCTTCTTTTCAGGTTCTTTGACAAATCCTCTGGACAAGATCCACGAGCGTTTGGTCCAGCAGCAGCGGAAGCGGTCGAGGGTCGTTCAGACCAAGCTGACTGAAGCAAGCGGATCATGCTCGGGTCCTTTGGTCCAGGGCTCTCCAGGGGCCTCTACCGGCTCTTTGATGAAGAAACACAAGGCGACGGCTACTGTGGATCTGACGGTCGGCGCTCCCCCAAAGCCAAGGCATGGGATACCCCCGTGTTTCGTTGTTCGGAACTTTTTCGAGGGGAATACTATGGATGTGGACCGGGCGGACTCTCTGTTCCTGGAGGGGATGGATCGTCCTGCTCGGCGGCTTTCTTTGGCCCAGGATGTGAGCGCGGTTATGCGGGTCCTAACCATGGCTTGGATGACGGCCGAGGGATCCCCTGTGTTGGAGCGGGAGAACAGCAAACTCAAGGAATAGTTGGCTGCTTCCGAGGCCAAGTTGACGGCGTCCACAGAGGATGTAAAAAGGGTCACCACAGAGTCGGCTGAGCGAGCGACGATCATCGCCAAATTAGAGGTCGACAAAAGGAGGTTGCTCGAGCAGAATAAAAAGCTAAAAGATGCCTTTTTCCCCAAGGAAGATGAGGACGAGGACACCAAACATTTGGTGACGAGGGCTCAGCTTCTCGCTCGGATCGACCAAGATATGGAAGATCTGAACGCGTCTACTGAGTTTAGTTTCCAGAATGCGGTGGACCAAGTAAAGGCTCTCCACCCTGACCTAGCCTTGGATGTTGATCGGATGAATTATCTTTACAAGGTGGTGGATGGTCAGATTGTGGTTCCTGCGGACTTGGTGGTGGCCGACTCTCAGCCGGGGACGACTGCCCAGCCTGATCAACCAGAGGAGCAGCCGGACCAGGAGGAAGCTCGTGCAGAGGAGAGCCGCCCGGTGGGTGAAGATAATTAATTGGTGGCCTGTGTGCCTTGTAATTTATAATGTATTTTGTTTTGGGGGGCGTGGCCCCCTTTATTTGTAACTCCGAACAAGTCGGCCTTTTGTTGCCGCATTTCTTTTAAATGTTAAGTGTTTGACCCTGGGGGTCGGTTGCATATATATTGTTTGCTCGCAATCATGCGTCCGTCGGAGGACATAATTTGTTGTTATTTTTACTAAGTGTTGGACGCTCGTATTTGCATTAATTAGAAACGATTGAATAGATACGGGGGGTATGGACGACCTGTTGGTTAGGGGAACCAATCAGTCTTGGAGGGTTTTATCCTCGATCGGTGCCCGAGTCAAGATAATGGCCCGGGCTCCGTGGCATGAACGTCCCATCGCGAGCTGGGGTTCTACCTGGTCGTGGTACTTAGGCGACGCCGGACTCGTTTGAGTATCCGTTCGTGCGACAAGTCTCCCTTTTGCTTGAAAAGAGGTCTTGCTTGCTTTGTTATATTTAGGCTGACGTGCTCGTACCTAGGCACGCAGTTTTTCGTTAGTCCCTTCTTCTCTTTGCTTGGTAGTTGAGCGAGGTGACTGATTTAACTATAGTACTGTTTGAGTTTCTCGGCGTTCCAAGGCCGAGCGAGCTCTTCCCCGTGTAAATTTTCTAAGTAATAAGCGTCGTTCTCGGTTTTTGCCCGGATGCGATATGGCCCTTCCCAGTTGGGCGTTAGTTTTCCCTCGCGGGGATCCCTGTGGTTTCTTCTAAGGACAAGGCTGCCTACTTCGAACGTTCGCCTGATGACCTTGGAATCATATCGAGCGGCTTTCTTTTGTTTGAGAATAATTTCTCGAAGAGCGGCTTCCGACCGAATTTCTTCGACCATGTCGAGCTCATCTCTCAAAGCTTCATCATTAATATCTTGCTCCATGGGGAATTCCGTGCGTCTTGATCGGACGTGCATTTCTATTGGAATTACCGCCTCGGTCCCATATGCTAACCGAAATGGGGATTCTCCGGTCGTTGAATGGGGAGTGGTCCTATACGCCCATAGTACGCTGTGTAACTCCTCGACCCAGTGTTTTTTATGCTCGTCCAACCTTCGTTTCAGACCTCTCAGGATTACCCTGTTTGCGGCCTCTGCTTGTCCGTTAGTCTGAGGGTGCTCGACTGAAGCAAAGTGTTGTTTTGTTCCCATTGACGCAACGAATTCTTTGAAACGTCTATCTGTGAATTGGGTACCGTTATCGGTCACAATGGCGTGGGGCACTCCGAATCGAGCGAGGATGTTTCTTTTAAAGAATCGAAGTATATTGAGTGCAGTGATTTTGGCCAGGGCCTCAGCTTCTATCCATTTGGTGAAATAGTCGACGCCTACAATTAAGTATTTGTTCTGACCAGACCCAACGACGAAGGGTCCTAGAATGTCCATTCCCCACCATGCGAACGGCCAGGGCGATGATAACGATTTTAGCTCGGATGGAGGTGCTATGTGCACGTCTCCGTGTCGTTGGCATTTGTCGCATTTTCTTACATGTTCCTTTGCGTCGTGTTGTAGGGTGGGCCAGTAGTATCCTGCCCTCAGAATTTTTCGAGCTAACGAACGTCCGCCAGGATGCTGCGCATTGATTCCCTCGTGTACTTCCCTTAGAACGTGTGGAATGTTTTCCTCTTCTACGCATCTGAGGAGGGGTGTAGAGAATCCTCGACGATACATACGTCCGCCTACTAAAGAGTATGAGCATGCCCTCCGTCGTATGGTACTAGCCTCTTTCGGGTCGGTTGGTAATTCTCCTTTAGTTAGATAGTTGAATACTGGGGTCATCCAGCAATTCGTGTCGCCCACTAGGTTAACTTGTATGCAGGGTGATGAGTGCCCGATACTTGGTTGGGGGAGTAGTTTTTGTATGACGGACTTGTTGTTTCCTTTCCTTTTAGTGCTCGCCAGTTTGGACAGGATATCTGCGCGGGCGTTGTTTTCCCGTGGAACGTGTTTGACTTCCACACTCTTAAACTGCTTCATTTCGTCTTTTACGAGGGCTAGATATTCGGCCATGCTATCACTTCTGGCTTGGAAATTTCCTCGGACTTGGCTTGCGACCAATTGGGAATCCGTGCAAATTGTGATCTCTTCTGCTTCTAGGTCGTTCGCGAGCCGTATGCCTGCCAGGAAGGCTTCGTACTCCGCTTGGTTATTAGAAGTAGGGAAAGATAAAGTCAAGGATACTTCGATGACGTTCCCTTCCTCGTTCTCCAGGATGATACCGGCCCCACTGCCCGTTGGGCCAGATGCACCGTCTACGAAAATAACCCACTTGGACGAAGCTTGCGGGTCTTGCTAGGTGAAGGTAAGTTCAGCCACGAAGTCGGCTAGTGCTTGAGCTTTCAGGGCTTGTCTTCCCTCGAATTTGATGTCGAATTCAGATAGTTCTAGTGACCATTTTAACATTCGGCCGGCCATGTCTGGTCGACCGAGCAACTGTCTTATGGGTTGATCGGTCCTTACGATGATGGTGTGAGCCAGGAAGTAGTGGCGTAGTCTTCTAGCTGCGAGAAGGAGGGCCAATGCGACCTTTTCTATCTGAAGGTACCGAACTTCTGGGCCGTGGAGAGCTTTGCTCGTGAAATACACGGGTTTTTGCCCTTCGGGTCGTTCGCGCACAAGGGCCGCGCTTACTGCTTCGTTCGCGACCGCGAGGTAGAGATATAGAGTCTCCCCCTCCTCCGATCTGGATAAGACTGGGGGTTCACTTAATTCTTTTTTCAGGTGGGATAGTGCTAACTCTCATTCTGCTGTCCACTCGAACGTTGCTTCTTTTCAGAGGAGCTTGTAAAAGGGGAGAGCGTGTTGAGCAGATTTTGCCACGAATCGGGCTAGGGAGGTAATGACCCCGTTTAGTGATTGTATGGACTTTTTTGACGTGGGAGTTGGGAACTCCGCGAATGCTCGACACCTATCGGGATTTGCCTCAATGCCTCGTTCGGTCAAATAAAATCCGAGGAATTTTCCCGCTCGGACACCAAAGGTGCATTTCTCAGGGTTGAAACGCATTTTGCACTTTCGTGCTTGGTCGAAAACTTTTCGCAAATGGGACGCGTGGTCCATTTCCCGTTGAGATTTGAAGATCATGTCGTCCATGTAAACTTCGAGCATGTCTCCGATTTCGGTTCGGAAAATTTATTCATCATGCGCTGATACGTCGCTCCCGCGTTTTTTAGACCGAAGGGCATAACGTTGTAAAAATAATTGCCCGATTCGGTCATGAAGGCCGTGTATTTTTTGTCAGACACGGCCATGGGTATTTGATTGTACCCCGAGTATGCGTCCATGAAGGATAATAATTTGTATCCGGACGAGTTGTCGACCAACTTGTCGATGTTAGGTAAAGGGTATGCATCTTTCGGGCATGCCCGATTGAGATCGGTATAATCAACGCACATCCTCCATTTTCCACTAGATTTTTTCACAAGTACAACATTTGAGATCCAGGTCGTATACCTGGCCTCGGTTACAAATTTAGCCTCTAGGAGGTCTTTAACGGCAGATTCGGCAGCTTCAGGCTTCTCGCTCGGCTGCTTTCTCCTTCGTTGAGCGACCGCTTTATGTGTTGGGTCGATAGAGAGGTGATGACAAGCTGTTTCGGGGTCGAGCCCTAGCATTTCTGCGGCGCTCCATGCAAACAAGTCTACGTTCCCTTTGAGGCAAGCTTCCAACTGTCGCTTCACTAACTCGGGCATGTGTGCCCCAATCTTGACGCACCGGGCAGGATCTTCTCCCAAAGGAATTAGCTCGAAATCTCCGTCTGGTATTGGTCGGGCTAAGGCCTCTGCTGGTCCCTGGACGCTCTCGCTGCTATTTGAAAACCTGCAGTCTAAATCGATTGAATCGACTTGAGGGAAGGCCTTGGGCACATCTGGTGGATCCAGTGTCGGGGAAACTGGTTGATATGATATCGAGCTGAGGCCTTTTGATGCTGCCTCGAAACATCTGCGGGCAGCGTCGACGTCTCCGTGCAATGTGGCAACTCTGCCCGAAGTAGTATAGTACTTCATCTTCAAGTGGACGGTGGATGACACGGCTATCAACTCGGCTAGAGTTGGTCGTCCTAATATGCATTGGTATAGTGACGGGCAATCCACGACAAGGAATTGGACCCTAACCGTCCTGGCTGTCTCGCCCGCCCCGAAAGTGACAAACAGGTCAACATAACCCCATGGTCGGGATACTGCTCCGTTGAAACCTTGCAGGTCTGATCCGACGTATGGAGTCAGATGTGTTTCGTTCAGTTGGAGTGTTGAAAACAGTTGGGAGTACATGATGTCGCATGAACTTCCTTGGTCCACCAATATCCTCCTTACATCGAAGTTCGCCATGCGTGCTCGGATGAGTAAAGGAATGCTGGCGTTGGGTGCTCCTCCCAGGAGCTCTTCTCGATAGAATGCGAGGGGTATGGAACCTTCCCTCGGAGGATCTAAAGTGGCGTTTTGCGCGGGCCCTTTGGCGATTAACTGGTCGAATTTTCTCTTCACGGAACCGACCGTGATTTTATTGAAGCCTCCTCCTGATATGACCATCGCCGAAGGGAAAGCTTCCCATGGACTGTGGGAGGAGAGGTATCCCGCGCCCTTGGTGTGGTCTGGTAAGAAGAAATCTTCCGGGCGATAAATGCTCAGGGCGACCTGCATGTTGGCGTCCGCAGGGATGGGCACAGCCTCTTCGATTTTCTGGGTCTCTTGTGTATCCTGTCGAGGATTATCTCTGGACTTTGTGAACTGTTTCAGGTGCCCGTCTTTGATGAGGATTTCGATCGCGTCCTTGAGGTGGATGCAATCCTCTGTGTTATGCCCATGACTCTTGTGGAACCTGCAGTATTTCGTTTTATCTGTGTCGGGCTTGCTAGGTTGTTGCCTCGGAAAACGTACTCCCGCCTGTTTGAATTCCGAATTAGCGCATTCGGAAAAAAATTTCTCCCTGGAGGCTAGGAGGGGCGTGTATTCGTGGAAACGACCGATAGGTCCCCGGTGCTCCCGCGGTTCACGGGAGCGTTCGTCCTTTCTTTTGTCTCCTCCTCGACGAGATGTCGGGGGTTCATCGACTCGGTGTGGCTTGGCCTCCTCACGGCGTCGAGCGTCTCTTACTGAACTGGCCGCTTGCTTTTCTTCATATTGGATGTAAGCTTGGGCTTTTAGCAAGAACGCGTCAAGGGTGGCCGGGGTTTCAATACCGACCGCCCGATGGAAATCGGTCGAGGGGCGCAGCCCTCGTTCGAGCAGATACTTTTTCATGTCGTCGGTCGTGGATACTTGAACTGCCTCTTTATTGAACCTTTCGATATAAGTTCGTAAAGGTTCGTCCCTCCCCTGGATTATTGCTTCGAGCGAAGCCTCTGTTTTAGGGTGTCGCCTTGATGCAGTGAAGTGCCTAGAGAACGTGCGTCCAAGTTGTTTCCACGATGTGATGGATTCGGTGATAACGAGAAAACGTATCGATTATATTGCTAGATTTCATTGACGTTTTATCGCATATTCACCGTTTTAACACTCGATTTCTCGAGTTTTTCTCACCATTTTGCAGGTACATCATTATATGGAGCTAAATCATAAAGTAAGAGCAAAAGGAACAAAAGAAACCATAAAAAGATGAAGAAATGAAGAAGCCTGCAAAACTGCATAATTTGTTGCAGTCACGGTCGTCACCAAGGTGTCACGACCGTGACACCCTAAAAGAGGCCTCACGATCGTCACAACATTGTCACGACCGTGACACTTAAAACCACAGGACACGAGCGTGAAGACCTTGTCACGACTGTGACAAGGGTAAAAGTAGGTTATTTGACCAGACTATGTCACAGGCTACGTGCATGTGAAGCTGCAACTTTCCAGATTGACCCTGCATGCCACGTTCCTAGAATTCCTCAATTCTCCTACGAGGCCCATGCAACACACTCAGCCAAAAGCCCAAATCACTCTTCTATAAATAGCATTAGTTTTATGAAGAAAACACAGAGCATTTTTTATTCGAATTTCTGCGGAAGCTCTGCCGAATTGTTTTACGACCCTGTTTCTATTTCTGTATTATTTTTCAGCTTTTCAATTTTATTGTATCCAAACCCAATCTATAACAATTTCCAACATCAGGAAATTGTTATAAAAATTACTTGTTTCTAAACCTTCAGATTTTGCATTATTTTCGATTTCCGCCAACTCCAAGCTTTCCGGTCTGTGGAAGAAGGAGTCTGCTATAATATTTGTTAACCAGGTTTTTTATAATATTGCAATTTTAATATTTATAATGTTTATTTATTTTTCTGCCATGAGCATTTTATTATTTACTTTTCTGTCTCTGTCTGGTTCAACATCAATGAGTAGCTAATTACCTTAGGGCGGTATGTAGTTAAAACAAACTTAATCGGTAAAATTTAATCATAGGCTTAAAATAATTAGTAACTTAACATTCTGGCTGATACTTTTTAATTTAATTCGACCTTTTCGTTACGAGAGTAAGAAAAGAGTATTAGGTTAGGTCAAGACCACGAGAGTGTGAGATTTTAACCAGATAGCTAAAGTTAGGCATTTAAATTAAACACAGCGAGAGCGCTTTAAAATAAATTAGAATTACTTAGTTTCCAAAAATTATCTCTAAACACTTATGGGCTAGCGAGAGCAGGCATAGGGCTTTAGGGGTAAGATCTGAGATAAGACCACGAGAGTGTGAGTTGAGGGTATTTAAACTGGTAACCTCTACCGAATAGATTAAGTAAACACCTTTATAAGCCTAGGTTAGATTGACCCACCTAAGTTAGTATAATTACATACCGACCGCCTTAGTATTATTTTATTAAAACTTAAATTTAATTCCGCCTTTAATATCTTAAAATCAACAAAAAATCGTGACAACCATTCACCTTAGCTAAACTAGAAGTTCATCTAGCACTAAGTAACCATAGAATCCCTGTGGATCGATAATCTTAAATATTACTTCGATAGGCTGTGCACTTGCAGTTAAGATACCGCTAGACACATAATTAGACACGTCTTTAGCCCATCAAGTTTTTGGCGCCGTTGCCGGGGAATACTCCTTAATTTAGTTACTAGTGCATTTAGGTAGCATTGTCTAGACTAAGGTATCAACTATTTAATTTAATTTAATCTCCGAGTGTATGCCAAGTACTCGCTCTAAAAGCGAAGACTTGCAACCTCTAATCCCTGAATCGGAACGCTTCTTACACGTAAGAAGACGTATATTCGATTACGAAAAAAGTTACAGTATTCCAGATCTTCAATTAGATCCGCCTAAACCAGTCGTAACATCAAAGGACGTAGAGATGGCTGAAGAACAGAATCATCCACTCAAGTATTACGCCAGTCCTTCGCAAGCTGAACCGCATTCAAGCATTGCAGCACCGGCTATCAACCGAAATGATTTCGAACTAAAACCTTCGTTGATATCAGCCGTGCAACAAAATCAATTCGCCGGAAATCCTACCGAGGATCCGAATCTTCATCTTTCGATCTTTGTGCAATACGCAGATACCGTAAAAGCCAATGGAGTTACCCAAGAAGCTATTAGACTACGTTTATTTCCCTTTTCGCTTCGAGACAGAGCAAGAGCTTGGCTTCAATCTCTGCCTTCGAACTCAGTAACTACGTGGGATGAACTTAAGAGAGTTTTCTTGAATAGATATTTTCCACCTAGCAAGACAGCTATGCTGAGAGCTCAGATCAACGGATTTAAGCAAAGGGAAAGCGAATCATTATTCGAAGCTTGGGAACGCTATAAGGATCTGCTGAGACTTTGTCCACATCACGGATTAATAGAATGGATGGTCATCCATACCTTCTATAATGGACTCTTGTACAATACAAGAATGACAATTGACGCTGCCGCAGGCGGTGCATTGATGGACAAAGAATATAATGATGCTTATGCACTTATCGAAAGTATGGCTCAAAATCATTACCTTTAGGGAAGCGAGAGAGTCGCAACTGAGAAACCAACAAAAGGAGGTATGTACGAAGTGAGTAGTATGGACCAAGTCAATGCGAAGTTTGACCAACTAAGCCAAAAGATCGACAACTTGGCCATAACACCAACAGCCACCGTGGCTGCAGTAACACCTAACTGTGAGTTATGTGGAGTCCCAGGACACGAAGTTTCTGATTGTCAACTATTGACAGGTACTCCCACTGATCAAGTGAATTATGCTCAAGGAAACCCATACTCAAACACATACAACCCAGGTTGGAAAAATCATCTGAACTTCTCCTATAAGAATAACAATGCTTTGTACGCACCAGGTCAAGCACCAGCTACATCACCAGGATATCAAAAGACTGCTCCCAATGTGCCTAGAAAATCGAACCTTGAGTTGATGATGGAGAACTTTATAGCTAACCAATCTCAAACAAACAAGGACTTCTTAAACCAAAACATTCACACTAGTGAGCAGATTAAACAATTAGTGAGCAAGGTAGATGCATTAGCTACACATAACAAAATGCTTGAAACTCAGATTTCACAAGTAGCTCAACAACAAGCACCTACTGCTGCACCAGCTGGAGTATTCCCTGGACAACCTCAACCTAATCCGAAAGGACATGCCAATGTCGTAATATTAAGAAGTGGCAAGGAACTTGACGGACCTACCGATCCAAGACTTGACAATCCAACCATGTACCAAAAACCGGATAAACCGACTGAAGTGGTGAATGATCCAGAAGAAAAGGAAGATGACAATCAAGAGGTAGTGGAGAAAGAACAACCTTATGTGCCTCCACCACCCTATAAACCACCAATTCCGTACCCTCAAAGATTAACAAATTCCAAGACGACGGGTCAATTTAAGAAATTTGTTGAACTTCTGAAATAGTTGAATATTACTATTCCGTTTACAGAAGCAATTACCCAAATACCCTCGTATGCTAAGTTTTTAAAAGAAATCTTATCCAATAAGAAAAAGATAGAGGATAACGGAACAGTTACACTTACTGCCGAGTGTAGCGCCATAATTCAGAATAAAATGCCTCCTAAGCTAAAAGATCCAGGAAGTTTCTCTATACCCTGTGTAATAGGAAAATTCGTCATTGACAAAGCTCTATGCGATTTAGGAGCCAGTATCAGTGTTATGCCCTTAACGATTTACAAAAGGCTAGACATGGGAGACCTAAGACCAACTAAAATGTATGTTCAACTAGCCGATCGCTCTGTTAAATATCCTGTAGGCATACTAGAAAACGTCCCAGTACGTATAGGACAATTCTACATCCCTAATGATTTCATAATCATGGACATCTCTGAAGACTCCACTACACCTATCATACTAGGAAGACCATTCTTAGCTACCGCCGGAGCCATAATAGACGTAAAAAGAGGAAAGTTAACCTTTGAAGTAGGTGAAGAAAAAGTTGAATTTATTTTAACACAATTCTTACAATCACCAGCTATAGAGGATACATGTTATCTATTGGACGTAATTGACGAATGTGTAAGAGAAATGGAACTGAAAGAGACCACTTATTCTGAAATAATGAAAATTCAAATCCCTCCGATTTTCGAAGATGATAATTGGCGTAAACCATATCAGGATGATAGTCTAAGCGAAAGTTTAGCACTTACACCGGATCCCATGCCAAGTAAAGATAAACCTACATTAGGATTAAAAACTTTACCTCATAACCTAAGGTACGAATTCTTAGACGTTGAATGTAAAAGACCAGTTATAATAAATTCCAGTTTAGGAACTATAGAAACGAAGAAACTTTTAGATGTCTTGAAGAAATATCCAACTGCGTTAGGATATAACATATCTGATCTCAAAGGAATATGTCCTTCAGTCTGTATGCATCGTATTCTGCTAGAAGAAGATTGCAGAACCTCCAGAGAATCTCAAAGAAGAATTAACCCAACCCTTAGCACTGTAGTAAAAGAAGAAGTTA
Organism: Lathyrus aphaca; assembly: GCA_963966055.1. Taxonomy (NCBI): domain Eukaryota; kingdom Viridiplantae; phylum Streptophyta; class Magnoliopsida; order Fabales; family Fabaceae; genus Lathyrus; species Lathyrus aphaca. Next base: position 188,162,863 of record OZ014519.1, read on the forward strand.
AAAAATTACTAGATGCCGGAATAATATATCCAATCTCTGATAGTGAATGGGTTAGTCCAATACATGTAGTGCCAAAGAAAGGAGGTATCACTGTTGTGAAAAACGCACAAGGCGAATCGATATCGCAAAGAGTAGTGACAGGATATAGAGTGTGCATAGATTATCGTAAACTAAACAAAGCCACTCGAAAAGATCATTTCCCACTACCTTTTATAGATCAAATGTTAGAACGATTAGCCAAGCATTCTTACTTCTGTTATCTTGACGGTTACTCAGGATTTTTCCAAATCCCTATCCATCCTGATGATCAAGAGAAGACTACATTCACATGCCCATATGGAACGTTCGCTTATAGACGAATGCCCTTTGGATTATGCAACGCTCCTGCAACCTTTCAAAGATGTATGATGTCAATCTTCGCAGATTTTATAGACAACATCATGGAAGTGTTCATGGACGACTTCTCTGTATGCGGGCAAAGTTTTGAAGGATGCTTATCAAACTTAGAAATGGTGTTAGAAAGATGTGTAAAAGTAAACCTTGTGCTTAACTAGGAGAAATGTCATTTTATGGTCAAAGAAGGAATCGTATTAGGTCACGTAATATCCGACAAGGGAATTGAAGTTGATAAAGCTAAGATTGAAGTCATAAAAGATCTTCAACCCCCTAAAACCGTTCGAGAAATACGAAGCTTTTTAGGACACGCCGGTTTTTACCGACGATTCATCAAAGATTTCTCAAAAATCACTAAACCTCTTACTGGTTTATTAATGAAAGACGCTGAGTTCATATTCAATGAAGATTGTCTTAAAGCATTCGAAACTCTAAAAACAGCCCTCATCACCACACCAATCATGCAACCCCCTGACTGGAGATTACCTTTCGAAATCATGTGCGATGCGAGTGACTATGCTGTAGGCGCAGTTCTAGGCCAGAGGAAGGAAAAGAAACTTCATGCGATTTACTATGCCAGTAGAACCTTAAATTCTGCCCAGATGAACTACGCCACTACCGAAAAAGAATTGTTAGCAGTTGTCTTTGCGCTTGACAAATTCCGTTCTTACCTGGTAGGAGCGAAAATAATCATTTACACAGACCATGCTGCTATCCGATATTTATTAACTAAGAAAGATGCTAAACCAAGACTCTTGAGATGGATTTTACTCTTACAAGAGTTTGATCTCGAAATAAAAGATAAGAAAGGTACTGAGAACGTCGTAGCGGACCATTTATCTAGAATAGAAGGTATTAAACCCGAACAAGTGCCGATTAACGATGATTTTCCGTATGAACAGCTGATAGCACAAATAGGAAGCGACCTAGCTCAGTTAGACATAAATGAATCAGAACCCGTGGAAACAATCCAGACAACTGTAGGACTGCCATTGTACGCTGACATTGTCAACTACCTAGCCGCAGGAGCTCTTCCACCCGATCTAACCTATCAGCAGAAAAAGAAATTCTTTCATAATCTAAAACATTACTATTGGGATGAACCATTATTGTTCAAAAGAGGACCCGATGGAATATTTCGTCGATGTATTCCCGAAGAAGAAATAGAAGATGTCATTGCTCAATGTCATTCATCTCCTTATGGTGGACATGCAAGCACTTCCAAAACTTGTGCAAAAATCTTGCAAGCCGGTTTATTCTGGCCTAATCTATGGAAGGATGTCCACATCGCTGTTATAAATTGCGACCGGTGTCAACGCACTGGCAATATTTCAAGAAGAGATGAAATGCCTCAAAAAGGAATATTAGAAGTAGAAATCTTTGACGTCTGGGGAATAGATTTCATGGGACCATTCCCATCATCTTTCGGTAATAATTACATACTCGTAGTTGTTGATTATGTTTCAAAATGGATTGAAGCCATAGCTTCTCCTACAAACGATACACGAGTAGTAATAAAGCTTTTCAAAAATATAATCTTTCCCAGATTTGGTGTGCCTAGACTCGTCATAAGTGACGGTGGCTCGCACTTCATTTCAAAAATCTTTGACAAATTACTATCTAAGTATGGAGTAAGACACCGTGTGGCTACACCATATCACCCACAAACAAGTGGACAAGTCGAAGTCTCAAACAGAGAAATTAAACAAATCTTAGAAAAGACTGTCGCCATATCTCGGAAAGATTGGTCATCTAAACTTAATGAAGCTTTATGGGCTTATAGGACCGCTTACAAGACACCCATAGGTACTACACCTTTCAAACTAGTTTATGGAAAATCTTGTCACCTCCCAGTAGAACTAGAACACAAAGCTTATTGGGCGATTAGAACTCTCAATATAAACTATAATGATGCAGGAGAAAAGCGAATCCTAGACATTAATGAATTAGAAGAATTAAGGTTAGATGTTTATGAGAATGCTAAGATATATAAAGAAATAACTAAGCGATGGCGTGATAAACGCCTATCTAGGAAAGAATTTAGTGTGGGAGACGTTGTACTCCTCTTTAATTCAAGACTTAGGCTCTTTCCTGGAAAATTAAAATCTAGATGGTCAGGACCCTTTGAAATAACTAAAGTATTCCCGAATGGAGCAATAGAAATTAAGGGTAGGAATAGTGAACCAATCATAGTAAACGGACAACGTTTAAAACATTATCATAAAGTTGAAAATAGAGATTATGCAAATAATCTAATGCTTTTAGAGTTGTCCATTGATTCCCCTGATTAATCTAAACCTAAGCATTACGTCAGGCTTTTGACGATAAAAACAGCGCTTAGTGGGAGGCAACCCATTTACTCATTTAATTATTTAAACTATTTAAACTATTTCATATTGTTATTTATCGTTTTATTATTTATTTACTTGTTTTGTCATTTTATAGTTTTATTTCATATTACTAGTATTGCCTTTAAATTATGCATTTCATTTTCTTATTTTTATCCTAAATCACTTTTTACAGATTTTCTAAAAGTCTTTTCCACTTTCCTTCTTCCCCTGATTTGTTTCCTCCATATTTGCACTGACCATGGCTAACCAACCCATAAACCATATGGAAACCAAATTTAGAGGTAGGAACCAAAGAATGAAGTTTGAAGAGTTATCACAGAGGCAAATGGATTTGACCCTGTACCCGGATGATCAGACTATGGAAACCCTAGGTATACATGATAGCATCCTGTACTTGTTTAACCGACTTGGATGGGAGAATGAATTAATCCAACATAAGTTTGTGACTTACCGCGAGCTCACCCTTGATTTCCTTAGCTCCTTAGTTTACCTACCCGAGCGCGGTTTTGGATTTAGGAAAGGATTTATCAGTTTCCGCCTGTTTGGAATAGAATGTGACTTTAACCATAAAGAACTAGCTGATTTGTTAGGATTCCCTAGTGGACCATTTGCTTTTACTACCACACAGGTAGAATTGATGGATATTGAGCTAGATTTCTTTTGGGGAACTTTAACCGGAAACTACCACCCTGAACCAAATAGCATGAATAATGATGAGATCCATAACCCGACTCTCCGTTACTTCCATAAAATCCTTGCCCACACCTTCTTTGGAAAAGAAGAAAACATTACCGGAGTTTCTAAAGATGAGATATTTATTATGTCATGTTTCACTAATGGACAGCCTGTTAATGGTGTACCTTTCATGATGCAAACCTTCACCCGTATCCAAGAAGAACCTGAATTACCTATATTAGTAGGAGGTCTTGTAACCATGATTGCTGATGCCATAGGACTTAGGTACCAACTGCACAGGTGCAACCGTTTAGGTACAATCCGTCCTATGAATCTTAACTTCTGCTTTAATAGACATATCATAAGGAATTTAGGACATCCACCTTTTGAGTACCTAATCCGGAATGAAGTAGTAACCCTGTTCACATTGCCAAACCATGTTAGAGTAAGTGTTCACAATAAGGATAACTGGCTTTATGAGTTAACCCCGCCTGATTATCCATCTACTCCTGAAACACCTCAGTCTTACAAGATAAAAGATGATATAATGACCGATGTCGAAACTGACCCTGAGACACCTCCTGGTTACCATGACATTGACCACACTGAAGAAGTACATGAAACCCCTGAAGTGAATCAAGGAGATTATGCTAACAACTTACAGAATATTATGAACACTCTTGAAGCTTACCAAACTGACATTAATTCATTTAAGGAAGACATTAAAAACATGCGATTGGATATTATAGGTTTGACTGACATAACCTGCGAACAATTCTATCACTTGAACTCCGCAATCGAAGATTTGAAGAAACGCTTTTGAAAATGCTATAAGTGATTTAGTTTATTTTTCTCATTGTTTCCGTTTCTAGTTAGTTTTACTTTTCGCAAACAATTTCATACCGTATTTTCATTTATGTAATTTCATTTCAATTACCATATGCAATGCACTTTTAGTTTACAAATTTTTTCCATTTTAATTAATTTATATGTCTTCATTATATATACTGTTATGCTTGGATTGAATTATTTTCTATAAAATCTCTCGTGCCATGCAAATATACAAGTACTATATTGAAACTAATTATTATATGGTGTTTATATTAAATATTGAGTGAGAAGTGACCAAAAATTATTATATAAATTATATGAAGCGTAAGAGATAATGTTTCTGGAAATTATTCAAGGAAATCAACCCTCACGATCGTCACATCCCCCTAACGATCGTGACGTGCTAATTTAGCGTGTCACGACCGTCGCGCCCCTGTCACGACCGTGACAACCCTTATTACAAGATTCGTGAAAAACAGAACTGTTTCTCTTCGTGACCTCTTCTTCCCATTTCCTCCATAACTTCCAAAAACCACCCATTTTCTCCATAACTTCCGTAACCCCCCATTACCAACTTTAAACTCATTAACCTCCCATTATCACCACACCTATCACATTCTCACCTTCCAATATTTATTCCGATTCATTAATTCTCTCATTTTATCATTTTTCACAAAACATCAAAAATCTTCATCTTTCACTCTACCTCTTGCATGCAATGGATACCATTCAATTCAGAGAAGGTGATGCTGGAGAAACCCAGAGAGAACGATTTATCCGATTCCAGAACCGCAATGTGCAACCTACACGTTATATCGACACTGTCTGTTTGAGGGAACTCGAAATGCTTACCAGTGTCCAAAGCCTGCTTCAAAAAGTCGGTCTGTGGGATCTTTGCAGTCAGCCTCAGCCCACATTCGAGCTTCTGACATTGGAGTTCCTTAGCTCGTTCCAGTACACCACTCCTGCCGGTTCTCAGAGTCAGCTCACCGGTTTCGCAAAATTCAGATTGCATGGCCAGGAGTTTAACCTTTCGCAAAACAGGATAGCCGAGTTGCTAGGCTTCGATCACGGGACTAAAGCTCATCTCCGCGTGCCGGATAATTTTAGTGAAACCGCTTTCACTTTATGGCACGACATAACCAATACTCGTGCCTCAGCCTTCCAAAGCCTCAATGCTACACACATTCACAACCCGGCAATCCGCTATTTCCACCGAGTCATTTGCAACACCATATTCGCTCGAGAAAGCAACCATAAGCTCAACTCCAAGGAGCTTCTATTCTTGCACTGTGCTCTAAATGACGAGCCGATCAACGTTGCCCCGTTCATGCTTTATCACATCCAGGCTATTGCGCATAGAGGATCAACCCCATTTTTCATAGGCGGCATTGTCACCACCCTCGCCATTCAGTTGGGGCTTGGTGACTTGGTCGTCAATCAGCCTTTCAGAGAAGCAGAATTCCTCACCAAGAGTTATTGCAGGTCCGCTCACCTGATTGCGCAGCGAGAGGATGGCAGGTATAGCCCTGTTGTCCATGGCACCATTTTCCACCATATCATTCTGCCGTCCCGCGACCGCATCGACCCATCCAGCCGAGCCAACTGGCTCTTTATTTTACCAGATGCTGCCGAACACGTCCCTATTCATGATGATCAGGCAGACCCTCCAGCGGATGAGATGCAGGACGCTATGGATGCAGCTGAGCCTGTCCAGGATATACCAGAGACATCTGCCCGACAGCCTCCTGCTCCGGAATTCACTCTTGAGGATGTCCTCCGTGCGATTCATCAGCAGAACCAGATGAACGCCGCACTGGAGCGAAGGCAGAAGGAGCAGTATGATGCTTTACTCGGCACTATTGCAGCAAACCAGACATCTACTAATGAGAAGTTCGACGAAATTTTCAGCGAGCTAGAAGCCCTCCGCATTGACATCACTGCTGCCACCGGCACCGGTTCTGACCCTGAAGCGACTCCTTCCAGACTCCGCTCCCGCACCAGAAGCCGAGCCCGCGGTCCTCAGCAGCCATAGTTTTAGTTTGCTTATGTTTGTTTTTCGTTTTTGTCGTTTGTACTGTACTTTTACCGCATCTATATCACAACATTGAGGACAATGTCTGATATTGTGTGGGAGAGGTACCTTTCATTATCTCATTTTCCCTTTTTCGCATTTTTTCCATTTCGTTGTATTTTCAATTCCGTTGTATTTCTTTTCGCAAGTTAATGAAGCGAGCACATCTTTATGCTATTTTCTTTAGTTTCGAATTTTCCCCGTTTATTTAGCCATACCAGAAAAAATCTTTAATTATTCGCATTACCCAACTTACCTACGGAATCGTAATTAGGAAGCCGAGAACGATTAAACAAGACCAATACAATCTTGACACCTTTGACTTCCCACTTAAGCGATTCCATTCCGATTACCATTACGAGTACACTTTAAGTTTCAGTTCAAAAGTAACCCCTAGTAGTTTATACTAGCAGTCAGCACCGTCTGAACACAAACCACGTGGGGAGCCGATGAATATAAGCGTTTGATGCCTAATCAATAATGATCCTTCATATCTCGATGCAAAATGAAAAGAAATTGCACCAAAGTACACGGTCGCATATAAGAAACGAGAAATATGAGAAGGAGTCCATTGCGGGTTGGTTCAGAGGTACTGGTTCTGAACTCGGTAGGGCGTGCTACGGCTCGATCCCCCACAACCTCCAAATCGGATAAAATATGTAGGGTTACCGCACTCGTGTACCAGACCCCGTGCTTAAAAAGGATCAAAGTCGCTAACCGGCTACTCCACTACGTGCGTGCTAAGGCAAAGGGCTTAATGTGATTGCGCTAGAATGAAACCGGGCGAAATAAGATCGAAAAACTCTAGGTGAAATCGTAAAGTAATTACCGATCGTTTCGTTTAACGGGAAGTCGACGACATAGCTTGTTGCTTGCGTCATTAGTGTATCGGTAATGTAATATCAAAGTACCGGTCTATCCGACAAAACAATCCCTCGTACGGTTTGTTATGAGTATGCGTAAATAAAAGTTCGTCCGCCGATTTTCAACCGACTATTTGCTTGAGGACAAGCAAAGGTTTAAGTTTGGGGAAGTTTGATAACGAGAAAACGTATCGATTATATTGCTAGATTTCATTGACGTTTTATCGCATATTCATCGTTTTAACACTCGATTTCTCGAGTTTTTCTCACCATTTTGAAGGTACATCATTATATGGAGCTAAATCATAAAGTAAGAACAAAAGGAACAAAAGAAACCATAAAAAGATGAAGAAATGAAGAAGCCTGCAAAACTGCATAATTTGTTGCAGTCACGGTCGTCACCAAGGTGTCACGACCGTGACACCCTAAAAGAGGCCTCACGATCGTCACAACATTGTCACGACCGTGACACTTAAAACCACAGGACACGAGCGTGAAGACCTTGTCACGACCGTGACAAGGGTAAAAGTAGGTTATTTGACCAGACTTGGTCACAGGCTACGTGCATGTGAAGCTGCTACTTTCCAGATTGACCCTGCATGCCACGTTCCTAGAATTCCTCAACTTCTCCTACGAGGCCCATGCAACACACTCAGCCAAAAGCCCAAATCACTCTTCTATAAATAGCATTAGTTTTATGAAGAAAACACAGAGCATTTTATATTCGAATTTCTGCGGAAGCTCTGCCGAATTGTTTTACGACCCTGTTTCTATTTCTGTATTATTTTTCAGCTTTTCAATTTTATTGTATCCAAACCCAATCTATAACAATTTCCAACATCAGGAAATTGTTATAAAAATTACTTGTTTCTAAACCTTCAGATTTTGCATTATTTTCGATTTCCGCCAACTCCAAGCTTTTCGGTCTGTGGAAGAAGGAGTCTGCTATAATATTTGTTAACCAGGTTTTTTATAATATTGCAATTTTAATATTTATAATGTTTATTTATTTTTCTGCCATGAGCATTTTATTATTTACTTTTCTGTCTCTGTCTGGTTCAACATCAATGAGTAGCTAATTACCTTAGGGCGGTATGTAGTTAAAACAAACTTAATCGGTAAAATTTAATCATAGGCTTAAAATAATTAGTAACTTAACATTCTGGCTGATACTTTTTAATTTAATTCGACCTTTTCGTTACGAGAGTAAGAAAAGAGTATTAGGTTAGGTCAAGACCACGAGAGTGTGAGATTTTAACCAGATAGCTAAAGTTAGGCATTTAAATTAAACACAGCGAGAGCGCTTTAAAATAAATTAGAATTACTTAGTTTCCAAAAATTATCTCTAAACACTTATGGGCTAGCGAGAGCAGGCATAGGGCTTTAGGGGTAAGATCTGAGATAAGACCACGAGAGTGTGAGTTGAGGGTATTTAAACTGGTAACCTCTACCGAATAGATTAAGTAAACACCTTTATAAGCCTAGGTTAGATTGACCCACCTAAGTTAGTATAATTACATACCGACCGCCTTAGTATTATTTTATTAAAACTTAAATTTAATTCCGCCTTTAATATCTTAAAATCAACAAAAAATCGTGACAACCATTCACCTTAGCTAAACTAGAAGTTCATCTAGCACTAAGTAACCATAGAATCTCTGTGGATCGATAATCTTAAATATTACTTCGATAGGCTGTGCACTTGCAGTTAAGATACCGCTAGACACATAATTAGACACGTCTTTAGCCCATCATTCGGCCTCAAGGCTTTTGTACCACGTCATCGCCCCTTTCCTCAGCGTCGTGGGAAAGAGCCGACATTTAATTGCTCCCCGAACGCCCCGATAGTCGAGCAAGGCATCGATGTTTTCGATGTGTTCGTCTGGGTCGGTAGTCCCGTCGTATGAACCTAAAGGAGGAGGTTTCTCCAAGCCTCTTGGGAGCTTGGCTGCCATGATCTGTGATCGCGTTTCTTTGTTCTTCGAGGGGAAGCGGATCTTGATCGGCTCCTTCTTGATTTTCTTTTAGGAGAGGGTCGTGGAGATGACTGACGAAAGCTTTTGTTGCCTGTTGATTCGTCGGTGTTTCCTCTCCTTTTCTTCGGAGGAGACGGAGTGTGCTCCCCTTGGGGTCTCTTGGAAGAATAAGGTCGACGAGAGTTATCCTCAAGTCGGGCGATCTTTTCACCATGAGCGAGGAGTAACAAGTTTGTTTGATTTAGGATTTCGGCCAACGCTGCGAAATCTGACCCCGAAGGAGTCGAAGGAATAAGAGTTTCTGGGCGACTCTCCAAGAGTTGGTCGCGATCGGGTGAAGGTGATGCTGTTTTCCCTTCTGGTTGGTCGTGCGTGGTATCATCATGTAGGGGAGGTTGGACGTTGCTCTCATGTTGTGTGAGAATCATGCCATCATTCGATCGATTTTCCTGGTTGTCCCGAGCAGCCATGGATCTTGTTAAAACTTTTGTTCTTTGAGGATCTTGAAAGAAGAACGGGGAAGTTGGCTTTCCCACAGACGGCGCCACCTGATCGTACCTGGAGATCAGGATCCGATACGGCTGGGCTCGAGAGCGGGCGGAAATGGTCGTTGAGGAGAAAAAGGGGTGTACCTGCAATGCACTCCGATGCTAAAGTAAGTATTCGAGCAAGAGCGAGCAAGTACTAGTATTAGGGTTGAGAATTGAATACCTGTCCCTCTCAAATGAGAGGGTTTTTATAAGAGACTGGCTAGAATACTATTGGTTCGTTAGGTGCAGAGCGGATCGAGGGGCCCGTGAAGATAGGAAACGGTTAATATTAGCCGTTAGAGGATCTCCCTAGGTCCGTGCACGTTGGTGGTCGACTGAGGACCACTTTTCATGATTGTGCTCGACGTCGACCGAAGTGAATGGATCAATCTTCCTGGCCCAATAAGGAGGATTGGACCGAGCCGGAACAAAACTCATTTGGATTTTGCATTTATCAAGAAAGATGTGGATGCTACTTATTGAAGGTATACGATACACCTGTTGGTCCTTTAGTATATGCAAACTTTCCCATGGAGCATCTGCCACAAGAATATAACTTGTTATTTAAGTGAGATAAAAAGGATAAAAGCATATTAGACTTCATATTAAACAAAAAATTAAAAAATTTATTGCTTTGAATGTCAGTTATAAAGTACATGTATATTGGATAAATGAGCTCAAAGAGCCAAACACAAACATTGAATATTGAAATAGGTGCCAAAAAGCACTTTATTAATTTTCTATATCATATCACAATAATGTAATTTCAAAACACAAACCATAGATACTTGTTAAACTTACTAATTCAATAGCCAACAAAAACTTCAACCAGACTTACCCCTTACAAACTCAATAGCTGAAGCAAGAGGCATTAAACAAAGGGAGTACAGAGCCATACAAGACTGCATAGAAAACATAGGGACAATTTGGACAGTCTTAGCCAGTCGGTTAGGGATTTAGGCAGTATCGGTCATGTTGTTGGAGAGGACTTCGAGTGGCACATGAGCAACGTGCATACTAGTGCTGCTCTGACTGACTGATGATAACACTTTCTTGATGGCTTTGTTGGTCCTTCCATGAATGGAAATGTTAAGGATGCCTTCAATTACAAGGAAGTGAATACATGATTGTTTAACAATAAGGTATCTACTTAATATAATAATTTGAATTCCAATCACTTGTCACAAAAATCGGCGAATTCATCGGATCGAAATAGCTAACCTTTTGGCCACCGAATCGATGTAACACCTTGAATTCATTTTCAACTTCAATTACATTAGAGTGCATTTTGGAAATCAAAATTGAAAACATTGAAATCCTGTCAAAGAAAGTGGCTTAAGTGCTACAATAGTACATTCTCACAATAAAAATAGAAGTAGACACTGGATTTCTTTCAGTACAAAGAATAGAAAACACTGTGTATCAGACAATTTCTATTCAATGAAAAACAACGAATAATAGTGGCAGACATCTTTGGCTATAAAAACAAATTATTATTCTAAAATTTTTGGCTCTTGTGAAGCTTTTCATCAAACATCACATGGCATTCTTACTCCAAGCTAAACTTGAAAAGAGATAGCCTAAAAACAAAAATATAAGATGAATAACAGCAACGTTAGAGCTCATACATATATCTCATGGCCTCAATGGAGGGTGAAAATTACCACGGAACAAAATCATGACAAAGATTGGAATCTGCAATTGAGAACGGAATCCATCAAAATTCATAAAATTTATCATAAAATCCAGATCTGGCAAGCCGTAAATCGCACCACCGGAGCTCGCCGCACCACCACTGCCTTCGCCGGATCCGTCAACTGGCTTGGTTGGTGTTTGCCTTGTTCCTTTCATTTTTTGTTCTGATTTGTTATCGATTTCGGACGACTTACGTTTAGATTGTTTAAGTTTAGATGTTGATTAACTATTTCCTTTTGAATGTGAGAGAAAAGAGATGTTGGGAGAGAGTGATGAGTTAAAAGAAATAGAAGAAAGTAAAGGATAATTTGGTGGTTCTATTTGATTCACGAGTAACATGAAGAAAGGGAACCGTATTTTTTTTTTCCCATTCTTTAACACATGTTAGGATATGAGTGGGTTTTGTTTTTTACTTTTTAAAATTTTTATAAGCTTTTCTTTTCTTTCCAAATGTCAACGCCACTTTTCTCATGCTTTTTTTATATTTTTTTATATTATTATAATTATTATATTATTATTATTATTATTATTATTATTATTATTATTATTATTATTATTATTATTATTATTATTATTATTATTATATATTGTTTGAATTATAAATCGTTGTTATGAATATAATTTGGTCTGGACCAAACCAATAAACTCTGAATAATGATTCAAAATTTTCATAGTTTTTACTAAAATAAAATTTAAAAAATTACAAACCAAATTATATTCATATATAAGTTTATATATTTTTAATTTTTATATAAACAGAAAAAATATATATTAAGTAAAACTAATATCTTTAAAAAAAATTAAGATTGAAATTTAAAACTAACACAATTCACCTTAAAATAATTAGTAAAATAGAACAAATAGAAATTAAAAATATTAAAAAGTTAATTTAATAAAAATTAAGTTACTAAACACTTATAAATATTACTAATGATTTTTATATAAATTATTTTTAAAATTTAATTTTTTTTTATTTTTTATCTTTTGTGTTTAGAAAATAAATATATTATTTTTAACCAATAAATTTTCACACAACTCTAAACAAAAAAAGTGTACCAATATATATAAAAAAATATTTAAATATTATCATATAACCTATAAATTATAATTTAATTATTTTAATTAATAAAAATGATTGTATCTTGTGTATTAGATATGCACAAAAACTAATGTTTCATCCGTATCAAATTATAACTAAAAAAAACTTTTTATTCAAAATAATTATAATTAATTAATTTTTATTATATATTAACTTTGACTAGAATTAGACTTAAAAGTTATCATGGTATTCACCAATCATCATTGGTTCCTTGGCTCAACTTTTCAATATTCTTTGCTATATATTTTTAATTTTTCTACTTTTCATAATAATAATAAAATTATTAACCAAATAAATTTTCTTAAAGAAATAATTAAAAAAATTGAATTAATATAATAATAAAAAATTAGAAAAATAAGATTTAATATAAAATTAAAATATCTCAAAAACATATCATTGGAATCAATATATCAATTATATTTTATAATTTTATTTATTAATATTAAAAATACTATTAAATTTTAAATAAAAAAATTAGTATTTAAAATTCAAAGAAAAAGTCGCAGTAAAATTTGCAGCAAAAGTCGCAGCAAAGTTTGCAGCTGTTCCTGCAACTTTCTAGAGGATTTTGAGTTTTCTGATATTTTTACTCAAATATCTCACTTTTTCAAAAATAATTCCCTATCTACCCCACTTTTCATAATAAAAAAATGAATTTGCAGATAAATTCAGTTACTTGTGGATTTTTCTGTAGATTTGACATTACCTACGAATTTACTTGCGGATTTATCTATATCCGTAGGTAAATTCGCAAGTAAATCCGCAGGTAATCTCAATCTCCAGAAAACTCCACATGTAATTGTAAATTTTAAAAAATATAGAAAACGTCAATTTAATTGACAACTCCCCTTTAATTCTTTTTTTTTTTAAAGTGGGGTAGATTGAGAATTAATTTAAAAGGTAGGATAGTTAGGAATTAATGTTGAAAAAGTGGGGTAGGTTGATAAAATTTCAAGTTTTTTTATCGATAGTTAATTCATGCGCACCAAATCGCAGTAAAATCTGTAGGAAAATAAAAAAATTATTTTAAAATCCAAAATCGCAGGTAATGTCACAGGAATTCCTGTGAAATTTGTTGTGACTATTTTTTGCAAGAAACAAGTTTTTACAATAAAGAACCGCAGCTAAATTCGCAGGTATACCTACGGATAATTTTCTGTAGGTAATTCGTGTATTTCTAATAATGTAGTCTTCTAAAAGCTAAACTACTAGTGCACTTACTTCGTGAACTTTGTCTGTCACATAATTCTTCAAGAATTATTTAAGTCTCACATTAAAAATGATATTCCTTTTCAAAACACTTCTTCAAGAATTATTATTTATATTCTTTTCAAAATGATTTTTGTTTCATAAGTCAAGTCCTGAGCACAATAGCACATTAGAACATATAACAGTTGGAAAAGCATAAATATATACAGTAGCAGCTTTCTCATTTCCTAGGTTGTGATTGAGGAAATTAATCACGGACACGAGCTGCATCCTTTCAGCTTCTGTCCTAAGGTCTTAGTACAAGACATATGACAAGTATCATTCCTCGAAACTTGGATGAACTGTCTGGAATTCAAACCATCAACAATTTTGACAATATTAGAAACAAGTTTTAGGCCTAAAATTACTAAAATCACAATTCAGATCGGGAAAACCCTCTTCGAATCATGTCCGATCGCACCCTTACCAGTGAACTCATCGGTGATTTTACCACCTCCGGGAACTTCCTTCGCTGGAGGCGGGGATGGAGGAGCAGCAGCGACATTTTATCACCTGCATATGTTCTAATAATGTAGTCTTCTAAAAGCTAAACTACTAGTGCACTTACTTCGTGAACTTTGTCTGTCACATAATTCTTCAAGAATTATTTAAGTCTCACATTAAAAATGATATTCCTTTTCAAAACACTTCTTCAAGAATTATTATTTATATTCTTTTCAAAATGATTTTTGTTTCATAAGTCAAGTCCTGAGCACAATAGCACATTAGAACATATAACAGTTGGAAAAGCATAAATATATACAGTAGCAGCTTTCTCATTTCCTAGGTTGTGATTGAGGAAATTAATCACGGACACGAGCTGCATCCTTTCAGCTTCTGTCCTAAGGTCTTAGTACAAGACATATGACAAGTATCATTCCTCGAAACTTGGATGAACTGTCTGGAATTCAAACCATCAACAATTTTGACAATATTAGAAACAAGTTTTAGGCCTAAAATTACTAAAATCACAATTCAGATCGGGAAAACCCTCTTCGAATCATGTCCGATCGCACCCTTACCAGTGAACTCATCGGTGATTTTACCACCTCCGGGAACTTCCTTCGCTGGAGGCGGGGATGGAGGAGCAGCAGCGACATTTTATCACCTGCATATGTTCACAAGCAAATACCTCATGATGATTTCACAAAGGAATTTTATCAAACATTTAGAGTGCGATAAAGGATATCATGTTTTCCTCGTAAAGTAACTACTTCTTTATATAGAAAGATTCATAGTTCACATTTATTCAAATTCAAATTCATAACCTGTAAAAGCTTTAACCACGATCTATAATTGAAGGTAAGATTAAAATAAGCAAAACCTTAGAAATAAACAAACCTTAGTAGTGTATGATTCTCAAATCACGATCTAACCGAAAAATATTACCGCAACAGAGGAGATGAAGTAACTTCGTTGGTTGTTCCCAAATGAAAAAACTTGGCGTAAATGAACGAGGCGGAAGAAGTGTATGTGAAAAAACGAAAAGAAAAAAACAGCTAAGAACTCTTGCTTTTTTATGTTAAAAATGTATTTTTACAAAAATTATTAACTAAAAACATAAAAAAGGAAAATAAGTTCTTTTTTTATTAATTATTCTCCATCTTGTTTAAAATTAATACTAATTATTTAATTATTTTTTTATTAGTTAGTTTAAAAAATTATTTTAGATATTTTTAAAGGAGACATGTTTTTTTTTGTGTTTTCAGAAAAAAAATTATAATTTAAATTTGATTAAATACTAATACCCTCTTTATTAAAATATTTAAAATAACCTTTCAACTTTCATAGCATAATTAAAATGGCCAGTAAATATTATATTTTATCTTACAAATAAAAATTATATATATATATATATATATATATATATATATATATATATATATATATATATATATATATATATATATATATATATATATATATATTACCCGTCTTGAATTATAAGTAAAAAAACTTTTTTCTCAAAATAATTATAATTAATTAATTTTATTATATATTAACTTTGATTAGAATTAGACTCTATAGTCATTATGATATTCACCCATCCATGCTGGGTTATAGTCATTATGGTGCACCAATCCATCATTGGTTCTTTGACTTTAATTGTATAATTCAATTATTCTTTGGTATACATTATTAATTTTTTTAATTTCAAAATATTATTAAATAATTAATTTTTATTTAAAAAATAATAAGAAAATCTAATTAATATAGTAAAAGAAAATTAGAAATACAAGAATTAATATTAATTAGAATATATAAAAAATACATCATGGGAATCAATATCAAGAATATTTTATAATTTTATTAGTAATTATTAAAAATATAACAAAAAATTAAGAGAAATTAGTATTAATATTTCGCAGCAAGATATGTAGCAAATATCACAGCAATAACTGCAACCATTCTTGATGCACGTCAAGAAGAGGATGGGTTGCACTTTTTTTGAATTGTCCAAAAGTGCAGCTCCTTTGGTCTAAAATTGCCGATTGGTTAGGAAATCCCTCGGTGGTCTTTGATAGGAGTAAAAAGGATATGAGTTGTTTCGTGTAGATTATTATATCTTTGGAAAACTCGAAACAATATCATTTTTAACGATGTTGTTTGTAATTTCGAAGATATTTTCTTTCGTGTTACTCTCTCCCGGAGGTGGTTGGAGCTAGGTAGAAGAAAATGTAACTTTTACTACCAGCTAAAATACCCTTTAGATTATTTGTAATTTCAAGATGTTTTTTTTGTTGTTCATTCTGTTTGATTGATATTTTGTATCGGGTTGGAGAATCATTTTTCTCCCTTTTAATACAAATTGCTTATAAATTCTTGCGATATATCCAAAGGATTTGTGTTTTCAATGGTCGGTTAATTCCTGCGAACCAAATCAAAATAAAATCCGCTAAAAAATAAAAATATTATTATAAGATCTAAAGTAGAAGGTAAAGTTTGCCGGAAACAAGTTTTTTATATTAAACTTCTGTAGCTAATTTTACAAATATATCTACAGATAATTTTTTCAGAAAAATAGACATTTTTCAGGAAAATAGACAGATAAATAGTATATTTCTAGTAGCAGTCACTTGTAAGATTATTATTTAAGATTATTATTTTTTGTATGTGTTATATTTAGTTGATCATTTTGATTTTGTAAGCGGGTTTATACCCTTTGTATCCCTGAAAATTTCTTTTCTTATTAAAGAAAACATGAAGATGAGTAAAATTGTTAATATATTTAACAACAGGAATGCTAGCGTGACACTGAAATGCTTACACCGTATGCATACACCGTCTTTCTTAAGACTTCATTTTTAATTGGACAGATTTCAATTTTTGTAAAAATAATAAATAAAAGAAAAAAGTATAGTGTACCGTAGGAATATACGGTGTGGGTGTCAAAATTAGAATTTTTTTTTAATATAACATACTTTATTAATTTAATTTTCAAAATAACATAACTTTGAAAAAAATTATCAAACTAACATAGTTTGGATGCATGTTCGCCAAACCATGTGATGAACAAGTACAAAATATGATCAATTCGCCATTTGGATTGGCTAGAATGAAATTTTTTTCATAGATTCGCCATACCATTTGGCGAATGAGTGTACTTTCATGTACACATTCGCCAAATGGATTGATGCATGTGTATGTGTTTTTTTTTTAATTTTTGGATTTAAGGTTTTTGTTATTTTTGTGTTATTCATCTATATATATATATATATATATATATATATATATATATATATATATATATATATATATATATATATATATATATATATATATATATATATATATATATATATATATATATATATATAAAAGTATATATATATATATTTTTTTTTTCTTTTATAAATATATATATAAAAGAAAATTATAATATGAAATAAAATTATATTTAAAGAAAATTATTGATATAAAAGAAAATTAGAGAATATGAGAAAGAGAAATATAAATTAAAAGAAAATTATTATTAATAATTCAAGAACGACATTACAAAAACTAATTTCCCGCCCGATCTAACTGCCCCCCAGTACCACATCCACGGGGATGACCCCGTCTTCGAACTCTACCACCAGGTGGTCGAGGTTCCGCTTGTATTTGTGTGTTTGGTGGAGGCGGTTGTTGTTGAGTCCATGATTCAGCTTGTCCCCAATTACGTGGAAGGTTGCTGCCAAAGGCGCTGCCGTAACTGAGTTGTGTGCCCATGTTTTCAAAGCTGGGTCGGATAGGTTGGACTGGGTTGGATTGGGTTGGGTGAGGACGATAGGCTTGACCAAATGAGGATATTGCCTCGTTTTGAGAACGAAACAAAGGTGGGGGGCTATAGGTTGGTGTGGACATGAAGGGGTTGTCGGGGGTATATTGGTGTTGGTAAGGCTCTTGTTGTTGTGATTGGGTTTGTGGCATGAAGGGGTTATGTGTTTGGATGAATGGCCTATGGGTGTTTGAAGTCGATGGCTGGAATTGGGTGGGGTAGTCATGTTGTGGAGTTGGTGGTTGGGCGTATGCTGCGGCCTGCGAGCGGGGGTCAATCAAGTATGGGTTATCAGACACCCATTGTTGCATAGTAACTGACCTAAACCAAACTAAATATTCTCTAGTTGGTTTGACATTTTGCAGCACTTGGTCAGTTAGGACATGTTGGCGTCGATCCCTCCATTGTTGACGTAATTCCCTTGCAAAGTCTCTCCAATCTTCCATGCTCCACATGTCACTTACTCTTTTCAAATGCCAATTTCCCAAACATGTCGGAGGGCCCGGAATATCCTGTTGCATTCCGAACTGCATTTTCACCCGATCTGTTTGGTGCATTTCAATTGTAGTGAAGCGGATGATTGGAGTTTTTGCCGTCCAAATTTCAGCATCTTCTGGGTTAGGCTCATGGTCGAGTGCTAAATATGGGCGCCAGATGAACTACGGAAAAAAAAATTCGTTTAGTATAAAATTATTTTAGTTAATAAAATGCATTAAAACGGAAAAATATTTTTTATATATGACAATACCTGATCGATCCCCACGTGGTCTAACAATTGGCGATATAAAACTATAGAACTTCTTGGGTTTCTACTATAATCCATCCCAAGATCGGACCAGCTAAGCACAACATATTTAAACGCATTTAGATACAATAACAATTTAAATATTTAAAATTGAATATGTTTGGAAATAAAAATTAACAGTGGACTTACTGGTTTGCGTAGGGGAACGGGCATGGATTCATGTTGCGTGGGGCAAGCATCGGCAGTCTGGAATACTCCCAAGCTTGTAACAAAAATGCACACCCAAAAAAGGTACAAGTATCCTTTGCGGCATTTTTACAAAGGCTACTGTACAAGTGTGCCAAAACAGCCGAACCCCTACTGTATGTATTTACATTGTTGATGTTTCGCAACAATGGTAAATACATCATATTTATTGTGTTCCCGGTACCGTCGGGAAATAAAAAATGACCAAATAAAAGCATAATATAACACCGAGTTTTTTGCATTTTTTCTAACTCGGTTGAATCTTCGGTTAAAATAAAACTAGAATAGTGCGCTCTAAGGACTCCTAGATTTATACCTGAACCCCGGCTACGAGTATTTGATGGCTGCTCCTCGTCAATGAGAGGGGCACCCAGCAAATCCGCAACTATAGAAACTTCCTGGTTCACCTTACCAAAGACGGCTCTGCCGGATACACGTAACCCCAAAAGCATGTATACGTCTTCCAAGGTGACAGTGCATTCACCGAAGGGCAGGTGAAAGGTGTGTGTCTCTGGCCTCCACCTCTCTTGTAGTGCCAAGATGAATTTTGAGTCTATAGAGTTGTTGTGCACCTTAATGACTTCCCCAAATCCGCATAACCGTAGATACGGTTCAATGATCGGATCAAACTCAATGTAGTCGTGCACCCGACACTGAAATCTTCTTACATTCTGTAAAAATATTCATCGAAATAAGTACGCAATAATATATATATATATATATATATATATATATATATATATATATATATATATATATATATATATATATATATATATATATATATATATATATTGTCACCATATCATTTCTCATTTAACAAAGCACATGTTCAGATGTGAATAAAATTGTTAATATATTTAACAAAGCACATGGCAAACGAGTAAATATTGGTTTAAAATATTGAATTATCTTTAAAATAATTTGTTTTATTATTAAAGTTACTATTTTATTATTAAAAACATTTAATTGACTAAAAATATAAAAAAACAAAGAAAAAATATAGTATAGCCACCGCTCCATTCGGTATTATTCATTAATAAAAAAAATAAAGATTATGATATTTTAAAAATTAATTTACAAAGTAAAGGATTTTGAGACTTTATTATTGTTTTAGAGATATTTACATTAAAAAAATCTATTAAATAAATATACAAAATATATATCATATAAGAAAATAATGTGTTATTTAAAAGTCTAAATTATCTTTTTTGTTAATTAATTGTGCCATTTGACAAGTTAAACACCTTAATCATTTGCAACTTGACAAATTAACTATTCTATTTATAAATAAGTCAAATATATATATAACAAATGATTAATTAATTAAATTAATTAAATAAGAAATAATAATTAAAAAATAATAGTAACTTTCACACGTAATTAACTGCTTTGTAACACTAATTCCATTACTAAATGAGATAGAAACAAATAACAACTTTCATGGCCAACTTATTTTGATATATTAAATTAAATTATATATTTAATATTTAATTATTTTAATTTTGAAGAATGTATTTTATTTATGACTAAATTTATCCAAAACTTTTTCATAATAAAATTGAATGATAATCATTATAAAGTTTGTATACTTTTAATTTTGATCAATTACATACTAAAAATAATCACAAGTTTTATTTCATATTATCTTTTAAAATGTTAAGTAATTAGTGATCATCGTCATCAATAATTTTTCTTATACAATTTAATGAACAGGGAATTATAATTGCCTAAAACTTTGGCAAAATGCTCAAATCGGTCCCTTAGGTCTACCATTTTGGTCCCTCAATTTTAAAAAATTCCAAAATAGTTCCTCAATTATAGTTTTTAAAAAGAAAAATATGTACAAAATTATTCTATTATAAGTCTACAATATATAAATATTTTATAAAAAGTTTAGTAATGTATTGTATATAGGACAATTACATATTAAATATGAGAGCCACATAAAAAACAATTATATATTTATAAATAGGAACAAGATTGTTTATTATTATACATAAATATTTTTATAAAAAATAGCAACCGAGGTCCACGGATATTGATTATATCTTTTTTATTTTAATCTTTTAACGTGATAGTAATTAATATATGAGAAATTTTAAAATTATTTTTTTTAAAAATAAAATAGAAAAATTGAGAACAAAAATATTTGTTTAAAATTTGTGTCTATTTATATTTTTATTACATTTTAAAAATAAAAGTGTGCATACTAACACACGGATGCTGATATGGTACATGCATATCGTAATGATATTAAACTAATGATATAAGTATTAAATAATAATGAGAACAACTTTACCATTTAATTTTTTTTTGATATTTATACAACTAAATGATTGCATATATTTAAAATTATTTTAAATTTAAGAACGAGTTGTAATGAAACATATTTTAGTTGGGTTTTAAAGTGGAAGTACCAACACACGGATACTAATATGGGTAGGGGTGGCAAAACGGGTCGTGGCCCGCTGGGCCGGCCCGCACACCCGCCCAAAAGTGGCGGGTTGGGTTGGGATTTTAGATCCGCCGCCCACTAAAACCCGCCCCGCTAAATCCCGCCACCCGCCAAAGCCCGCCCGCCAAAACCCGCCGCCCGCCAAAGCCCGCCACACCTATATAATAACACTATTTAAGTATTTGGAAGAGCCTATGAAAATAATTTGTGATATGTACATAAGTTGTTATTAGATTATTAGGACTAATCTACTTTCTCTTTGTTTATTGTTGGACAAGTATTTGAATTTTTCTAATGAAAAATGACAAAATTGTGATCGAAATTTGAATTTAGATCATATAAAATACTAAATGTGATATTATATATGATAAGAGTATTATTTCACTAAAAGTTGATGTTTTAGGCTAATACAAATTATACTTTTTAAATGTTGGTTTGATGTATTTTTATTGAAATGTAGAAAGAAGAATCTTTTAATTTATTTAAAAAAATAGAAAAAATAATTAAAAAAGAAGGCGGGCAAGCCCGCCAACCCGCCACCTTGGCAGGGCGGGCTAGACTTTTATGCCCATTTCAACTTGGCGGGCATGCCCGCCCCGCTATTTTTTTGCGGGCTTTAGGCGGGGCGGGCACGGGGCGGGCGGCCCGTTTTGCCACCCCTAAATATGAGTATCCCACGAAATTGATATTTCTAATAATACTTAGAAAAAATGTATTTGCTTATATTAACATTTATAACACTGAATCATTGCATAAATATTTATATAACAAATATGAATCGATGCCCACGGATATTGATTCTAATTTTTTTATTTTAAATATAAATTATATTGATTCTATCTTTTTATTTATTATTATTATTATAATATTTATTTATATTAATAATTTTTTATACTTACCTGAAATGTATTTATTTATATTAATAATATTTATTTATACAGTTAAAAACATTTTTATTAAAAATACAAATGTCTACAGATATTAATTATATCTTCTTTTGTAAAATATACATTATATTTTTTATATTTACCAATTTTTATTAATTATATTTTTATTAATATTATTTTTTTATTTTTTATATAATTAATTATTTTAAATCTTTGTTTTTATTTTCAGTTCTCCTTAACAACAAATACGCGTAATCGACAGTTATCCGTGCAAATACAGAAACTCTAGTTTTAAAATAACCACTTGCCAAAGTTAATTATTTAACTAATGACACAGACCTCTTGGGATGTTCATGCAGTGTTAGATAGATAGACAATCACCATGCAAAGAAAAACAAGGGAAAAGAATCAGGAAGAGGAAGAGAATGAGGGAAAGAGTAATATCTCCTAACAAATAAGAGATGATGCCCATATATAGAAAACATTTGCGGTGGTTGGATCATGAATTTACAGAATTCCTTGTCACAATGCTGATGTGAGTCTTGTAGGTAAGAGTTGAGTTCTTAATTTGTTGGGTGAATTGTATCATTGACACGGGTGAGGGGTGAAATGCATGACTCAACTATCAAATATAGGAAGAAGATCTCGGCTTGCTCATGAGAGAAGAAACTTGGTTCCTATGGTATGACTTGTGTTATGTTGTTATGGGAGGCAAAATATATGTCTCTCATTTCAGAAGCAATGTTATTTTTAACAGAAGCTAAACTGAGTCAATGGCATCCAAACAAAACTTAGATGAGGTCAATGTAATTTTTACTTTAAATTAACTTCTTAAATTTCGGAGTATTTTCATACCTAAAGTTAAGCTTTCGGAAAAACATTTAAAACAGAAAAGCTAATCTCACAAAATATATGCAACTCAAATTATCTTTATATTACTAATACGAGATCATAAATTACTTAAAACTTGATGTAAACATGTTTTTATCTTTTCAGCATAGATAATATCAGCAGTTTAACTTTTCAGCTTCCTTATCAGTAAAAACAACTTCTGATCTACTCGAAACTTGACACAATGGGAAGGGTCCCCTCTAAGCATCAACCGAACTCCGACAAATGATGCACATACCTCCCTGGAGCAAGATAAAAGAACTCAGTTAGAGAATTGGCCAATCTCATAGAATAATGTAATTGCAGTGTTAATTTTTGAATTCTCTTTACATCTTCTACTCCTTTTATATTAGACGAAATATAAGCGTTGGAGTTTCGTCGACACCTATAATAAGATATGTGGTATCCAAATTTTGATTATCTTTCCTATTTTTTCTAATGCCACTTTATTTTGAATAAATAAGATGACACAATTGATAAAAGTCTCAAATTCAAATCTCATCTTTTTCATTTTTTTCATTTTAAGTGTTTATTTATTTCTAACTTTATTTTCAATTTTTATTCAAATTTAATTTTCGTTTTTGTATTTTAGACATTTTTTTAAATTATTATTTTTAAATTATTTTATGTAATTTTTAGCAAAAAAGAGTCAAAAATTAAAAAAAAAAATGTTTTTTTATATTATTTTTTTGTACAAGTTAATCAAATTGATTTTTTATTTTATTTTATTCATTCTATTTCGAGTAAGAATCAAATCTCGCAATCATGCCAAATTTCAAAATAAGTTCTTTCATTGGAAATCTATCTACGAAAATTATGTCTTTCACCTCTCTCGGGTAGTATCTATTTTAGCCATGTAGCTAGCTTTAGACAGACATCGACTTAGCCTTTGGTTGGAATCAAATTCCACTTTAATTGTTTTAACTATTGCAAATCTTTCTTGTTCCCTGGGGTATTAGAAATAAGTGGGATTTTTGCTTGTCTAGGGTTAGATAGTATTAATTTTTTTTGCTTCCACATTTTTAGGGAAGATATTTATCGGGAAGGTAATCACTGTGCAAATTTATTAGTTACGATCAGATTATCGGTGACCACTTTTGCTTGGTGGAATGACGTTTGACCGGTAGACTTTAACAAAAATTGGTTAGGATTACCGTACTTTAGATTAAAGTATTTTTGAAGTAAGGTTTTTCCTCCCCTCATTTTTGTACCTATCTTTATTTATATTATGGATTTTTGCCCCTTTTGATTAAAAATAATAATAACTTGAAATTTTCTTTTTAAATTTGTTGACCTAATTTTAATATTATAAATAGAACATTTGTCTCTCTTATTTTTCTCGTTCATTATTCACATATTCAATTCTCATCGTCAATTTATAAAAGGAATCTAGAAAGAAAAAGAGAGAAGAAAAAACATAAATGGAATGAAGCAGCTTGTGGGTTACGATATATATATATATATATATATATATATATATATATATATATATATATATATATATATATATATATATATATATATATATATATTTTCAATCATCACGGAACTTTAACTAATATTATTAGGAAAAAATGGAATTTCTTAATTAAACTCAGTCACATTGGGATCAGTTTCAATAATTGAACAGAAATGATATAATGACATTATATTTGACATATACATCGTATATGTATACTGTCTATGAGTATCCAATATGTATTTTTCATTTTTTTACTAAGTATATTTTGGTGCATTGAAATTTGTGCTACACTTGCAATGATTTTAACCATGATTTTAACAGCTACGGTGTAAAGTGATATGGTGTACGATTTTGGTGTAAAGATAACCTCATAATTGAAATCTGTTTTAAATAAAGTTAATTTTCTTTAATCTATAACCAGTTTTTCTATTAACACTTTCCTTCACTGCATTGACAAAATAAATTAAACCAAATTTATAATAATGTTGTTATAGTTGCAACAAGAACAGGAGGTTGAGTGTGAAAGTGTTAGTGGTGAAGTTGGAGGGGTGGAGGATGAAAGTGTTAGTGGTGAAGTTGGATAATCTGTTTATTGAAGAATTTCAAAATCCATGCAAATGTTCCTAAGTTTGAAAGAAAGGTGAAGGAGAAGAACAAAGTTTATGCAGATAGTAGCAAACGTTCCAGGTTTGTTAACAGGAGGAAGGGAGAAGCTAGGAAACCAAAGTTTGCTGATATTAGAGTTGGGAATAGGTCTTTTGCGGAGGTGGTTCAAAATAGGGAGAAAGTGATTAGACCTGTAAAGATTTCGGCGCTTTCGGCGCTGGTAAAGTTTGACGCTGATGAGTCGATTGTTAGTAGATTTCGCAAGGCTTATATTGGGATTGTTATAGTTCCGGGAACATATTACAACATTCAAGAAATCTTTGAGTCAGAGGGATATTTCTCTATTAAGGTGATGCCTTTAGGGGCAAATCTCTTCCTTTTGGAAGAAAGTGAAGAAGGGGAAATTAGAGATATAATCAGAGAAGCTGGCCCTTGGTGGAGAGACAATGGTTCAAGGACATCAGAATTTGGAAAAAGGAGGATGTCGACTAAGCTAGAATGACATGGTTAAGGATTTTCGGTATTCCTTGCCATGCTTGGAATCTGTCTTTCTTTGAGTTATTAGCTAAAATGGTGGGATAATTTGTATGTGTGGATAGTAATACCCAGAATGGTAAATGTATGGACCTAGCGAGAATTTTGGTGAGAACTAATTGTTCCTTAGTCATGAATGAATTGTTTAAAGTCAACATTAATGGTGTGGAGTTTAGTATCAAAATGGTGGAGGATAATCATGGGCCTCTTCGAATTAGTGTTAATAATCCGGAAGATAATCATGATTTTTCGGCGTCTTCTGAGAGTTTGTGGAGTAAAAATCTTGAGGAGGAAGAGGAAGGGTTTTTTGATGAGGATTATGTTTTGTATACTGAGTTAGTTAATTTGGGTAATTCTCAAAATGGTTCTCCAGGTGAAGCTTGTGTTCAAGAAGCTCAAATGAAACAATTCAAGACCAATGAAACAGTTCAAAAAGCTCAGTTTGATTCTAACGAGAGGGTTGTTATCGAGGAAGACATTTTGAAAGTAGATGGCTTTAACAAAGCTATAATTACAGCTAAAGAGGTGGCAGCAGCAAAAGGTGATGTCTTGGCAGGTTTTGTGAGGTCCCGAGCAGCTCGTGTGGGAAGTTTAAAGGGTACTTTGGGAGAAACGCCTAAGCCTATTGTGTTGTAGGTCTTTGTCCAATCTGGGGAAAGATTTTAAACATAAAAAGACAAAAAATAGAAAACTGGTGGACTTTTGTGGGCCAAAAAATAGAAGGAAAATAAAGCCCAAAAGCAGGAGTTTGGCCCATGTTCATACTAATGCTAATTTTGCAGAAGAAGAGGAAGACCAGATCCTGCATTTCTCTCAACCTTCATATTTTGAGGCGTTGAAACCTAGATAAGCTTCAGAAGACATTCATGCCACTCCAGTAAGAACTCTCCTCACACCTGTTGACAAACTAGAAGTTCTCTGCGAACTGTTTGTTGATTTTGAAAGCATGAAGGAGAATGGTTATGATCTTACTCCTGAAGTTAACTTCCAAGGCTGAACAAAATACTTTGATCGTCTGATGGGTCCTGTCTTTCCTAAATTGGTAAAGGAATTCTAGATTTTGCTTCAGCCTCCAACAATCAATTTACTTCTTATGTTATGGGGAAGAAGATCATCATCACCAAAGATCTTATTGCTAAGCTGATTGAATCTAATGGAAATGGAATAAAATGCAACGATATGGAGAAAAGTTCTAACCTAACTCTTGTTTCAATAGAAATCTTTACTATTGGGAAACACTCCAACAAGATCAAGGATCTTAAGGATCGTCAGAGAATCTGGGCTAAGCTGATTGAATCTTATTACTATTGGCTTTTGAGGCAGATATGAAAAACAGGATATACGACTTGAGGAATGCTTGTACAGAAAATCTGGATCCTGCAGCCTCGGATTACCTTTAGACATCATTCAGGAAATGGTTTAACTCTGAGACCAAGAAGCTAAAGAATATCTGTTATGATATTGCTCAACAAAACTTCTACGAGAATCTGCGAGAAGTGTTTAGTTGCTGGGAGAAGAAGACTCTTCATCTTTTGGACACTAAACCTTGGACAGAACCAGAACCAAAGGAATCACTTGCTGATCTTTAGATTATAATTTCACCTTCCGAAGACAAAGGGAAATATGTTGTTGAGTCACCTTCTGATACTTCTGCACCAACTTCTAAACAAATGGCTACCTCTGTTGAAGAGACTCCTCTAACTTACTTGGTTTTGAAGGCTCTGGAAGAACTAAGGAAAGAAAATGAAGTTATGAAAATCAGATTGGATAAGCAAGATGAAACCAACTCAGAACTCAAAAACATGATTGGTCAACAAGTGGAGTCAACCTCTCAGATCAAGAATCTTCTGGAGGTGTTGTTCTCAAGACTACCACCACAACCTTTGATCATATTTTCTTGTTTTGATGTCTTTTTGTTTTGCTTATGTACTTATATTTTTAATCTGATTAATGGAGTTTTCCTTGTTTTGTCTAGTTATTATTTCTTATCTCTTTTTCTGTTTATTATACTTTTTGAATAATGACAAAAGGGGGGAGAAACGTAAAATATTTTTATCCATAACAGCTTACCAAGACTAAGCCTCAAATATCTTAAAACTCTGATAAATCTCTTTGATGTTTAAGAACATGATAAGTCTTTAACTCATGGGTGCTTATAAGAACTTCTCATAGAAAATTCTGAAGGATTAATTCAAAGCATCTCAAAGGTAGTTTTCTATTACCTTTTGTTCTTAAATAAATTTTATCAAAATATAATTTTTGTCATCATCAAAAAGGGGGAGATTGTTAGAACAAGTTTTTGATTCTACTTCTCTATTAAGTTTTGATGATAACAAATACCTTAAGAACAAAATATGATACCTAAAAATATTATCTTCTCTTTGTACGGGATTAGAAGTTCTTGTAAAGAGAAAGAAGTTCTGAGTCAGATATCTTATACACTAGAGCGAAAATTCTACTACGAGAAGATCTGGTAAAAGACTCTAGAAGATCTTAGTCATTAAAAACGCCAAGATCAGTTGAAAAGTAAACACTCTAATACATGGATTAATGCAAGTTCTGATTCTCAGAATCAGACACATTTATTGAAGATCTAGATATAACGACTCCAGATAAGATCTCTATTTTTGGAAGCTCTTAATGGCAATTATCAACATCCAAGAATACCAAAGATTGTCTCCAAACGGATCAAATTTCACACGTCTAGTTAAAAGAGTCAGTTGAAGAATTTTGGTCTCTCTAATACTCTCTCGCGCGAAACATTTCAGTAAAACCAAAATTCATAATCGTTGATCTCTCATTTGTAAAAACTATTGCTTTCTAGACGCACTCTTTGTTACAACCTTTTTTTAATCATTGAATTATTCCTTGAGTGACTAAGTGTAGTCAGTAGACTCAAGAAGACTTTGACAATAGGTCTT
The DNA here is from genome assembly GCA_963966055.1 of Lathyrus aphaca. Classification (NCBI taxonomy): domain Eukaryota; kingdom Viridiplantae; phylum Streptophyta; class Magnoliopsida; order Fabales; family Fabaceae; genus Lathyrus; species Lathyrus aphaca. The sequence continues at coordinate 188,191,606 of OZ014519.1, forward strand.
AGTGTTTATAATCATTTTGATTAGTGGATTAAGACTTCGAATGAGAGAGGCAAAATCACCTTGGCGGGTGGACTGGACGTAGTTTGAGTTCAAACGAATCAGGATAAATCAACGTGTTGTTTGCAATTATTTTTTAAAACCTCAATTCAAACCCCCATTTCTTGTGTTTTTCCACCTTCAAATCCTTGTGTTAAGGTAGTCAGAAACCTTGTGTAAGGGGATGACTCCTCAAGTGGCTATTTCTATAGTCTGGATACGTGAGAGGGTCAAGGCGTTTCTAACGACTTCGAGGTTGATTCCTTGAGAGGCTTTGAGAGCCAGGATTCTCAAGAAGGTAATGAATGGTATCCATTGTGGTTGTAGTCTTTGATGATTACTGGATTAAGTTCTTTTGAGATGGAAAATCACCTTGGTGGATGGACTGGAGTAACTTCGTTAACAGTGAACCAGGATTAAAAAATTGTGTCATTTATTTATATTATCATTGTTTGATGTATCTTACTAATTCCGCAAAAGGGAACAAAATGTGAAACTCAATTCAAACCCTCATTTCATGTGTTTCTCAACCTTCAAATGACCTTGAGTGATTATTAGTGTGAGAATAGTTCTCACAGTAGAAGGTTTGACAATTGGTGAGAATTTCTTAGTGTAATCAAATACATCCAATTGATGGAAGCCCTTAGCTTCAAACCTGTATTTTTATTTGTTGATGGTTCATGGATTTTAGTTTACTCTAACACCCATTTGCATTTATTAGGTTTCCTATGTGTAGGTGGAGAAACCAATGACCATGTATTATTTTTCAGGTAAGTTAGATGAGGTGTGATGAGAGGAGTAAAGTCAACAAGTCGGTCAAAATTTTGGGTGAAGGAGATTGTATATATGTGTTGTTGTAAAGAGTTTGTCAGTGTGTTGAAGAGCCGAAGAATAGATAATGGGATTAGTCAACAATGTGTGTATGAGAAAATATTGATATGATAAATTGTATGAGAAAATATTGATATGATAAATTGAGACAGTGTGAATTGATGTAGACACACATCATAGTTTGAAGTCAAATAATTAGAAAAACTTTATTTCATTTCAATTATGTAGATGGGTGGATAACTAATTATAGCATGAATGGGTAATAGAATATCCTAAAAAAATACATTATTTTAAATGGAGAAATGATATTCTTACACCATTTCCTACACATACAGCGTATTTCACTATTCATCATTACGGTGAACAATGAAATATTATAATAATATATATTTTTTAAAAATAATATAAAAAATTATTATTTTAATTTTTTTTATACTTGAATGTATATTAACCAACTTCATTACTGTATTAACCAAGTTTTTACACTGCATTAACTAAGTTTTTAATATCTGAATGTTTATTAATCAAGTTAAACAACGTATTAAAGTTTCAACAATATATTAACCAATTTAAATTATTTTGAAGTCTGAGACTGTATTAACCAAGTTAAATTACCATTAACCAAGTTTCAACAATGTATTAATAATATTTGGTGAAGTATCAATAAAACATAATAGCAATGCTATTTAGTACGAATGAATTTGAAGAAGAAATGTAAGAATATACACCTGTCACTGAGATTTATTCTTACATTTCTTGTTTTCACATTTTCTTACTATTAAGCATTTTCCAAAACATAATTAAAGTTAAGAGAGAAACAATAAAGTCACTTGTTTATACGGTGTAAGTGTATATTTCGGTGTAAACATAGCAAAATTGTTTTAAATGTATATCAAATTTGTGAATATTTTAAGATCTTCGAAAAGAAAAACAGTTACGTGAATATCGTAAGATTTTAGAAAAAACAATTACACCCAGAAGGATAAGGGAAGGTTTGTTTAATTGCAACTCTACAAGGACTTTGAATTGAAGATAGATTGTTGCATTAGAAAAGAAGGAAAGTTTGTTAGACATTTCGAAAGTAAAATAAATTTTTATTAGGTATTTGAATGTTACAAATTTGAAAAATATATCTAACCGAATATTTAACAGAATTATGACTATTCTGACATATCAATATTAGTAAAAGTATTCTTAAGTTAGGAAGTTAGTGGTATTATTGACTTTTATATGAGTTAATTTGAAAATGATTTGTGAGTGACAATGTAACATATTATTGAAATATGTTTTATTTTTATATTTGTAATATTTTAATATTATGTTATAATAAAATATTGTTTTAATTTTACTATGTGATAGTAAATAATAAAAAAAATGAATTAAACATTTTAAAATATAATAAAAATATATTTTTGTTTGATCGGATGTTTAATTCATCGTACATAATTTGTAACCTTGTTTATTTACTTGTTTATTTTAAAATATAATAAAAATATATTTTTATTACCACTTAAGGGATCATCTCAAACAAGTAAATTATTTTTTATTATTAGAATTTAAATTTTATTATTAAAAAATACGACATATTTTGGACTTTATTTTTATTTTAAGGGTATTTAAATAATTAAAAATATATTAAGTATACAAAATATTTTAACGAGATTAATTATTATGCACTGTCAATGTAAATTATTTTACACCGGCATCACAACCACTAAAAAAGATTATTTTTTAAATAATTAAAATCAAAGTCGAATTATAATTAAAATTTAACGGTCACGATTAACTCACAGGCTTTAGTGTATACCAATTAAATTCATATTTTAAACAAAGAGTATATAAAGACTCTAGTTTTAATTATTTTACTATCTGACATGCATAGTTACTTAACTAAAGACTCAGACCTCTAACAAGTTTCTTGCAGTTTTAGATGACAACCACAAAACAAACAAAAACAAATAAGTTCCTTGCAGTCTTAGATAGACAACCACAAAACAAACAAAAACAAGGGAAAAGAATCAGGAATTGAACAGGGGAAAGAGTAATATCTCCTAACAAGAAAATAAAAGATGGTGCCCTTAAATAAAAAAACATTTGCGGTGGTTGGGTCATGAATTTACAGAACTCCTTGCCACAATGCTTGTGTGAGTCTTGTAAATGAGAGTTGAGTTTTTAGCTTTTAGGTAAATTGTATCCTAGACACTGTTGAGGGGAACTGCATGACTCAACTATCAAATATAGTTAGAGGATCTCGGCCGCAGTGAGTGTGTTAACCTGTGAGGACTCACATGGCTTGCTCATGAGGGAAGAAACTTGGTTCCTAAGCTCATGACTTGTTAGACTATTATGGGAGGCACAATATATGTTTCTTATTTCAGAAGCAATGTTTATTTTACCAGAAGCTAAACCGAGTCTATGACAGCCAAACAAAACTTAGATGAGGTTAGCGTGAGTATTTCCATACCTAAGAAATTAATATACTTAAAAAGAGGCTTTCAAGAGAGAACCATTTCAAAACAGAAAGCTAATCTCACAAAATATATGCAACTCAAATTATCTTAACCTAATAACTAATACGAGATCATAAATTACTTAAAACTTGATGCAAGCATGTTTATCTTTTCAGCATAGGTAATATCAGCAGTTCAACTTTCCAGCTTCCTTATCAGTAAAAACAACTTCTGATCTACTGCAAACTTGACACAGTGGGAAGGGTCCCCTCTTAGCCTCAGCTGAAGTCCGCCAAATGATGCACATACCTCCCTGGAGCAAGATAAAAGAGCTCGGTTAGAGAATTGGTCAGTCTCATAAAACAAAAATAAGCTAATGGAGCAATATCATACAAGTACAACAATATAACATGAGAAACATTTACATACACTTCAGATGGAGAGCGTGAAAGCCCATCGGATGTAATGTCATATAACCTTCCATACATGATGTATTCAAACTTTTCTTGAATTGAAACTGGGCCATCCTGGAGGCAAAATCTATTCAGTGTAAAGGCGAATATCTACTACCAGAAACAAATAAAATCATTTAAACTGCTTTAACAAATATCTATTGAAGATAACACCGAACAAACATTATCCTAATTGAAAATCTCAAAAACATAATATTGTAATTACAATTTGTATTTACTTCTCACTTATGAGACCAGGAAAACAAATCCTTCTTATTAATGTTACACCAAATTGCACTTTTACGTCAAGAAACCAAACACCGTTTATTTTTTCTCAATGGGCAGTCATGCCCCGTATGGGCCATCCAATCCAACCCGTGGTGGCATGGAGACTTAATTAGATATTCAGTCTCTTATGTATGCTTCTGTGACTTAGTGTTCATTTTTGTTCCTTATATATTAAATGTTCCGCTTTTGGTCCGAAAGTTACACCAAGTTTTCATCTCTTCCCCTAAGAGAGATACAAACTGGACTCCTATACATAACTGTATGGAAGGTCTTTAATCCCCCATTAAACTCAGTGCCTAGTTATTCTGAGTTTACCTTGATTGGATAGGCAACATAGGTTTAGACAAGAACATTTCCAATTTTTGAATCCGATGTATCAAAAACTAAGTAAAAAATGATAAACTTCTTAGTTAGCACCACTAGAAAGAACCTCTATAATCCAGATAATTTGTGAGATCAAAAGAACGGTTTTATCAAATGGGTCCACAAACAATCACGCAGAAAGCGAAGTGTATATTAGAGTTGGATATTAATTTATTTTATATTTATAATAAAGCATGGAACCACAAATGGAATGATCATTAATTTAACCTTGGTATTCAAAACAAGAGATGGAGACAGAGCCAACAAGAATCTTTCCTTTCTGCTGATAGGATAAATCTCTGTATTTACATCTAGAAGCATGTACATGTTATGCTTCTCACTTCGTGCAACAATCCGAGAAACTACAAAAAGACAGTCGTGAAATTGTAAGTTCACGCCAACTTAAACTTTTATTAATTCACAAAGTCATATGTACTGCATTGGTGGCACAAACCTCAGTATGACACAGCCTTAGTTTTTGTGCAGTATAATATACGTTTTGCTTTTTCTAAAAAAAACTAATTCAAGTTTCAACAGAAGAGCTCATCAAAATAAGACTTAAAGAATAAGTTTGCATAAGCAATTTTCATAATAAAAGATACAATAAATTTAAATTAGAACTTTCTTTTGCTTTATTCATCATAAATAAAAGAGTGATACAATTTCACATACCCTTGTCATACTTTTTACCATCAGGGTCTACATCCTCAACCTTAAAAAAATCATCGAAAAAAAGCTCACTCATCCTTCTAAGTCAATTTTCTGTGCTTGATCTCACTCGGAATTCGAAGCTTCTGAATGAACACAGATAAAGTAAACATTAGATCATACTTTCAATCCTATCGCGGCCGCATGCCGCCGTGGAACGGCGTACTCGCGCGCTACAGCTGCACCGGGAAAGGGGAATGGGAAAAGGGAAAGAGGAAAACCTGGATGAGTTGCTCGGTTTTTCCGGCAGCTGAGGAATGACGGCAAACTCAACTCCGCGTGCGTTGTTGAGAATTGAGATGAATGAGAAAAGTGGCACGGAGATTTTGTTTTGTTGGGTTTAAGGGTATACTGATTGATTCGCTACATGTGTGGAGGAAATCACAATCGCTAATACCCTTTCTATCTAGATGACATGTGGCGTATACAATTTTAATGGCTTAGATCAAAGTTTAAATATGTAAATACTACTCCCTTGTTTTTGAAAAAAAAATTGTTTTTATTTAACTGTCATTTTTATATTTAATGTTATAATTTGTCAATTATATATTTACTTTTTCAATAACTCCAGTTTACATTTTCTATAAAATTAATTATTTTCTCATGAGTTATTGGAGAGAGTGTGTATATATTGAATTTATTTGAAAAGAGAAAATAAACGAGGGTATAATAGAAAAAATGACTATAATATTCTATTATATTGGTTGAAGAGCTTTATACTAAAATGACACTTAAAAAGAAACAGTCACTTTAATTTTTACAAGAAATAATAATTAAAATGTTTACATGGAGAAATTACATTCACACCTTAAGATTCAATAAAATATAATCTTTTTAGTTTTAAAGTATATTTCATTTAAGTTCTCGTTAAATTAAAAAATATATATATTTATATTCTTTGTTAAACACTATAATTCAAAAGAGAAGAGGAAAGAAGGAGAACTCAAAGCTCTATTGGAGGAATTTTGTGACTCTCTATCAATGGTTTAAGGAAATCAGAAGGTGACAATTGTTCGATGTGGACAGAGAACATGTTACTTGAGTTCGATGTTACAGTGTTCCTTGTCACGCTTGATCCCTAAAAAAATTTAAGTCCATCATGGCTCATTTAGGTGTGTACATGTGTTCAAAAGACAACACTACAAATCAAGCTAACTTGGATATCGCTCATTTTATGGTCAGAACCAAACACATTTTGGTTTTGAATGAAACATTTAATATTCAGATTAACAAATATATGTTTTGAATCAAAGTAGTTGAAGACTCTTTAGGTCCCTTAAGAATTTGCTTTCCATGGAATCAGGAAGGCTTAGCATCTTCATCGGAATCATTGTTTGAAGTCTTGTTCGATGAGGGGCTAAATGATTATATGTCCCTTGCTAGTGAAAAAGGTGATGAAATTAGCATTCTTGAGTACATCGTCCAAAAGCAAAATTTAGATGGGAGTTTTCAAGAAAATAGGGAATTAGCTGCTATTGAAGAAACTTGTCTAGAAAATGGGAGAAAATATGGACCATTGGGCTTAGAGACTGTGGAGGTTCGAGTAGAGAAGGATGAGTCTAATCGAAAGGGAACATATGAAGCAAAGTCAAAGGAGTTCAAAAAGGTGCGACATAAGGTGGTTTCTAAGAGTCTTATGTTTTCAAATCCTGAGGAGGTGGAGATTCCTAGGGAACCTATAGGCAAGAAATATCAAAAGCTAAAAGATATTTTGTATCTTAGTTGGGATTCCACTAGGTCTGGTGAATGGAATCAAGTAGGCCTTCAAATATCGAAAGCTTAATTTGTAGGAAGTAAAAGCATATCCTATCATTGTCATATTTAGATCAAAATAAATAGAATGAATTGGGGTCCAAAACCCTTTAAGGTATTTAGCTATTGGTATGAGCATCCTGATTTTTTTCCTTTCGTTACGAATATGTGAAATACAAGCAATGTTCAAGGTAATTAGGTTTTTAGATTTAGATAAAAGTTGATAAGGTTAAAATATAATTTGGGCGTTTGGAATCGTAAAGTCTTTGGGATAATTGATCTAAATGTAGAAGAGACAATTAAAGACTTGAATTATTTAGATTAATAAGTGACTATTGAAGGGATGCGTTTCAAAGGATGTTTAAGTAAAGCGGGGGGCATAGATAGGGTGTGGCAAACTATGCAACACAAGGAGTCAATGTTAAGACAAAAATCAAGAGTGAGGTGGGTTCGAGAGGGTGACTCCAATTCAAAGTATTTTCATTTGGTGATGAAAATGAACTTTCATCGAAATGGAATTGTTGCGCTTAATTCTAACAGGGGCATGTTAAGTCAAATGGATGATATCAAGCCTAAAGTTTGAGTAATTTTCACCATAGATTCCTTGAACATGTGGTGTGAAGGCCAAAGCTCAATGGGGTGGTTTTTAATCATTTGTTTGAGGCAGATAATAATATGTTATAGGAACCTTTCACCATGGAGGAATTGAAGGATGGCATTTGGAAATTCGATAGTGAGAAAAGTCTAGGGCCTGACAGATTCAACATGGGATTTCATAAGTGTTGGAAGATTGTTAAGGATGATTTATTAGGCTGGGTTTCTGAATTCTATTTGTATGATATCTTGCCTAAAGTTATCACGACTTTGTTTATAGCATTACTACAAAAAAAAACAATCCTCGTGGTTTGAATGAGTTTCGTCCTATTTTTCTCGTGGGAATTGTGTATAGAATCCTTGTGAAATTGTTGGCATAAATACTAATAAAGGTGATAGGTTTCTTGGTGTCTCGGTGTCAATCAAATTTTATTCAGGGGATACAAATGTTAGACAGTTTATTAGTGATAAATGAGCTCGTGGATTAAGCCAAAAGGAAGAAAAAAAATAAGGATTGCTTGTTGTTTAAATTTGATTTTGAAAAGACATATGATTGTGTGGCATGGGATTATTTAAGAGATAGTATGGGTAAAATAGGCTTTGGGTGTAGGTGGATAAGATGGAAGAAATTATTTTGTCAAGAAAACCCTTTTGTCACCTTTTCAGTTTATGCTCGTAGTCGAAGGTTTAATAAGTCTGATTCATAACGCATTGTAGTTGGGTCTTTTTTTGTCACTCAAGGTATCAAACAAAGTTAGTTTCAATTTGTTTCAATTTGCGGAAGATACAATAATTGTTAGGGAAGGATCGCAGTAAAATCTTTGGATAATCAAGGCTACATTTAGAGGTTTCAAATTGGAAATGGGCCTTTGTATAAACATCAACAAAAGTAAAGTTACATGTCTTAATCTCAATGATGGTATTTTGGAGGAAACTTCTTCATTTTTGGCTTGTGGTATCAATATTGTTATTTTCAGTTTCTTGGCATATCAGTTGGTGATAAGCCAAGGAGAATGATTACATGGAAACCTCTGTTGGACAAGCTTAGGAACCACCTATCAACGTGGAAAGGAAAATTTCTATCTATAGCATGTCAAGTGGATTTATTGAATTATGTTCTTAATTTAATTCCAATCTATCTAGTTTCCTTTTTAAAGGCTCCCAAGTGTTTTATTCAACAGATAATGAGGATTCAACATGATTTTTGGTGGGTTGGATTAAAAGAAAAGGAAAATTGTGTGGATCAGCTAGTGGCTTGTGTGTAAATCGAAGAAACAAGGTGAGTTAGGAGTAACATGTATCATTGTAACCAACTAGATAATTTGTCTCTAGTAGATCTTCAACAAAAGAATGTTGGTTCTGAGATTAATACAAATCCTTGATGAGTTTCTCCATATCTTATGAATGAGGATCTGGTTCGAATTGGTTTTGTCTTTTTACCCAGAATCAGATCTCTAGGGTGTGGGGATCTTTGCTTGAACTTTCTCAGATGTTATGATGTGTCAGGAACTTCTGGTTCTGATCGTTTAGCTTTTTGTTGAGCATCTCGAGAAGCTTTATCCTTAGAATTTGATTAGAAAATTTCTAAATCTGAAAATTTATCAACTAGCTTTGACTTCTCAGAATCAAACTTAACATGTATTGATTCTTCAATAATTTTGGTTTTAATGTTATACACTTTGTAGTCTTTTGAGCGTTTAAAGCAGTATCCTAACATGATACACTTTTGAGTTTTAGAATCAAACTTGTCAAGTTATCTTTAGTATTAATCATATAACAAGTACAACCAAATGGATAGAAATATGAAATGTTGGGATTTTGTTTATCCATGGTTCAAATGGAGTCTTCTCCTAAATTAGTCTTACGGAGATTCTATTATGAAAATAACATGCAGTATTTACTGTTTCTTCCCATAATTGCTTGATAATAAATGTCTCTTTGATCATGGTTCTGGCCATTTCTTGCCGAGTACGATTTTTCTGTTCAACAACTCCATTATGTTGAGGAGTTATGGGATAGGAGAAAAATCGTGATAAATTTCATTGTTTTCAAAAAGGTTTTCAAAATATTTATTTTCAAATTCACCTCCTTGATCACTTCTGAATTTGATAACTTTTAATTTTTTTTTTCATTTTGCACTTGTGTACAGAAGGTAGTAAAAATTGTGTGTGTCTCATCCTTGTTTTTAAGAACTTTACCCAAGTTCATCTACTGAGATCATCTACATTGACTAACCCATACTTCTTCCCATTGACAGGCAATTTTAATTGGCCAAAATAAATCAATGTGCAAGAGTTCTAGAGGCCTAAAGGTAGAAGCGACATTCTTTCTTTTGAAAGATGTTGTTAGAAAATTGTCTTTCTGGCATGCCTCACAAATAGAATTTGAAGAAAACTTCATATTTGGAAGGCCTCTACCTAAGTTGAGCTAGTTGAACTTAGAGATTTTCTCATGCTAGCATGACCCAACTATCTATGTCAGGTCCATTATTCTTCGTTCATTAACATGAGGCATTTTACATTTTGTTTTTCTAAATCTAAAAGTATGATTTATAAATGTTGTTTTTTCTCTTGCCACTAAAGAGTATAGACACATGCTTTTGACTCACAACCTTGCAGGATTTTTTATTGAAAATAATGTCATAACGATTTTCACTTAATTAACTTATGGACAATAGATTATGCATTAGACCTTCAACCAATAAAACATTAGTAATAGAGGGAATGTAACCATTACATATTTTTCCATAGCCAATGATATTATCCTTTTGGTTTCCTCTAAAACCTACAGAACCTCCAGGCTTAAGTTCCAGCTCTTGGAACATACACCTTATTCCCATTGAGAGCACCTAGAGTCCAGGTACCATGATTAGTGTCTCAACTTGTCTGCTAAGGATATTTGCAACATAGTTGTAAACACCCCAAATTTTCCCTCACCCATTCACACCATGGCTTGTGATTTCTTCATATGAATAAACTCAATCATAGCATCTCATATTGCATTTTTGATTCACTGCATTGCTTCAAAGTCATATGCATCTAGGGTTTGTGATCTGAGCCATCCCTGAGCCAGTTGAGCCACTCCAAAGGTCATTAATCACTTCAAAGGGGTCCATGTATGTTCAAGCATCATATTATATCCTCTCAAAGTCAAGAATGTCAAAAAATCACAAGAACTGGGAAAGGCATGGAAGCAGAGCCAGGTTTAACTGCACAGATGACCTAAAATTAGGGTTTTGGTTTCAGAGGCCATAACTCCAAATTTTTTGGTCATTCTTGTTTCTACTGGTCTCTATATGGTATAGGGATCATGCATATCAATTTTCATGAAGAAATTCAATGGGGAAGTCGTCTGATCAAGAGTTGACTTTTTGAGCAAGCCAGTGCAAAATCAGGGCATCTGAGACCCCCAATGACCCAACCAAAGGGTGTTCTTCATCATTTTGATTGTGTATGATCTTTATTTGATCATAGAAGATGTTAGAAGTTCACAAAATTGGAGAATTTCAAGTCATTTGCAAAGTTGACTTTTTGGGAAAGTTGACTTATAATGAAAATTGCCATTTTGGGAAACTTTTTCAACCCTTGCTTTTTGATTCAAAAATGCTTCAAATGGAAAAACTTTGGTCATGAAAGTTGTAGAATGGATCATTCCCTTTTCAAAAAGTACAAGAACTTGACCTAATTCATTTTGGATCAAAAGTTATGGCTTGTCAAAGTTGGCCAAAATCACATAATTTGAAGTTTTCTACCAAAGAGGCATTTTGCAAAATGGTATGATCAAGTGTTCTAAAGGCCTCGAATGTGTACAAATTCTTCACAACATGATCACATGACCTCTAAAATTCAGAATGGGCCAAAGAACTTTGCATTTTGATGCCTTGAATCTCAAGAATTTCCAAAGGGGCCAAGCTTTGTGAAATTTGCAAAACACTACACAAACCTTGATCAACTTGCTGATTTATCTCATAAACAATTCCATGGCTCTCCCTAAACTCAGCTGAACCAAGACAAGCCAAAAAGCAAGTTGTACCATTGCCCATACCTCAAGTACAAGTCAAGTTGACATTTTGGCAACTTGCCCATACCAATCACAATAGGCCAGCACCCACTCTCTGACCTATCACACTTGTTTATACAAATCAAAAGCAAGCCAAAGCACATAACCATTCATGCTGAAACACACCCAAAGCCTTAGTTCCAAGTTTATGCTTCATTTGCAAAACTCTTCGAAACACTCTCCACAAGCCTCAAACACACAAACAAACTTCACAAGCAATCTCAACATGCCTCACTGATCACAAACCACCCATCACCATAGCCTGAAACTCACTGAAATCAAAACACGATTTCTGCCCCTCTTTGAACAGAACTTCAGCAATCTCTCAAACCAGCCATTTTAAACTCCAACCAAGTGTTGCAAGCTTCTTAGGAGGTCCATTAGAGGTGTTTTGGATCAAAGGGCCAGCCAGAAAGTTCCAGAAATCAAAGCTTCGATTCAGGTAGCCATGGAAATTCATTTTTCCAGAACCTTTATTTCTTGTTTCTAAATGATAAAGCATGCTTCCCTGAGTTCACTGAACCTTTTACTTTTGAAAAAGATTGAGAAATGAGCTTGTATCGTGTTTCTGAAATTTTTACAGTTTTTGATGTTTGATTCGTATCTTGATTTTGAGTAGAAATAAATGGGATTTGTTGCTGGATTATGTTTTGTTGTTGATCATTGATTGTTTCTGGAGCTTTTGGTGAGTTTTCATGGCGTTTTGAGGGATTCAGGGGAGGGGATTGGCCGGAGAAGATGACTGGAACACTGTTCCGGTCATCTGAAAGTGATTAGGGTTAGTTAATTAGGGTTTAGTCTTAATTACGTGAATTTGAATGCTGGCCGTCCAGATGCGCGCCAAGTCAATTCGTGCGTGTCCAAGTTTGAATGCTGGCCCTTTGATTTGCATACTTTCTCATTTTCAGTTTAATTCAATTTTATTTTCATTTAATTTCATTTGTTTTCTACAATTTATTAAAAATAGTAAAACATCTTTAAAAATTCTGAAATTTTTTGTCAAAGGCTCAATTAATTTTCAGAAACCAAAAACATTTTTATTTTTATTTTTTGCATTAAAAAATATTTTTAAATCATTTAAAAGATTATTTTTAATTAATTAATGAGAATTAATTAATTAAAAATACTTTTAGGTATTTAAAAATCACAAAAAAATTCATGAAACATTTAAAATCATTTAGAAACATTGTCCAACTCTCAAACCAAATTTCTTTTTTGATCTTGATGACTTTTGACAATTTTCCATGGAATTAATTTCATTTCAAGGCATTATTTTGATTCAAACTTCAAAAATTCATTTCTGTCTAACCTTTGAGAGTTGGACAATGATTCTTTTTGCATTGCATCTTGTATAACATGTAGTTTATAGGATTAAATTGGCATGAATTGATCTTGCATTTTCTTTTTGTTTGGCATTTTTCTTGACAAGGTACCATAAAACCCTAACAATCTTAAGAAATTCATAACCCTCCTTAGGTTAAGAGTTAGAACCCCTCCTTTGGGCAGTGAGTTTGTATAGGTTTAGGGTTCCTTTGAATGCATTTTCAATTTTTTATCATGATGTTTGCTTCTGGTTTTGATTTTTGTTTTGTGTATTGATCATAAACCCTAATTTGGGCTTTCATTTGCATCCATTTTCCATTTGTTTGCATACCATGACTTGCCATGACATTTTGTGCATCCATTTGATTCATAACACATCTTAGGACATATTAGAATCATTTGTGATCATTGCATCTCCCACTTGCCATGTTTTATGTCATTTGCATTTCATAACTTTTCATGTATGTTCATGGTTCTAAGCATGCTTCTCTTGCATCCATAGGCTTGTAAGATCATTCTCATGCCTTGTTTCATGTTTGCATCATCCCATAGCATCATTAACATCACACACATGCTTCTGGTTTTGGTTTGCATCATTCCATTTCATCTCATTCGCATTGCATTTCATTCCTTTCACTAACTTTTCAGGTGGTAAGTTACTTTGAGAAGTGAATTTGTCTTCACTTCTCACAATCTCTTTTCATCTCTCTTGTGCATCATTGCTGCATTTTGTCTTGTGCTTGAGATTGAGCTTGCTCATTCTTGTTCATCTTACTTTCTTCCTTCAAGTGACTTGTCTTCTTAAATGAAGCAAGTTACTTTGCTTCTCTTTGCTCATTTCATCTGCTTCCTGGTGGTTTCTCTGAAGATCTTTCTTGTAAACCTCACAAACCTTAGGAACAACCAAGCATGATAATAATTAGGTTTTGATTAGTCCCCCCATTTAGCTTTTGCCTTTGTGTCTCATTGAGTCTTCTCTTCTCATCTCATAATCAGGGACTAAACCCTAAAGGCTTTAAGGCTTTGTGATTAAGCTTATGCCTACATCCTTCTATTAGGATGGAGTGTATAACTTTAATCCTAAGTGTTAAACCCTTAATTTGTTTAAATCCTTTAATCAATCCATCTAATAATCATCAAGACATTAAGCTTGTAACTTGGGCCTTGCATTAGGGTTCTATTTCTTCCTTAATTGGTTAAGAAGGACTAACCCTAGTGTTAATGGACAAGTCCTCCTCAAGTTGTCTTACAAACCCTAAAAATCATTTCTTCATCTCATCATTAACTAAAATCCACTTAATAAAGGCTTTGTTTTGCCATGAGGTTAATCCCTAATCATGGATTAAGTTGAGGAGCTTTCCTCAGCTTAAACATTCTCATCTATTATCCTTCTATTAGGATGGTGTAATGAGTCTGTTTAATCCTTGATTATGGCTTTATCTCATTACTTAACACTAAACAAAAACAACAAAAACATCTAAATAATCACAAATGGGTTAATGATCTTAATCCTATACCATGGTGATTAAGTGTGAGAAGCTGACTTCACACTTAAGGTATTCTCATTACCCCTAATCAGAGGGATGATGTGATGAGTTTACTAACCCTTTGGTTTAGGCTTAAGCTCATTAACTTATGACAAATCTCCAAAAGCAATAAAAGATTAAAAATACAAAAAAAACAAACAATAATCGTTTCCTCCGGGATTCTTTTCTCATCTCATTCACTCACAAACGAGAACTTGCTTCTTCCGTCTAATGCAAGACAGTTTGCACCTGAGCCAGACAGGTCATACACTTGAGCATAGGCAAGTAAGCAGTTCACAAGTCAATTCATCTTTCAGTCTCTTTGGGTCGAACTACGGTGTTCTGACTTCCTCATTGCACGAGAGGATACGTAGGCATGACTTAACAGTTATCGAACAAAAGTCTCTGTATATTCCCTTTCTTTCCAGCATCCTTTTCTTAGCCTCATTATCATGAGCATTTCACTCTTGTCCTTACACTGGCACTATACATATCACACTTCACTTTCTTTTACACTGACACCTGTACATCCTTTTCCAGCTTTTGATACACAAAATTGCACTGACACTACCCCTTTAAAACACAAATCTTTTAAGCGTGGATCCCGTCGAGTACGACGGACAGTCTGGGTGTTAATACCTTCCCAGGTTGTAACCAACCCCTTTTCTCAACCTCTCTGGTTCGCAACCGTCTTATCCATATCTTTCTAGGTTTATGCAGCATTACCTTTCCTTCGGGATAAAAATGCCTAGCTGGCGACTCTATTCATTTCATCCTTTCGCCGACCGTTCGCGTCTGTACCCCTTATGACATGAGGTGTCATTTGGTGGGAGTGACAATAGTGTAGCTCGATTTTTGTGGTCTTTAATCACTATCGCATTTTGCTACTTTCTGATTTCTTATTTTTTCATGATAAAGCTGGTTATGGAAGGGAAAAGATATCTTAAACTCACCCCGATTTGTATGCTGTTGATTGACAAATGCACACATAGTTTTGGATCACTTCATAGATTATTTCCCCTAGGTATAGAGCATATTTTCTCTTTTTGATATTGGTGGGGTTTCTTTGATTTAGGTATGGTAATAAGATGAATGTTGGTAAGATAGGATGATGTTATGTTTTTGCACTTTCATAATTTTTGATGTTTTTGATAGGTCTGAGAATCTATTGTTGTTTTTTGTTTGGTGTGCTCGCAAAGATCTTATGACCTTTTGCCTACGTACCCCCAAAAAGAGAATTAAGAGATCATAGAATCGTAGTTCCTCCTAAAAGGCTAGAGCTTGAAGGAGAGGTTGATGTTGTATCCTGGTTAAAGCACAAGATGTTTATGCTCAAATTGTTTGTATTTGTGTCTTGATCAAAGCCCAAGATTGAAGCTAAAAAGTATGTTTTTGTCTTGATTAAAGCCCAAGATTGAAGCTGAAATGATTTGTTGTAACTGATAGGGGTGCTTGAATTGCATAGCTCAAGGCATAAGCTGAATGGTATCTTTATTTGCATAGCTCAAGAAAGGTTGAATGGGTACCTTGAATTTCATAGCTCAAGGAGGACTGAATGTTGACCTGAATTGCATAGCTCAGGAAAGCTGAATTGAGTGGAAAAATGACTGGTGAAATATGGTATTAGTTATAGTCCAAGTGTATGACTATTGGGAATTAGCTTAGTTAAAGTCCAATACTATGACTGTAATTATTTAGATTAACTGTAAATTGTTTGACTTTTGTTCCTTGATTGAAGCCAAAGGTTGAAGCTAAAAGAGACTCAGTAGAGAGAATTTGTCATCTCTAAAAAGGCAAAGATTGATTTATATGTGTCTTGATTGAAGCCCAAGGTTGAAGCTAAAAGAGACTCAGTAGAGAGAATTTGTCATCTTTAAAGAGGAAAAGATTGATTTATATGTGCCTTAATTGAAGCCCAAGGTTGAAGCTAAACAAAGAAAACTGACTCTATGGGGGAAAGTTTATTCGTGTCCTGATTTGGAAGCCCATGTGTGAAGCTTGGCGAGAGGATGACTCTTGATTTATATGTATCGTATATGAAGCCTAAAATGGGAAGCTGAAAATTTGATTTGAGAATGACTATGTATGAAGAATGTTTTGTCTGTTGTTTGATAAAAAAAATTGAGGTCATCGGATATTCCTTTGTCTAGGGAGGTTCAATTGTACAAAGCCCAAGAGGAGGATATCTTGGTCATCCATCAGGGATAGAGAGACTAATATATGTGTTTGATTCTAAGGATCTGTTCCTATAATTTTAGGAAGCCTTTGAGTATCCTTGTGTTTAAGCCCAAGAGGAGGCTAGGTTACCTTTAAGAGGCCCATGGGTCCTTGAACAAAGCCCAAGAGGAGACTGAGGGAGGATGAGTGACTTCTAAGCCTGAGAGAAGGCACCTTTAAGAGACCATAGGGTCCTTGAACAAAGCCCAAGAGGAGGCTAAGTTTTTCCCTTATAGGGTTCTAAGTTATTCAAAAGTTGGCATGATGACAATAACCTGGGTACTTAGAGATTCTAGAAGACATGCAAATATATACAGTAAAGATGCATGCAGATAAATAAATGTATAAGTGAATGTGTTGAATATTTTTTTAGTATGTCATTGCTATGGTTTGAGTATTCTTAAATGATTTTTAAGAATGATGTTAGGAGTTACACTGGGAAGCAGAGGCTCAAAATCCCGAGGGAGAGAAAGATTACATATATGTTTTATATTGTATCCTTTTTAATGATTAAGAAGTGTTTTATTATCATTGCTTTAGTATGAGATAAAGAAAGATAGATTTAAACAGAAAAACCTTAATCTAACAAGCAAAAAACAACTTAAGAAAACAACGAGAAGTTAGAGGGAGAAGAGATGGTTCAAAAGCCAGTAATAGGGCTTAAACATAAGGATGCATATGGAATTTGTTTTGTAGATTAATTATCTTGTGATTTAATACACAGGGTTAGACTTGGGTGTTGAAAATCTTCCTACCACCTAGAAAGCAATTCACCGGAGTGAAGCTCAGTCTAGTAACGGGTGTATTAGATCCTTAATTTGAAAGAGATGGGACTTGTAAACAAGTAGCTCAATATCTTTGTTTGAGATTGAAAATTGTTTAAGAAAACAGTTGGAGGAATATCAGGACTTATACGAAAGTCTGGCGAAGTTTTAAAACAGACCGTAGAAAGTTTAAAACAGAAAAAATGGGTCCTAAACACAAAGGATTCCCCATGACACATTTTCACAATTCATTTTGATTAAAATAAAAGGTTATGTGTAAAAAAAGTTCACAGAGAGAAATTCACAAATGAAAATTCAATGCGGTGAAAAAGGCGATCGCGCCGAGTTTTTTTAAAATGGATCAGATGAACCCTAATAGTTCATTTTTCAAAAAGAGATGGTTCTTACACTCTAATAGAGGCCCATGAGTGTGATAAAAATCAATTTGAGTGTGATTAAATCAAAACCCTAATTTGAATATTTTAAACATTTTAACAAAATTAAAACTTTGAGAAATTTTAAACATAAGTGAAAAACAAGTTGAAACCTTGGATCAATGTTTGAAAATTTATATTTTATCTATGAGATGACTTGAATATCATTTATGTTTGGAAAATCAAGTGAAAGAAACAATTTTCAAATGTTTAAAAATAAATAAAGTTAATTCTTTAAGAAAATATTAAATATATTAAACAAATAATATTTTTGTATTTTTTCCATGGAATAAAATATTTAAACATTTTTTAGAATTAATGAAAAAAGAATCATTCGAAAACTCACAAGAATCAGAGAGTTATTAATTTTTGAATCAATTAAAAATAACTTAGAAATTCAAATATTTGAAAATTTGAAAAAGGGCGCCAAGAACACATGAAGAACATGCGCATGTTCTTCATGTTGCCTAGAAATCTGATTTTTGCAAAATTTATGATATTCACTGAATATGCAATGAAATTGAATTAAATAAAGACCAAACTTGTGTGAGTTTAACCCACGAACTTGATGGTTTAATTTCATTTATTTTTAGTGTAGAATGAAAAATAAGTGATGAACAATGAAGAACCCTAATTTGGCCTAAGTCTCATGAAATTCTACATGATGATGATTTTGTGAAATTGATTGAGGGGAAACACTTAGAATATAATTACGCACACATGGTAAAAAGATAGTGCCAGGAAATATGCATGGATTATGAAATGACCGAGTTTGAGGCTTACCTGAACTTGGAATTGCAACAGTTGAGGTGATTTTAATATGAAGGTGTTATAGAAGACTTGTGATGATCTGAACAGCTTCCTTGGATGATATGGAGTGTGTTTAAACCCTTGGACTTGATTGCAAGTAGCTGGATCAAGTTATGACCTCCAAGTTGCAGAAAGTAGGCCTTTTGAGGTTTTGATGAGTCATTTTAGGTTGGAGGTGTTTCTGGGTTGGTTCAAGTGTTTGAACACCTCAGATACATCATATGGTGGAAATTTGCTTTCAAAAGAAGAAATTGAGCTTTGGTGAACTTTGGTAGTTTAGGATATAATTTGCAAGAGGTATTTTGGCTCTCTAAAGCTTCAAAAATGAATGAAATAAGGGCGTTGTTTAAAGAGTTTAGGTATGGAAATTTGGTGGAATGGAGCTATGTTTGGGAGATCGAGATTAGGTTTAGAAATTAAATTTGGAGGGAAAAAGAGTGGTGATTAATGAAGGTACAAGGTGGAAATTAATTTTGATGATGTATGAGAATTAAATGGAGATGGTCTAGAATATTCAACATGTGATTAATTTGAATTTGGTGCCAAAATTGCTTAATTTGAAACTTGCTGAATTTTTCAAAATTTTACGAGGGTAATCGATTACCCTATTGGAGTAACCGATTACTTAAGTGTAAATTTGAAAAATATTGCTTTTTAAGTGCATTGTTGTGATTTTGGCTCGATTCTTTTGCTTGTCAAAGAAGACATGGAAATAAACACATGAACTTTGGAATTCCTTGAATAATAATCAATAAAACTTGGGGAAATCCTTGATCAGATGAATTTGAATTGTTTGCAGATCAACTTTGACTTTGTTCATATGAAATTGTTCAAGTTGGAGAATTGTTTTGATATTTTTGCTTTCTTCCTGAAAAAATTAGTAAAAGATGGAAAACAAAATATTTTTGGATTTTTATTAGATCTCAGTAAACATAAACAAATAAAGGGCAAAAAAAAGCAATGATGATCCCTTGTGAGGCATAAACCTGCAACCGAGAAGGATAAAAGAACTAATGTGTGATCTTATTTGTATGCAAATGATGCAAATGAAAAACAAAAACTTAGGGGGGAAATTAGGGGGTTACACATAGCAAAACACACATAAAACCCTAATTCCCTTTTCATGAAAACTCCCCCAAAAGCTAGAACTACCTAGAATTCACCTTTAATAGATAAAGATGATGGAGGTTTGAGATGAAATCTTAGTGATTCAAGCTCTTGGTTTCCACTTCCAAGATTTTCTCCTCCTTCTCTTATTTCTTTTTCTTATTACTAACAAAATAAGGGTTTTGGAAAGGAAAGAGGGATAAGAAAATATCTTAAATGAGATATTTCTTTTAGAGGGTAATTGACCATTCATTAATGTTACCAAAATGGTAATTTCTTTCACAATTCAATAAAGGTCAAAGGAATTGAATAATAATTAGACTCATTTGACAGAGAATAAATCATTTAGGAACTTAATTTATCTCAATTGATAAGACGTCCTTTAACCAATCAGTCTCATACCTGCACAACCTCAGGCTACTCTCATTCTGATGTGAATTCAGGCGACCACTCCCCGCCCTCTTCAACCTTGGGTGTTACAACCATTTCCCACCCTCTTCGGCCTTGGGTGTTACATGCCCCCTAGCTTCCACTTGGTTCATCTTTGAACCACATCATACTGAGAGAGGTCTGCTCTGATACCATTTGTAATGTCTCATACTACTTTTAGGATTACCAATTGAACCCACAAACCAACACGGGTCTTTTCAGCATGATTTGACCTCACTCACACTTTTTTTGGGAAACACCCCAGAAGGTCACCCATCCAAATACTACTCCAAGTCAATCACATTTAACTATGAAGTTCTTATTTGATAGGCTATCAAAAAGAAGATGCATCTTGTTAGTATAAGTAGTACCAATCAATTCATTATTTGTCCTTCATCCGTGCAGTCCTATATTGTAACAACCCAAAGTTGATTTTGAGTTAATTGATGTGTTTGTTGTGAATTTTGATGATTTATGGATGATTCGATGTTTTATAGAGTTATGAGTTTGAATTAATTTTGTAATAATATTAGGATATTAATTATAGTGATTTTATTTAATTAAATTGGGAGAAAATAAATTAAATAAGAAAAATTAGAGGACGAGGGTAGCTTAGTCTTTTGGTAGAGGCTAAGTGAGGGTAAAAGAGGAAAAGACTAAGTGTTAGAACAAGATTTGATTCTACTTCTCTTCTATAGTTTTGATGATAACAATAATTATAAGAACAAAATATAGCACTTAAAATTATCTTCTATGTACAGGACAGAAGTTCGTATGAAAAGATAAGTTCTAACGTGTTCAACATCTGTTACAACGAATTTAGCGAAACTCTTATCAAAGAAGATTCGATCTCAAGTCAATAAGAAGTTCTCATCAAGTACAAAATCAAGCTGCGAACATTTAGAAACTTTGATGTGAATACAGCATGTTCTGATCCTATCATCAAGTACATTTATTAGGAAATCAATGATAACGGATGGAATTGAATATCTCTAATTTTGGAAGGCTTATATGACTTTTATTATTAATCCAAAAATGGCACAAGATGTCCCAACGGATTTCTTCATCGCAAATCTATTTAAAGGGGATCATTTGAAGAAATTGCTCTCTCTTCTCTCGCACGAATTATTTACGAACAATTTCTTTCTTACTCTTAATTTGTAAAAACTATCACAGTTGTGATAATCGCTTTTTAGAAGCATTCTTAGTTACATTATTTTTTGTAAAACATATTGATATTCCTTGAGTGACTAAGTTTAGTCAGTAGACTCAAAAAGACTTTGATAGTAGGTCATTGTGGTTGTATTCAAGATTTGAATTAGTGGATTAAGACCTCGTTGAGAGAAGCGAAATCACATTGGCGGGTGGACTGGATGTAGCTTGAGTTCAAACAAACCAGGATAAATCAAAGTGTTCTTTGTCATTTTATTTTTTAGAAAACCCAATTCCAACCCCCTTCATTGTGTTTTTGCTCCTTCACTAAGGAGGTCCTAGGGGAAAGAATGACTAAGATAGTAAAGTGGGGTTTTGTATGATCATTTGGAATGATCATACATTTGGGGAAAAAAGAAGGAGAACTCTGAAGAAAAGCTAGGACTTTAAGGTTGGAGAGGAAAATCGTAGAGGTTTATTGAAAGAATCTGATGAATTGAGGTAAGGGGAGTATTTTTTGTTCGTTATTGTAATGTAGAGATAGGATTTAGGGTTTTGAGGTAGAGTATTAGGGTTATGGGGTTTTGTTGACGAACTTGTTAGATGATGATGATTTATGATATTTTAGATGATAGATAATGATGTTATATTATGTGTGTGATGATATTATGAGTAATGTTGAGAATGTTCATGATTTTCTGCTATCGTAGGTTTTACTTGAGAAATCGCGATGCTCGCTTAGCGAGCAAGTGAGAATTTTGGAACTCAAAAACTCGTGAGTTGATCGCTTAGCGAGGGGGTCAGCTCGCTTAGCGAGACCTGACATGTTTTGAAAAATTATTTAATTCTAAAAAATTATATAATTGATGTGCTTTGTTGTTTTAAGATGTTATGATGTTTTAGTGATGTTTTATGATGTGTTTAGAGGCTATATGAGTAGGAATTAGTGATAAAGATGAGGTATGATGAAAGGAGGTGTTTTAAGAATTTATGAGTTATGATGACATGGTTTAGAACAATAGGTTAAATGAGTGTGTAATATGACGATTGATGATGAATGCAGATGCAATGCTTATGATGTTTTGATGAGGTGTGTATATTGCGTATTGCATTCATGACATGATTTATGAGGGGACTTCGATCCATTGGTAGCTTCAATCCTATTGTGCGGATTGAAGTGATATGATGTTATGTTGTGCTCCCTTATGGAAGGTTGATGACCCAGTGTCCGTCCATGAGGATGTTTTAGTACCACATGCATAACAAGAGGTTGCATATCATTCTAAATGACATAGCATGATTTGCATTGAATTTGTGTGATGAAGTGATGTATTTGATGTTGTGTATAAATGAGCTTTGTGATGATTGAAGTTGATTTACAGTCTATGTTTATGAACCCATATTTTTATATTACTTTATGGAATATGAATTTACTCACCCTGCCTGACTTTTGTGATGGTCTATTATGCCATCCTGCAGATACTCAAGGTTAGCTCGGTGCGCGTTTCATTTGGAGTTAGTGTGTCGTCGTTGTTAGTTAGAAGTGGAGTCCTGATTTGTGTCCAATGACATCGGGAGTGAGTTTTCTCTTTGAGACTTGAGTTTATTTGGTTTAACTGGTTAAAATGTTGTTCTTTTGATTATTTGAGATTTAAATGATGTTTTGGATTAGATTATGAAACTTTCTTTTAATTAAAGACAAAAGTAAGTGTTTCGTTTTTTTTCCGCTGTGTAATTGTGGAAAAGCAATTTTGATGTTCGTGATTTTATAAACCGTGTTACGGGACAGGACTAATATGATGTTTGTGATGTTTGTGTTATGAAGCATGTGATGCCTTTTCATGGGGGAAACTCTGATTATTTGATTAAATTGTATTATATTTATGATGGGGTAGAAAGCGTGTTACATTAGTGGTAGCAGAGCCAATCGGTTTGTCCAGTCGTGTCATGTCTTTGTCAGTCATGTCGGATAATGCGTATGAGTGTATTGTGGTTGAGGTGTTCTTCTGATGTTTTTAGTGATTTGAAGAATGGTTGTGAATCGTGCTCTTGCGGATGCGATAGCTGCACTTGCTCAGGCTACGACACATAACAATGTTCGTGATGAGTTCCATGCCTTAGGGGTATTTCAGAGGAATAATTCGCCTAAGTTTGAGGGTACTCATGAACCGGAGAACGTGCATAAGTAGCTTAAGGCAATTGAGAATATTTTCAGGACTATGGCGTGCTCCAATGCTCAGAAGGTGCAATTTGGCACCCACATGTTGGATGAAGAGGCTGAGGATTGGTGAGATAATACCCGTCAGAGATTGGAAGGAGTTGGGGCCGTGATAACATGGAATGTGTCAGAAGGGAATTTCTGAGTAAGTACTTTCCTGAAGACGCTTGTGGTAAGAAAGATGTTGAATTCTTGGAGATGAAGCAGGGAAACATGACAGTGACAGAGTATACTTCCAAGTTTGAGATGCTGGTGAAGTTTTATCCTCACTACAACTGTGATGATGTTAAGTTGTCCAAGTGCTTGAAGTTTGAGAATGGGTTGAGACCAGAGATCAAGCAAGCGATTGGGTGTCAGCAGATCTGCAAGTATGTTGAACTAGTGGACAAGAGTAGGATTTATGATGAGGATAGCCGAGCTCGATCTTCTCACTACAAGCAGGTGAGTGAGAAGAAAGAGAAGGGTCAGTTTCGAGGGAAACCTTATGCGACTCCAACTGATAAAGGGAAGCTGAAGGTTACTGATGAGAAGAAGCTAAGTGGGGAAGTGAGTTCCACTCCTCTCAAGTGCTATAAGTATGGAGAAGTATATCACAGGTCGGATGTGTGCACTGCTGCAATGATAAGATGTTACATATGTGGTAAGAGGGGTCACATGAAGGATGAGTGTCCAAATGCAAGACGAACTTGTTTCAATTATGGAGAAGAGGGACACATTAATACTCAGTGTTAGAAACCAAAGAAGACTGCTAATGCTGCTCAGACTACTGGTAGAATGTTTGCTTTGAGTAGCTCAGAAGCTCAGAAGAATGATAACTTAATTCGAGGTACTTGTTTTATTAATGATGTTTAGTTGGTTGCTATAATTAATATTGGTGCTACTCATTCATTTATTTCGCTTAAGTGTGCGACCAGGTTGAATTTGCCTTTGACTATTATGAATGGTAGTATGTTGATAGAGATGCCTGTTGATGATTCTATTACGACTAACTGTGTGTGTTTGAAATGTTCTCTGACCATTTATGGTAATGATTTCTTGATGGATTTGGTATGTTTACCTTTACGCCATATGGATGTTGTGCTTTGTATGAACTAGTTGGAGTTCAACTTCGTGCATATCAATTGTTATGCAAAGACGATGGATTTTCCAGAGTTTGGTGATTGTGGGAAGTTGATGTTTTTATCCGTGAAGCAAGTGGGTGAACTACTAGAAGATGAAGCTCAAATGTTTGCTTTGCTTGCGACGTTACAAGTTGACTGTGAACTTGTGAGTATTGAATTACCAATTTTTCGTGAATTTCTTGATGTGTTTCTGGATGACATTAGTGATTTGCCTCCAGAGTATGAAGTAGAGTTTGCAGTGGATTTAGTACCAGGTACTAGTTCGGTGTCGATTGTAACATAATTCTACCCCAAATACAAATTATATAAATAAACTGAAATAATCAGAGTAAATCATAGAAGGTGTCACATTTCTTCATAAAACATCAATCCAAAATATTATATTAAAAATATTTGTTTCTCTAAAAATCAAAACTATCGCAGGGGAATCATATATTCAAAAATATTTTCCTCATATCTCATTAAAACGTAAAGACCTTTTGGTCAAAGTCAACAATTATCATCATTCTCAATTCAACATTTAACAACTCTTATAACCCATAATAACAAAGTGACAATCCAATCATATAAGCGTTCTATTCCCCCTGATGTTACATCTATCAGAGCAAGACACCAGACACTCTAGAATTAAGTTATACAGCTCCCAGCTAAGACTTCATGCCCCGCGAACTCATCTCGGATATCTATAAGTTACCCACAAAAGAGGCAACATTTCCAACCAGACAGGGTGAATAATCATAATTCATTATAATAATACAAGGATATGGAATATAAATAAATCAATTATAACCATATCATAACAATGTCAACAACAAAATTCAGCAACAACACCATCATAAACACATTTTTTAAAATTCAATGTCAACTATCATGATATGCATAATATGCATGTGGTACCAATTTTCTCCGTGAGATGGACACATGGCCATCAACCCTCCACAAGGGAGCATACCAATAATCATTGAATCACTTCAATCCACGCAATGGTATTAAAGCTACCAAATAGGTCGAAGCCCAACAAAAAATGTCATGAAATGCAATTATGTGTTACTTCGTAAAAATCACCGAAAAGTCAATAGTGCATCATTCATTTCATGTTCAGCCAATAATCATCATAAAATCATGTCTTTTATCACGACAATACATCAACAATACTCCTTTATCAATAATACAACAAAACAACTAATTCGATTCAACGAGATAACCAAACAACTTCCCTCATCAACAACAACAAAACACCAATTCACAATAACATCATGTTTATAAGCATAAAACCAATTTTTAACAATACAACAAACAACTTCTTTTAATCCATAACAACAAATCATCAATTTACAATAAAATCATGTTTATAAGACTTTTTATCATGACAATACACTTATAACCCTCGTTCATCAACAACTCCAAAATATCCCTTTATAGTTCAATTACGGTAAAAATCATAAGACTATTTTAACGTTTTCTAAAAATTCAGTTCTGAAAAATATCTCACATCACTCAATTTATTACGTCATAATAAAGTTCATTTTATTAGCTTTTTGACACTTTGAACGGAACTTAAATTGGAGTTATGGATCACAAGTTATGAATTTTTCAAAAATTAAAATCTGCCACTGTTACAGTGTTAACCGGTTAACCCATAGCGTTAACCGGTTAACGCCTTTGTTTCTCCAAAAACACGTGAAATTTACACTGGTTAACTGGTTAACACAATGGGTTAACCGGTTAACGCACGCATATAAGCAATTTCCTGCTGTTTTACGAATTCTGCACTAAAAATCCCCAATTCTTCATACGAGTTTCATCTCATTGAACCCCAAAACTCCTTCAAATCACTCATCAAATACATACAACAACAATGTAACAATTCGCACATCAAACATACAACTCTAATTTATTTTATCCACCCTAATTCATCAATTTACACTCTTATACTCAATCTAACTCAATAATCCTAAACTCACCAACAATTCATACAAACTTAATCTACTCATAGACCAATTCCTATACAATTATAATAGATTATAAAAACTCCCTATACCTTAGAGAATTCCGTCGATTGATACTCTTCTCCAAGGTTCCGGGAAACTTCACGACCTCAAGCTTCCTCTCCCTCTTTTCCTTTCCTCAAATCTCCTCATCACCAAAGAAAATACGATAAGTGAGAACTTTGATTGTGTTCTCCTATTTGGGTAAAATTATCCCAGTTTATGATTTTCCCAACTTATCCTTACTCTTTTCTTCTATTACCACCTTGCCCTTTTCCTCAATATTTTTATTAATAATAATAATAGTATAATAATACACTAATTATTTATATTATCTAAAAATACTCTTATACTCCCAATAACCAACATAACATACATACCTCCACTTCTATTATTTTAAATAGTAAGAAATAATTCGAATAATACTACATGATTATTCTTATTATTAAAATAATTTTACGACAATGCATCGGGCCACATAACCCCTATTGTCAAAATCATCATATATCCTCAAATAAGCAACAATTACTTATAATCGAATTTCGGGTGTTACATCGATGGCTCCATACAGGATGTCAGCTTCAGAACTGCGTGAGTTGAAGAAATAACTTGAGGATCTTCTTAAGAAGAAATTTATTCGTCCAAGTGTTTCTCCATGGGGTGCTCCAGTGTTGTTGGTTAAGAAAAAGGATGGTAGCACGAGGTTGTGTTTCGAATATCGACAATTGAATAAGGTGACTATTAAGAATACATATCCACTTCCCAGGATCGATGATTTGATGGATCAGTTGGTGGGAGCTTGCGTGTTTAGTAAGATTGATATTAGGTCGGGTTATCATCAGATCCGAGTTATGGTAGATGATATTCCGAAGATAACCTTCCGAACGAGGTATGGTCACTATGAATACACTATGATGCCTTTTGGTGTATCCAATGCACCTGGTGTGTTCATGGAGTATATGAATCGAACCTTTCATGAATATTTGGATAAGTTTGTGGTGGTCTTTATTGATTATATTCTAATTTATTCAAAGTCTGAAGAAGAACATGAAGGGCATCTGAGGATTGTATTACAAATTTTGAGAGAGAAGAAGCTATATGCTAAGTTGTCGAAATGCAAGTTTTGGTTGAAGGAGGTGAGTTTCCTTGGCTACGTAATTTCTAGTGGTGGAATTGCAGTAGATCTTTCGAAGATTGATGTTGTATTAAAGTGGGATACTCCGAAGTCTGCTACTGAGGTCAGAAGTTTTTTGGGTTTGGCCGGTTATTACTGAAATTTTATAGAAGGTTTTTCTAAGTTGGCATTGCCTCTGACTCAATTGACTCGTAAGGTTCAGGCTTATGTGTGAGGTGTTACGTGCGAGAAGAGTTTTGTTGAATTAAAGAAGAGGTTAACAATTGCTCCAGTTTTGATTTTGCCTAATCCTAATGAATCTTTTGTGGTATACTGTGATGCTTCGAAGATGGGTCTTGGTGGTTTGTTAATGCAGAATGGTCAAAGGGTTACCTATGCTTCTAGACAACTACGTGTTCATGAGTGGAATTATCCTACCCATGACTTAGAGTTGGCATTCGTGGTATTCGTGCTGAAGATTTGGAGACACTATCTTTTTGGGTATAAGTTTGAGGTGTTCAGCGATCATAAGAGTTTGAAATGCTTGTTTGATTAGAAGGAACTAAACATGAGGCAGAGGAGATGGTTAGAGATGTTGAAATACTTTGATTTTGATTTGAGTTACCACCCTGGTAAGGCTAATGATTGTGAAAGAACTCGAAATGATTGAACAGTTCAGAGACATGAGTTTGATGTGTGAGACTACATCTGAGAGTGTGAAACTGGGTATGTTGAAATTGACTAATGATATTATGGATGAGATCTATTTAGGACAGCAATTAGATTTGAAGTTGGTTGATCAAATGACTTTGATTAACCAAGGTAACAGAGGAGAGTTCCATATTGATGAAAATGGTATGATGAGGTTTCGAGATCGTGTGTGTGTTCCTGACATTCTAGAAGAAGGACATCGAAGTAGATTGAGTATTCATCATGGCGCTACGAAGATGTATCATGACTTACAAAAGTTGTTTTGGTGGCCAGGTATGAAGAGAGATATTGTGGAATTTGTGTATACTTGTTTGGTTTGCCAAAAATTGAAGGTTGAACATCAAAATCCTTTAGGTATGATGCAACCTTTGAGTATCCCGTAATGGAAATGGGATAGCATTTCTATGGATTTTGTGACAGGTTTCTCGAAGACGGTAAAAGGGAAATGACTCCATTTGGGTGATTGTTGATCGATTAACTAAGTCAGAACATTTCTTATCGATGAAGATTAATTACTCCATGTCTAAGCTAGTAGAGATGTATATTGATGAGATTGTTTATAGAAGGTTTTTCTAAGTTGGCATTTCCTCTGACTCAATTGACTCGTAAGGTTCAGGCTTATGTGTGAGGTGTTGCGTGCGAGAAGAGTTTTGTTGAATTAAAGAAGAGGTTAACAACTGCTCCAGTTTTGATTTTGCCTAATCCTAATGAATATTTTGTGGTATACTGTGATGCTTCGAAGATGGGTCTTGGTGGTGTGTTAATGCAGAATGGTCAAAGGGTTACCTACACTTCTAGACAACTACGTGTTCATGAGAGGAATTATCCTACCCATGACTTAGAGTTGGCATTCGTGCTGAAGATTTGGAGACATTATCTTTTTGGGTATAAGTTTGAGGTGTTTAGCGATCATAAGAGTTTGAAATACTTGTTTGATCAGAAGGAACTAAACATGAGGCAGAGGAGATGGTTAGAGATGTTGAAATACTTTGATTTTGATTTGAGTTACCACCCTGGTAAGGCTAATGATGGTGAAAGAACTCGAAATGATTGAACAGTTCAGAGACATGAGTTTGATGTGTGAGACTACATCTGAGAGTGTGAAACTGGGTATGCTGAAATTGACTAATGATATTGTGGAAGAGATCCATTTAGGACAACAATTAGATTTGAAGTTGGTTGATCAAATGACTTTGATTAACCAAGATAACGGAGGAGAGTTCCGTATTGATGAAAATGGTATGATGAGGTTTCGAGATCGTGTGTGTGTTCCTGACATTCTAGAAGAAGGACATCGAAGTAGATTGAGTATTCATCATGGCGCTACGAAGATGTATCATGACTTACAAAAGTTGTTTTGGTGGCCAGGTATGAAGAGAGATATTGTGGAATTTGTGTATACTTGTTTGGTTTGCCAAAAATTGAAGGTTGAACATCAAAAGCATTTAGGTATGATGCAACCTTTGAGTATCCCGTAATGGAAATGGGATATCATTTCTATGGATTTTGTGACAGGTTTCTCGAAGACGGTAAAAGGGAAATGACTCCATTTGGGAGATTGTTGATCGATTAACTAAGTTAGAACATTTCTTATCGATGAAGATTAATCACTCCATGTCTAAGCTAGTAGAGATGTATATTGATGAGATTGTAAAGTTGCATGGGATACCTTCGAGTATCGTGTCGGATAGAGATCTGCGATTTACATCGAGATTTTGGAAAAGTCTACAAGATGCTTTAGGGACTAAGTTGAGGATGAGTTCTGCTTATCATCTGCAGACAGAAGGTCAGACAAAACAAATTATCCAATCTTTAGAGAATTTACTGAGGGTGTGTGTGTTAGATCATGGAGGGCGTGGGATAATCATTTGTTGTTGATTGAGTTTACTTATAACAATAGTTTTCATGTGAGCATTGATATGGCTCCATATGAAGCATTGTATGAGAGGCTATGTAGGACTCTATTGTGTTGGTATGAATCAGGTGAGAGTGTTATACTCGGACCTGAGATTATGCAGGAGACAACTGAAAAGATTAAGATGATTCAAGATAGAATGAAGACTTCACAAAGTCGTCAGACGAGTTATCATGATAAGATAAGGAAAGTACTTGAATTTCAAGAAGGAGATCATGTGTTCTAAAGGGTTACTCCAATGACTGGTGTTGGGCGAATTTTGAAGTCCATAAAGCTCACTTCGTGTTTCATTGGACCATATCATATTTTGCAAAGGGTCGAAAGGTAGCATATCGGATTGCATTACCACCGTTACTTGAGAATTTATATGATATGTTTCATGTATCACAGTTGAGGAAGTACATTTCAGATGTGTCACATGTGATTCAGTTGGATGATGTTCGAGTAAGGAATAATTTAACTGTGGAAGTTTCGCCTGTGCGGATAGATGGTAGAGAGATGAAGCAATTAAGAGGTAAAGAGATTGCCTTAGTGAAGGTATTGTAGGGTGGACCAGCTGGTGATAGTCGGACGAAAATTCTTAAGTGGGGAGAGTTGTAACACTCCAAAGTTAATTTTGAGTTAATTGATGTGTTTTTTGTGAATTTTGATGATTTATGGATGATTCGATGTTTTGTGGAGTTATGAGTGTGACTTAATATTTTAATAATATTATAATATTAAGTATAATGAGTTTATTTAATTAAATTAGGAGAAAATAAATTAAATAAGAAAAATTAGAGGACTAGGGTAGCATAGTCTTTTGGTAGAGGCTAAGTGAGGGTAAAAGAGGAAAAGACTAGGGAGGTCCTAGAGGCAAGAATGACTAAGAGAGTAAAGTGGAGTTTTGTACGATCATTTGGAACGATCATACATTTGGGAGAAAAGAAGGAGAGCTCTGAAGAAAATCTAGGACTTGAAGGTTGGAGAGGAAAATCATAGAGGTTTATCGAAAGAGTCCGACGAATTGAGGTATGAGGGAGTAATTTATGTTCGGTATTGTAATGTAGAGATATGATTTGGGGTTTTGAGGTAGAGTCTTAGGGTTATGGGGTTTTGTTGACAAATTTGTTAGATTATGATGATTTATGATGTTTTAGATGATAGATAATGATGTTGTATGATGTATGTGATGATATTATGAGTAATGTTGAGAATGTTCATGATTTTCTGCTATGCTGTTATTAAATACTGAGTTTTGTGAGTTTTATCGCAGAAGGGTGATTCTGAAATCACAAGTTTTACTTGAGAAATCGCGATGCTCTCCTAGCAAGCAAGTGAGGATTTTGGAACTCAAAAACCCATGAGTTGGTGTATGCATGTATTTCTGACACTAGGTTTTTTGGAGATCATCTCACATTTTTAAATGTATGTTATGCTTATGAGTAAAACAATGAGGATGCATTTTAGTGCTACAACAAACTTTGTTAATAACAAAGCACTAAGATCAATTGATAATGTTCAACAATAGTTAATGCGTATCATGGTTTGTTTTAACTTGAAATTATGTGGTGCTGTTTTCGATAGTTCTGACTATCACGTCAACATTAGAAAGGCAATGATAGCAGGATATTTCAGGACATGACAACTTGCATCCATTAAATTGTCTGGATTACATGCTAAAATGGTTTATATATATAATGAATATGTTCTTACTAGTTGGAATTTTATATGCATTGTGACGAAGGATTAGTGTTGAAATGATACTATCGACAAGATCAACAAAAGAAGGAAAATGAAGGCAAAACATTCGACAATTCGACAAGTAATGTTGGGATATTCGACAGTTTGACAGATGAGATGGTATCTTGTTGTTTCGACATGGGGAAGAGGTGTGTTGTGTCAGCCTTAAGGAGAAGTTCAAATTTGAACCTTGGTTTCGTTTGGCAAAGGAATACGTGGATGTTTCAGGAACATGCAGAAAGCCAAGTGTCAAGTTTTAGAGTTTTTCCGTTAGTTAGCAGTTATTTTATTTTTGTATAAATAGGGTAGCATTTGTTAAGTTTTGGTGTGTGAAAACTTGTACAGAAATTCTAGTGAAAATACTCTGTATACTCTTGCGTAAGAGAAAAGGAGATTTGTTTGGAAATGTATGTATAAACACCATATTTTATTCCAGTTTATGAAAGTTTTACAATTTCTTTATTTCTTATTATGTTTATCAGTTCAATTTATCTTTCAGCCTTTACTCTCATAAACACTTTTAAGCCTTTTTGTTTATCTTGTTAAATTAAGGACGTTAACTTAACCATATAATTACAAATCAGTCTTAATAAAAAGGAATCAAGACAATATATAGAAGAGTCAAAGAACGTTTGTCTTAAGAGTTTATAAAATACATTCAAATCTTAGCACATGTGTCCTAGGACTTGTTTGGTTGGTCCTGCAAGTTATCTAAATTCAGTAACATTGAAAAACCAGAGATTGTTCGTTAAAAGCTACTGCGAACAAATTGGCACGCCCAGTGGGACCAGTGCTAAAATTCTTAAAGAAATCAATAAAGTGACTCTTAAATTTGAAATTTTTTACTACGTTGTATGATTCTAAGAAGTGGTAAATTAGCCGTAACTGACATAGAGAGACCAAAAATAACAAGAGTAAGAATAATGACAAATTCAACACATAACCAGAATGAAAATAATACAGTACTTATCCCCACTCCTTCGACTGGAGGAAATACAGGGCCAGTTTCTGTGTCAGAAGCCATACCCTCTTCGTCAGGGTCAACACCTGTGTTTGCATTGTCTCAAAGTGCGCCTAGTTTTTCTTCCATGGGGCCCCAAATGTCCATGGGAACACCTCCCCCTGTAGGAAACGTTCACAGGCCTTTTGTGACGAACTTTACAATGCCTTTGTTTGGTAGGGAACAACCTTATGGGATGCCTACTACCACTATGGCAAATTTACAAAATGCATCTGCAATCTATTATGATTCCTTATTGAATAGGTCATCACCATTACAAGGATCAGGATCTGGGGGGAACATGAGATTAAATCAACCCCCACCAGGTTTCCAAATGCCAGCAATTACAAATAATTCTGCACAAATAATACGACAACAAATGGACGAAAGTAACCATGA
This sequence comes from Lathyrus aphaca, assembly GCA_963966055.1. Taxonomy (NCBI): domain Eukaryota; kingdom Viridiplantae; phylum Streptophyta; class Magnoliopsida; order Fabales; family Fabaceae; genus Lathyrus; species Lathyrus aphaca. The sequence goes on from OZ014519.1 coordinate 188,225,089, forward strand.
TATGGTCCAAATGTTGACACAACAAATGAGAGTAGTTTTCAATCCTTTGATACAAAATACTACCCAGACAAATCAAGTATTGGCAGCGCAGATGGTGCGTATTGCTGATTTCTTTGGTGTCCCTCAGATTCAACAGAGAGAACCTGTAATTCAGAACCCAGTGGTTAATGTCAAAGAAGAGCCTACAATAAACCAGAGGCCTCAAACAATCCCCAGACTAACCTTAGGATCCAAGAAGAGGTAGTCGAACAACCTCGTGTCGAAGTCCCTATTCAACAAGAGCCTAGAAGGGTATTAGTCCAGAGAGGTCAAGACGCTGATGAGGTCTTGCAACAGAGATTGCGCTATAATAATTTACCTGTCGAAAATAATTTGGCAGTCATGGACGAAAGAATAATGGCGCAAAATGGGGGTAAATATAGGATTTCAAAGGCCTAGCTATACTTCCCCATTATCTGAATATGTTTTACAACAGGAGTTACCTCCAAGGTGGAAAATCCCCAAATTTACCAAATTTTCAGGGGACACTAGTGAATCCACAATAGAGCATATAACGCGTTTGTCATACCCCAAATTTTACCCCTAATCGCTCATATCATAATCATACATTTATCGCATTTAGCAGGGATTTTTCCCGATTTTTTTTTTCTGTTGTTTTCTGCTCATTTTCTAGCTTCCATTTTAATTTAATTTCATTTTCGTATTTATAACTTTTTAATTCATTTTGTGTTCAATTTTAATTTCTATTTTCGTTTCTATTATCAAGTTCCTATTTTTAAAATTTCTATTTCTAACCTTTAGCTCAATTTTTCAATTTTTCTAAAATTATTTGTTATTTCTTTTCATTTTCAAGTTCGCATTTTTAAATTAATTTTTATTTTCAAGTTTTATTTTTGAATTTATTTTCTATTCTTCAATTTTTAATTTTATTCCATTTTCAAGTTGTTATTTCTAAATCCAATGTCAATTTCAATTCATGTTTATTTTCTAAATTCCAAATTTATTTCTCAAATTCTAAATTAATTTTAATTCCAAGTTTATTTATTTAAGTTTATAAGTTATTTTCAATTTTAAGTTTAATTCTTTTTTTAATTCATTTCTAATTTAAGTATTATATTTAGATTCTAATTTAAAACTCTCATTTCCAATATTAAGTGCCAAGTATAAATCATAGCTATAATGTAAATAATCAACCTTTTATTCCAAATATATTTGTTTTGTTACAATTACATAGAAAAAAGAAAGGGAAGTGTACAAAAAAATTCAGCACAAAAATACAAAAATGCTACAACACAAAAGCCAAAATACAATTCCACAGCAGGACCACAAGGCACAAAACTCAGGCCTGCAGCAGCCAACACCTCTGCTCCACTACTCCATTGCAACCATTGTTTCAGATTTTGTCTCCTCTTTCCAAGCACCCTTCACCTACAAGTAACAAGGACAAAAAATCAGCAAAAAACACTACAAAACCAGCTCTAAAACAGCCCTCATTTCACAAAAAAATTCAGCCCTTAAACACACTACTACAGCCTTCAACAAACAGCCCAAAAAGTCCCTGTTACATACACAATATAACTCACTCAAAAACAGCTCTCAAAGAGATACTGTTACATCGAAAACTCAGCCTTCAAAAACATCACAAACAGTCCACAAAAACAACAACAAACAACCCCTGTTACAATTCAGATTCAGCATCAAAGGATCCCAAATTTCAATAACAACAACAAGGGGGTTGGATCACCAGCAAAGAGAAGCAACACTTACCGGCGAGGATTCGTCACCCCGATAACATTCGGGTCGGTATTGTCCTTGTTTCCTTTCACCTTTTTTTAGCATCTTGTCCATATTTAGCTTTTTTTTGTTTCATTTCAAACCTGCATATATCAAAATAAAAGTCATATAAAAACTCAAAAAAAATCTAAAACTTCATCACCATAAACACAATACTTAGAAAAAAAGAACCAATGCTTGAAGCTAACCTTTGTTTTCCTCTGTGTTCATCAGTGCAATCACCACTGTCAAAAAATAGAACTCAGCTCACAACACCTTCACCATTTTCGACCCTTTCACTACTCAACATCTCATCCAAACCACCAGCCGCCGTCACTCACCTTCAAACAATATAACAGGAACACAGAAACCAAAAAAACTATAAACCAGAACAAACCCAGAAAACTGAATCCAGAAACAAGACAAGATTGAATCCATACCTCTCAAAACCGCAGCCTTCATTCTCCATTAATAACCACGAACAGAGCCCTTCATCATAACTACCAAACTCCAAACAGACCTGCAATCATTGAACCAAATCCGCAAGCCTAACTGCGAGAACAAAGCCACACAAACTCAGACTCGTGAACCATCAAAAATCACCACAAAACATCAATCAAAAGCACAAACCGTGACAAACCAAACCTCAGAACCGCTTCATCCGCGGCCAGCCCAACACACCAACCCACAAAACCGCCGTCCCCACACTGCATACCAAAACCCTCCGTGAATCCATTACCATTTAACTCGAACCGCCGCGGAAATGTTACCAGAAAATTGAAGGTCGCTGTTAACTGCTATAGCCACCGCACGACACTCTTCAAGAACCAACACAGAATACCCACCGAATCAGTCCACATCAAGCACTCAAAACCTGACCCGAAACCTCAAATCCACTCAAACCCAGTTTCGTCTTCGTCATCCCTTTAACCTCCCTTCATCGAATCTGTGAACGAGAAATTGAAAAAACCCAAAAACCTTCGATTCTTTGCCTCAACCAACACAAACTTTAACACACGAACCAACCCCCTGCTGCCACCGCCGTCGAACACCACCTTCCAGCAACAGCCGTGAAATCTATCACCTGTAACAGCCGAACCAAAAAACGAAATAGATCGAAACCCACAAAACTCTCTGCTCACCCGTGATTCTAAACCATCCCAACACAAATCTGAAATACCTTGTGAGAAACTGAAGCCGTAAGTCTCTAAGAACAAAACCGATCATTGAGACATCACAAACCAACCATTTCACAAACCTTGAATAAATCCGAAACACTCAAACCATTTTTTCTCCTTCGCGAACAGCACAGCAGACCGAAGCTCAGATTTGTGAGATTTCCGTGAGTGTCCCGAGCAAAACAAACCCACCTCTGGCCATCCCGAAACCACAAATCAATCGCGCCACCACTTCCCTCATTTTTGTAACCACCTCTGAAATCCATTCACCGCGAAATCAAACCCAAACCCGCCGTGCCACCATCATCCAAGCTACCGTCAAAACCCTACCGTGAATCACCGAACCAAAATGCAGAGATTGAGAGAGAGACAGAGGCGTTTGAGAGGCGAGAGACAGAGAAAGCAATCGGGAGAGAGAGAGACGAGAGTGAGGAGAGAGCATCACGTTGAGAGAGAGAAAGCCGTGAGGGTAATGCCCTTTTCATTTTTTTTTCTTTGACTGTGTTAATTTTGAAGTTTGTTCATTATAACAATAAAAACATTAATTTATTTAATTTATACTGTTAATTGAATTGGTCAAACATAAGGATAATTTTTGGGTTTAACCCATTCTTTAAGTTATTTTTTGCACGATAAACCCTTCTTTGTTGTTTATATATTTTCAAATTTTCACTATTTTTTTTTTATGGTTTAATAATGTTAATAATGTTAGAAGTTTGTTTTATTATTAATAGTCTGTTTTTTATTATTCTATTTTTCTTGGTCAAGTAATTTTTCTTTTTATTTTTAGATAAAGTGCCTTAAAGTATATACAATTTCTTGATTTTATATTGGGGCCTATGATAAGAACATGTGGTTTATTGATATTTGACTTTGTCAATTTTTGTCTAAACCAATTTGAGGCCATTTTTTTTTATTTTTTCTATTTATTCTATTCTATTTAATTTATTCTATTTTCAATTTATTTTTAAAAAAAAAAGTTATTAAAAAAGGAAATATATGTTAGATAACTATTTAATAATCTATCCATTTATTTTTCTCTTTTTTGGGGCCTATGATAAGAACATGTGGTTTATTGATATTTGACTTTGTCAATTTTTGTCTAAACCAATTTGAGGCCATTTTTTTTATTTTTTCTATTTATTCTATTCTATTTAATTTATTCTATTTTCAATTTATTTTTTAAAAAAAAAGTTATTAAAAAAGGAAATATATGTTAGATAACTATTTAATAATCTATCCATTTATTTTTCTCTTTTTTGGGGCCTATGATAAGAATAGATGGTTTATTGATATTTGACTTTGTCAACTTTGTCTAAACCAATATGAGGCCATTTATTTTTATTCCATTTATTTATTTAATTTATTCTATTTCAATTTATTATTTATTTCTAATTAATTAAACTATTCTTTAAAAAAAAAGGTTTAGATAATTTATTCTTTTCTCATTTTAAAATACATATAAGGGGAATTTTAATTATAATTAGTTAAAAATGTATATACAAAATAAATAATCAAGCTTTTTTTATTTTTAAAAAAAAAATTGCCTTTTCTATTATTATTATTATACTTAGTTAAATTATTATACACAAATAAGTAAATAAATATTTTAATTCCAATATTTTCCTGTTTTTTTATTTTTATTCCTATTATTATATCTAGCTAGATATTGATATACATAAAAAACTAACAAAAAATATTTCAAATTCAATTCCTGCTTTTCTATTTTGTTTTAGTACATATCTAATTAATCATATTTATTTTTTATAAAATTCAAAAAAAAATTTGTTTAGCTCTTCTTCGTTTAAGATAGAGATTTGTTTTAGCTTAGTTTTAGATCCCTTAGTGAAAGTTAAATTTTAATCTTCCGATTGTCTTGGTTGTATGCATACTATGTTTATATTTATTTTGCATCATGACCATATACCTGTTAAAATAAATTGAAAGCGCACATTAATTTCAAAGATAATAAATCCTTGGTCCAACGCCAAGTGAACCTCACATACACTTCACTCACACACGTAAGTCGGTCGTTTACGATCGCCATCTGCACGTTCCTTACACTTCACAGTTTTTCAATTTAAGAAAATTGTCGTACTGCGCTTGTCTTCCGCCCCAGCATTCTCGATCCATATATCGAGCCATAGCCCAGTTACTAAGCTTTTGTCTTATATTTCTATTTATCTTATTCAATTCATTTTTGCAAGTAGCAACCTATGCTTTAGTCTTAGGAGCTTGCACCCTCTTTTATTTATTTTCTGTTGTTGCATTTCAATCCAAAAGGGAAAGACTCCTGCAGTTGACTCAATGTCATAGGAAGTTTAGCAATCCCTAATTCCATTTTGACCTTAGCAATTAGGTCCTTCTTTTTTCTTTGACCTTAGCAATTAGGTCCCTCATCCTTAGGTCCTTAGCCATTAGGTCCTTAGCTTTTTATTTTACAACTTTTTGTGACTTTGCTAAAGTCATGTGAGTGTTTGCCATAACACTTACCTCCCCCGCGAACCTTGAGCGTAACCAAGTGTTCGTTAATCCTTAGGAGAACTACGAGTGCTCTGATTCTACACCCGATACGTAGGCATCGATGCGATGTTGTGCGAGCACCATTAGAAATAAAACCTTAGGTTCCCATAATTTTAGCAAGCAATAAACAACAATAACACAAATATTAACAAGAGGTTCCCGTAGGATACTGCGGATGCTTAGGATGCTAACACCTTCCCTAGGTATAATCAACCCCCGAACCTAGTTTCTCCTCATTTAGGGTTTTTACGATCTTTTTCCCTTTTCCCTTTGGATTAAATTAAAGTCGGTGGTGAACATAAATGTTTTGCGATTCAAGCTTAATCAATAGCTTGGTATCCGATTCTCACCGCGACAGAATTGGCGACTTCACTGGGGAGACTATTTTTGAGGGTTAAGCCCACCTTGTATATTTGTATATTTGTTGTTGTATTGCTTGTTATTATTTTGGATTTTTGTTGGGTGTTCCATGTGTGGTAAGATAAGTCCTAACCCGGACTTGAGTGCAAAATAAGTTAGGATGGTGGTATATTCAAGAAAGCTTGTAGGGAGTTGAGTCCCGACCAAGTTGACTTGAGACACCACCACTCAGCGGAGGCCTCCTCGGATGTAGTTTTGTTGATCGAGTTCAGTCGTGAAAACATTACTATATTCGACCTGAGAGCCATTAATGCTGAGGACCGTAGAACATTTACCCCCACTTGGCCTTTTAGGGATGTAGTGCGATGACTATGAGGGTGCAAATCCGAAATAGTTGATACGCGATACTACACTCGGATGAGACTCTCTTGAGAATATTACTGATTACCAAGTTGAGTTGGGAAGTCGGTAATATCCGAAAGATGGGACAATGATTCTGGGAACTTTTAGAACCCGTTGTACAGGTACAAATAAACTCATAGTACATACCTTTTGGGAGGGTTGAACCTTTGACCTCATGCAAGCTTTAAACCTAAGCCTTGTTTGTGTTTGTGTATTCATTGCATTCACGCATCATGAAGCATCATTTTTACCATTTATTCAAGGAACTCAGAAACTCTATCTTTGCAAATATCATAGGTATCATCATGGACTTTGGAAGAAGAAAGACTGTCAAGTACACTTTCAAAACTCCCAAACTCGAAGACCTAAGGAAATTAAGAGATTTGGTTTTGGATCAAGAAGCCTTCATGGAGAAGCATAGGAGACTTTTGGCTTTACTTAAGACTGATTGGGATGGAAGGTTGCTCTCTGTGATGCTCCAGTTTTATGATCCTCTCTACCACTGTTTTACGTTCCCTGATTACCAATTGGCGCCTACTTTGGAAGAGTATTCAGTTCTGGTGGGATCACGCGTTAAGGATGAGTTTCCTTTCCCTGTTCTGGAGAAGGACCCTGAAGAAGCAGAGATTGCAAAGGCGACATATTTGAGTGTTCCTGAGGTCAAGGCAAATATGATCTATAAAGGAAAGATTTTTGGATTCCCAACAAAGTTTCTGATAGAAAAGGCCAAGAATTTTGTTGATGTGAAGGATATGAAAGCTTTTGAGGCGACTTTTATTCTGCTGATATATGGAGTGCTGCTTTTCCCAAACTTTGAAGACTTTGTCGACCTGAACGCCATCAAGATCTTTCTGAAGAAGAACCCGGTCCCTACTTTGCTCAGAGACACCTACCATTCAATCCATCTGAGGAATCACCATCAGGGAGGGATGATTACTTGTTGTGTATCATTGCTGTATGAGTGGTTTATTTCGCACTTGCCTAAGTCATCTTCATTTTGGAACCTTAAGGATGGTTTGTGGTGGTCACAAAGGATCATGTCTCTTACCCACTCTGACATTAGCTGGTACAATCGTGTTTATGATGGAATATTGATTATTGATAGCTGTGGTGATTTTGCTAATGTGCCTCTTCTTGGCACTAAGGGAGGAATCAGCTATAATCCGGTTTTGGCTCGCCGTCAACTCGGGTACCCGTTGAAGGACAAACCTAAGAGTGTTGAAGTGGAAGGAATTTTCTTTAAGGATGACGAAGAACCAGAGCTCAAGAAACAGATTATGCAAGCTTGGAAGTACATCCATAGGAAGGGGAGAAGTAGCTTGGGAAAGCCGAATTGTGTTTCTATGGAACCCTATCTCCAATGGGTACGAGATAGGGCAATCATTTTGAAGATGTCTTACCCTCGCCAGGATCCTATGACCTTCAAGAAACCCATTCTAATCTTTATGGATGATGCAGAGAAGCTGAAGATTGATTTGGAGAAAGAGATTCGAGAGAAGAATGCATGGAAGAATCGACATCAGATCATCAGCAGTGAGAATGAAGAACTTAGAAGACAACTGAAGATGAAGGAAGAAGAAGAGCTCTCCAGCAAGAAAAGGAAAGCACCAGAGGATTTATTTTCTTCCAACACTCAAGAGGACACTTCTTGGAAGTCGATCGTGGATCAACTTATGCTTGAAAGGGCTCAGATGAAGGCACAAATCGAGAAGCTCAACTTGAGGCTTTTAGGAGAATCTCCTTAGGACTTTGTCTTTGTCTTTATTAAGCTTTGTTTGGGGTTTTTGAAGATGTACTCAAGACTTTGTATCACTTTTTGAATTTAATGAAATTATGTCCTTTTGATCATTATGTGTTCCTTGGTGTTTGCAAATTGTTTCTTAAGTTCCTTGAATAAAATTTCATTTTCGCATTGCACTCATACATTTTGCATTTCATTTGCATTTTTTTCATATAAAACTCATTCCCGTCATCTGCTCTCAATTCAGCTTTCACACTGAGGCTCTCACGCAAATACTACACTCGAGCTCAAGCCAGAAAGAGGATGGCTGAAAGAGACCTAGAGATGGACAGAGTTAACGAAGAGCTTTCTGATATTCGTGGAGATATGGGTCAGATGATGGAAATGTTGCAAGTCATTCGAGCGAAGATGGATACCCAACAGACTGTGGTGTCTGAAATTGTTACTGCAACGACTGAAATTGTCACTGCAACGACCCAGCCTACGTCATCAGTCACTACCCCTGTGACCTGGTCTCCTTTTGGGTTTCCTCCTGGATTTTTCCCTCCTTCTCGAGGTTTTGCTTCTCAGAGTGTTATTCCTTCTTCCCAAGGACTTGCTGCTCAGGGTTTCTTCCCTCCTTCACAAGGTTTTGCTACTCAAAGTTTTATTCCTTCTTCCCAAGGACTTGCTGCTCAGGGTTTCTTCCCTCCGTCCCAAGGTTTAGCTTCTCAAAGTTTTGCACCTCCTTCTCAGGGAATGGCATTTCCTTTCCAAGGTTTTGTGCCTCCTCCTCATGTATTTGCTGCTCAACAAACTGTTCCTGTGACTAATGAAGAAAATCATGCAGTTGCTAATTTTACACCAGACATTATGCACACCCGTGCTCAACCGTACTTCAATGACCATCAGGGGTATGAAGCGCCAGATATGTCTGAAAACGGAGATGAGAAACACATGAAGATGCAAGAGAATTTTGATACCCTTGAAAAAAGGTTAAGAGCGATTGAAGGTGACCAGATCTTTGGTGCTGCTGCTAGAGAAATGTGCTTGGTGTCTGGATTGGTAATACCTCCAAAGTTCAAGATACCCATGTTTGATATGTATGAGGGTGCAACTTGTCCTAAGAACCATCTCCTGATGTACTATCGAAGAATGGCTGCTCAGGTGGACAATGATAAGTTAATGATCCACTGTTTCCAGGACAGTCTGAAGGGAATCTCCTCCAAATGGTATTTGACGCTTGACCAGTCGAAGATTCGCAGTTTCCAAGACTTGGCAGATGCTTTCATCCAGCAATACAAATACAACATGGACCTTGCTCCCGATAGGAGGCAATTGCTAAGCATGTCCCAGAAAGAGTCTGAATCCTTTAAAGAGTATGCTCAGAGGTGGAGAGGGACCGCTTCTCAAGTAGAGCCCCCATTGACTGAAAGAGAATTAGCTGACTGGTTTGTTGACACTGTGAGACCAGAATTCTATGAGAGAATGGTGGGAAGCATAACTGCTAGTTTCTCTGATTTAGTGGCTGTGGGAATCAAGGTAGAACTCGGTTTGAAAAGTGGAAAGATGAGTGGTGCATCTGGCAGCTCCAGCACTGGCAGTGGAAATATTGGCAAGAAATTTACCAATAACTTCCACAAGAAGAAAGAGGGTGAGACGAATGCCATAATGACAGGTCAAAGAAGAAATCCGCTTTGGCAGAGACCTTCACCTATGGCTCAACAGCAGTATGCTCGTCAACAGCAGTATGCTCATCAACAACAGTATGCCCAACATCCTTATGTAGCGGCGGTTCAACCATCATTTAATCCACAAGTCCCCATGTATCGACCAACTCAAGCAGTACCGATGTACCAACAAGCGGCTCCAATGATTCAACCTTATCAACCAATGCTCAACAATCCAGGCTATCAACAAGCACCCAATGCTTCAGCCTACCAGCAGAGGACTCCAGCTCCTCATTCAAATCCCAATTTTCAGAATAGAAGACCAGGTGGAAGGCCTCCTAATCCTCGAATCCCTATAACTTATACTGAGTTATATCCTTCACTGCTGAAGAAAGGTTTGGTTACTCCCAGGCCTTTGGGTCCTCCACCAAATCCGCTCCCACCAAATTACAACCCAAATGCTCACTGTTTATTCCATGAAGGTGCCCCGGGGCACGATTTGGAGGGTTGTTATGCTTTGAAGTACATCGTGAAAGATTTGATGGAGAAAAACATTCTGTCATTTGGGAATACTGGTCCGAATGTCAAGGATAATCCTTTACCCAAGCATGGGTCCATAAATGCTATTGTTGAAGAGTCTGAAGAAAGTTTGATTTTCAACGCCACAGAGATCAAGACCCCGCTTCGGGACTTCCATGCAAAGTTAGTAGAAGTGGGTATACTAAAGAGCTGCCATAAGAATTGTGAAGGTTGTGTTGATAGTCCAAGGGGATGTGAATTGGTCTTGAAAGATGTTCAAGATTTGATTGATGAAGGTGTCTTACAAGTAAGCGGTCATATGAAGAGGAATGAAGTGGCAGTGATTGAACCCATTTTCAACTTGCCTGAATCTGATTCTACCTGGGTGCCAGTGTTCAACCTGCCTGAATCTTCAGGAGCTCAACCTATCTTCAATACTCCAGAATCTGTGGTGCCAATTTTCAATATACCTGAGCCAAGATTTGAACAAAGGAGTAACCCTTTCCTTTATAAAGACACTAAAGCAGTTCCATGGAGGTATGATACAGGGAAAGTTCATCAGAAGATTGATAAAGCTAGTCAGAAGGAAGGTTCGAAAGTTGCAAGTGCTGACATAGCGGGTGCAGGTCGTTTGACTCGCAGTGGTCGTGTTTACACTCAGCAGGCCCATACGGCTCCGCCTAAAGAAGTCATTCCAGCTGTTGCCAACAAAGATAAAGAGGTAGTCTTGGGAGAAGAGGATGCAGAATTTCTCAAAATCATAAAGAAGAGTGATTATAAGGTTATTGATCAGCTACATCAAACGCCTTCCAAAATATCAATCCTATCACTTCTTATGCATTCTCCGGCTCATCGAAGTGCGCTTCAGAAGTTGCTAGCTCAAGCACATGTTACGCATGATATAACAGTGAATCAGTTTGATGGAGTCATTGCCAATATCACTACATGTAACAACCTCAGTTTCAGTACGGAGGATCTTCCAAAGGAGGGCTTGGACCACAACCGTGCTCTCCACATATCTGTGAAATGTCAAGAGGATACTTTAGCAAGAGTTCTAGTGGATACAGGATCTTCATTGAATGTTTTGCCGAAAAGAACACTGGCTAAGTTATCTTATCAAGGGGCAGAGATGAGGCCCAGTGCACTGATTGTAAAAGCTTTTGATGGGTCAAGGAGAACCGTTATCGGAGAAGTAGACCTACCAATCTTGATTGGGCCACAGGTCTTCAAAATCACTTTCCAGGTTATGGACATCAATCCTAATTACAGCTGCTTGCTGGGAAGACCTTGGATCCATGCTGCTGGGGCAGTCACTTCAACCCTACATCAAAAGATGAAGTTTGTGGTCGATAACAAGCTGGTAACCGTGTCTGGGGAAGAAGACCTCATGGTTAGCAACCTTTCATCCTTTAGCTATATTGAGGCTGATGAAGATGCTTTGGAAACTTCTTTCCAAGCTCTTGAGATAGCCAATGCTGTCCTTTTGGAAGTTGAGGAACCAAAAGGGAAGGGTATCCCATCTTTTGCGTCGCTGAAGAGTACCATTTCCACCATTGAAGAAAGAAGCTATGAAGGTTGGGGTGATGTCATCGAAGTCAAACAGAAGCTAGATCGTTGCGGGTTGGGTTACAAACCAACTCATGTGAAGGAAGGAGCGTCAACCTCCGTTAAAGGACGTCTGAAGACCATTCAAGAAGTGTTTTCCAGTGCTGGTTATCAGGTCAATGCAATTGATGGAGTTTCTGAAGATGAAGATGTGAATTACTTGGTGTATCAGTGTGAAGAAGCCTTGGGCAATTGGGAGGCAGTCGAGATCCCAAAAATTTTTCCATTGTCAAAGTAATTTGTTGTTTTTTCAATGTTTTCAAGTTCCCTAGCTCTGCCCAAGGCTATGGGAGTATTTTGTAGGGCCCCTTCTCATTTTTAAAGTTATTATCAATGAAGGCATTTTGTTAAACTCTTATTTTGATCATTTACTGTTTTTCTCTCTTTTCACTTTTAAAAGAAAATGGCAATCTTTCAAAACCAATAAAAAGTTTTTTTCTCTTGCATCTCTCTATTTTCCACTTTTAATAAAAGCAAATCATTATCATATGCAGAGTAAATGGAAACCCTGTTGAATCCAATGACTCTACATTCTCTCCTAACTTTGATTCGCCCATCTACCAAGCGGAAGATGAAAGTGAGGAAGATTGTGACATTCCCGAAGAACTGGCAAGATTGGTTGAGAATGAACACACAGATCTTCAACCACATAAGGAGCAGGTTGAGACCATCAACCTTGTCACTGATAAAGATGAGAAGGAAGTCAAGATTGGTACAACACTTGGGGCAGACATCAGAGAAAGATTGGTCAAGCTTCTCAAAGAGTATGTAGATGTGTTTGCATGGTCGTATCAAGATATACCCGGGTTAGACACAGACATAGTGGTCCACAAGTTACCTCTTCGACCAGATTGTCTTCCTGTAAAGCAAAAGCTTCGAAGAACAAGACCAGACATGGCTCTGAAAATTCGAGAAGAGGTCAAAAGGCAGTTTGATGCTGGATTCCTCGCAGTTGCAAAGTACCCCGAGTGGGTAGCTAATATTGTGCCAGTCCCTAAAAAGGATGGCAAAGTCAGGATGTGTGTGGACTATAGGGATTTGAACAAAGCCAGTCCGAAGGACGATTTCCCTCTTCCGCATATTGACACTTTGGTTGACAATACTGCTAAATTTGCTGTTTTCTCCTTCATGGATGGGTTTTCAGGATACAACCAGATCAAGATGGATCCTGACGATATGGAAAAGACTACATTCATCACACCATGGGGCACTTATTGTTACAAAGTTATGCCATTTGGTCTCAGAAATGCAGGAGCCACTTATCAGAGGGCAATGGTCACCCTTTTCCATGATATGATGCATAAAGAGATAGAAGTTTATGTGGATGATATGATTGCCAAATCACAAAGTGAGGAGGATCATTTGAATCATCTTTTGAAGTTATTTGAGCGTCTCAGAAAGTTCCAACTGCGTCTGAATCCAGCTAAGTGTACTTTTGGTGTCCGATCAGGAAAGTTACTTGGTTTTATTGTTAGTCAGCAAGGTATTGAAGTAGATCCAGATAAGGTCAGAGCAATTCAAGAGATGCCAGCTCCCAAGACAGAAAAGCAAGTCAGAGGTTTCCTTGGAAGATTGAACTACATCTCCAGATTCATCTCCAACATGACTGCTACTTGTGAACCTTTATTCAAGTTACTCCGGAAGAATCAAGCAATTGAGTGGAGTCCTGATTGTCAATTGGCATTTGAGAAGATTAAGGTTTATCTGCAAGAACCTCCTATCTTAATCCCACCTACTCCAGGGAAGCCTCTTTTCATGTACCTAACTGTGCTCGAGGGATCTATGGGTTGCGTGTTGGGCCAACAAGATGAAACTGGTCGTAAGGAGCACGCCATTTATTACTTAAGCAAGAAGTTCACAGACTGTGAGAGCAGATACTCACTTTTAGAGAAAACTTGCTGTGCTTTGGCATGGGCAGCCAGACGCCTCAGGCAATACATGATTTGTCACACTACTATGTTGATCTCGAAAATGGATCCAATAAAGTACATTTTTGAGAAGCCTGCTTTGACTGGAAGACTCGCCCGTTGGCACATGTTGTTATCCGAATACGACATCCAATATGTAACCCAGAAGTCTATCAAGGGCAGCGTTTTATCTGAATACCTTGCTGATCATCCTGTCGAAGATTATGAACCTTTGAAATTCGATTTCCCGGACGAGGACATTATGTTGATAAAGGACTATGAAGTTCCAGGTCCAGATGAAGGTCCCGAGCCAGGGTCTCGTTGGAAGATGATGTTTGATGGTTCCTCTAACTACATGGGGCATGGTGTAGGAGTTGTTTTGATGAATCCTGATGGTGGTTATACTCCCTTCACAGCCAGATTATGTTTCGAATGTACAAACAACATCGCAGAGTATGAAGCCTGTGTTTTGGGTATCGAAGCTGCAATCGATACTAGAATCAAGATTCTGGATGTATATGGAGACTCAGCCTTAGTAATTTACCAAGTCAAAGGTGAATGGGAGACCCGTGATGAGAAATTGATCCCATACCGTGCCCACATTGTGGAATTGATCAAATACTTTGATGAAGTCACTTTCCATCACGTTCCAAGGGCAGAGAATCAAATAGCAGACGCCTTGGCTATGTTGGCCTCTATGTTTCAAGTCAGATTTCTTAATGAAGCTCCACTCATTACAATCGAGCGAAGAACTGCACCAGCCTACTGTCTACTGGTCGAAGAAGAAACTGATGAGAAACCGTGGTTCTACGACATCAAGAACTATTTGCAGAATCAGGAGTACCCAGCTGACGCAACAAATCTAGACAAGAAGACTTTAAGAAGATTGGCGTCCAAGTTTTTCCTCAGCAACAATGTGCTTTACAAGAGAAATCATGATATGGTTCTGCTCAGATGTGTGGACAAACGCGAAGCAGACTTATTGATCAGGGAAATCCATGAAGGATCATTTGGAACACATGCCAATGGACATGCCATGTCCAGGAAGATCTTGAGAGCTGGTTACTTCTGGTTGACCATGGAATCAGATTGTTTCAAGTATGCCAGGAAGTGTCATAAATGCCAGATTTATGCTGACAAGGTGCACGTGCCTCCAACACTGTTGAATGTTTTGTCATCGCCTTGGCCTTTCTCAATGTGGGGCATTGACATGATAGGGGCAATTGAGCCTAAAGCTTCCAACGGTCATCGGTTTATCTTGGTCGCAATTTATTACTTCACCAAATGGGTAGAAGCAGCTTCCTACGCCAATGTGACAAAGCAAGTGGTTGCCCGTTTCATCAAGAACCAAATTATCTGCCGTTATGGAATCCCAGGCCGAATCATCACAGATAATGGGACCAATTTGAACAACAAAACAATGAAAGAGCTGTGTGAGACATTCAAGATTGAACATCATAACTCTTCTCCGTATCGTCCAAAGATGAATGGAGCTGTTGAAGCTGCAAACAAGAACATCAAAAAGATTCTGCAGAAGATGGTAAAAACTTACAAAGATTGGCATGAGATGTTGCCATATGCTTTACATGGATACAGAACATCAGTTCGCACTTCAACAGGGGCAACCCCTTTCTCTCTGGTGTATGGGATGGATGCAGTTCTCCCTATTGAAGTAGAGATACCCTCTTTGAGGATCTTGATGGAAACCAAACTGGAGGAAGCTGAGTGGGTCCAGAGCAGATATGACCAACTGAACCTCACTGATGAGAAGAGAATGACCGCCATGTGCCATGGACAGTTGTACCAAAAGCGTATCAAGAGAGCATTTGACAAGAAAGTCCGTCTCCGAGAATTCAAAGAAGGAGATCTTGTACTCAAGAAAATCTTGCCAGTCCACAAAGACGTGCGTGGAAAATGGAGTCCTAACTATGAAGGCCCATATGTTGTGAAGATGGCTTTCTCCGGAGGTTCCTTAATCCTTACAACTATGGATGGTGAACAACTGAAGCACCCGGTGAATTCTGATGCAGTCAAAAAATATTATGCCTAAATAAAACCCGATAGGTCGAAAACCAGAAATGGCGACTTAGGCAAAAATGGGTATCCCGGTGGATCAAAACCTATGAAGGAGATCCAGGAAAAAGTTAGGGATAAAAATAAAAAATAAGAGCTCGCTAAGTTGAAAACCCGAAAGGGCGGCTTAGGCAAAAAAGAGCGTCCCGGTGGATTGAAAACCCGAAAGGGCGGTCCAGGCAAAAGTTAGGGACAAAGGCATTTGACTGCAGCAGATGGTGTTTACCATTACTGAAGAATCATACTGGAAGATCGATCCATTTGCTCTTGTCAGAAGCAAGGTGTCGGGCAGCCTTAGTTATTAGGGATTGTAGTGGTCGTTGGATTCAATGTAGACCTTTCTCCATTGCCATTTTCAAACTGTAATTTCCCATGGAGTTTTTGCCATTGGCAAGCTACCATTCTTGAATAAATACAAACTTTGCCTATGAATTTTGTTGTTCAGCTTCTTATTTTCTTTTGTTATGCAAAATGCCATCACTTGATTACAATTTAACTCTGAAAATGACAAGTTTTTTTTAGAAAATGTTTTTTGAAAACATACTGAAAAACTTTCAAGTTTCTTTGACTTTGGAAAATTGGAAAAACCTTTTGTTTCCCCAAGAAGTCCTGGTTTGCAACAACACTTTTATACTATTATTACAGAAATCCCCATAGAAGTTCAAAACTGATGACACTCTTGCATGGATCCTTGGACCAAGCATGATTTCCAAGTTCGAAGACATCTCCTCAGTGTTTTTCATGTTGCTCACCTGAGTATTGGTGTTGAGAGCCTACTCCTCTTTGAGTCTTGTCAAAACTCTTTGTCTCTTTAGAGTCAACATTTGCATATCATGATCATTCGCATCATGCTCAATCATGCGCATTTGACATTAGCATTTGTCTTTCCCCAGTTGGCGTCTGTCTAAGTCCAGATATCATTAGTGTTCAATTTGAGACTTCATTGTTGTTGGTACCCGAAGTTTGGTTTACCAATGTTTTTGTCCCCAGTAATTGCTGGGTGTCCCCCGTGGAATTCTAATTGTGGTTGGTTTTGTCTTTATGACCACCAATGTCTCCTTGAAGTCCAATTGATTGGCACAAGTCTTTTAAGCAGGCCCTGAAACCTTGTTTAAAATCCAAGTCCATTTGAGTTTGTACATACTTGTACCCTTTCTCCTGATGGTTCCTGAAGGAATTTCCAGAGGTTGGATGTTTTATCTCATTTGAAAAACTCCAACATATTTTGTTGTTACTTCTTTGCGTTAGCCGGTCGCTTAGAGCCGTTGATTCATTTTTGGGTGATCTCCATTCTATCCCCAATGTTAGCTGGTCGCATAGAGCCGCTACTAAATCATTGTGATTTCCTTCCTTATCCCTGGTGTCGGCAGTTACATTTGAACCTGCTAATCTACCCTTTCAAATACTCTGACTACTTTGTCTTTATCATTCTTAGTGTCAACCGGTTTTTTTAACTTGTTGCGCATTCACTTTGAGTGTATATGGGCTTGCTTTTTAGTATCAATAGGTTTCGAACCTATTGCGCTTCCATTTCGATTTATTTTTGTTGTTATTCATGGTGACAGTTGGTCGCATCGAGCCGCTGCGCATTCACTTTGAATAAGCTTGTTGTCATTCTCAGTGCCAGTTGGTCGCATCGAGCCACTGTGCATTCACTTTGAATGTTTATTTTGTTGATTATTCTTAGTGTCAGTTGGTCGCATTGAACCGCTGCGCATTCACTTTGAATATTATGATTGTCATTTCCGGTGACAGTTGGTCGCATTGAGCCACTGCACATTCTCTTTGGATTTTGTGCCCTATTTCTATTCATGGTGTCAGTTGGTCGCATCGAGCCGCTGCGCATTCACCTTGAATAAGCCTTTTGTTATTCTTAGTGTCAGTTGGTCGCATCGAGCCGCTGCGCATTCACTTTGAATATTATGATTTTTATTTCCAGTGACAGTTGGTCGCATCGAGCCGCTGCACATTCTATTTGGATGTTAGTTTGTTGTATTCTTAGTGTCAGTTGGTCGCATCGAGCCGCTGCGCATTCACTTTGAATATTGTGTCGTTTCCATTTTCCAATGATAGTTTGGTCGCATTGAGCCACTACACATTCTTTTTGAGTATTTATTTTGTTATTCTTGGTGTCAGTTGGTCGCATCGAGCCGCTGCGCATTCACCTTGAATAAGCTGTTTGTCTTTCCCAATGCTAGCTGGTCGCATCGAGTCGCTGCGCATTCACCTTGAATAAGCTTGTTGTCATTCTCAGTGACAGTTTTGGTCGCATCGAGCCACTGCGTTTTCGTTCTGAATGTTTTTGTTGATTATTCTTAGTTTCAGTTGGTCGCATCGAGCCGCTGCGCATTCACTTTGAATATCGTGTCATTTCTGTTTTTAGTATCGTTGGTCGCATCGAGCCGCTACACTTTTCCCCCTGAATATTTATTTTGTTTTATTCTTAGTGTCAGTTGGTCGCATTGAGCCGCTGCGCATTCACTTTGAATATTATGTTTATCATTTCCAGTGACAGTTGGTCGCATTGAGCCACTGCATTTTCTTTTTGGATGTCAGTTTGTTGCATTCTTAGTGTCAGTTGGTCGCATCGAGCCGCTGCGCATTCACTTTGAATATTATGATTTTCATTTCCAGTGTCGGTTGGTCGCATCGTGCCACTGCGCGTTCATTTCGATTCCTTTGTCTTCATCATTCTTAGTGTCAACCGGTTTTTTCTGACCTGTTGCGCACTTTACTTTGAATATGTTGCTGCTTTCATTTCTCAAAGTCATTTGGTCGCTTGGAGCCATTGATCTACCACTTCGGTTTATTTCCTTGTCTTATTTGTATTCTTGGTGTCAGTTGGTCGCATCGTGCCACTGTGCATTCACTTTGAATTGTTTTTTGTTTTGTCCGTGTTCGTGGATCCAATGCTTTGGATTTTCTTTCGTTCCCGTCTTCTGTTATTCTTAGTGTCAACAGTTACACTTGAACCTGTTGATTTATCACTTTGAACATTTCCCGTTTTCGTTTCTTTATCCCCAGTGTCTGTTGTCCCCAGTGTCTGTCTCCCCAGTGAGTCTTGGCTTGTGGTCGTCGACATTCTCATCCTGATCATTCATACCATAATCATCATTTCATTGCATAAGAGTTGCAGATTTAGATAGATTTGTAGTCCAGCATAACATTGCATTTAGGGGCAAAATTTCCGGTTATTTCTGTATTTAAATACCTTTCACCACGATTTCATGAGTGTCTATCGTCATTCACGCCATCTGGTAAAGTTATTTAAATAGGGGCAACTGTCATACCCCAAATTTTACCCCTAATCGCTCATATCATAATCATACATTTATCGCATTTAGCAGGGATTTTTCCCGATTTTTTTTTTCTGTTGTTTTCTGCTCATTTTCTAGCTTCCATTTTAATTTAATTTCATTTTCGTATTTATAACTTTTTAATTCATTTTGTGTTCAATTTTAATTTCTATTTTCGTTTCTATTATCAAGTTCCTATTTTTAAAATTTCTATTTCTAACCTTTAGCTCAATTTTTCAATTTTTCTAAAATTATTTGTTATTTTTTTTCATTTTCAAGTTCGCATTTTTAAATTAATTTTTATTTTCAAGTTTTATTTTTGAATTTATTTTCTATTCTTCAATTTTTAATTTTATTCCATTTTCAAGTTGTTATTTCTAAATCCAATGTCAATTTCAATTCATGTTTATTTTCTAAATTCCAAATTTATTTCTCAAATTCTAAATTAATTTTAATTCCAAGTTTATTTATTTAAGTTTATAAGTTATTTTCAATTTTAAGTTTAATTCTTTTTTTAATTCATTTCTAATTTAAGTATTATATTTAGATTCTAATTTAAAACTCTCATTTCCAATATTAAGTGCCAAGTATAAATCATAGCTATAATGTAAATAATCAACCTTTTATTCCAAATATATTTGTTTTGTTACAATTACATAGAAAAAAGAAAGGGAAGTGTACAAAAAAATTCAGCACAAAAATACAAAAATGCTACAACACAAAAGCCAAAATACAATTCCACAGCAGGACCACAAGGCACAAAACTCAGGCCTGCAGCAGCCAACACCTCTGCTCCACTACTCCATTGCAACCATTGTTTCAGATTTTGTCTCCTCTTTCCAAGCACCCTTCACCTACAAGTAACAAGGACAAAAAATCAGCAAAAAACACTACAAAACCAGCTCTAAAACAGCCCTCATTTCACAAAAAAAATCAGCCCTTAAACACACTACTACAGCCTTCAACAAACAGCCCAAAAAGTCCCTGTTACATACACAATATAACTCACTCAAAAACAGCTCTCAAAGAGATACTGTTACATCGAAAACTCAGCCTTCAAAAACATCACAAACAGTCCACAAAAACAACAACAAACAACCCCTGTTACAATTCAGATTCAGCATCAAAGGATCCCAAATTTCAATAACAACAACAAGGGGGTTGGATCACCAGCAAAGAGAAGCAACACTTACCGGCGAGGATTCGTCACCCCGATAACATTCGGGTCGGTATTGTCCTTGTTTCCTTTCACCTTTTTTTAGCATCTTGTCCATATTTAGCTTTTTTTTGTTTCATTTCAAACCTGCATATATCAAAATAAAAGTCATATAAAAACTCAAAAAAAATCTAAAACTTCATCACCATAAACACAATACTTAGAAAAAAAGAACCAATGCTTGAAGCTAACCTTTGTTTTCCTCTGTGTTCATCAGTGCAATCACCACTGTCAAAAAATAGAACTCAGCTCACAACACCTTCACCATTTTCGACCCTTTCACTACTCAACATCTCATCCAAACCACCAGCCGCCGTCACTCACCTTCAAACAATATAACAGGAACACAGAAACCAAAAAAACTATAAACCAGAACAAACCCAGAAAACTGAATCCAGAAACAAGACAAGATTGAATCCATACCTCTCAAAACCGCAGCCTTCATTCTCCATTAATAACCACGAACAGAGCCCTTCATCATAACTACCAAACTCCAAACAGACCTGCAATCATTGAACCAAATCCGCAAGCCTAACTGCGAGAACAAAGCCACACAAACTCAGACTCGTGAACCATCAAAAATCACCACAAAACATCAATCAAAAGCACAAACCGTGACAAACCAAACCTCAGAACCGCTTCATCCGCGGCCAGCCCAACACACCAACCCACAAAACCGCCGTCCCCACACTGCATACCAAAACCCTCCGTGAATCCATTACCATTTAACTCGAACCGCCGCGGAAATGTTACCAGAAAATTGAAGGTCGCTGTTAACTGCTATAGCCACCGCACGACACTCTTCAAGAACCAACACAGAATACCCACCGAATCAGTCCACATCAAGCACTCAAAACCTGACCCGAAACCTCAAATCCACTCAAACCCAGTTTCGTCTTCGTCATCCCTTTAACCTCCCTTCATCGAATCTGTGAACGAGAAATTGAAAAAACCCAAAAACCTTCGATTCTTTGCCTCAACCAACACAAACTTTAACACACGAACCAACCCCCTGCTGCCACCGCCGTCGAACACCACCTTCCAGCAACAGCCGTGAAATCTATCACCTGTAACAGCCGAACCAAAAAACGAAATAGATCGAAACCCACAAAACTCTCTGCTCACCCGTGATTCTAAACCATCCCAACACAAATCTGAAATACCTTGTGAGAAACTGAAGCCGTAAGTCTCTAAGAACAAAACCGATCATTGAGACATCACAAACCAACCATTTCACAAACCTTGAATAAATCCGAAACACTCAAACCATTTTTTCTCCTTCGCGAACAGCACAGCAGACCGAAGCTCAGATTTGTGAGATTTCCGTGAGTGTCCCGAGCAAAACAAACCCACCTCTGGCCATCCCGAAACCACAAATCAATCGCGCCACCACTTCCCTCATTTTTGTAACCACCTCTGAAATCCATTCACCGCGAAATCAAACCCAAACCCGCCGTGCCACCATCATCCAAGCTACCGTCAAAACCCTACCGTGAATCACCGAACCAAAATGCAGAGATTGAGAGAGAGACAGAGGCGTTTGAGAGGCGAGAGACAGAGAAAGCAATCGGGAGAGAGAGAGACGAGAGTGAGGAGAGAGCATCACGTTGAGAGAGAGAAAGCCGTGAGGGTAATGCCCTTTTCATTTTTTTTTCTTTGACTGTGTTAATTTTGAAGTTTGTTCATTATAACAATAAAAACATTAATTTATTTAATTTATACTGTTAATTGAATTGGTCAAACATAAGGATAATTTTTGGGTTTAACCCATTCTTTAAGTTATTTTTTGCACGATAAACCCTTCTTTGTTGTTTATATATTTTCAAATTTTCACTATTTTTTTTTTATGGTTTAATAATGTTAATAATGTTAGAAGTTTGTTTTATTATTAATAGTCTGTTTTTTATTATTCTATTTTTCTTGGTCAAGTAATTTTTCTTTTTATTTTTAGATAAAGTGCCTTAAAGTATATACAATTTCTTGATTTTATATTGGGGCCTATGATAAGAACATGTGGTTTATTGATATTTGACTTTGTCAATTTTTGTCTAAACCAATTTGAGGCCATTTTTTTTTATTTTTTCTATTTATTCTATTCTATTTAATTTATTCTATTTTCAATTTATTTTTAAAAAAAAAAAGTTATTAAAAAAGGAAATATATGTTAGATAACTATTTAATAATCTATCCATTTATTTTTCTCTTTTTTGGGGCCTATGATAAGAACATGTGGTTTATTGATATTTGACTTTGTCAATTTTTGTCTAAACCAATTTGAGGCCATTTTTTTTATTTTTTCTATTTATTCTATTCTATTTAATTTATTCTATTTTCAATTTATTTTTTAAAAAAAAAGTTATTAAAAAAGGAAATATATGTTAGATAACTATTTAATAATCTATCCATTTATTTTTCTCTTTTTTGGGGCCTATGATAAGAATAGATGGTTTATTGATATTTGACTTTGTCAACTTTGTCTAAACCAATATGAGGCCATTTATTTTTATTCCATTTATTTATTTAATTTATTCTATTTCAATTTATTATTTATTTCTAATTAATTAAACTATTCTTTAAAAAAAAAGGTTTAGATAATTTATTCTTTTCTCATTTTAAAATACATATAAGGGGAATTTTAATTATAATTAGTTAAAAATGTATATACAAAATAAATAATCAAGCTTTTTTTATTTTTAAAAAAAAAATTGCCTTTTCTATTATTATTATTATACTTAGTTAAATTATTATACACAAATAAGTAAATAAATATTTTAATTCCAATATTTTCCTGTTTTTTTATTTTTATTCCTATTATTATATCTAGCTAGATATTGATATACATAAAAAACTAACAAAAAATATTTCAAATTCAATTCCTGCTTTTCTATTTTGTTTTAGTACATATCTAATTAATCATATTTATTTTTTATAAAATTCAAAAAAAAATTTGTTTAGCTCTTCTTCGTTTAAGATAGAGATTTGTTTTAGCTTAGTTTTAGATCCCTTAGTGAAAGTTAAATTTTAATCTTCCGATTGTCTTGGTTGTATGCATACTATGTTTATATTTATTTTGCATCATGACCATATACCTGTTAAAATAAATTGAAAGCGCACATTAATTTCAAAGATAATAAATCCTTGGTCCAACGCCAAGTGAACCTCACATACACTTCACTCACACACGTAAGTCGGTCGTTTACGATCGCCATCTGCACGTTCCTTACACTTCACAGTTTTTCAATTTAAGAAAATTGTCGTACTGCGCTTGTCTTCCGCCCCAGCATTCTCGATCCATATATCGAGCCATAGCCCAGTTACTAAGCTTTTGTCTTATATTTCTATTTATCTTATTCAATTCATTTTTGCAAGTAGCAACCTATGCTTTAGTCTTAGGAGCTTGCACCCTCTTTTATTTATTTTCTGTTGTTGCATTTCAATCCAAAAGGGAAAGACTCCTGCAGTTGACTCAATGTCATAGGAAGTTTAGCAATCCCTAATTCCATTTTGACCTTAGCAATTAGGTCCTTCTTTTTTCTTTGACCTTAGCAATTAGGTCCCTCATCCTTAGGTCCTTAGCCATTAGGTCCTTAGCTTTTTATTTTACAACTTTTTGTGACTTTGCTAAAGTCATGTGAGTGTTTGCCATAACACTTACCTCCCCCGCGAACCTTGAGCGTAACCAAGTGTTCGTTAATCCTTAGGAGAACTACGAGTGCTCTGATTCTACACCCGATACGTAGGCATCGATGCGATGTTGTGCGAGCACCATTAGAAATAAAACCTTAGGTTCCCATAATTTTAGCAAGCAATAAACAACAATAACACAAATATTAACAAGAGGTTCCCGTAGGATACTGCGGATGCTTAGGATGCTAACACCTTCCCTAGGTATAATCAACCCCCGAACCTAGTTTCTCCTCATTTAGGGTTTTTACGATCTTTTTCCCTTTTCCCTTTGGATTAAATTAAAGTCGGTGGTGAACATAAATGTTTTGCGATTCAAGCTTAATCAATAGCTTGGTATCCGATTCTCACCGCGACAGCGTTATTTAATCGAATCAGGAGAAATAGCCCATAATGAAAATCTAAGAATGAAATACTTCCCAAGTTCTTTGACGAAGAACATGTTTACTTGGTTTACATCCCTGCCAGCAAACTCCATATATACATGGACTCAGTTGGAAAGATTGTTCCATGAACAATTTTACATGGGACAAACTAAGATACGTTTGAAGGAATTTGCCAGTGTTAAGAGAAAGTTTTCAGAGCCCATAGATGATTACCTAAATAGATTCAGATTGCTGAAGGTAAGATGTTTCACACAAGTGCCAGAACAAGAATTAGTCGAAATAGTTGAAGAAGCTCTAGATTATTCCATAAGAAAGAAAATAGATACCCAATATTTGAGAGACATGGCACAATTAGCAGATAAGGTAAGGTAAATTGAAAGACTAAAAGCTGAGAAATTTAGGGCAAACAAAAGTAAAAAGGAAAGAGTGGCCTACATAGGAATATTTCAAGAGGACGAGGGTGACGAGGATGAGCCGGTTATCTTTGACGAACAAGAAATTGATTTGGAAGAATTGAAACAAGGCCCAACATACGCTTGTAAAATGCTAACTCCGTCGAACGGAAAAAATCCAGTCGAACCAGAAAAGAATAACAAGTTTCCTAAAAGAACGTATACTTTCGACGTCACCAAATGTGACGAAATTTTCGATTTATTGGTTAAGGATGGTCAGTTAATAAGACCACCAGGAGTTAAAGAACCTCCTGTTGACCAACAGAAAAAGAGAGGTTTTTGCAAATATCACAACTTTCTTGGTCATAAAACTTCTCAATGTTTCCTTTTCAGGGATCTTGTTCAGAATGCAATTCAGGATGGAAGGCTAAAGTTTGGAGACAAAACAAAGCAACAAATGAGGATTGACACCAATCCTATGCAGGTGATGGAGGCCAACTATGCTGAACCATTCAATGTGAACATGGTCGAAATCGAAAAGATGTCTGAAGACAGTTTTGGGATGATAGAAGCCACTGAAGGTTTCGACACCCATATCAACATGGTGGGGATTGCTGAGGATCTCCTAGACCAGGCCAAAGTGAAGGAAGTAACCAAAGACCATGTGACCATGCCAATGGTGACCAAGGTTACTGATGATCTTGTTGTAAAGACGTTGAATGACTGCAACCAAAACAATGTTGAGACTATTGAGAGTTTCGACAACCCAGGCCATGTTGAGATCACTGAAGATTTCAAAAATCCAAACACTGTTGAGACTACTGAGAGTTTCGACATCCCACCCAATGTTGAAGTTACTGAAGATTTCAACAGGCAAAACAAGGTAGAAACCACTGAAGGATAATATGCCTGAGAATAGAATAATATGGGATACTCTGGGAGAGCCAAGTGGGAAGTTTGATTACCTTGTGAAATACACTGCCCCTACAAGTTCTCATGTTGACATCAACAAAATCCAACCAACTGGATGGGAAAATGTCCCTGTGAACAATAAAGAAGAATATGATAGTTCTTATGTAATAAAAAAGAAGGCTGCTGAGGGTCTCACCATGGGAGACAAGATTGATGACGGTTTCGACCCTGATCAAACAAAAGAAAAGGATGTTGTAGGCTACACCGACACTATAAGACCTGTCAACAAAGACATTGCAAGAATTAAGGCAGAATCCGTTGAAGGTCCTGTAAAACCGGTCCCTTATGGGATACTACGCAGGACCATGGAGGATCGAAGAAAGCAACAAGTCAAAGAAAAAAGTCTTTTTCTGACAAAAGGCCAAAGTGAAGTTGAAGATGCTCTTGTTAGAAAAATGAAAAAATTAAGTATTACTGACAGACAGAAAATAGATATCAACATGGTGGATTGGTCTCACAAGACCCAAGAGGAGGCTGATGAAGATCACCGTCTAGAAGAACACCAGAAGCTAGCATATCCAAAGGAGGAAGAAAATCTGGCAGAATTCATCCAAAGATGTCAAAGGAAGAAAACTGAAGTGAAGTTATGTCCAATTTGCAGTGCAATCTTTGACAGGAAGGCAGCAACCAACTTAGAAGCAGTGTATAAATCCCAGAGAAAGGAAAACTGGGGGAAAATCCCAGCAATCAAAACTGGAAGATATGACCCAAGAAGAACTGAGTACCACCTCTAGAAGTTTGGAGAAAGGTACTACAATACTTACAAACCCTTTGGCGAATTTATTGGTGATAGATGGGTCCAGCCCATTAGGGGTGATCAAGGGTCAAATAAGTGGAGAAACTTTGAAATTCAAAGAGGATCTTCTGTAGAAGGAAAGCAGGAAACTGAAAGACCAAAATCTAGACCATATCCATCAGATAACTACAAAGGAAAAAATCCTATGTCAAGATCCCAATGGAGAAGATTCTAGAGATAGAAGAAGACTAAAAAAGAAGTTGCAGAAGGAATCATCGTCAAAGAAAAAGGTGCTGACAAAGATAAAGCAGAGTCAAGCAAGGATGCTCAAGTTGCAGGCAAAAGGGATTTTTCTCAAAAGAATAACACAAGCAGCTTGTCACAAATATCAACACTCGACAACAAAGTTCTAGAAGATGATGAGGTAACTGATGATTTCAAGTCTGACTCAGGGGGATCATTCGACGTGGTTTGCAACATAGTGTTTGTTCTCCCTAGAGACTATGACATGATCATGGAAGTCGGAGATGAAGAGGAGAACATGGTGGATAACACAGTAGCACCTAGACCTGTATGTTAATACATAATGAACAATGGTTGCGTCGAAGAACATAACACCTTCTTTGAAAAGCCAGACGAATCAATGAAGGGACACTTGAAACCTTTGTTCATCAAAGGGAAGGTTAAAAATGTTGACGTGAATAAAATACTAGTGGATGGGGGAGCTGCAGTGAATTTAATGCCCCATTACATGTTAAAGAGAATTGGAAAGGATGATTCTGACGCAAAACCCCACAATATGGTACTGTCAAATTATGAAGGAAAAGTGGGCACTACCATAGGCGTTATCCAGGTAAACTTGACAGTTGGAACCATAATTAGGCCAACAATATTCATAGTCATTGCTTCCAGGGAAAATTATAACTTGTTGCTTGGAAGGGAGTGGATTCATAGAGTAGGGGTTGTACCTTCTTCAATGCACCAGCGTATAGTCATCTGGCGCCCTGATGGAATTGTCGAAAACATAGAAGCAAATCAGAGCTATTTCATGACTGAAATAAACAATGCAAACATTCGAAGCTTCGACAAAAATTTGGCTCATATACCTTCTTTCAATCCAGTAGAATTCAACTTGAAAGCAATTGACAACGCCTATTGTTCCATGTACCTTCACCCAACATATGGTTTTTAGTGAGACAAAGAGGTAATTGGTGAACCAAGCCACATATAGGGAACTTCTCCTATTGAGCCAACAGGTTGGGGAAGTGAATTTGACGATGATGACTGAAGAAGCAGCATTTAAAAGACTGACAACCAATATGGCCGAAAATAAACTCAAAGCGGCTCTTGAAGTCGAAGTAAAATACATGGTTGTCGAAGCCAACAAAGAAGAATTGAACAAACAATGTGCTCAAGGGGACATTGGCGAAAACGAAAATAACAACCAGATAGGTGAATGCCAGAACCATAAGCTTGACGTCATCTATGATGACGAACCACTAGGGTTCGAAAAAGATCCAGTCTCAACAAGCCTGAAGATGGTGACACAAGACCCATTGGTAGAAATTAATTTGGGGTTGGGGGCAGAAAAAAGACCAACCTACATAAGCGCTAGGATGGACTCTCAATTCAAGATCAAATCCCTTTGTTTGCTGAAAGAGTTCAAAGACAGCTTCGCATGGGACTATGACGAAATTCCTGGTTTAAACAGGAGTCTGGTCGAACTAAAGCTTCCTATAATAGAAGGAAAAAAGCCTGTAAAGAAAAATCCAAGACGCTTTACGCCAGAAGTCCTGTCAAAAATAAAAGAAGAAGTCGAAAGGCTTCTCAAAAGCAAATTCTTTTGCCCTACCAGGTATGTCGAATGGATTGCAAATATAGTACATGTTATTAAGAAAAATGGCAGTCTAAGGGTGTGTATTGATTTTCGAGATCTCCTTCTGCGCTGCTAAAAGGGCCTCCTGATTCTTCTTCTTATTAGCTTCCAGTTGCTCTATCCTAGCCTGGGTCCTCTGATCTTCCTGTGAACGGGCCTCAGTGATCCTGATCCACCTAGCTTGACTCTCCTCCAAGTAGTGCTCAGCTCTGGCCTTCTGAATCTTGGCTTCCTTGCAAGCATTCTTCAATACCAACTCTCCTGCTCTAGCCCTTCTGATGTAGTCATTTGTCTTCTCAATCTTGGTCATATGCTTAACCCGGAGCTTTTCTAACCTCTCATTGTCCAGACGACCATCATTCCTCTCCCAGAGGGTCTTCTTCAAAGCTTCAGAGAGCTGAGTATTCCTTTCTTTCAATTTCTCAAACTCCTCCAAATTGACTGTAGTTGCAGGCTCCATAGCTGATGGTCCAAGCACATCCTCCAGGGTAAATGGCATGCGGGTGATCTGTCCCCTGACACGAGTCCAATCAAGATAATGAGCTGAAGCTATGTTGTTGCACTTGCCAAGAATAGCAGTCCCCTTAGTCTGAATATTGTCCCAAGTCCAGGCTGTTTGTCTGGAAATGGCAAGGTTGTGTTGAATGTCACAATAGAGGGTTTTTGTCAAGTCTTGCTCTCTCGGTGGATGCACCAAGGCATACCTTAATTGCCTTTTGAACAACAAAGGATTGTAGTTGATGCAACCCTTCACTCCAATCAAGGGTACATTGGGATACTGCCCACAACTGGTGATGATATCTCTGACCTTGGTGCTCTGAGTGCACCATATGATGTCTTCTAAAGTGAGGGCAATCATTCTCTTAGCCCAGTTTCTTGACTGATGAGGATTCAAGAAAGCTTCTAACTTTGGCAAGTGCCTCAACAACCAACAATAGAAAAGAGGTGCACAACATCTGACTAATCTTCCCCTCTGCTTCTCATTCCTTTGATGCACTGAGTAGTAAAAGTCTCCAAGAAAAGTAGGGATTGGATTCTTCAATAGGAAAAGGTGGATAGCACTCTTGCTTACAAACTTAGGCTCGTCTGCAAACAAAATGAATCCATATATGCTAAGGGCCAGAAGAGCACAAACAATGTCCCACTTCCTTGTTGCAGCATGAATGGTGGCCTGAGTAACCAAGAAGTCCAAATGAAGGCCTGGAATTCTAGCCTTGGTGGTCATGTTCTGATCAATGAGGGTGGGCTCTAAGTGCAAAGCCTTAGCTACATTTTCATTCCTGGGAACAGTCATCTAAAGGTTGAAGGGAATTCCCCTCCGGATGGGGACGCCTAAGAACATGGAGAATTCTTCTAACAAAGGGCCCAACTGAAAGTCTGGGAAAGTAAAACATCTGAGAGGAGGGTCGTAGAACTGAAGGCAAGTGTGGATCATACTCCTCTATGATGCATCCAAGTCCATGATCATGTCCATGATACCACCATAGTGTTCCCTGAATAAAGGGACATGATCAGGAGTGATGAGTGTCTGAATCTGTCTGATGCCTGTCAAAGTGGGCTCAAAGAAATGATAAGTGATGCTGCTCTTCCTGGATGGGTCTATGCTGACAATGGATGCTAATGAAGAAGACTGAGGAGAAGCATTGATGAAGGTAACTGATGAAAGCTGATGATGATAACTGGAGAAGGTACTGAAGAAGAATCTCTGATGAAGATAACTGATGAAGATAGCTGATGCAGATAGCTGAAGGAATCTGAGCAGCAGAATAGGTCAAAACCAAACCAAAGATGAGATGTGGATACCCTGTAAAACAAATAGACAAATGTTAAATGATGCAAAATGATGTATGCAGAATAATATGCAAAGGGTTTGTGATCAAGTGTTAGATATGTTATCTGCCTTGATAGGGTCCATGTGTGTTCATAAGTCCAGATGGAGGCTTAGAAAACTAGTAACCAGGTGGGGGACTCAAATAAAGAGTCACAAATCCAGGGTTTCACAAGAATAATCCAAAATGATGCACTCTTAAAACAAAACTGGTAACAAGGGTATGATGAGGCCAAGGGTTCCTGCAAACCTGTAAACATCCCAACCCCCTCACATGTATTGTTCTAGAACAAGGATCCTCAGACTTGGATCAGTTATGAGAAGTGTAAACACTTCTAACCCGTAGGTACAATGTTTACAATAATCATAAAGGTTCCTCCTCTAATTCACCTCATATGCTGAAGGTCATAAAAGGTCATCCAGACTTAGCAGGCTTCCCAGATAGCCCTAGTACTACAGGAAATCCGTAGCACAGAGTTCTCAAGAAGAAACCCATGTCTGAACTGTGTTTCATATTCCCGCACCAGACCGAAATGGAATGGGAAAGAATATGAAGCCACTCTATCCTATGTGTCACTCAGGTCCCCGGTATGGAACCTTACTCACTCAATAACCCTCCCACCAAAACAGACAGAAGATTCAGCACACATGATATGATGATAACAGTATGAAATGCATATAAACTGTAAATGAAAGCAATAAATAAAGTTGTACAGAAAGCAATAAATAAAGCAATAAATAACAAGCACAAGTAGCACATTACACCAGCGTAAACACAAATCAAACAAGCGCTAGGAGAAACCCACAAAAAGAACCAGAAGCCCTGGTTGCATGATATACTTCCCCAGCAGAGTCGCCAAGCTGTCGCTCCCCCGAAAACACACCAGGGTCCCAGGGTGCAGACGCGAACGGTCGGCGAAGAGAGAAGATGAAAGTGAAGTGAATAGAGTCGCCAGCTAGGCATTTTTATCCCGAAGGAAAGGTAATTCTACATAAACCTGGAAAAGGATGGATAAGACGGTTGCGAACCAGAGAAACTGAGAAAGGGGGTTGGTTACAACCTGGGAAAGTATTAGCACCCAGATTATCCGTTATACTCAACGGGATCCATGCTTAAAAGATTGTGTTTAAAAGGGGAAACTGTATGTGTTATCTGTGTGAAAGAGCTAAGAAAAGAATGTACAAGTGTCAGTGCAATAGGGTGAAATGCTAAGAAGCGGGGGCCTTTAAAGAATGCTGAAAGAGGGGGATGACAAAGAGACTTTTATTCGATAACAATTAAGTTATGCCTACGTATCCTCGCGCGCAATGAGGAAGTCAGAACACCGTAGTTCGTCTCAAAGAGACTGAAAGATGAATTGACAATGAACTGCTTACTTGTTTATGCTCAAGTGTACGACTCGTCTGGCTCGAGTGCTAACTGTCTTGCATTAGATGGAAGAAGCAAATTCTCGTTTATAGAATGAGTGTGATAAGAAAAGAATCCCGGAGGAGAAGTTTATTGTTTTTTTTGTGTTTTCAGTCTTTTATTGCTTTTGGTGTTTTGCATAGGATAATGAGCTTAAGCCTAAATCAAGGGGTTGTAAACTCATTATATCCTCCCTGATTAGGGATAATGAGCCCACTTAAGTATGAGATAAGCACCTCAACTTAATTACCATGATGATGTAGGATTAAGACCATTAACCTACTTGTGATTATTCAGATGTTTTTGGATTTTTGTTTAGTGTTTAAGTAATGAGTTTAATTTCTAATCACAGATTAGTGAACTCATTACACCATCCTAATAGAAGGATAATAAATGAGAACACTTAAGCTGAGGAAGATACCTCAACTTACTCCATGGTTAGGGATTAAATTCATTATATAACAAGCCTTTATTAAGTGGATTTTAATTAAGGGATAAGATTAAGAAATGGATTTTATGGTTTGTAATACAACTTGAGGAGGACTTGTCCATTAAACACTAGGGTTAGTCCTTCTTAACCATAAGGAAGAATTAGAACCCTAATGTAAGGCCCAAGTTACAAGATAAAGTCTTGGGGATTATTAATGTGATTTGATTAAGAGGTTTAAACAAATTAAAGGTTTAACACTTAGGATTAAAGTTATACACTCCATCCTAAGAGAAGGATGCAGGCATAACCCTAATTCCAAAGTCCTAAAACTTTAAGAGTTTAGTCTCTGATTATGAGATGAGAAGAGAGACTCAAGGAGACTCAAGGGTAAAAACTAAGGGGGACTAATTACAACCATAATTATTACCATGCTTGGATATCCTATGGTTTGTGAGGCTTAATAATGATCTTCAAGGAAGCCACCAATGGAAGAAGCGGATGAAAGAAGGAGGAAGCAGAAGAATAAGTTACTTACTTCCTAAGAAGATAAGTAACTTAAAGGAAGAAAGTGAGATATAGAACATAAGTGGATCAAATTCACTTCAAGGAAAAGTTAAAATGCATATGAAAGAGATAATAAGAAGTTAGAGGTGAAGGCAAATCCACCTCCCAAAATAACTTACCAAACCTGAAAAGTGTTAGCATGAATGCATAAAGTATAAAGCATAAATAAGTGAAGTGAAATGAGATGAAATGAGTTGAAATGATCAAAGTCATAAGTGTTTATGTTGTAAAAATGTCATGTGAGGTGATGATATGTCATACAAAATGCATATGTGTGATCATACAAAGATGAGATGCAAAGGAAGCATGCTTTGAAGTTTGAAAACACATGAAAGTTTATGAAATGAAATGAATGCTAAACATGGAAAATGGATGAAGAAATGGTCAATCAAGATTATAACATGTCCTAAGAGGTCTAAGATGACATATGAATGCATGAAATGTCATGACAAGTTCATGTGATGATGCATATGCAAGGTGAATGCAAATGAACATGAGAAATTAGGGTTTTATGGACATGCAAGATGCAAATGGATAAAATAGAAGCATATGACATGATAAAAATTTAAAATCAATCTCAAATAAACCCTAATCCCATATTAGGTAACACCCCAAAGAAGAAGGTCAGAAGCCTAACCTATCAAAAGTTATGATTTTCCTAAGTTCTCTAGGGTTTTTGGGTGGTTCAAAGGGGAAAATGCAAATCAAATTGGTAATGCAAGATAAATTTATGAGAAAAATTACCTATAAACTACATGCAATATGTAACACAATGCAAAAAGAATCAAGTTCAAACTCTTCTTGGTTAGGTTGAAATGATTTTTTAAAGTTAGGGTTCAAAAATGTGATTTTTATAACCCTTAATTCAAAGAAAATAGGCAAACTACGATCAAACCTAAAAATAAATTTGTGTGAATAGTTTTAAAATGTTTCTAAATGCATTGGAATGATTCCTGATTTTTTTGGTGATTTTTAGAAACCTAAATGTATTTTTAACTAATTAAAATACTTTAATTAATTAAAAATAACATTTAAATATTTTAAAAATATTTTTTTAATGAAAAAAATAAAATAATTTTTTTTTTTAGATTAAGAAAAATATTTGAAATCAGAATGTAAAGTTTCATATTTTTTTGATGCGTTTTGATATTTTAAATAAAATGAACAAAAGAAATGAAAATAAAATGAAATAAAAGAAAGTATGAGGATCTGAGGGCTGAGATTTGAACTGGGGAGGGAAACGTTGACTGCGCGCGTGAATCATGGTCCATATTCAAACTAGATAAATAATTTTAATTAATTTAATTAATTATACTTAGGGTTTAATGACCTAATCCTAGCCATCCACGCACGCGGGCAAAATAGATCAAAGGGCCACCATTCAAACTGGCAACTAAACCCTAATTAGAACCCTAATTACTCTCAGGTGACCGGAGCAAGCTTCGGTCATCTTCTCCGGCCACACCAAAACCTTAACTTCTTCTCTAAGCCACCCCAAGCCCTAAAAACTGCCCAAAACCAATCCCCAAACATCATGGAACATGAATCAGCAAACAAACAACATTTATTTTACATGAACCATGTGATACGAATCAAAACGGAAAACACGCAAAAATTTCAGAAGTCAAATACATCCTACATACTCAACCATTTTAAATGATTCAAAGCTCAAAATGATCAGCACATCACATAGAATCAATTTATAACTTAAAATGCAAGTTCTGGAAAAAAATGTTCTTGGATGATACCTGAAATGGAGCTTTGTGTTCTTGAGCTTTCTAACCCTTTCTTTGGTGCAAATCCACCCCCTTTGACCTCCTGAAGCTATTGGCAAGCTTGAATGGAGCTTAGAGTGGCTATTTCGAGTGTTTTGTTTCTGAAGTTGCAGAAATCGTGTTTGTGTTGTGGGGTGTTTCAGGTCATTCCAATGGTTGGGAAGTGATCCTTGGATGTTTTTGAGTTGATTAGTGGAAGAGTTTGTGGTTTTTGTTGGTTGTGTTATGAAATTCAATAAAGGGAATGTTTCTTGAGGTTTTTGTGATTCTTAGTGTATTCAGGGATTCAGGCTTCAATGTTGTGTGTTATGAGTTGCATAAGGTTTGTGTAAGCCAATGGGATTGATCAGAAAGTTGTTGTGGCACATGCTGATTGGTATGGTGTGTTTTGCAAAAAAGTCAATATTGTGTACTTGGAGGTATGGGCCATAGCAGGAGTTGTTCAATGGGGTGTCTGGCCTCAGCATGATTCATGGAGAGCCTTTGGATCATTAGAATGCAGCTGGAAGGCTTGGATGAAGAGTTCTCACATGTTTTGCAAATTTCCCTCTTTGGTGTTTCTTGGATTACAAGTCATGAAAACCCTAGGTTCAATGCACAATTCTGATCTTTTGAAGTGTATTTGACATGTTGTGAAGTGTTTGTGCACATTAGAGGTCATTAAAAAGCTTGGCAAGTGAAATTGCAAAATTCCCTCTTTGGCATGAACTTGAAAATTATGTGATTTTTGCCAACTTTGAAAGGCCATATCTTGAGTTCTAGGATGAATCAAAGCATGTTCTTGTACTTTTTGAAAATTGAAAGACCTAATCTACAACTTTCATGACCAAGAATTTTCCATTTGAAGCATTTTTGGTTATGAAAGAGGATGTTGAAAAACTTTCCCAAAATGGAAAGTTTGCATTTCAAGTCATTTCCAAAAATGGCAAGTTTGCAATTGGCTCAAAATTCTTCAATCTTGTGAACTTCCAACCACTTATAAGATCAAATAAAGATCATACAACTTCAATTTGATGAAAATACCCCTTTGGTGCCATTGTTAGGGGCCTCAGATGCCCTGATTTTGGCTTAACTTGCTCAGGAAGTTACCTAGTGAACAAATGACTTCCACAATGGATTTCTTCATCAAACTTGGTACACATGATCATTATAACATATCAAAATAATTAGAAACAAGAATGACCCAAAAATTGGGAGTTAAGGCCTCTGAAACCAAAACCCTAATTTTGGTCATTTGTGTAGTGAAAACCCTAACTCTGCTTCCATGCCTTTGTCAGTTCTTGTGATCTCTTGACTTCTATGAACTTTGAGGAGCATCATATGATGATAGAACACACATGGACCCTCTTGGGAAGCTTTTAGACCTTTGGTATGGCTCAGATGCTTTCTTGGATTGCTCAGATCACAAACCCTAGATGCAGATGAATTTGAACTATGGAGTGAAACAAAAATGCAATATGAGATGGTATGCTTATGCTAATGCAAAAATGAAATATTACAAGACATGGTGTGATAAAGAGTGAGGGAAAATTTGGGGTGTTTACAGCTGCCCCTATTCAAACATGAGTTAGCTGTGCAGGATGTAAGTGCCTGGCTTAACAGACAAACAAGATAACTTGTGGTTGAATACCAAAGACAGTCTGAAATTTGCACTCGTTGGGAATAAGAAGAAAAGGGATAAAAATTGTAAAAGGTAGTATAGTATGATTATCAAATGAAAACGATGGAGGACAACCATCGAGCATAGGATGACTGTTGGGGATAAAGCGGTAAGTAAAGCAATGACGGGGACGGCCGACAAGCTGGGGAAATAAAGAAACCGCGACGGGGACGGCCATTGGGTAATGAAATAAAACTCTCTGGGGATTTAAACAAGCATAGATGAGGACAACCATCAGGCTTGAAAAGTAAAGTAAGCAACGATGGGGACGACCATCGGTTTAAAGAATAAATAAATAATGATGAGGGACGGTCATCAAAGGTGAAGGACGATCACCTAGCAGGGGATGGCTGCTCTTTATCACGACATAGGACGAATGTCGGATAGA
This sequence comes from Lathyrus aphaca, assembly GCA_963966055.1. Classification (NCBI taxonomy): domain Eukaryota; kingdom Viridiplantae; phylum Streptophyta; class Magnoliopsida; order Fabales; family Fabaceae; genus Lathyrus; species Lathyrus aphaca. The sequence goes on from OZ014519.1 coordinate 188,261,430, forward strand.
AAAGGTCGACAATGGGGACGGCCATCGAATAAGCATGATGAAGGACGATCATCAAGAGGTGAAGAACGATCACCTAACAGGGTACGGCTGCTCTCAGGGTCCATCACGACATAGGACGAATGCAGGATAACAAGATCAATGATGGGGACGACCATCAGATAAAATGATGAGGGACGGTCATCAAAGGTGAAGGACGATCATCTAGCAGGGGACGGCTGCTAAAAATATCACAATATAGGACGAATGTCGGATAAAAGGTTCCAATAATGGAGATTCCACTGGGGAAAAGGATGAGGGACAGTCATCCAAAGGTGAAGGACGATCACCTAGCAGGGGACGGCTCCTCTTTATCATGACATAGGACGAATGTCGGATAGAAGAAAGTTGTTTTGTTGGTGACTTACTGGGAAATGGTAAACACGGACGCTTGTTTACGCTTTCAAGAAATAAAGGATATAAGTATTTGACGATGTGTATAGATTAAAGATGCGGACGAGCATCCTTGGGACCATGATACAGACGAGTATCAGTAGAAACAAACGCTGACGCATGTTCGGAGATGATGATACGGACGAGTACCATCTGGTTAACAAAGAACACGGACGAGTGTCAGATTTACTGAGGAGTGATATAAACAAGATACAGACGAGTATCGAAGACTTTTGTATAAGTGTAAGTATTGATTTGTTGGTGAAGTAAGAGCAAGACACAGACGAGTGTTTGATCTGCTGGGGAAGTATGACATGGACGAGCGTCAAATATGTTCTATATATAAACAAGCATCTATTTTGAGAATGAAAATGAGATGTTTTGGCTTTTTGTGGGGATAGGATGACACGGACGGGTGTCGAAAAGGACATGTTATGAACAAGTATTTGTTTTGCAGAAGGTGTTCTGGTGACCATGCTGGGGGAGTACGACACAGACGAGTGTCAAAAAGAACACGTGTAGGTATCTGTATTTGAGAGTGCAAAGGGGACGCTTTGGCTTTTATGTGCAGGGGATGTATTTTGTATATTGCTGATGAAATATTGATTGTAATTGCAGGTGGCTGGCTCGAACCTGGCTTGTGATCATGCAAATGTTTGATTTTTTCCGTAATGCTCCGTATTATACGGAATGATACGCTCTGCGTGGGGAAAAATGATGTGAATGCCATGATTATGCAAAGGGGAGAAATAGATCCGAGACTCGGATCCTACTGGGATAAAGATCTCTGGCTAATCTGCTTGGAGGGATATTCCAGTTGGGGAAAAGATTATTGGTAGGTCTATCTGGAAGGAGAATTCAGCTTGGGGGGAATAGATCATTGGTAGATCTATCCATAAGGAGAACTCAGCTGGGGGAGGGAAGCTTCAGCAACTCTGCTGGGAAAGTATTTCATGCACTGCTTTTCTGGGGAGAGAATGAAAACTTTGCGGGGAGTTGGTCCTATCAACTCTGTTGTGGATGAGAGAAATTTGGCCCTCTGGTGGGGGAGAAAAGATCACTGAACGATCTTCCTAGAGAACTCTGTGGGGATCTCGGCTGGGGAAGCTTCTGTTGAGTAGACTTATGCTGAGGATGAGGTAGCTTTGGCAACTTCAACGGGGAAGAGAAGTTCGGGCATTGCTCGGTAGATCTTGCTTAGGGAGGAGGTAACTTCTGGGAAGTAGCATGCTGGGGATTCAATGCTTGACATGCCCCGTGCTGTGTATTGAATACCTGCAACCTGTTAAGATAAAAGAAAACGCACAAGTGTCCCGAGGCATCCCTAACCGGATTCTCACATAAGAGTTAGACTTTCCTGAAAGTAATATATTTCTTGCAAGCATTTATAAATGGCTCATTTATTTCATGAAAGTGTTGTATTGTGAATATTGGACATTTTGCAAACGAAACAAAAATGCAGTGTGACTGAAAATCCTGATTTTATTAATCTGGGTGCCCTGAATTGGCCAATACAGTCAAAGAAACAAATTCCCTGAAATGAGGAGACTACTATAAATTGAGAAAATAAAGGTGTTGACAATGTTGACGACATTCCAGTGAACTTCCTTTGCTATGACCTGTATGACCTTGACGTTCTTCTTATCTTGCTTTCTGAAGAAAGCTGATTCTGACCGATGCTTTGCCCTTCGAAGCTTGCCATGTTGTGAGTGATACAGACGAATTCAGAATGAAGTTGTTCGCTTATTCCCTGATTTTGCGTGGATCGCCCTTTCGGTTTTCAATCCACCGGGATACCCATTTTTGCCTGAGCTGTCCAATGCGGCTTTTCAACTCAGCGGGTGTACTTTTTTTTCCCTTATTTTTTTTCCCGAGTCTTTTATTCTGTTTTTGACTCGCCAGGATGCCCTGTTTTTGCATGGACGTACATTCTGTTTTTATGTCTAGTGGGTCATTTATGCGAAGTATTTTTTAACTACATCTGAATTCAAGGGGGATAGGAAATCTTCGCCATCCATAGTAGTGAGCATCAGTGCTCCACCAGAGAAGACTTTCTTTACTATGAATGGGTCGTCGTAGTTTGGCGTCCATTTGCCCCTGTGGTCTGTATGAGGAGGAAGAAGTCTTTTCAGCACAAGATCTCCCACTTGGTATTCCCGAAGCTTGACTTTCTGATCGAAGGCTTTCTTCATCCGCTTTTGATATAACTGCCCATGACAAATTGCAGCTAATCTCTTCTCTTCGATCAAATTCAGTTGATTGTACCGAGACCGGACACATTCTACTTCTTCCAGCTTTACATCCATCATTACCCGTAAGGAGGGTAGCTCAACTTCAACAGGTAGGACTGCCTCCATACCATACACAAGCTGATAGGGTATTGCCCCAGTGGACGTTCTGATTGAGGTTCGGTACCCATGCAAAGCAAATGGTAGCATTTCATGCTAGTCTTTATAAGTAACCACCATCTTCTGTACAATCTTCTTGATGTTTTTGTTAGCTGCCTCAACAACGCCATTCATTTTCGGCCTGTAAGGAGAAGAGTTGTGATGTTGGATTTTGAAGTCCCGACACAGTTCTACCATCATCTTGTTGTTCAAATTGGAACCATTATTAGTAATGATTCGCTCGAGAACTCCATATCGACAGATGATATCTCTTTTCAGAAATCTGGCTACCCCATGTCTGGTGACGTTTGCATACGAAGCTGCTTCAACCCATTTGGTGAAGTAATCAATGGCTACCAGGATGAATCTGTGGCCATTTGAAGCAGTTGGTTCAATCTTGCCAATCATGTCAATGCCCCACATGGAAAAGGGCCAAGGTGAAGACATCATGTTCAAAGGTTTTGGAGGCACATGCACTTTATCCACATAGATCTGGCACTTGTGGCATTTTCTGGCATAGGCACAACAGTCTGCATCCATTGTGATCCAGTAGTAACCTGATCTTAATAATTTCTTAGCCATTGCATGTCCTCCAGCATGGGTACCGAAAGAACCTTCATGCACCTCGTGCATCAGTAGGTCTGCTTCCTTCTTGTCAACACATCTGAGCAGGACCATGTCGAAGTTTCACTTGTACAATGAACCATACCGGCCAACCTTTTTAATGTCTTCTTATCATTGGATGATGGCCCAGATGGGTATGTTTGATCCTCTAAGAAGCTTTTGATGTCATGGAACCAAGGTTTGTCATCATTAGCAGTGTCCACAGAGAATACTTATGATGGTCGGTCTAGTCTGGATACCAAAATCTGAGGTATATAATTGGCAGTTTGAACCTTGATCATGGAGGAAATGGTAGCTAAAGCATCAGCGAACTGATTTTCGTCTCGAGGGATGTACTTAAGTTGGACTGTTGTGAAGAAAGTCAATAATCTCCTTGTGTGTAACACCCCAAATTTGACCTCTTCTTTTTAAACATCATCATCATATCATAATCATCATAAGCATATCATATCTTTGGCATCTTTGCATGGAAAAGTAAAGCATAAAATTCTCATGTTCTAGCATTAGGCATATGATCAACTATTGGTGGATTTGAGGCATTACAAGCTATAGCAAGAGGTCCAGTGGACTTTTCCAAGTCCCATGAAGAGTCTACATGACACTCACAAGTTCAAGATCCTTTACAAGAGCCCAGGAGGTTGGGAGATTATCAGAGAATCCAAGCTAGGGCAAACTCCTACACAATGGTTCCCAAATTAGGGTTTCACTTTCAAGCATGAATTCTTTGTGACTTTGGCCATTTCATCTGGGAAAAGTCTTTCATATGATAAGAGGATCCTAGGGATGAAATTTGGTGAGAAAATTCCTTGTGGAAGGCAGTTATTTCATCAGTTGCTTGCATAAGAAGAAATTGGTCAACTGTGCAATTTAAAAGTCAACTGTGAGAATTCAAGGGGTCCAACCCCATTTTTCAAGTCAAGGGGTGTCCTTAGGACCTTAGAAGAGATTTGGAAAAGTCAAGGATCAAGAATCAAAGGGTTTTGAAGAAGTTTCCATTTTTGGCATATGGTTTGTTATGAAACTTTCCATTTTTGGCAACTTTTGCCCTAATTTTCAAAGGCTTCTTTCATGTTGAAAACGATCACAAATGAATTTCCAATAAACATGAAAGTTGTAGGGTAGGTTCTCCCATTTTCAGAAAGTACAAGTACATTTTCATATCCCTCATGGATCAAAAGATATGGCCTTCGAAAGTTCACTTGTTTTTTAGGGTTTTCCTTAAAATTCAAGTTTCCACCAAGAGCAAAAACTCATATAGCTCAATTCCAAGCTGTTTTATGTGCAAAGTAAGGTCACTATACCATTATTCATAACATGAGACACATTTTGCTCCAAAGAATTCACCAAATTCGTGCATGAGAAGGGATGTATTTTATAAAATGCAAAAAAGTGCATGAACATTCAAAAAGCATGATGCAATCATCCAAGGGCCAGGATTGTTTCATTTTTGGATTAATGGATCAAGAGTGATCAGCATATGCAAAGGAGGGAGGGGAAGCACGAGTAAATAGAGGGATCACACATTTCATGCACAATTGCAAAATCAATCCTCCCACTCATCCCTCACGTGCATTCCCTCTCATTCTTGCATCAGTAATCATTGGCGTCATATATAAGCAGCTAGGGTTTCCATTTGTTAAGAACTCATCACATTTTCATCACTCTCAAGTTTTTGCATCTCAAGCTTTTTCCTTCAAATCCTCTGATTCTCTCACTCATTCACCAAACAAACTTCATATTCTTCATCCTTGAGCTCTAAGGATCATCAATTCACCATCAATTCAAGCTGAATCTAAGGATTTCACAAGGTGCAGTTCAAGTGCAGTTGAGGTTGAAGCTCAAGATCCAGGTAATTTCAGGCACTCTCTTGCATTTATTTTGCAAGGAGAGGTTAAAGGAGGTAGATCTGCATCATTGGAAGCTTTCTTTTGACCTAATTTGAGCTCTGCCAGTTCAGGTAACTCACTGAATTCGTGGATCTGGATGTGTGTTTTTAGGTATGCATTATGATCTGTATGTTGCTCTGATAATGCTGATCTATTTAGTTTTGAGTTTGAGTGAGAATTGAGGTTGTATTGTTGATCTGAAGTTTGATGAACAAAATTGTTTGTGTTCGATCTGCTTGATCCATAGATCTTTTGAAAATTCTGAATGCATATTCGTGATCAGCATGGTTTATTTATTGGATCTGGAGGTTATAAGTTATTTCTGTGATGTTTTGTTCTTTTTTATGAATTTTCCGGTGCCGGAGCTAGGGCTCCGGTCACCGGATTCTGGAAATAGCAAAGGAATAAGATTATGTTTGAACCATTGGATGGTTGATCTTAACGGATAGCAGCGTGATAACACATTTAAATCGTACCCGCTCTCTCACATGATTTTATTTTATAATTTAAATCTGAATTGGACTTTGTGTTGCGCACCACATTTTAGCTACCATGTACACACACGCTGGTTGTTGATTTGTTGACTTGGTTTGATGTCTGACCTTGATCTGGTACGTGAGATTGATCCATTGGCTATTGTTTTTTGCTGTTTTTCCTGAATTTCCATGGTAAATAGAATAATCATGCGCTGAATCTCATGGGCCTCCCTTGTTTATAGCACCCCCTGTTCCAATAGGCCCAAACCAATTGAACCGTGTTTCTCACTAATTGCACCCATGGCTCATTTAATTCATTTTTTTTTTATTTCATTTCAGTTTGATTTTCAATTATTAAAAATAGTTAGAAGTTATTAAAAATTCCAGAAAAATTCATGATAACTTCTTTTAGTTTTCCTTAATTTTTGACATTTTTATTTTCCATTTATTTTCATTTTCCACGCTGGAATTAATTTCTTCTTTTATTAATTGTTTTTTATTCACTTTTAAAGCATGTTGTCTTGTAGGATTTATATCTTGATCACTAATTTGAATTTTGAATTGATTCTTTTTGCTCTGGATTCATATTAAAAGGTAGTTTGTTAATGATTTTTCTTCTGATTTTTAGAAGCTTGCTTGATTAATTTTTATCCTTAGCTTGTGCATGAAGTTTCATAACCCCAATCCATGTTTAGACACATATTTGACTTAATTAGCTTTTGATTTTGGTCATGCTCTTTTGGCATGTTAATATTGTATGTTTGAAGAGTCTTTGTGCAAATTTGTGGAATTTTTGGATGAATGCTTGATTTGTTTTGAATTTTGTTCTTTGCTTATCCTCTTTTGCATCCTTTTTGGTCATATGTTTAATCCTTAGGTTGGGAGGGCACTTGTGCCAACTTCCTTAGGTTGTTTAGAGCCCATTTAGTATGTGGATACCTCTCTGGTCTTTATTTGATGTTTGTACTTTGAGAATTTTTTGGTTGCTTGCCTTTGAAGTTCATTCACTTATGTACATGTTCAACTCACTTCTTATGCTTCTTTGCTTCTCTTGATGATAATGTTTAAGTTTTTATGCTTCTATTATTCATCTCTTATGTTGCTTAGGCACATTCTTGACATGTTAGGGTTCTGGTCTTGAAGTTTGTGATGTTTGTTTGCTTGGTTTGCTTTGTGTCACCTCATGTTTGTTTTGATTTGTCATGATAATCCATAATGCTTCATGTTGAATTGTATAGTCCCTTTCTCATTCTTGTGTTGTGTGTTTGCATTTGACACTTGTAATTGAGATTCCAATTACGGTTGTGTTGCTTTGGTTTGATCTTATGCCCATTTGGTGTTTCATTTGTTCTCATTTGCTTTTGTCATAATGCTTGCTTATGTTACTAACCATTTCAGGGGCTCTGGTAAGTGAGAGGTGTGGATGTGATTCCCACATCTCCAATTCTCATCTCTTCTCTTTTCATGATATTCTCTTATTTGTGTTTGTTGGGGCTTAGGCTATCCTTTCTTCTTCTCTTCTCCATTCTTCTCTTTCTCTTCTTATCTCTTCCTTCTTTAGGGTAGTAAACCTCACTAACCTAGGATTTCCTTTGCATGATAATATTAGGATTTGTTAGTCCCCCATTAGACTTTTACCTTTAAGGTCCTCTTGGTTCTCTTCTCTTCTCACCTCAAAACAAAAACCATAAAAGAATTTAATAAAGATTGAAGTGGTCTCCTGTGCAATAGCTTTATTCCATGAAACACTTGTAGTTTTCCCATCTTGGGATAGTACAAGTTTGTTCATCATGATGAACAAGTCTGATCATGAGACCATCTTCATCAAGAAAATCATAAAAACACACTTCTTCCTAAAAAATACAAAAACACTTAATAAATTCAATGAGTTAGTGAGCTTAGGCCCTAATCTCTGGAACCAAGTTTTGGGGATCTTCTCCTTACTTGAGTGTGCTTGTTCTATTATTCCATCTTGGAATGTAGTATCAAGTACACATTCCATGGAAAAGAGCTTGATTTCACTTCCTTGTGACACACCCATAAAAAGCTTCTAAAAAACACAAACAAACGATAAGCGTCTTTCCTTCGGGAATTCTTTTCTCACCTCCTTCGCTCCGTCCGCGAACTTGCTCCTACTTGTCACTTTGCAAGACGGTAACGCACTCATCGTTCGAGCCTGCAACACCTGAGCATTGACATAGGCAGTTCAAGCCTTAAGACACAAGAAATCTTTTCCACCCCTAGTTAGGGGAACTACGGCGACTCTGATCCTCATTGTCCATATGAGGTACGTAGGCAGCGGGGTAGGACCCGTTCGAGCACAATCTTTATTTTCCCTACATTTTTTCCTTTTCATTTCTTTTTCAGTTTCCTTTCCTTTTCTTTAATCCAGCTCAATTCATTTACTTTGCAGCAGCTTTCACTTTTTCACCCTTTGAAACAGATTTCTTTGCAAGCGTGGATCCCGTCGGGTACGGCGGACGATCTAGGTGCTAATACCTTCCCAGGTCGTAACCGACTCCCGAACTCAGTTTCTTTGGTTCGCAGGACCCGTGTCCTTCCTTTTCTTTCTTCTGGTTTGTGCAGCATTACCATTCCCGTTCCTACGAGATAAAAATGCCTGGCTGGCGACTCTACCTCTTTTCGCGCCACTTTCGCGTTTGTACCAGGATGGAAATCTGGGGAGCGACAGCTGACGACTCTGCTGGGGACGTCCTAACCAGAGTATCTCCGGTTCTTTTGAGAGTCTCTCCTAGCGCTTGCGTGTTTCTGTTTCTTTGTGTGTTGATTGTTTGTTGTTGTGCTTTTACTGTTTTTTATTTACAGTTTTATTTACAGCTTTATTTACAGTTTTTCAGTATTTATTTTCCTGCATCATATTTTATACTGGACTGTCTGGACTGGATTTTCTGTTTGGTGGGACTTGGGTGATACTATTACTGTGAGATGAGCTCATTACCAAGGCTTGAGTGCACCTTAGGACTTAGAGTGGTTCCACTTTGGCCTCATGAGATCTTGTCATGAGGGTAGTAGTGAGTTCCACGCCCAGATTTGTGATCGTCTTGGAAATGTCTTGATTTTGGGATCTTCCTCTCTCATTTCATAACCTTGATAGTTATGTGCAGCTGGGGACCGATCATTGAGAACCTTGTGGAAACATCCCTCTTCAGTGGTGACAGTGGCAGACCACATTGTGTGGCAAAACCATTCGCACCCGAGGGCCCACCTGGAACTCACATAGGATGACCTTGTTTTCCCGGACTCAGCTGAGGCCTCCCTGCATAGTACATAATGCCGAACCGATTCCCTGATTTGGTCATGAGCCATTTCTCGAAAATGGTGAACGTATTATTGCTATTCGGCTTTGAGAGTCCGTGATGTTTGACCCGGAGCACACCAGTGAGATTGGGAGGGGTTTACAGGTTTGCAGGAACCTTTGACCTCTACATACCCTTATTATCAGTATGGTCTCTGTTATGATTTGGTCCTTATGGTTCTGGATTCCTTGATCTCTTGGTTCTAAGGGTTTCTATCAGGGGGTTATGGTTCAGAGAATTCTGGTTTTCAGTTACTTTGAGGGTCCCAATATTCAGTATCCAGATGGTCCCAGATTGATCATATGCCTGCATTGCATTTGCATTGCATTAACTATTTGTGTTTCCATTTTTCAGGTTGTTGTTTACAGTTTAGCACCCAGTTCTAGTATTTGTAAGCTTTCCAGATGGCAGAAGTTAAGAAATTTACCAGAAAGAAGAATGTTCATTACACTTTTCTCCAACCAGAAGTCAAGAGTGTTCAGAGATTAGCAGGGCTAATGAATGATCAGGTTTTAGGGAACTTCAGAAAGAGGTATGGTCAGGTTTTGAAGTACATGGATAAACCTACTGCAGACCAGAAGGATAGCTTGCACACTTTGCTGCAGTTCTATGATCCCCTGTTGCGGTGTTTTGTATTTCCGGATTATATTTTGGCTCCTACCTTGGAGGAGATTTCTAGCTTTTTGGGTGTTCCTGTCAGAGATACTTTACCTTACTATGGGTCAGAGGTAGTTCTCAAGGAAGAAGACATATCCAAAGTCTGTCGTATACCAGCTGCTAAGGTCAAGAAAGCTTTGAAGGACAGTGAGGGCAGAGGACTTCCATGGGATGTGCTTATACCGGAAGCTGAAGAGTATGCCAAAGAGAGTAGGCGGGGAGATTTTGGTGTTGTGGTGGCCTTGATGGTATATGGATCTAGTCTTTTCCCGGGAGAAAAGGAATTTGTAAGCGTGGAGGTAATTTCCATTTTTGCTAAAGGTAACCCTGTACCAACTCTGTTGGGAGATTTCTACTACAGTGTTCATTGCCGGAATGAGAAAGGCAGAGGTGGACCAGTGGATTGTTGTGCTCCATTATTTGTTGATTGGTTCGCTAAGCAATTACCAAAGTCCGGCCCTTTCAAAGAGATGAGAGACGAATGGAGATGGTCAAGGAGGCTAATGGGACTAACTTCTGAGGATATAACTTGGGGTTATAACAAAGATTTGTTGGGAAAAGAGTTACTGGTTAGTTGTGGAAGTTTTGTTAATGTGCCTTTGCTAGGAAGAAAGGGTGTGATCAGTTACCATCCAGTTTTAGCCCGGAAACAATTTGGCTATCCTCTGAGGGATCCACCAAGTATGGAAGAATTAGCTGGGTCTTTGTACTTTTCTGTGGAGGGAAACAAAGAGTTGGTCATACAAGCATCTCAAGGTGAAGAAAGGAAAGAAGGATTTTGGAAGGGTAGATCCCAGGACATATCCTCCTTTTGCTATATGGTTACAGAAGCGTGTAGAGGAAGTGCTCATGCCATTTTCAGTAGAAGCTCCATTGTATCCCAAAGAGGTGCCATGTCAGAATATTGTCTCTCTTGAAGATTATAAGAAGTTGGAAGCTAAATTGCACGAGATCCGGATAGAGAATGCTGAAATGGTCACCTTGTACCATCTTGCCAATCGTGCTAAGAATGAAGCAGAAGAAAAGCTACAGAAGATGCAGGTTACATTAGAAGCTAAGGAAAAGGAGTTTGCTGGAAGAGAAGCTCATTTTCAGAGATTGGGTCTAATGGAATCAAAAAGAGAAGTGGAGCGTAAGAAGACTTTGAAGACTCTTAAAGAAGCTCGCCAGTCCATTGTTTGGTTGCAGGGCCAAAGGGAACAGGAGCAGAAGAAGTACAAAGAAAAGGAAGAGTTTTTCGAGGTACAGATGGCCTTCAAGAAAGAAGAAGTAGAACAAGTTCACAAAATACGAAGGGAAAAGACTCAACAGTTGGCACAGAGCCAGATGGCCTTGGAGGAGGCATTGAAAGAGATTGCAGAGCTTAAGCTGAGAGCAGGCGTGAAGAAGAACCGAACAGAGGTTATAGCTGCAGAAGAAGAACCTGAGTCTTTCCTTTAGTATAGGATTTTAATTCATTGTTGTTCAGGCTACCTACAGGCTTGTTGTAGGAGTCCTGCTTTATATTTTTGTTCATGTATTGACTTGTAACCCTTCGGGGAATTTGTTTGTGCTCTGACTTTGGATGTCAGTGGGTTATTCATGTTATGCAATGTTAAAATCCAATTACCATTTCTGAGTACGCAAAACTTGTTTGAGACTGCTGAGATCTGAACACTCTTCAAAGGGAGAATTTGAAAATTAATGCTCAAAGGGGCTATTTGGAGCAAATACCAGAACTGGGGCATATAAATGCCTAAACTTGGAAGCACGAATAGTTACATTGCATGCATATAACATGTTTGCTATTTTGCAGGTAGTTCATCAGTTTTCTAACGTTTATGTCCTTTCAGGCACTATAGCTCCCAGGAAGGTTCGAGAATAGCCAACGGTACACAGATATCCTACAAGAGTAAACAGAGAGAGAGTAATGGATCAGATGCAGGCAGATCTGGCTGACTTGAGAACAAGAATGGATAACTTCATGACCCTCATGGCTGGGATGGGTCAAACTCAGGAGCGCTTGCGCGAGATGGTGGAAAACAATCAGACCAGGAACAATGGGGCCGCAGATGGAGGTAATCGCAATGGGGCTGACGCCCGTCACGTGGAGATCCCTGTGGCGCAACCAGGGATTACTATTATCAATGATGGACTAAAAAACGTGTAGATGGATAGGCAAGATGAATCATTTACTTTGTTGGACGAGGCAGAAGGCCAAGGGGTTGACATGAACAGAAAGTTTGAAGAGATGGCCGAGCAGATTCGTGCCTTTCAATCTCAGAGTTCCCTGGGGTTCGATATCACTGACTTGGGCTTGGTGTCAGGGGTTAGAATCCCCTACAAGTTCAAGGTTCCTACTTTTGATAAGTACAACGGCACGGCATGCCCAAAGACTCACCTCCAGTCTTTTGTCGGAAGAATTGCTGCACACACCGATGATGAGAAGCTGTGGATGTATTACTTCCAAGTTAGCCTTGTGGGAGCTTCCTTGGAGTGGTACATGAAGCTGAGCAGGGTTAATATCCGAGGCTGGAAGGATCTAGTAGAGGCATTTGTGAAGCAGTATCAGTACAATTTGGATATGGCTCCAAATCGTACTCAGTTGCAGACCATGTCTCAGAATGCTAAAGAGGGGTTCAAGGAGTACGCTCAGAGGTGGCGTCAGCTTGCTGCTAGAGTACAACCTCCCTTGCTGGAAAATGAAATGGCGGATATGTTCATGGGAACACTTCAGGGGGTGTTTATCGAGAGGTGGCAACTTGTTCAGAAACAAAGTTCAATGACATTGTGATAGCAGGAGAGAGGGTTGAAACTCTTTTGAAGATGGGGAAGATTCAGGACACCGGTGCGGGTAGCTCAAGCGGTGTGAGGAAAGCTTTTAATGGACCTCCGAGAAGAAGAGAGGGGGAAACTAATGCTGTGTACGGCCGAGGTCGGGGCCGGGGACACAGAAGATCCTATGAGCAAGTGGCATCTGTCACTATTCCATCAAGCCCTATGCAACAAACTCAACCACAATAACAACAACAACAACAGCCGCCACGCAATAATTATCAGCAAAGACCCTATCAACTGAGACAAGCTCGTCCGGCTAACAGGGTGCTTGAAGCCATTCCAATGACGTACACGGCGCTGCTTCAAAGGTTGCTAGATTTTAACTTGGTTCAATTAATAACTTTAGCACCACCTCCACCTAGAGAGCTTCCAATGGGGTATGATGCTAATGCAAGATGCGTGTTTCATTCGGGAGCTCCCGGGCACTCAACAGAGAAGTGCAGGGCATTGCAGCATAAAGTTCAAGACTTGATTGATACAAAGGCGATTAACTTTGCACCGCCTCCTAATGTTACATCAAATCGCATTCCAAATCATGGAGGAACGAGGATAAATGTTGTGGATGGTGGTGAGAGGTTAAGCTTGATTCTGAATGTGGAAGAGGTAAAGACTTCATTGCTGGTAGTGAAAGACATATTGTTGAAAGGACAAGTATTCTCGGGGTGTGGTTATGACTATGAAGGGTGTTTGAGTTCAGTTAATGGCTGTGAAGACTTGAAGGCTGGGTTACAACATCTGATTGACGAGGGTTCGCTACAGTTTGATAAGGTTGATGATAGAAGTGATTGTGTGTCTACCATAACAATTTACTTTGATCCTGCTGAAGTTCCTGCCCGGAGAGAGCCGGTGACTATATATGTTCCAGAGGTTAGTCCTGTTATTATTACTGTTCCAGGACCAGTTCCTTATGTTGATGACAAAGTCATCACGTGGCACTATGGCTCGGATGTGTATGTGGAAGGTCAGAAGGTGGAAAGTAAGGCAGTAACAATTGACCCGACTGTGGTGAATGTCGGAGGAGTTGGTGGTTTTACAAGAAGCGAACGTCTTTTTGCTCCTCAAGCCCTCGGAGGAGATCCTGAAGCTGAAGCTGTTGCAAAGGCTAAAGGTAAGCAGATAGCGACCGAAGAAGTGACCACTCCTGCTGCCGGGCAAGGTACTTTCGAAAAAGAAGTTGAAGAGTTTATGAGGATAATAAAGAAGAGTGACTATAAAGTAGTTGAACAGCTGAATCAAACTCCGTCCAAAATATCAATTTTGTCCTTGTTGATGTGTTCTCCGGCTCATAGGGAAGCTCTACTGAAAGTATTGCAGATGGCATATGTTCCACAGGAAATAACGGTTAACCAGTTGGAGGCTGTGGTAGGCAGCGTGAATGCCAACCATGGGTTGGGCTTCACGGATAGAAATCTTACTTTTGAAGGCCGCAATCACAACAAGGCCCTGCATATCACCATGTAGTGAAAGGGTGCTGTCCTGTCGCATGTTCTGGTTGATACAGGCTCTTCTCTCAATGTGCTCCCTAAGAAGGCCTTGATGAAGTTGAATGTTGATGGCATTGTTTTGCGACCCAGTGATTTAATTGTGAAAGCCTTTGACGGGTCCCAGAGGTTTGTGTTCGGGGAGGTTGAGCTACCTGTAAAGATAGGATCTCAAGTGTTCAAGAGCACGTTTTATGTCATGGATATTCAACCTGCTTACAGTTGCTTGCTAGGACGTCCCTGGATCCATGCTGCAGGCGCGGTGACATCCACGTTGCATCAAAAGCTGAAGTATGTGGTAGATGGTCAGGTGATCACTGTGTGTGGAGAAGAGGATATCTTTGTGAGTCATCTGTCAACTTTTAAATACGTGGAAATGGACGGAGAAATTCATGAAACGTTGTGTCAAGCTTTTGAAGCAGTCAATGTTAGTATTTTGGCTCCGGCAGAGAGGAACAACGAGAAGGAAGGGACCTTTATCTACTCCTACAAGCAAGCCAAAGAAGTGGTCCAATCTGGAAGTGCCCAGGGCTGGGGCAAGTTGTTAGAGTTGGAAAAGAAAGATGACAAGTTCGGTCTTGGTTATCAGCCTGGTGGGTCCAACTGGCCTCAGGGTGGTAAAGCCATAACTTTCATAAGCGCCGGAATGCTCGATCGCAACAACATCTGTGCAACAAGTGAAGAAGGGGACAGTGACTGCGACTGGGATAGCTGGATTCACCCATGTGCACCTGGGGAGGACCTCCATAACTGGTCTGCCGAGGGTTTCGTTCAAGTTACCTGGAAATCAAAGTAATTTACTTATTTCCTTTTTATCATGCTACATGTCAATCCTGCACTCTGCCCAAGGTGCACAGATCCATTTGTAGGGCCACCATGCTTTCAATGCATTTATATTTTTCCATGAAATAAAGGACATTCTTTTCAAGCAAATTGTGTTCTCTTTCTTTCGTTTTAAAATTTTTCACAAAAAAAATAAAATGGCAATGTTTTTCCTTTTCTGGTGTTTTGTGTATTTGCGTCTCTTTTGAAAATAACAGATTCTGAAATAAGCACATCATCTGTGTAGTGTTGATCATTCGGATTCTAGTGATAACGTTCCTGCTATGACCATGCATGACTTCGACAATCCTATCTACCAAGCTGATGAAGGAGTTGAGGAAGACTGTGAACTCCCGTAAGAATTGGTCAGGTTGTTGAAACAAGAGGAAAAGGTCATTTAGCCTCATCAGGAAGTATTGGAGATCATCAACATCGGGACTGAAGATGTAAAGAAGGAAATAAAGATTGGGGCCAGTCTGCAGGCCGAGGTAAATAAGGAGTTGATTGGTATGCTACGTGAATATATGGATATCTTCGCCTGGTCGTATCAAGATATGCCAGGGCTAGATACTAACATTGTTGTGCATAAGCTGCCACTAAGAGGAGACTGTCCTCCGGTGAAACAAAAGCTGAGAAGAACTCGTCCTGATATGGCGATGAAGATCAAGGAGGAAGTTCAAAAGCAGTGGGATGCTGGATTCCTTGCCGTAACTAGTTACCCACCTTGGGTAGCTAACATTGTGCCTGTACCAAAGAAAGACGGCAAAGTTCGGATGTGCGTTGATTATTGGGATCTAAACAGAGCAAGTCCAAAGGATGACTTTCCATTACCACACATTGATGTGTTGGTAGATAACACCGCTCAATTCTCGATATTTTCTTTCATGGATGGCTTCTCCGGGTATAATCAGATTAATATGGCACTAGAAGACATGGAGAAAACAACGTTTATTACCCCGTGGGGTACATTCTGCTACAAGGTGATGCCCTTTGGGTTGAAGAACGCCAGGGCAACGTATCAGCGGGCTATGGTCACATTGTTCCACGACATGATACACAAGGAAATTGAATGCTATGTGGACGACATGATTGCCAAGTCCCGAGACGAAGAAGAGCATCTGGTCAATCTCAAGAAGTTTTTCGATAGATTGATAAAATACAAATTGAGGTTAAATCCAAACAAGTGCACTTTCGGAGTGCGGTCCGAAAAATTGTTGGGTTTCATTGTTAGCCAGAAAGGAATTGAGGTGGATCCTGCAAAAGTAAAAGCAATACAAGATATGCTTGCACCGAAAACAGAAAAAGAAGTGTGAGGGTTTTTAGGGAGGTTGAACTACATTTCAAGGTTCATATCTTATCTAATTGCCACGTGTGAGCCAATATTCAAATTGTTGAGAAAAGAGCAAACGGTCAGGTGGAATGAGGACTGTCAAAGAGCCTTTGAAAAGATAAAATAATATTTGCAGACACCTCCGATTCTAATGCCTCCAGTTCCAGGACGGCCACTTATCATGTACTTGACTGTGTTAGAAGGGTCAATGGGGTGTGTTCTAGGCCAACATGACGAGTCTGGTCGAAAAGAGTATGCTATTTACTACCGTAGCAAAAATTTTACCGACTGTGAATCTCGTTACTCACTGCTCGAGAAAACTTGCTGCGCTTTGTTATGGGCTGCTCGCCGAATGAGACAGTATATGTTGACCCATACCACACAGCTAATCTCAAAAATGGATCATGTCAAGTATATTTTCGAGAAACCCCGTTAACCGGAAGGGTTGCAAGGTGGAAAATAATCTTAATCGAGTATGACATACAATATACTTCTCAGAAGGCCATCAAAGGAAGTGTATTGTCGGATTATCTTGCACATCAGCCACTGGAAGATGGCTATCAGCCAATGAAATTTGATTTCCCTGATGAGGACATCATGTACCTCAAAGCAAAAGATTGCGAGGAACCACTTTCGGAGGAGGGGCCAGACCCTGAATCCAAATGGAAGTTGATGTTTGATGGGGCCGTCAATATCAACGGACGTGGAGTTGGTGTTGTTATTATCACTCCTGAAGGTGTTCACTTTCCCTTCGCTGCCAGAATTACTTTTGGCTGCACCAACAATGAAGCGGAATACGAGGCGTGCATAATGGGAATAGAGGAGGCTATTAATCTTCGGATTAAGACTCTCGATATATTCGGAGATTCAGCCTTCATTATCAATCAGATTATCGGCAAGTGGTATACACATCAAGAACACTTAGTTCCTTATAGGGATTATGCCAGAAGACTGTTGACGTTCTTTACAATGGTTAAGCTTTAGTATATACCACGAGATGAGAAGCAATTTGCCGATGCATTGGCTACTCTTTCTTCGTCCATCAAAGTCTTGTGTTGGAACTACGTACCTAGGATTGACATTTCTAGGATTGACGCACCAGGTTATGCTTTCTCTGTAGACGCAGTGTCTGATGAAAAACCTTGGTACTTTGATGTCAATCTCTTCCTGGAAAAACAAGAATACCCGGTTGGGGCATCATCCAACGACAAGAAGACCTTAAGACGACCTGTTGCCAGTTTCTTCTTGAATACATATGGGGTTTTGTATAAGAGGAACTTTGACATGGTCTTTCTCAGATGCGTGGATAGACACGAAGCAAGCCTGTTAATGCAAGAAGTCCACGAGGGATCTTTCGGTACTCATGCAGGAGGACATGCAATGGCTAAGAAGTTGTTGAGATCGGGGTATTATTGGATGACAATGGATGCAGACTGTTGTTCGTACGCCCGTAAGTGCCACAAGTGCCAGATTTATGCAGACAAGGTGCATGTTCCTCCCAGCCCGCTCAACGCCATGTCATCTCCTTGGCCCTTTTCTATGTGGGGCATTGACATGATCGGGAAATAGGGCCTACTGCTTCAAACGACCATCGTTTCATTTTGGTCGCGATCGATTACTTCACTAAGTGGGTTGAAGTAGCGTCTTATGCCAATGTCACTCGTCAAGTGGTAGCCAGATTTTTGAAAAGAGACATTATTTGCAGATACGGAGTGCCCGAGCGAATCATTACTGACAATGGTTCCAATTTGAACAAAAAGATGATGGCAGAGTTGTGCCGGGACTTCCAGATTCAGCATCACAATTCTTCTCCTTATCGACCAAAGATGAATGGTGCGGTAGAGGCAGCAAATAAGAATATTAAGAAGATTGTGCAAACGATGGTTGTCACTTACAAAGATTGGCATGAGATGTTACCATTTGTGCTGCATGGGTACCGAACGTCAGTCAGGACGTCAACCGGGGCAACTCCTTTCTCATTAGTATATGGCATGGAGGCAGTCTTTCCTATTGAGGTGGAAATTCCTTCATTGCGTGGGATGATGGATGTGAAGCTTGATGAGGCTGAGTGGGTACGTGCTCGATACAATCAGTTATGTCTAATTGAGGAAAAGAGATTGGCGGCTATCTGTCATGGTCAGCTTTATCAGAGGAGAAAGAAGCGAGCATTCGACCAACGAGTACGTACTCGGGAGTATCAAGTAGGAGAGCTTGTGCTCAAGAGGATCGTTCCTCCAGGTTCAGATCACAGGGGCAAGTGGACCCCAAACTACGAAGGACCGTTCATAGTGAAGAAAGTTTTCTCAGGAGGAGCACTGATGCTCACCACTATGGATGGAGAAGATTTCCAATCCCCGGTTAACTCGGACGCAGTTAAAAAATACTTCGCATAAAAAGACCCGCTGGACACAAAAACAGAATTAAAGTCCAGGCAAGAAAAGGGCATCTCGGCGAGCTAAAAACAGAATAAAAAACTCGGGCAAAGGTTAGGGAAAAAAAATAAAAAAAATATATGTACATCCGCTGAGTTGAAAAGCCACATCAGACAGCTCAGGCAAAAAGGGGTATCCCGGTGGATTGAAAACCCGAAAGGGAGATCCACGCAAAACAAGGGAATAAGCGAACAACTGTGATCCGGGTAATCTGAACCAAATCATTGTTTCGTATAGCCGGACAATATCAGAAGGATAGGAATCAGTCCCCTCATCTTTTCAGAAAGCAAAGGCAAGAGTGGAAAGTTTTGAAGACATGCTGGTCATAGCAAGAAGGAAACTCATTGGGACGTCGTGCCCATTACCATTAGGATAGTTTATTTTCTCAATTTTATGGTAGCTACCTCTTTCCAGGTGGTTGCTTCTTAATGTAAAAACTTCTCCTATTCAGAGGCCTTTCAATAAATGAATATTCAGTCAAAAAGTTGTGTTGTGTTTGTTTTTGTTTGCAAAAATGTCCTAAGTTTTTGGAAAAAATGAACATTGCATTTAAAACATGGTGTTTGTTTTCTAAATGAAAAAATGACATAGCAGGGAAACATTTAAAACCATCTTCGAGTGTCGGGTGACGATGGATGAACAGATCATACCATGCAAGTCCTCGGGGCATATATGTGTATTCTGTTGTTGCAGGTTTTCAGGATGGTGTCACACTTTCTCAAGCAGAGTTTTTCCCAGCTGAGTTAGGGCAGGTGGAATCCCCAAGCAGATTATCCTTCCACAAGAGAAGTATGCCCAGCAGGCAGGGAGGCTCAATTCCCCACAGAGTTTATAACTGTTAGAAGTCTTTTCCTAGCAAAGGTTATTTGACCAAGCATCTCCCCAGCCGTGTTGGAAGATCGTCATTTCCCCGCAGAGTTCATGTTTGGGTTTCACTCCCATCATTGAAATATTCCCCAGAGAAGTCACCAATTTATTTTTGGTCAGAGTTATGATACAAACAGTTATTCATCCCCAGTCAGAATTAGGCATTGTCAAAGCCTTTTGATCTGGTTCTTTCCTGCAGAGTTGTGATTCTTATTGCCAATCAGGCATTTGTTTGATGCTCGTATGCACCCCCATCACTTGTCTGTGTTTGATAATTGCTTTTGCTCATATGCACGCCTCATCACTCATATGTGTTTGTTATCTGTTTGTTGCTCGTCTGCATTCCCCAACGCTCGTCGATGTTTGATGTTTGGTAGTTACTCGTCAGCATTGCCCCAACACTCGTTTGTGTTCACACTTTGTTATTGCTCGTTTGCTTTCCCTAGCAGTCGCCCATGGTTGGTAGATGTTGTTGCTCGTCTGCACTTCCCAGCACTCGTCTGTGTGTAACTTCCTTTTAGTGCTCGACACTCGTCTGTGTTTGAACTTAGGTGATGCTCGTATGCGTTCTCCAACGCTCGTCTGTGTTTGTTATCCGCTTGAAGCTCGTTTGCATTGTTTGGATACTCATCTGTATCATCCAACACTCGTCTGTGTTAGCCTATATCCTTATGTGTTGATTTGATAATCATTCTGGTACTCGTCTGTATTGCCGCTCCAAATGCTCGTCTGTGTTGGGTTTCTGGTATTCGTCTGTATCAGTGGCTGATATTCGTCTGTATCATCGCCTGAAGCGCTCGTCTGTATTTCTTGGATCATCGTCTGATATTCGTTTGTATCATTGACTTATGGCACTTGTTTGTGTTCTCTTGATGATCATCCAATGCTCGTATGTGTTGAAGAGGTTTGAAGTCCTGACGATGGGATTGAAACGTAAAAATGGTTACCGGTCCTGGCGTAACAGGTTATCCGAAGGAGGTTCGTCTGTCTCAAGCACCACTTATCTACGAAGGATTTGTGAGGAGGGTTCTTCAAATCCTAATGTCGCACCTGGCGTAACAGATTTGCTCGAAGAAGGCTCGTTTGTCTTAGACCATATATCCACGGATAATATATGAAGAGGGTTCGTCTATCCTGATTATGCATGTCTATCCCACAGGCTTAAGTGCATCACCGGTCCTGACGTAAAGGTTTATCCGAAGGAGGTTCGCCTGTCTCAAATTATATGTTGCTAAACGTATGAGGGCTCGTATGTCCAGTTCCTGGCGTAACAGGTTTACTTGAAGAGGGCTCGTATGTCCAGCACCTGGCGTAACAGGTTTGTTCGATGAAGACTCGTCTGTCTAAGTATCCTTATCTGGTGTAGCAGTTCAACTTGGAAGGGGGCTCGTCTGCTTTCTCCACACTTCAGTTACCAAAGCATCATTTGGAGGGATTTATTTCCCATTGCTTGCATTCTCCAGCAGAGTGCAAATTTCAGGTTTTCTTGGTATTCAACCACAGTTCATCTTGAACGGTCGATAGCCCGTGCTACTGTCCTTTTCAGATTAACAGTTGTTTGAATAGGGGAAGCTGTAACACCCCAAATTTTCCCTCTTCTTTTTAATCATCATCATCATCATATCATAATCATCATAAGCATATCATATCTTTGGCATCTTTGCACGGAAAAGTAAAGCATAACATTCTCATGTTCTAACATTAGGCATATGATCAACTATTGGTGGATTTGAGGCATTACAAGCTATAGCAAGAGGACCAGTGGACTTTTCCAAGTCCCATGAAGAGTCTACATGACACTCACAAATTCAAGATCCTTTACAAGAGCCCAGGAGGTTGGGAGATTATCAGAGAATCCAAGCTAGGGCAAACTCCTACACAATGGTTCCCAAATTAGGGTTTCACTTTCAAGCGTGAATTCTTTGTGACTTTGGCCATTTCATCTGGGAAAAGTCTTTCATATGATAAGAGGATCCTATGGATGAAATTTGGTGAGAAAATTCCTTTTGGAAGGCAGTTATTTCATCAGTTGCTTGCATAAGAAGAAATTGGTCAACTGTGCAATTTAAAAGTCAACTGTGAGAATTCAAGGGGTCCAACCCCATTTTTCAAGTCAAGGGATGTCCTTAGGACCTTATAAGAGATTTGGCAAAGTCAAGGATCAAGAATAAAAGGGTTTTGAAGAAGTTTCCATTTTTGGCATATGGTTTGTTATGAAACTTTCCATTTTTGGCAACTTTTGCCCTAATTTTCAAAGGCTTCTTTCATGGTGAAAAAGATCTCAAATGAATTTCCAATAAACATGAAAGTTGTAGGGTAGTTTTTCCCATTTTCAGAAAGTACAAGTACATTTTCATATCCCTCATGGATCAAAAGATATGGCCTTCGAAAGTTCACTTGTTTTTTAGGGTTTTCCTTAAAATTCAAGTTTCCACCAAGAGCAAAAACTCATATAGCTCAATTCTAAGATGTTTTATGTGCAAAGTAAGGTCACTATACCATTATTCATTACATGAGACACATTTTGCTCCAAATAATTCACCAAATTCGTCCATGAGAAGGGATGTATTTCATAAAATGCAAAAAAGTGCATGAACATTCAAAAAGCATGATGCAATCATCCAAGGGCCAGGATTGTTTCATTTTTGGATTAGTGGATCAAGAGTAATCAGCATGTGCAAAGGAGGGAGGGGAAGCACGAGTTAATAGAGGGATCACACATTTCATGCACAATTGCAAAATCAATCCTCCCACTCATCCCTCACGTGCATTCCCTCTCATTCTTGCATCAGTAATCATTGACATCATATATAAGCAGCTAGGGTTTCCATTTGCTGAGAACTCATCACATTTTCATCACTCTCAAGTTTTTACATCTCAAGCTTTTTCCTTCAAATCCTCTGATTCTCTCACTCATTCACCAAACAAACTTCATATTCTTCATCCTTGAGCTCTAAGGATCATCAATTCACCATCAATTCAAGCTAAATCTAAGGATTTCACAAGGTGCAGTTCAAGTGAAGTTGAGGTTGAAGCTCAAGATCCAGGCAATTTCAGGCACTCTCTTGCATTTATTTTGCAAGGAGGGGTTAAAGGAGGTAGATCTGCATCATTGGAAGCTTTCTTTTGACCTAATTTGAGCTCTGCCAGTTCAGGTAACTCACTGAATTCGTGGATCTGGATGTGTGCTTTTAGGTATGCATTATGATCTGTATGTTGCTCTGATAATGCTAATCTATTTATTTTTGAGTTTGAGTGAGAATTGAGGTTGTATTGTTGATCTGAAGTTTGATGAACAAAACTGTTTGTGTTCGATCTGCTCGATCCATGGATCTTTTGAAAATTCTGAATGCATATTCGTATTCAACATGGTTTAATTATTGGATCTGGAGGTTATAAGTTATTAATGTGATGTTTTGTTCTTGTTTATGAATTTTTCGGTGCCGGAGCTAGGGCTCCGGTCACTGGATTCTGGAAATAGCAAAGGAAGAAGATGATGTTTGAACCATTGGATGGTTGATCTGAACGGATAACAGCGTGACAACACATTAAAATCGTACCCTCTCTCTCACGTGATTTTCTTTTATAATTTAAATCTGAATTGGACTTTGTATTGCGCACCACACTGTAGCTACCATGTACACACACGTTGGTTGTTGATTTGTTGTCTTGGTTTGATGTCTGACCTTGATCTAGTACGTGAGATTGATCCATTGGCTATTGTTTTTTTGCTGTTTTTCCTGAATTTCCATGGTAAATAGAATAATCCTGCACTGAATCTCATGGGCCTCCCTTGCTAATAGCACCCCCAGTTCCAATAGGCCCAAACCAATTGAATTGTGTTTCTCACTAATTGCACCCCTGGCTCATTTAATTCATTTTTTTATTTTTATTTCATTTCAGTTTGATTTTCAATTATTAAAAATAGTTAGAAGTCATTAAAAATTCCAGAAAAATTCATGATAACTTCTTTTAGTTTTCCTTAATTTTTGATATTTTTATTTTCCATTTATTTTCATTTTCCACGCTGGAATTAATTTCTTCTTTTATTAATTGTTTTTTATTCACTTTTAAAGCATGATATCTTGTAGAATTTCTATCTTGATCACTAATTTGAATTTTGAATTGATTCTTTTTTCTCTGGATTCACATTAAAATGTAGTTTGTTGATGATTTTTCTTCTGATTTTTAGAAGCTTGCTTGATTATTTTTTATCCTTAGCTTGTGCATGAAGTTTCATAACCCTAATCCATGTTTAGACACATATTTGACTTGCTTAGCTTTTGATTTTGGTCCTGCTCTTTTGGCATGTTAATATTGTATGTTTGAAGAGTCTTTGTGCAAATTTGTGGAATTTTTGGATGAATTCTTGATTTTTTTTGAATTTTGTTCTTTGCTTATCCTCTTTTGCATCCTTTTTAGTCATATGTTTAATCCTTAGGTTGGGAGGGCACTTGTGCCAACTCCCTTAGGTTATTTAGAGCCCATTTAGGATGTGGATACCTTTCTGGTCTTGATTTGATGTTTGTACTTTGAGAATTTTGTGGTTGCTTGCCTTTGAAGTTCATTCACTTATGTACATGTTCACCTTACTTCTTATGCTTCTTTGCTTCTCATGATGATAATGTTTAAGTTTGTATGCTTCTATTCTTCATCTCTTGTGTTGCTTAGGCACATTCTTGACATGTTAGGGTTCTGGTCTTGAAGTTTGTGATGTTTGTTTGCTTGGTTTGGTTTGTGTCACCTCATGTTTGTTTTGATTTGTCATGATAATCCATAATGCTTCATGTTGAATTGTATAGTCCCTTTCTCATTCTTGTGTTGTGTGTTTACATTTGACACTTGTAATTGAGATTCCAATTCTGGTTGTGTTGCTTTGGTTTGATCTTATGCCCATTTGGTGTTTCATTTGTTCTCATTTGCTTTTGTCATGATGCTTGCTTATGTTACTAACCATTTCAGGGGCTCTGGTAAGTGAGAGGTGTGGATGTGATTCCCACATCTCCAATTCTCATCTCCTTTCTTTTCATGATATTCTCTTATTTGTGTTTGTTGGGGCTTAGGCCATCCTTTCTTCTTCTCTTCTCCATTCTTTTCTTTCTCTTCTTATCTCTTCCTTCTTTAGGGTAGTAAACCTCACTAACCTAGGATTTCCTTTTCATGATAATATTAGGATTTGTTAGTCCCCCATTAGACTTTTACCTTTAAGATCCTCTTGGTTCTCTTCTCTTCTCACCTCAAAACAAAAACCATAAAAGAATTTAATAAAGATTGAAGTGATCTCCTGTGCAATAGCCTTATTCCATGAAACACTTGTAGTTTTCCCATCTTGGGATAGTACAAGTTTGTTCATCATGATGCACAAGTCTGATCATGAGACCATCTTCATCAAGAAAATCATAAAAACACACTTCTTCCTCAAAAATACAAAAACACTTAATAAATTCAATGAGTTAGTGAGCTTAGGCCCTAATCTCTGGAACCAAGTTTTGGGGATCTTCTCCTTACTTGAGTGTGCTTGTTCTATTATTCCATCTTGGAATGTAGTATCAAGTACACATTCCATGGAAAAGAGCTTGAGTTCACTTCCGTGTGACACACCCATAAAAAGCTTCTAAAAAACACAAACAAACAATAAGCGTCTTTCCTTCGGGAATTCTTTTCACACCTCCTTCGCTCCGTCCGCGAACTTGCTCCTACTTGTCACTTTGCAAGATGGTAACGCACTCGTCGTCTGAGCCTGCAACACCTGAGCATTAACATAGGCAGTTCAAGCCTTAAGACACAAGCAATCTTTTCCACCCCTAGTTAGGGGAACTACGGTGACTCTGATCCTCATTGTCCATATGAGGTACGTAGGCAGCGGGGTAGGTCCCGTTCGAGCATAATCTTTATTTTCCCTACATTTTTTCCTTTTCATTTCTTTTTCAGTTCCCTTTCCTTTTCTTTAATCTAGATCAGTTCATTTACTTTGCAGCAGCTTTCACTTTTTCACCCTTTGAAACAGATTTCTTTGCAAGCGTGGATCCCTGTAGATGTTTAGAATTGGCAGAATTTTTGACCAACAAGAAATATTGAATTCAGTTCAGAATGTCCTATCAGATGTTGGGACATTATCAAACAGAGTATAAGAACTTAATTCAAGATGTCACACCAGATGTTGGGACATTGTGTAAATGACTTAAGTTCAGTTTTTCAGGATGTCCCAACAGATGTTGAGACATCTCAAACCTGCTACCAGAATTAATTAATGACTAACTGATCTGAGATATTTAAGGAGAGTTATCTGGAATTAATTATGGATGGATAAAAACAGAACAAGGCGCATCTGTAGGAAGTTTTATTATGAGGTTTCAGATTAATCAGAAGAACTAAATCTCCTAGAATCTAGGAAGTAACAAACCCTAATTCAAGGTGGAAGCTGCATGTGTTTAGGACTGGATTAACCTACAGAAAGCCCAAATTACAAACACCTATTTAATCAACAGAAACTCATAGAATTGAGTACGAATTCCAGAAGACCAAATAGTGTGTTTATTTTTTTAATAGCAGGTTGTTTTTAATTGTACCACTTGATGAGCTTTTAAGCATAAGTGCATTTGTGACTTGATTGAAACTGTGAAGTAAGATCAAGCTGTTTTGTTTGAAGAATGTCTTCAATTTTATTAAACTTGTAAACAAGATCACTGTGTGATTCAGGGGGAGTGAGTTGGTACTCATATCTAAGTTGTGTCTTAGGTAGAAATTGCATTGGGTAGATATTAAGTGAAAGATTAAACTGGGTTGTTTAAGTCTAGAATTAATATTACTTATAGTGGATTTCCTCCTGGCTTGGTAGCCTCCAGATGTAAGTGTGGTTATACACTGAACTGGGTTAACAAACTACTGTGTTGTTTAATTTTCTTGCACTTTAAGATTTGGTTAAATCTGTCAAGTGTTGGGACATCTCATAGGACATCTCATACCTGATCACAGAATTTCAATTGGCATCAGAGCAGGCACCCTGCCTGTTTATACTGGGTGAGATCTAGGGAATACAAATTCTGGAAACATGGACAGAGATATAGGATCAGTAAATAGACCACCTATACTGGATGGATCTAATTATGACTACTGGAAACCAAGAATGATTGCATTCTTAAGATCACTTGACAACAGGGCCTGGAGAGCAGTCAACATTGGATGGGAACATCCTATCCAAGACACCAAAGATGGATCAAAAGTGTTGAAACCTGAAGAAGAATGGAGTAAGGAGGAAGAAGATTCAGCACTAGGCAACTCCAAGGCCTTAAATGCTCTATTCAATGGCATTGATAGGAACATCTTTAGACTTGTGCATCACTGTGAGCTAGCCAAAGATGTGTGGGATACTCTCAAAACAACTCATGAAGGAACATCAAAGGTAAAGATGTCAAGACTTCAACTTCTCACCACCAAGTTTGAAAACTTGAGAATGAAGGAAGATGAGACAGTTCATGAATTCTACATGAACATCTTAGAAGTAGCTAATACTTCTGGAGCTTTGGGAGAAAAGATGACTGATGAAAAGCTTGTAAGAAAGATCCTCAGATCTTTGCCAAAAAGATTTGACATGAAAGTCACAACAATAGAAGAAGCTCAAGACATATGCACTATGAAAGTTGAAGAACTCATTGGTTCCCTTCAAACATTTGAGATGGGAATGAATGACACAAATGTTAAGAAGAATAAAAGCATAGCCTTGGTGACAAATACTGATGAAGAAGAAGATGATGAATCAGAAACTGGTAAAAGCTTATCAGACAACATTGCTATGCTTGGAAGACAATTCAAAAAGATTCTCAGAGGGATGGAAGGCAAATCCAAACCCAGTGGAAGATACACAAACTCTTCTGAGAACAAGAGGCCTTATGATGCTAACAGAAGGTCAAATTATGATGAAAAGACCAGTCAAGAAAAAGGAATCAAATGCCATGGATGTGAAGGATATGGACACATCAGGAATGAATGTCCTACCTACTTAAAAAGGCAAAAGAAAGGACTCTCTGTAACCTGGTCTGATGAAGACTCAGGAGGTGATTCAGAAGAAGAATCAGCTAAGCATATCACTGCTTTAGCTGGATTATGTGAATCTGAAAGTGATTCCAGTGATGGGGAGCTTACTTTTGAAGAACTTGAGCAAGCCTACAAAGATCTATACAAAAGAAGCACTGAAATATGCAGTGAGGTTATAAAGCTAAAGAAGCAGAATGAGGCACTAGAAGATGAAAAAGCAAGTGATCAAGAGATCATTGACACCTTGAAAAGTGAAGTAAGTCTTCTCAACTCCAAGTTGGAACACATGTCCAAATCTGTTAGAATGCTGAACAGCAGTTCAAGTACACTGGATGTTATTCTCAACAGCAATAAGCATTCAGGGGATAAAAGTGGACTGGGATTTAACAGAGTACATAAAGATGAAGCTAGCTCTAGCAAAACTACTTCAAAATCCATACAGTCAAACAAGATGTCCCAACAGATGCTTCAACATCAAGAAAAGAACACAAAGTCAAACATAATGTTCCAACAGATGTCTCAACATTCTGAAAAGAACAAAATGAAGAAGAAGTATCAAAGATGGAGATGCCATCATTGTGGAAGATTTGGACATATCAAACCTCATTGTTATAAGCTGCATGGATATCCAAATCAGATGTATCAGCAACCTTCTAAGTAGAAAATAGAAGTTACCAAGAAAGTGCTGCATAGACATCAAAGAAATCAGCAACCTCCTAAGCAGAAAACAGAGGTCATCAAGAAGATATGGAAACCAAAATCTAGCATTCAGGCTGATCAAAGCTACATAACCAAGAACAAGATCAACAATCAATCTTGGAGATCTACTGATGAACAATACACAGGGCAGAGGCATCAAAAGAAATCTCAACTTAAATGGTCAAAGAAAAGTGTTGCATATATAGCACATACATCACTAAGAGTATCAGCTAAAGAAGACTGGTACTTTGACAGTGGATGTTCAAGACACATGACTGGATTGAAGAATCTGCTAGTAAACTTAAAGTCACATTCATCCAGATATGTAACCTTTGGAGATGGAGCTAAAGGAGAAATCAAGGGAGTTAGGACCTTGGATTGTCAAGATGTTCCAAGACTAGATAATGTGCTGCTAGTTAAAGGTTTAACTGCTAACCTGATCAGCATAAGTCAATTATGTGATCAAGGGTACAATGTAAACTTTACCAAAACTGAATGCATAGTGACTAACAAAGAACAAGAGGTTGTCATGAAAGGAGCCAGATCTAAAGACAACTGTTATATGTGGGAATCTCAAGACTTCAGTCTCACTTCAACTTGCTCTTTAGCTAAAGAAGAAGAAGTGAAACTATGGCACCAAAGACTAGGTCATCTTCATTTCAGAGGCATAAAGAAGATAATATCTATGGATGCTATAAGAGGTATTCCTAAACTGAAGATTGATGATGGCAAAATATGTGGTGAATGTCAAATAGGCAAGCAAACCAAGATGTCCCATCCAAAGCTCCAACATCTGACAACTTCCAAAGTTTTGGAACTATTGCATATGGATCTTATGGGACCTATGCAGGTTGAAAGCCTTGGTGGCAAGAGGTATGCCTATGTGGTGGTTGATGACTTTTCAAGGTATACATGGATAAATTTTATCAAAGAAAAGTCTGATGTATTTGATGTATTCAAAGACTTATGCCAAAGAATACAAAGGGAAAAAGCCAGCTGTGTGATCAGAATAAGAAGTGATCATGGAAAAGAATTTGAGAACCAAAAGTTCTTAGATTTCTGCTCTTCAGAAGGAATCAATCATGAATATTCTTCACCAATCACTCCTCAACAGAATGGGATTGTTGAGAGGAAGAATAGAACTATTCAAGAATCAGCAAGAGCTATGATCCATGCTAAAAAGTTACCTTTGTACTTCTGGGCTAAAGCTATGAACACAACTTGTTACATCCATAACAGAGTTACTCTAAGGAAAGGAACTTTGTCCATAATATATGAAGTCTGGAAGGGCAGAAAACCCACAGTTAAGTACTTCCATGTATTTGGAAGTAACTGTTATATTCTGGCAGATAGGGAGCAAAGAAGAAAAATGGATCCTAAAAGTGATGAAGGGATTTTTCTTGGATACTCTATAAACAGCAGAGCATATAGAGTATTTAATTCTAGAACCAAGGTTATCATGGAGTCCATAAATGTAATAATTGATGATGCTCCTACAGATGTCCCAGAAGATGTTGGAACATCTGCTGATATCAAGATTGAAGCTGAAGAAAAGAGTGATCATTATGACTTCACTCAAACTGATGCAAGGACAGAACAATCCAGCAAACCTCCCTCCATCAGAATACAGAAGGATCATCCCAAAGATTTGATAATTGGTGATCCCAACAGAGGTGTAAGCACTAGATCAAGAGAAGTGATTTCAGGTTCCTGTTTTGTTTCTAAAATAGAACCTAAAAACATCAAGGAAGCTCTTACTGATGAATACTGGATTTGTGCTATGCAAGAGGAATTAGGTCAATTCACAAGGAATGAAGTGTGGAATCTTGTTCCTAGACCTGATGACATAAATGTGATTGGAACAAAATGGGTGTATAAGAACAAGTCAAATGAACAAGGAGTTGTTACAAAGAACAAAGCTAGACTTGTAGCTCAAGGATACACACAAATTGAAGGAGTAGACTTTGATGAAACCTTTGCACCAGTAGCAAGGCTTGAATCAATCAGACTACTTTTGGGAATTGCTTGTATCTTAAAGTTCAAGCTATTTCAAATGGATGTGAAAAGTGCCTTTTTAAATGGCTATCTTAATGAAGAAGTATATGTAGAACAGCCTAAAGGATTTGTTGATCCAAGCTGTCCAAATCATGTATACAAACTAAAGAAGGCTCTTTATGGTCTGAAGCAAGCTCCAAGAGCATGGTATGAAAGACTAACTACTTTTCTTATCAAGCAAGGGTACAGAAAAGGTGGAATTGACAAAACCTTATTTGTTAAAGATGAAGAAGGAAATGTCATGATTGCTCAAATATATGTAGATGACATTGTCTTTGGTGGGATGTCTGATAGGATGGTCAAACATTTTGTCAACCAAATGGAATCTGAATTTGAAATGAGCCTAGTAGGAGAATTAACCTACTTTCTTGGACTGCAAATAAAACAAATGGAGGACTCCATGTTCATTTCCCAAAGCAAGTATGCTAAGAACATAGTCAAGAAATTTGGAATGGACAGTGCTACTCATAAGAGAACTCCTGCCCCCACACATTTAAAGCTGACTAAAGATGAAAAGGGTGAGAATGTAGATCAAAGCATGTACAGAAGTATGATTGGAAGCTTGTTATACCTGACTGCTAGCAGACCAGACATAGCATTTGCAGTAGGTGTATGTGCAAGATATCAAGCTGATCCAAAAGTCAGTCATCTTAATCAAGTAAAGAGAATTCTGAAATATGTTAATGGTACTTGTGACTATGGCATAATGTACTTTCATGGATGTAAACCAATTCTCACTGGCTTCTGTGATGCTGATTGGGCTGGAAGTGTTGATGACAAAAAAAACACTTCAGGAGGATGCTTCTTTCTAGGAAACAATTTGATTTCTTGGTTCAGTAAGAAACAAAATTGTGTATCCTTATCTACAGCTGAAGCTGAATATATAGCAGCTGGAAGCAGTTGTTCTCAGTTGGTTTGGATGAAGCAAATGCTCATTGAGTACAATGTCCCACAAGATGTCATGACATTGTACTGTGACAACTTAAGTGCAATTAACATATCAAAGAATCCTATCCAACATAGCAGGACCAAGCATATTGATATCAGACATCATTTCATCAGAGATCTTGTAGAAGAAAAAGTGATTTCATTGGAACATGTAGCTACAAATCTGCAGTTGGCTGATATCTTTACCAAAGCATTGGATGCTACACAATTTGAGAACTTAAGGGGCAAATTGGGAATCTGCTTATATGAGATTTAGCAGTTATGGAGATGTGCCAACATGTCATATGACATTGTGTGGCATAAGCACCAGATGGCAACACCAGTCTGGTCAAGAACCTTGGGTATTCCATTCCTAATAATTTTCAATGTAACGGCTACTTATATAATAACAGCTTATAATCAACTATCCATATTCTCATCATACTATCAAAAGCGAATTGCATTATCTAGCTGTTCTTCAGAAATCATCAACCCTAAAACTCTTCATCCATCTTCTTTGAAAATGTCTCAAAACCCTAACATTCCTGAAGAAATTCTCAACAAAGAAGATGTGGTTCATGCAACCCCTATTTCTGTGGTACCCATGGAGTCAACCCCATTGGACGAAATAAGAGGAAGTGTTCCTCATGCTAAAAAGCCAAGAACTCCAAAAAGAGCAAAAGATCAAGTCTGCAGCAAATCCAAAGGCATTCCTTCACCAGCAAACATGCCTCAAAAATCTTCTGAATATGTGGATGCTTCCATAAAGGAGTTGGTTACCAAGATCCTATCTGAACAAAGAGTGGTAAGTGGAATTTCTATCCCTCTGAACACCATGCCTGCCCCTCAAGAAGATCAACAAACTCAAGCCGCAAAGGACACTCCTGCTCAACAGGATGTCCCAATAGATGTTGAAACATCTGAGGATGAGCAAAAGGCCTCATCTGATGCTGATGTTGAAACAACTGAGGACCAGAAAAAGGCCTCAAATGATAGTGATGAAGAAGCTTCTGAGGACCAAACTCAGGCCTCTACTGAAGAGCACATCTCTGCTGATCCACCAGCTGAAGAGGAGACTGCTCAATCTCCTCCTGTAGTGAACCTAGAGCATGATTCTGATACAGAAATCATTTCCTCTGTAAAGCCTAGCATAGCCAAAAGGCTCAGGACTAGGAAAGAAAATATGCAAGCAGGACATGAAATTCCTGAGAAGAAACAAGCTACCCCAAAGAAAGACAAAGCCAAAACTGTCTTTGGTCCTACAAAACAATGGAGCAAAGTCCAAACACAAAAGAGGAAAGCTGTCACTCCATCAGACTCAGATGTTGAAGCAGATGTCCCAACATCTCCTCCAAAGAAGAAACCAGCACCCTCTAGGGCATCAACTGCTGTTCCAGAAGCTCCCTTGGACAACATCTCATTTCATCATGTTTCAAGTGTAAACAGATGGAAGTTTGTGTACCAAAGAAGGGTAGCACTTGAAAGAGAGCTGAGCAGTAATGCACTTGAGTGCACTGAATTAATTGATCTCATATCTGCTGCTGGTCTCTTCAAAACAGTCTCCAACCTCTCTCCCTGCTATGAGCTACTTGTCAAAGAATTCATAGTCAATCTTCAGGAAGATTGTGCCAATGGTAAGTCTGCTGAATTTAGAAAAGTCTTTGTTAGAGGCAGGTGTGTAGAGTTCTCTCCTCAGATCATCAACCAATTCCTTGGAAGAGAATCTGATGGACCAAATGAGCTAGGGAAGACTGATAACCAAGTCTGCAAGGTTATCACTGCAAACCAGGTCAAGGCTTGGCCAGTTAAAGGAAAGCTCTCAGTGAGCATGCTGACAAGAAAATATGCCATGCTAAACAGGATTGGTACAGCAAATTGGGTACCTACCAATCATACATCATCAATATCCACTGGCCTGGGCAGGTTCATTTATGCAGTGGGCACCCAAACTAAGGTGGATTATGGTGCCTACATCTTTGATCAGACCTTGAAACATGCTAGCTCATCTGCAACAAAGCTGCCAATAGCTTTCCCTTCCTTGCTGTGTGGAATAGTGCTGAGTCAGTACCCTGGAATCCTCACTGAGAAGGACACAGTCTGCAAAAGAGAAAGCCCTCTGGCCTTTCACTACAAACTGTTCCTGAGTCATCATGCAGCAGATGTTGAAGCACCCTCTGGGACATCTGCAGGCCCTTCAAATGCAAAGACTCCAATCTCCAAGGCTGCATTGATTGCTGAACTGAAGAGCACTTGCAAAGAACTTGAAGCAAGAAAGCAGAAGCTTGAGGAGATTATCCAAAGGCTGGAGAGTGAAGGTGATCAAAAGGCTGCCTCTGATGAAGAAACTGAGGATGATGAAGAAACTGAATGTGAGGAGTCTGAGTGAATAATTGTATGTGAGGAAAATTGTATGACAGCTGCATTGTAATTCAGAATTAGTGACTTTGGCCCCAAATTTGTCTAACAAGGGGGAGAACAACAACAATGTATGATGTTGTTTAGCTATGAATGAAAAACTTCTGTTTGTTTCTGACTGTTTGTTTCTGAACTGAATCATTGTGTGTTAATAAAATATTTATGTTGCAACCTGGATACATGTGTGTTTGAGGGGGAGTAAACTCACTCATGACTTAACAGAAAAGGAAAGCTACACTCTGATAGAAAGAACTTCTGCTGCACTCTGATAACCAGAAAAGATGTTAGCCAAAAATTAGCCAAAGGGGGAGTTTGTAGATGTTTAGAATTGGCAGAATTTTTGACCAACAAGAAATATTGAATTCAGTTCAGAATGTCCTATCAGATGTTGGGACATTATCAAACAGAGTATAAGAACTTAATTCAAGATGTCACACCAGATGTTGGGACATTGTGTAAATGACTTAAGTTCAGTTTTTCAGGATGTCCCAACAGATGTTGAGACATCTCAAACCTGCTACCAGAATTAATTAATGACTAACTGATCTGAGATATTTAAGGAGAGTTATCTGGAATTAATTATGGATGGATAAAAACAGAACAAGGCGCATCTGTAGGAAGTTTTATTATGAGGTTTCAGATTAATCAGAAGAACTAAATCTCCTAGAATCTAGGAAGTAACAAACCCTAATTCAAGGTGGAAGCTGCATGTGTTTAGGACTGGATTAACCTACAGAAAGCCCAAATTACAAACACCTATTTAATCAACAGAAACTCATAGAATTGAGTACGAATTCCAGAAGACCAAATAGTGTGTTTATTTTTTTAATAGCAGGTTGTTTTTAATTGTACCACTTGATGAGCTTTTAAGCATAAGTGCATTTGTGACTTGATTGAAACTGTGAAGTAAGATCAAGCTGTTTTGTTTGAAGAATGTCTTCAATTTTATTAAACTTGTAAACAAGATCACTGTGTGATTCAGGGGGAGTGAGTTGGTACTCATATCTAAGTTGTGTCTTAGGTAGAAATTGCATTGGGTAGATATTAAGTGAAAGATTAAACTGGGTTGTTTAAGTCTAGAATTAATATTACTTATAGTGGATTTCCTCCTGGCTTGGTAGCCTCCAGATGTAAGTGTGGTTATACACTGAACTGGGTTAACAAACTACTGTGTTGTTTAATTTTCTTGCACTTTAAGATTTGGTTAAATCTGTCAAGTGTTGGGACATCTCATAGGACATCTCATACCTGATCACAGAATTTCAATTGGCATCAGAGCAGGCACCCTGCCTGTTTATACTGGGTGAGATCTAGGGAATACAAATTCTGGAAACATGGACAGAGATATAGGATCAGTAAATAGACCACCTATACTGGATGGATCTAATTATGACTACTGGAAACCAAGAATGATTGCATTCTTAAGATCACTTGACAACAGGGCCTGGAGAGCAGTCAACATTGGATGGGAACATCCTATCCAAGACACCAAAGATGGATCAAAAGTGTTGAAACCTGAAGAAGAATGGAGTAAGGAGGAAGAAGATTCAGCACTAGGCAACTCCAAGGCCTTAAATGCTCTATTCAATGGCATTGATAGGAACATCTTTAGACTTGTGCATCACTGTGAGCTAGCCAAAGATGTGTGGGATACTCTCAAAACAACTCATGAAGGAACATCAAAGGTAAAGATGTCAAGACTTCAACTTCTCACCACCAAGTTTGAAAACTTGAGAATGAAGGAAGATGAGACAGTTCATGAATTCTACATGAACATCTTAGAAGTAGCTAATACTTCTGGAGCTTTGGGAGAAAAGATGACTGATGAAAAGCTTGTAAGAAAGATCCTCAGATCTTTGCCAAAAAGATTTGACATGAAAGTCACAGCAATAGAAGAAGCTCAAGACATATGCACTATGAAAGTTGAAGAACTCATTGGTTCCCTTCAAACATTTGAGATGAGAATGAATGACACAAATGTTAAGAAGAACAAAAGCATAGCCTTGGTGACAAATACTGATGAAGAAGAAGATGATGAATCAGAAACTGGTAAAAGCTTATCAGACAACATTGCTATGCTTGGAAGACAATTCAAAAAGATTCTCAGAGGGATGGAAGGCAAATCCAAACCCAGTGGAAGATACACAAACTCTTCTGAGAACAAGAGGCCTTATGATGCTAACAGAAGGTCAAAATATGATGAAAAGACCAGTCAAGAAAAAGGAATCAAATGCCATGGATGTGAAGGATATGGACACATCAGGAATGAATGTCCTACCTACTTAAAAAGGCAAAAGAAAGGACTCTCTGTAACCTGGTCTGATGAAGACTCGGGAGGTGATTCAGAAGAAGAATCAGCTAAGCATATCACTGCTTTAGCTGGATTATGTGAATCTAAAAGTGATTCCAGTGATGGGGAGCTTACTTTTGAAGAACTTGAGCAAGCCTACAAAGATCTATACAAAAGAAGCACTGAAATATGCAGTGAGGTTATAAAGCTAAAGAAGCAGAATGAGGCACTAGAAGATGAAAAAGCAAGTGATCAAGAGATCATTGACACCTTGAAAAGTGAAGTAAGTCTTCTCAACTCCAAGTTGGAACACATGTCCAAATCTGTTAGAATGCTGAACAGCAGTTCAAGTACACTGGATGTTATTCTCAACAGCAATAAGCATTCAGGGGATAAAAGTGGACTGGGATTTAACAGAGTACATAAAGATGAAGCTAGCTCTAGCAAAACTACTTCAAAATCCATACAGTCAAACAAGATGTCCCAACAGATGCTTCAACATCAAGAAAAGAACACAAAGTCAAACATAATGTTCCAACAGATGTCTCAACATTCTGAAAAGAACAAAATGAAGAAGAAGTATCAAAGATGGAGATGCCATCATTGTGGAAGATTTGGACATATCAAACCTCATTGTTATAAGCTGCATGGATATCCAAATCAGATGTATCAGCAACCTTCTAAGTAGAAAATAGAAGTTACCAAGAAAGTGCTGCATAGACATCAAAGAAATCAGCAACCTCCTAAGCAGAAAACAGAGGTCATCAAGAAGATATGGAAACCAAAATCTAGCATTCAGGCTGATCAAAGCTACATAACCAAGAACAAGATCAACAATCAATCTTGGAGATCTACTGATGAACAATACACAGGGCAGAGGCATCAAAAGAAATCTCAACTTAAATGGTCAAAGAAAAGTGTTGCATATATAGCACATACATCACTAAGAGTATCAGCTAAAGAAGACTGGTACTTTGACAGTGGATGTTCAAGACACATGACTGGATTGAAGAATCTGCTAGTAAACTTAAAGTCACATTCATCCAGATATGTAACCTTTGGAGATGGAGCTAAAGGAGAAATCAAGGGAGTTAGGACCTTGGATTGTCAAGATGTTCCAAGACTAGATAATGTGCTGCTAGTTAAAGGTTTAACTGCTAACCTGATCAGCATAAGTCAATTATGTGATCAAGGGTACAATGTAAACTTTACCAAAACTGAATGCATAGTGACTAACAAAGAACAAGAGGTTGTCATGAAAGGAGCCAGATCTAAAGACAACTGTTATATGTGGGAATCTCAAGACTTCAGTCTCACTTCAACTTGCTCTTTAGCTAAAGAAGAAGAAGTGAAACTATGGCACCAAAGACTAGGTCATCTTCATTTCAGAGGCATAAAGAAGATAATATCTATGGATGCTGTAAGAGGTATTCCTAAACTGAAGATTGATGATGGCAAAATATGTGGTGAATGTCAAATAGGCAAGCAAACCAAGATGTCCCATCCAAAGCTCCAACATCTGACAACTTCCAAAGTTTTGGAACTATTGCATATGGATCTTATGGGACCTATGCAGGTTGAAAGCCTTGGTGGCAAGAGGTATGCCTATGTGGTGGTTGATGACTTTTCAAGGTATACATGGATAAATTTTATCAAAGAAAAGTCTGATGTATTTGATGTATTCAAAGACTTATGCCAAAGAATACAAAGGGAAAAAGCCAGCTGTGTGATCAGAATAAGAAGTGATCATGGAAACGAATTTGAGAACCAAAAGTTCTTAGATTTCTGCTCTTCAGAAGGAATCAATCATGAATATTCTTCACCAATCACTCCTCAACAGAATGGGATTGTTGAGAGGAAGAATAGAACTATTCAAGAATCAGCAAGAGCTATGATCCATGCTAAAAAGTTACCTTTGTACTTCTGGGCTAAAGCTATGAACACAACTTGTTACATCCATAACAGAGTTACTCTAAGGAAAGGAACTTTGTCCATAATATATGAAGTCTGGAAGGGCAGAAAACCCACAGTTAAGTACTTCCATGTATTTGGAAGTAACTGTTATATTCTGGCAGATAGGGAGCAAAGAAGAAAAATGGATCCTAAAAGTGATGAAGGGATTTTTCTTGGATACTCTATAAACAGCAGAGCATATAGAGTATTTAATTCTAGAACCAAGGTTATCATGGAGTCCATAAATGTAATAATTGATGATGCTCCTACAGATGTCCCAGAAGATGTTGGAACATCTGCTGATATCAAGATTGAAGCTGAAGAAAAGAGTGATCATTATGACTTCACTCAAACTGATGCAAGGACAGAACAATCCAGCAAACCTCCCTCCATCAGAATACAGAAGGATCATCCCAAAGATTTGATAATTGGTGATCCCAACAGAGGTGTAAGCACTAGATCAAGAGAAGTGATTTCAGGTTCCTGTTTTGTTTCTAAAATAGAACCTAAAAACATCAAGGAAGCTCTTACTGATGAATACTGGATTTGTGCTATGCAAGAGGAATTAGGTCAATTCACAAGGAATGAAGTGTGGAATCTTGTTCCTAGACCTGATGACATAAATGTGATTGGAACAAAATGGGTGTATAAGAACAAGTCAAATGAACAAGGAGTTGTTACAAAGAACAAAGCTAGACTTGTAGCTCAAGGATACACACAAATTGAAGGAGTAGACTTTGATGAAACCTTTGCACCAGTAGCAAGGCTTGAATCAATCAGACTACTTTTGGGAATTGCTTGTATCTTAAAGTTCAAGCTATTTCAAATGGATGTGAAAAGTGCCTTTTTAAATGGCTATCTTAATGAAGAAGTATATGTAGAACAGC
Source organism: Lathyrus aphaca (assembly GCA_963966055.1). Taxonomy (NCBI): domain Eukaryota; kingdom Viridiplantae; phylum Streptophyta; class Magnoliopsida; order Fabales; family Fabaceae; genus Lathyrus; species Lathyrus aphaca. Next base: position 188,300,215 of record OZ014519.1, read on the forward strand.
CTAAAGGATTTGTTGATCCAAGCTGTCCAAATCATGTATACAAACTAAAGAAGGCTCTTTATGGTCTGAAGCAAGCTCCAAGAGCATGGTATGAAAGACTAACTACTTTTCTTATCAAGCAAGGGTACAGAAAAGGTGGAATTGACAAAACCTTATTTGTTAAAGATGAAGAAGGAAATGTCATGATTGCTCAAATATATGTAGATGACATTGTCTTTGGTGGGATGTCTGATAGGATGGTCAAACATTTTGTCAACCAAATGGAATCTGAATTTGAAATGAGCCTAGTAGGAGAATTAACCTACTTTCTTGGACTGCAAATAAAACAAATGGAGGACTCCATGTTCATTTCCCAAAGCAAGTATGCTAAGAACATAGTCAAGAAATTTGGAATGGACAGTGCTACTCATAAGAGAACTCCTGCCCCCACACATTTAAAGCTGACTAAAGATGAAAAGGGTGAGAATGTAGATCAAAGCATGTACAGAAGTATGATTGGAAGCTTGTTATACCTGACTGCTAGCAGACCAGACATAGCATTTGTAGTAGGTGTATGTGCAAGATATCAAGCTGATCCAAAAGTCAGTCATCTTAATCAAGTAAAGAGAATTCTGAAATATGTTAATGGTACTTGTGACTATGGCATAATGTAATTTCATGGATGTAAACCAATTCTCACTGGCTTCTGTGATGCTGATTGGGCTGGAAGTGTTGATGACAGAAAAAGCACTTCAGGAGGATGCTTCTTTCTAGGAAACAATTTGATTTCTTGGTTCAGTAAGAAACAAAATTGTGTATCCTTATCTACAGCTGAAGCTGAATATATAGCAGCTGGAAGCAGTTGTTCTCAGTTGGTTTGGATGAAGCAAATGCTCACTGAGTACAATGTCCCACAAGATGTCATGACATTGTACTGTGACAACTTAAGTGCAATTAACATATCAAAGAATCCTATCCAACATAGCAGGACCAAGCATATTGATATCAGACATCATTTCATCAGAGATCTTGTAGAAGAAAAAGTGATTTCATTGGAACATGTAGCTACAAATCTGCAGTTGGCTGATATCTTTACCAAAGCATTGGATGCTACACAATTTGAGAACTTAAGGGGCAAATTGGGAATCTGCTTATATGAGATTTAGCAGTTATGGAGATGTGCCAACATGTCATATGACATTGTGTGGCATAAGCACCAGATGGCAACACCAGTCTGGTCAAGAACCTTGGGTATTCCATTCCTAATAATTTTCAATGTAACGGCTACTTATATAATAACAGCTTATAATCAACTATCCATATTCTCATCATACTATCAAAAGCGAATTGCATTATCTAGCTGTTCTTCAGAAATCATCAACCCTAAAACTCTTCATCCATCTTCTTTGAAAATGTCTCAAAACCCTAACATTCCTGAAGAAATTCTCAACAAAGAAGATGTGGTTCATGCAACCCCTATTTCTGTGGTACCCATGGAGTCAACCCCATTGGACGAAATAAGAGGAAGTGTTCCTCATGCTAAAAAGCCAAGAACTCCAAAAAGAGCAAAAGATCAAGTCTGCAGCAAATCCAAAGGCATTCCTTCACCAGCAAACATGCCTCAAAAATCTTCTGAATATGTGGATGCTTCCATAAAGGAGTTGGTTACCAAGATCCTATCTGAACAAAGAGTGGTAAGTGGCATTTCTATCCCTCTGAACACCATGCATGCCCCTCAAGAAGATCAACAAACTCAAGCTGCAAAGGACACTCCTGCTCAACAGGATGTCCCAATAGATGTTGAAACATCTGAGGATGAGCAAAAGGCCTCATCTGATGCTGATGTTGAAACAACTGATTCGTTAAGACCCATGATACATTCAAAGCTGAATATCCGAATACATTCAAAGTTTTGATCCTGAGGTCAATGGCTTCCTTAAGACCCATGATACATGATTCGTATTCTGCTTCGTTGTTAGTGCAAGCAAAGGTGAGTTTTGCCGAGAAAGGCATATGAACTCCTTTAGGTGTAATGAGCACTGCACCAACTCCACGACCATTCATGTTGACAGCCCCATCAAACATCATAGTCCATTCTTCTTCAGGAGCAGGCCCTTCAGTGTGAACTGGCTCTTCGCAATCTTTTGCTTTTAAGTATATGATGTCTTCATCAGGGAAGTCGAATCTCATGGGCTGATAATCATCAATGGGTTGCTCAGCCAGATAGTCAGACAATACACTGTCCTTGATGGCCTTTTGAGATGTGTACTGAATGTCATACTCTGTCAGAATCATTTTCCATCTTGCAACCCTTCTAGTAAGTGCTTGCTTCTCAAATATGTACTTGACGGGGTCCATTTTTGAGATCAATAAAGTAGTGTGAGTCAACATATACTGTCTTAGTCGGCGAGCAGCCCACGCTAAAGCACAACAAGTTTTCTCGAGCAGTGAATAACGTTGTTCACAGTCGGTAAACTTTTTGCTTAGGTAGTATATTGCATACTCTTTTCGACCAGACTCGTCATGCTGGCCCAACACACACCCCATTGATCCTTCTAATACTGTCAGGTACATTATCAGAGGTCTTCCTTCAACTGGCGGAATGAGAATTGGAGGTTCTTGTAGGTACTCCTTGATTTTGTCAAAAGCTTTCTGACAATCGTCGTTCCACCTGACTGTTTGTTCCTTTCTTAACAGCTTGAAAAGGGGTTCACAGGTTGCAGTGAGGTGAGATATGAACCTTGATATGTAGTTCAATCTACCTAAGAATCCCCGAACTTCTTTTTCAGTCCTAGGTGCAGGCATCTCTTGAATGGCTTTGACTTTATCGGGATCAACTTCAATTCCCTTTTCACTCACAATAAATCCCAGAAACTTACCAGAACGTACCCCGAATGTGCATTTGTTGGAGTTCAACTTCAGCTGATATTTCCTCAGACGCTTGAACAACTTCAGCAGATTCACCAAATGGTCTTCTTCAGTAAGGGACTTGGCAAGCATGTCATCCACATAACATTCAATTTCTTTGTGGATCATATCATGGAATAATGTTACCATAGCCCGTTGATAAGTTGCACCGGCATTCTTCAGTCCAAAAGGAATTACCTTGTAACAAAATGTGCCCCAAGGTGTGATGAAGGTTGTTTTCTCCATGTCTTCGGGTGACATCTTGATCAGATTATACCCAGAAAATCCATCCATGAAAGAAAATACAGAGAACTCAGTTGTGTTGTCGACCAATACATCAATGTGAGGTAATGGGAAATCATCCTTCGGGCTAGCTCTATTCAGATCCCGGTAATCCACACACATACGCACTTTGCCATCCTTTTTAGGTACTAGTACAATGTTAGCAACCCACGGCGGGTAACTAGTTACAACAAGGAAACCGACATCCCACTGTTTTTGTACCTCTTCCTTAATCTTCATGGCCATATCCAGGCGAGTACAGCGTAGCTTCTGTTTAACCAGTGGGCAATCCTCTTTCAATGGTAGCCTATGCATGACAATATTCGTATCTAGACCTGGCATGTCTTGATAGGACCAAGCAAAGACATCGACGTATTCTCGAAGCATGTCGATAAGCTATTCTTTTACTGAAGCTTGCAGACTGGCCCCAATCTTCACTTCTTTCAAATCCTCTTCGGTACCAAGATTAACAGTTTCAACCTCCTCCTGATGAGGAGTAATCACTTTCTCCTCTTGTCTCAACAACCTGGCTAACTCTTCAGGAAAATCATAGTCTTCATCAACCCCTTCATCAGCTTGATTAATTGGATTGTCGAAGTCATACAAGGTCATAGCAGTGCTGTTGTCGGTGCAATCTGGAAGATTATTTCTACAAGGGTTGAGATTTGTTCGTTTTAGTGATCAATTTTAATCTTGTTTAGAAACAGTGTAAAATGAAGTTATTATTTTGAAAACATTGCCATTTTATTGTTTTGTACAAAAGTGAAAAATGAAAAGACAGTGAGCGAAAGAGAGAATAGTTTGCAAAAGATGTCCGATATTCATTGATATTCCATTTGCACAAAATTACAAATATGGACCTATTACAAAATGAGTCCTGACACCTTGGGCAAGATGCAGGGCTTGATGCATGCTGAAAAAAGCAGGAAATAATAATTACTCTGCAGGAGTAACCCTTATAATTTCCTGGGAAGACCAGTTAAGGACTTGGTGACCTGGGATCCTTGGACGAATCCAGCTCTCCAGGTTGAGGTCGCTTTCCACCTCGTCTTCCATGTTGTTGACATCATCTGGGGTGAACATTCCCCCACTGATGAATTTGGGCTCCTTAGCAGCCTCTGCTTGATCTTGTCGAAATGGTTTGTAACCCAAACCGAATATGTCCTCCTTCTTCTCCATCGGTAGCAGTTTGCCCCAGCCTTGGGCATTTCCATCTTCAACAACCTTCCGGGCTTGCTGATAGGAGACAATTGAAGTACCTATCCTATTTTCCTGGGATGCAGCAAATACTTCAGTTGTCGCCTCATTAACGTTCAGTGCTTCGAACCCCTGGCTCATGGTTTCATGGATTTCACTATCCATCTCAATGTATTTGTATGTAGCCAAATGGCTAACAAAGATATCCTCTTCATCACAAATGGTGATAATCTGTCCTTCCCACTCATATTTCAATTTCTGGTGAAGGGTCGACGTAACTGCGCCAGCGGCGTGAATCCATGGTCGACCCAACAAACAGTTGTAGGTCGGCTGAATGTCCATCACATAGAAAGTGGTCTGAAAGACCTGCAGACTGATTATTACAGGAAGCTCCACCTCTCCAAGTACGGACCTTTTGGAGCCATCAAAAGCTCTTACCACCAGATTGCTTGATCGGAGAGCTATACCATCATATTTGAGCTTGACAAGGGCTTTCTTTGGCAGGACGTTGAGTGAAGACCCCGTGTCAACAAGAACATGCGAAAGCACAACCCCTTTACACTCCAGGGTGATGTGTAAAGCCTTGTTGTGGTGACGACCTTCCGTTGTCAAATCAGCATTGGTGAAACCTGACCTGTGGCTAGTATTAACATTAGACACCACTGTCTCGAGCTGATTCACTATGATCTCCCCCGGCACGTAGGCTACGTGCAGGACTTTAAGTAATGCATCCCGATGAGCTTCGGAACACAACAGCAGGGATAAGATTGAGATCTTGGAAGGAGTCTGGTGGAGCTAATCCACAACCTTGTAGTCACTTCTTTTAATTATCCTCATCAATTCATCCACATCTTGGTCAAAGGATGATTTATGGGCCTCTTTTGGTACAAGTTCTTCAGGTGCCACACTTTTACCTTTGGCTTTGGCAAGAACCTCTGCCTCAGTATTAGCTCTTAGAACTTGTGACGCGAAGAGGCGGCCGCTTCGGGTGAAGCCTCCGCCTCCCCCGACATTATCCACTTGTGGTGTATGAACTGAAGAATCAAGAAGGACTCTTTCTCCATTGCAGTAAAGGTCTGAACTATAGTTCCATGGTACAACATTGTCTTTATCATATGGAATGGGCCCCGACACCGTGATGGTGACTGGACTGACTGCAACAGAGGTAGGAACCACTATTGTTTGTGGATCATAAAATATGGTAACAGGACTTCTGATTGATGGTGGTGGTGATTGACTGAAGCTTGGTTGTTGCTGAAACTGTTGTTGAGATTGTTGCTGAATGTTGTTGGAAACAGGGACCGTTGCAGGAACGTAATAGATGGTGACTGTAGAGATGTCGTTGTTAATGGTTGCTGTAGTTGTAGAAGCGGAAGCGATTGAACTGGTGTCTGTTGAAGTGATGGAAGAGGTGGTTGCTGATTTTGTATACGAGTCTGTAGGAACAATTGTCTTTGCAGTTGTAGGAGGAATACTTATTGTTGTTGAAAGAGGAGTTGCTGGTGTTGTAGAAGCAGTTGTTGTTATTTGCAGGATATCGTCTCTGATCAGGCCATTGATACCATTCCTCAAGCTTGCACACCCATTGACGGAAACCTTGCAAGATTCACAGCAGGCCTCACAACCTGGAAACACCTGGAATTTTAAAAGCTGAGCTTTAACCTCTGCCATAGGTGTTTGAATGCTTGTAGTATCTTCAATTAAACTCATGGGTTTGCCCTCCTCAACTGCATTTATCCTAGGCCCACCATGGATGGGCATAGGATTCTTCGTGACATTAGGAGGTGGTGCAAAATTCAGGGCTTTTGAATCAACCAGATCTTGGACCTTCATGTGCAAAGCTCTGCACTTTTCTGTGGTGTGACCAGGTGCATTAGAATGAAAAGCACACTGGGCATTAACGTCGTAATTTCTCGGAATGTTCTGAGGATCTGGTGGAGCCAAAGTCCTTAACTCGACAAGATTAAGCTTTAGGAGTTGTGGCAATAATGTGGCATATGGCATTGGTATAGGGTCAATCACCTTGTTAACTTGAGATGGCCTTTGCTGGAAATGGCGTTGTTGTTGGTTGTTGTTGTTGTTATAAGACCTCTGTTGAGGAAACTATTGTTGTTGAGGAAAATGTTGTGGTTGTTGAGTGTATTGAGGAGGTGGAGTCGGAATAGTGACAGTGGCAATTGATCTTGGTAGATACTGGGGTCTTCCTCTACCCATATGTACAAAATTTGTTTCACCGGATCTGCGAGGCCCTGCAAATGGTTTCCTTACACTGCTTGAACTGGTGTCGTTATCGGAAATCTTTCCCATTTTCAATAAGCTCTCAATTCTTTCCCCAGCTATGACTACGTATGCGAAGCTAGTGGAAGAAAAAGAAGCCAATCTATCAATGTAAGTCCCCTGGAGGGTGTTCATGAACATATCAACCATCTCCCTTTCATACATTGGGGTTGAACGACAACAACTAATTGCCTCCATCTTTGAGCATACTCTCTAAAGCTTTCTCGGGAAGACTGTGACATGCCCATCAGGAGGGTTCTATTTGGAGCCATGTCCAGATTATATTGATATTGGAGAATGAAAGCCTCGTCCAAATCTTTCCATTTCCTTACTGTGGCCCTGGTCAAATGAGAATACCACTCACGGGATGCCCCTGTCAAGCTATCCTCAAAATAAAACATCCACAGTTTTTCATCCATGATGTAGGCTTTCAATCTTCCCAAGAAAGATTGGAGATGGGTGTGAGGGCATGATGTACCATTGTATCTTTCAAAACAGGGAGGTTTGAATTTGTGAGGAATTATAACCCCCTCCACTAGTCCCATATCCATGACATCAAAACCCAGAGAGTTTTGAGATTCCAAAGACCTCTGTTTTTCTGTTATCTCATCCAGCCGACGATCATAGACTTCGTCTCCTGCCCCGACCACAGTAAATTGTTCTTCCTGAGGGTCCTCCTGCAAGGCCCTCCCTCTAGTGTTACCCTGGGTGTTCCTTATAGCATTGATTTCTGGATTCATATGAGGTCCAAACTCTGGGGGATCAGTACGAGGCTGTAAATGATCGTTGTTGCTGGTACCCCATGTACCTGGGTGGTTTTCTTCGGGAGTTTTCCGCTCAACCAACTCTCTCAGTCTTTCTTGGCTCTAGGCCAACCCAATCATCACTGCCATAAACTGGTTCATTTGGGCCCTCATCTCAGTCCTCTCATTGGCCATTTGGGTTCTCACGTCAGTCAGATCTTGTTAAACCTAGTCCATTTGTAAGCCTGGAAGGTTGTTTCTTGTCGGATACCGGTGCACTCTATTGATGGGGAAGACTCTTCTACGAGCAATGTTTCCTGAAACCACAACCAAGTGAGAAACAACAAAAACAAAAACCTACAAAACAAAGAAATGAGGTTAGTATACAATGCAAGATGTTTATTTGTCTTCCAAGGGTATCCGATTTGGTTCTTTAGTTTTGACCTTCCAGACCTCGAGGATTGATGATGTTGAAGAGAAATGACACCCACAGAATAGCACACAAACCATATATTACAAAAATGTAGAGATACATAGTTTATGATTACAACAAGTCCCCATGGTGGGTCAAAATACAACAACCAAATCAAAAGTACAAACAAAATGAAGTACAAATACAAAGAAATCAAACATCCAGCCCATAACCATCCTCTCTGATTTCCTTCAGGAAAGCCTCAGTCACTGGACCAACTGGGTGCTCTGTGATGGTCCTGATAAGAAGGTTCTTGGTGGCAATGGCACTGGTCAACTTCTTATGCTTGTCCTGGTCCTTTGATCTCTTCAACCCCTCTCGGAGCTTCAATTCAGAGATCTCCTTCTGCGTTGCTAACAAGGCCTCCTGATTCTTCTTCTCATTAGCTTCCAGTTGCTCTATCCTAGCCCGGGTCCTCTGATCTTCCCGTGAACAGGCCTCAGTGATCCTGATCCACCTAGCCTGACTCTCCTCCAAGTAGTGCTCAACTCTGGCCTTCTGAATCTTGGCTTCCTTGCAAGCATTCTTCAATACCAACTCTCCTGCTCTAGCCCTTCTGATGTAGTCATCTGTCTTCTCAATCTTGGCCACATGCTCAACCCAGAGCTTTTCTAACCTCTCATTGTCCAGACGACCATCATTCCTCTCCCAGAGGGTCTTCTTCAAAGCTTCAGAGAGCTGATTATTCCTTTATTTCAATTTCTCAAACTCCTCCAAACTAACTGTAGCTGCAGGCTCCATAGCTGATGGTCCAGGCACATCCTCCAGGGTAAATGGCATGCGGGTGATTTGTCCCTTGACACGAGACTAATCAAGATACTAAGTTGAAGCTATGTTGTTGCACTTGCCAAGAATAACAGTCCCCTTAGTTTGAATATTGTCCCAAGCCCAGGCTGCTTGTCTGGCAATGGCAAGGTTATGTTGAATGTCACAATAGAGGGTTTCTGTCAAGTCTTGCTCTCTAGGTGGATGCACCAAGGCATACCCTAATTGCCTTTTGAACAACAAAGGATTGTAGTTGATGCAACTCTTCACTCCAATCAAGCGTACATTGGGATACTGCCCATAGTTGGTGATGATATCTCTACCCTTGGTGCTCTGAGTGCACCGTCCGATGTCTTCTGAAGTGAGGGCAATCATTCTCTTAGCCCAGTTTCTTGACTGATGAGGATTCAAGAATGCTTCTAACTCTGGCAAGTGCCTCAACAACCAACAATAGAAAAGAGGTGCACAACATCTGACTAATCTTCCCCTCTGCTTCTCATTCCTTTGATGCACTGAGTAGTAAAAGTCTTCAAGCAAAGTAGGGACTGGATTCTTCAATAGGAAAAGGTGGATAGCACTCTTGCTTACAACTTAGGCTCGTCTGCAAACAAAATGACTCCATATATGCTAAGGGCCAGAAGAGCACAAACAGTGTCCCACTTCCCTGTTGCAGCATGAATGGTGGCCTGAGTAACTAAGAAGTCCAAATGAAGGCCTGGGATTCCAGCCTTGGTGGTCATGTTCTGGTCAATAAGGGTGGGCTCTAAGTGCAAAGACTTAGCTACATCTTCATTCCTGGGAGCAGTCATCGCAGGGTTGAAGGGAATCCCCCTCCTGATGGGGACACCTAACAACATGGAGAATTCTTCTAACAAAGGGCCCAACTGAAAGTCTGGGAAAGTAAAGCATCTGAGAGGAGGGTCATAGAAATGAAGGCAAGTGTGGATCATACTCTTCTGTGATGCATCCAAGTCCATGATCATGTCCATGATACCACCATAGTGTTCCCTGAATAAAGGGACATGATCAGGAGTGATGAGTGTCTGAATCTGTTTGATGCCTAACAGAGTGGGCTCAAACAAATGATAAGTGATGTTGCTCTTCCTGGATGGGTCCATGCTGACAATGGATGCTGATGAAGAAGACTGAGGAGAAGCAATGATGAAGGTGTTGCACCCCAAAATTTGCCCTCACAATACAGGACTTTGTGTGCTAAGAAGGTTCACAAGGTTCACAAGATTCACAATACTTACAAGACCTTTCATGAGGTTCATGAAGTCTACAAGCCACTTTATGAGGTTCACAAGGTTCACAAGATTCACAATACTTACAAGACCTTTCATGAGGTTCATGAAGTCTACAAGATACTTTATGAGGTTCACAAGGTTCACAAGACCTCCCATGAGGTTCACAAAACATTTTATGATGGTTCACAAGGTTCACAAAGTTCACAATTGGTCAGAAGAGTTGACAATTCCCTCAGACAATGCACCTCCTAAGCAGTGCATCCAAAACTAGGGTTTTGACTTTAATCAGGCTAAATGGACTTCCAAGACTTCAAGTGAGCTTCATAACATCTTATATGTGTGTAAGAACCCCCATGACAAGTTTCAAGACTTTTCTCAAAAGTTTGCTCAGTCAGATGATCAGATAAGTCAAAATCAATCAAAGCAGTTGAAAAGTCAAACTGAAGTCAACTGTGGTCAAACCAAAGTCAAACTTCATGATTTTTTGCCAACATCAAGTATATGAAGTAAAATTCATCATTTTATCAAGGGTTGATCATGATTCATCAAGGAGATTTCAGATCATCAAGAATCAGAGGTTTCTAAATTAGGGTTTCCTCAGGAAAAGTCAACTGAACTTTGACCAGCCATAACTTTCACATGCTTCATCACCAAGTCTCCATCCAAAGCTCATTTTGAAGGAAATTTAATTCTCTACAACTTTGTGTCTCACAAGCAAAACCCAAAAATGCTTCATTTGGAAGGTATGAGCTAAGACATTATAGGTCCTTTTGAAAGTCAACAAAAAGTCAACAACTTCAAAAGGGCATAACTTGATAATGGTGAATGATATGAACATGAAACCAGTGGGGTTAGTTATAGGACTCTTCAAGCTTTCCAAAATGTCCAAGAACACCCTCATACCATTAAAATTGAAGGATATGTGCCTTTGCAAAGTTGGGAAATTTTTGGTTGATTTAAGAAGAAAATGGAGGTCTAAAACCAATTTCTTCTAAATGGGCTTGCCATATGATGACCCAATCCATACTATGACTTCATGCATGACCTAAGTCAACAAAAATCAGATTTTTTATCATTTTATTTTTATTTATTTTGATTTAATTCATTAAAAATCATTTTAAATTAAAATAAAATATAAAAGTCTAAGATTTAAAAAAGATCAAGCTTCTAGAAATCCATAAATTTGATTGGAATTGAAGTGGAAAGAAGATCATGATGATTGGCCTAAAATAGCAAGTGTTTATGCAAAATTATTTGATTTTTAAAGCCTATCTTTTTGAATCTTTTTGGATCAAATTTCTCACACAAGTATCCAATTTTTCTGACCTAATGCATTGCTCTATAAGTACACTACATAACCCTAATCACAAGCCACAAATTTTTCCAGCCCCAAGTGTAAGTTTCATAATTTCAAAAACCTCTCCAAACTCAAATTCGGATTTGGACAAACAAGGCATTAGAAGGTAATTTGAGGACATAGCAATGATCTTTGGACATCATTGAGTCGAAATCAACCCTCAAACACATCCAATTCATGCACATATGGTTAACCCGAAAGCATATAGTTCATGTTTTATCTTTTTTCGATTTGAATCATTTATGCATTGATAATGAAAACTAACTATGGATTTGTGTTTGTTATGATGTTTAGAAGCTTTCTGGATGGTTTAATTTGACTCTTATGGACTGTATCAAAATCCACCATTGTTAGGGTTTGGAGTTCAAATTCGGGAACTTAGTATTTAGGGCACCTAAATGAATTCTAAGAACATGGGCGTGACCTATAAGCTTCATATAATTGATCTGGGCTTCAAATTTGTATTGATATTATGATTTGCTTGATGATTGAAAAACGTAGGTTTCTGGTTTAAGAACTTGCAGGAAAATTCGCAGGAATATTCGAAGAAGAATTCGCAGGAAATTTGAATGAGGAAGATGAAGTCTGGCGCCAAAATCCAATTTGAAACTCTAACATATATTTTATTTTATTATTGCTGTATATATTTCAGAAGCGCAGGTTGGTTCAGTTGGTAGTACGCATGTGTGAAAGATGGATGGTCCTGGGTTCAAACCTCCCCCAGGCCATTTTGTTTTTTTATTTTCATTAATGTTTGCAGGTTAAAAATAAAAAGAATACAACCTATTTTACTATCACCAGCGCGCGGCTGGTCCAGTGGTTAGCTTGTTGGTACAAGGAGAATGAGGCCTAGGGCGTGGGTTCGATCCTTGCCCCAGGTAAGTTTCAGCTTTTTTTTCTTTCTGTTTTATTTTGATTTGTTTAAATTACTTTCTTATTAATATAATCATGTATACACACATATTTAAATAATTCTAAAAAAAAACACATACATATCTTATATTTTCTAAATTCTAAAATTATTTTCTTAATTCTAAAATTAGTTTCTTTTTATTTTTATGTATTGAAATTATAATATGTATATATTTATTAAATTAATATTGTATATTAAGTTAGAACCCTAATATTTTATATATAAAACCCTAAAAATATATTTTTTACAAACCTTAATTTAATCATAATAATGTCTAAAAAACCTAATTTCTTTTTCTTCTATTTTTTGTTTAATATTATTATTTATAGTTAATCTAATTTTTATTAAATACATAAATTGTTTATAATTTAAAATTTTGTACATAAATAGATGTAAAAATTAAAATGCTTAATTTATTTTTTATGAAAATATTCACTAATTGTTTATAATTTAATTATGCATGTAAATAATTTCTAAAAATTGCAAATTTAATAATTATAATTTATTTCTCATAATATGTTCATAATTGATTTAATTTTTAATATGATTGTTTGTATTTTCTTATTAACTGTTAAATTTTGTTTATTATGCTATTTTTGCTTATTATTATTATTATTAATTATGATTATTACTAACCCCATTTATTTTTAAATTATTATTATTATTTTCTACTAACCCTATTATAATTATTTATTTATTTTGCTTACTTATTTATTTTGTTTATTTATTCATTTTGCTTATTTATTTATTTTGCTTAAATTGCTTTTATTATTATTATTATGTAATTGCTCCTGGATGTAATATTTTTATAATGTTTAAATTATTTATTTTATGCCATGGTTAGTAAAAATAGGGAGTGTAACATGTATGTTTGTTTAAAATTAATTTAGGTCATTTAAATTAAAAGATAAATATTAAATTGAACACTCACACACGTAAGTCGATCTTTGATCGCCATCTCACTTTCTAGGGTTACCTCTCATTGCTGCCTAATCAAAAGGTCAAGTAGGGTGTATAAAGCAAAAGTCCCTCAAAGTAAAGTCATCTAGTCCCTTAAACAATAAAAGATCAAGTCCCTTTCGAATGTTGCCTTCGTAATGATCTTGTCCCTTTCGAATAAAGATGATAGTCCCTCCAAGAATTGCTTATACACCCCACAGTTGCCTATGTTAAACAGATGACCCTTACTTGTCCCACACATCCAAGGTAATGACTACCTATTCCTTAATAATAGGGATAGTCTTACCATTTAAAGGATTCAAGAACAGAAAGACTTAAACTTTAGGGTAGGTTCCTCATAGTTACTTGCTCACTATTCAAAAACTTTTCAAACACTTCACAATTTCAAACAATTTTCAAACACAAGTTTTTTACGCATCCGTACATGGATCATTATCAAACTCTTATGAAAATTTCTATTCACACACTTCACATTTTTAAAAACATTTTAAAGTGAGCTAAGTAACTAAGAGCCCATGGATAACCATGGATGTGAAGGGTGCTAACACCTTCCCTTTACATAACCTACCCCCGGACCCAAAAATCTTTTAAAAGGTCTTTCCTGTTCTTTTATGCCTTTCCTTTGGATAAAATAAAAGTCGGTGGCGACTCTTGCTATCCGCAACATAACTAAAGTCAGTTCTCCCACCGTGTTACAGAACTGGCGACTCTGCTGGGGATTTAATAAAAGAGGGGTACCCTTAGGAATTAGATCACTTTAAAATTGTTTGCCTTGTTTTCTTTATACTTACTTGTTGGGCTCTTATGTGTGAAAGATCCTAACCCGGATCTAGTGTACCTTAGGTAAATGGCAATAGACCAAGGAAACTGTACAGCGTATACCGATATGGTTGATCTGGTGGCCATAGTTAGTGTGACTTCTTGGTTGGTGCTTATGTTCCTTAAGTCAAGTTGAGGATAATATGAGGCTGCCATATGTTGTCAATACACTAACTAACTTTTAGAACCCTAGTTATCCCATCTTGGCCTTTAGAAAAGTAGTGAGATAACCGGCTTTGATGCAGACTGAAGTTGGTTGATACTCGATACTACACTCATTGAGATCTTAAACTTGGAGGGTTTTGGTTGGCAAGTAAGTTGCCTACTGAACAACCACCCTTGTGAAGGATCAATGATATTGAGATCCCTTAGAACATGGTTACTTTTGTAGGACAGGATGAACCAACTAACTTCAGGGGAGGGTACTTACCTTTGAACCTCATGCAAGCCTTTAAACCTAGGGCTATGGTGTGACTTGCTTGTGTGTGCCACATGTTTGTGATTGAGCATAACATCATGACATCATCATGCATCATAAGCATAGCATTTTCACTAACCATTTCAAGGACCAAGGGATTTATCTTTGTTCTTTGTTGCAGGTCATGGCTTCTGCTCGTAGAAACACCATCAGGATCAACTTTGTGAGCATACCTCCTAAGCTTAAAGAGTTGGTTTCTCAAGTGTCTGATCACTCCCAGTTCATCAAGAGACATGGTCACCTATTGGATCTAGTCACTTCAGGGTTCAATGAAGACATGATGAGTGTTCTGTTTCAGTTCTTTGATCCTAAGCACCATTGCTTCACATTCCCCGACTACCAGCTGGTTCCTACCATGGAGGAATTCTCCAAACTTCTGGGCATACCTGTTCTTGATCAGAAACCATTCACAGGCTTGGAGAAGGAGCCTAAACCTGAGGTTATTGTTGCAGCTCTACATCTGAAGAAGTCTGACATTGTTCTAGAAACGAGAAGCGGAGTTAAGGGTATGCTTGCCAAGGTGTTGATAGAGAAGGCTCAAGTGTTCTTGAAGGCTATGAGTTATGATGCTTTTGAGGATATCTTAGCCTTGCTGATTTATGGCTTAGTGTTGTTCCCCAATCCAGATCAGTTCATAGATGTGCATGCCATCAACATATTCCTGAGTCACAATCCAGTGCCTACATTGCTTGGAGATATCCTGCATTCTCTTCACACCCGTACTACAAGGGCAAGAGGAACTTTGATGTGCTGCATACCTTTTCTCTCTAGGTGGTTTATTTCTCACCTTCCTCGCTCAGTAATGAAGAATGAGCAAGGGTTCAGGTGGTCTAAGAGGATCATGTCACTCTCGTATTCAGATATTCATTGGTGCTCCAGATCTATGGAGAATGTCACTATCATTGATCGATGTGGGGAATTCCCTAATGTGCCACTTCTAGGCATAAGAGGAGGCATCACCTACAACCCCTCTCTAGCTTTACGACAATTTGGTTACGCTCGGAGTGATGGTCCACATGACATGTTGATTTAGGGCATTGTGTTTGATTATGACAACGATCTTCAAGGTTACCGTCAGAGATTCATACGAGCATGGGGAAAAGTAAACAGGGTTGACAGCAAGACTCTGGAGCCTAAGTACACTATTCCTATGGAGACTTATCTCAGATGGGTGCGATCTCGTGCTCAGACTCTCATGATGCCATATCCTGCTATCCTGCCAGTTACCATGGAACCTGTTGCTGAAGAAGATACTTCTTATACTATCCTTCACCCAGACATGCCTACTGACATGGAAGATTTGCAGAGATCTTGGATCCAGTTGAAGGAGCAAAGGGATACTTTTGAGGCTCATTACAAAGCAAGCCAAGAAAGAATCCTGGAACTAACAAAGCAACTTCACGAGGAACGGAATCTCAATTCATACCTCAACACAAAGAGGAAACGTCCATGGGAGACTTAAAACCCCATCTCTTGTATTTATTACATTTCATTTTCTGTAAGCCCAAGAGGCAAAACAAATTTATTACTAATAAAAGTTTACCTTCTTAAGCAAATTTAAGTCCTGCGGTCCTTGAAAACATTGCATACGCATTCACATATCATATTACTGCATCACAGGTTTATTGTACACATGTTTCTTATCTTCTCGCTGTTTATTTCAGCAATGGCTCTTGAACAAACAGTTAAGGATCTCCAGGCACAAAATGCACAGTTCCAAGAGCTGATCCTGAACTTGTCCAAGGGGCAGGATGAATTGAAGACACTGCTGGCTAAGAAGAAGAATCCTGAGGACAACAAGGATGATCAGCTGAAACAACTACAAGCTGAGATGACAGGAGGAATGAGGACCCAGATGAATGACCAGGTGGCTCTTATTCAAAGTTTAGCTCAGGGGCAAGAAGAGCTAAGAACCTTTGTCCACAAACTTCAAAGTAATAGAGTCAGGGATCTAATTGTCAGTCAATCTCCGTTAAAACAAGCTGATTCGGTTGAAAGGAAGATGAGGATAAAAGAAGGTAAGAAACAGATTGCCATTGATTGTTCTTCAGTTGAAGAAGAAAGACCTGATAAGGTTAATCTACCTCAACACAAGAAATATAGAAGGCAGTTTATCAAATTCAGCACTCCAATGTCACAAGTTCTGCAATGCTTGTTGGAGATGAAACTAATTTCCTTGAAAAAATCTCCTCAAAATCCTAAAACTTCCTCTCCTCGCTATAATCCCAAGGCAAGGTGTGGGTATCACTCCAACTGTCCTGGACATGATACTAATAGTTGTTGGACATTGAAGAAAAAGATCCAAGACCTGATTGACGAAGACATCCTAGAGGTTACTCCAGAAGGTCAAGTTGAATTCTACTATCACCCATCAAACACCGAAGCTGCAAGACAAGTGGCCCAGTGTAGCAAGAAAGGAAGCCTACCTATTCCTGTTGAGATATGGGGCACCTTGGGACATCCAAGTGGTAAATTTGATTTCAGGGTGAAGTATACTGCTCCTCAAAGTTCACAGATTGCAATTGAGGACATTCAGCCAACTGGATGGGACAACATTTGAATTTTCATTTGTAATTTCTTTTATTTGTTGGAACACTTACTATTATGTTAAACTTTTGTTTTCATTAATGCATTGCATATGTTTGTCTTGAATTAATCCATTCGTTCCACTATATTTTGAATTATGCTTCTTATTTTCTATCTTGTGATATTTAACTCCTGATAAAGCTATAAGCCTGTAGAGGGAGGATGACGAAAACAATACCATAATATTAGGCAGTATGCTTTTGAACAGACTATGCTGACGATGTACAGGCATTGTTTCAATTCCTAAACAGTGGAGATATAAGGAAGTTAATCCCTAGTCAACCCTTTTGAGCCTATGAAGTAGGAGTTTTTATTCTCGCATAAATTAAAACCCTTATTCATAACCCGGGGCAGGGTAGTTACTCGGTTAACTCAGATATGCCAAACATCCGTGTTGTACACAACTAATGATGGTTCTCTGTAATCATTAAACCTAACAGTCAATATCCAGCAAAAGGAAAGCTCACTAAGTCAAAACCTATGAAGGAGACTTAATAAAAATTAAGACATCCCGCTGACTGTAACCTTAAAATAAACAGTTCAGGCAAAAAGAAGGGATAACAAAGTTAAAAGGAAAAAAAAAGGGTCAGTATGAATCCTCAACAAAGAAAGATGACTGAATATTCAAATAAATTTTGGGTTTCTGAACCATCACAAATATCAGTGTTACAATACCAAACTTCTTTGGAATTTCAATGCATAAGTTAACTGAGCATAGGACTGAAGAACATCATGGAGATTGGGTTGGGTACAAATAAAATTTGAGCCTTTATCCTTTGTTTCTTAAACCGTGAACCAGGCCACGTTATAACCCTTTAAAAGTCCTAACTGAAGCATGGTTAGTTCGAAAGTGTACTGCTACAAAAAGGTATCCTGACTCCTTTAGGGCTTATTATAAAACTTGAGTTAATATCACAGTTTTCACAAAAAAAAAAAAGTTTTTCTAAAATAACTTGTTTCAAAACTTCAAGACAGACATAAGCATTGCATTTTTGAATATATTTGTTTGCATATACCTGAGTGTTTGACAAATGGAGAAACTTACAGGATGAATGTTCAATGAACCAAAGTCCTTCCGATAAACAGAGTTGCTTCCTGGATCAAAGTCCATGTATACAAAGGGGCATAGTCACTGTTTCCCAGTCAAGGGGCATACCAACTTACTGTTCAATTCATTTGGGGCAATCAGGTCCAGATTCAACAGTGCTTAATAGCCAGGGACAACTTTCCTCATGTATTTGAATTACCAAGGGTAACATTACGAAGTTCATGATGTCAGGAGCATATTATTGTGGGGCATTCTGTTTGAGGTAGCTCCATTCAGATACTTCCATTATGGGATAATTCATCCTCAACCAAGGGGCAATGCTTTCTCTTCAAATCTAATACCTGGAGCGTATATGGTCCATCACAATTTGAAGACACATTCCTCTCATTGTATTACCTTGATATTGAATTCTCAGCTGAAACCATGATGGAAATTAATTGTCTATGCCAGTAGTATCAGATGGTGTCAGTATCATGTCTTCAGATCCAGCTATGAGGATTTCTGGGAAGGTATTCAGGAAAGTTAAGAATTTCAGGAGCTATAGATCCAATTGGTTGTACACTCTCGAGGTTGAAACAATTCTGCTTTCAAATTCAGCTTTACTTTTCCCTCTGAGTCCAGATTTACTTTTACCCTATTTACATAAGCGAAACGCCCATTGGTTGTGTTTGAATGTATTATGCTTTTGAATATGATTGATGTTTACCAGAAATGCATGAAAATGCAGTAATAGTATTTACTAAGGACGAACGAGGGAAGGATTCCAACGAAGCTTCACCAGGTTCACTCTTACAAGACAGTTACAAATCCCTCAGTAGGGCAAATCCATCTTCATAAAGTACTTCAAGTCACATCTCCCCTGGAATTTATATCCATCTCTTTTATCCTCATACGGATATTCAGGAATTTACTTTCCAATAAGAGTACGACGAACGAAGACGGGGTTATGTATACCCTACTATCAAACGAAGACGGAAGGTTATGTATACCTTACTATCCCCAGTAGACGGGAGGTTATATATACCTTGCTATCCCCAGCAGACAGGAGGTTATGTATACCTTCTTATCACACAAGACGGGAACGAATTCCCCATACTCTTCAGCAAGAAACTGGGATTTATTTTCCCTGGCCAGCAGTTATTATACAAAGATATCCAGACGCTTTCGGCAACATCATATCATACATACATCATTTACATCATACCATAATATACATATTCATAGATACATAATACATTACTTAAGTGCATCATATTATACATGCATACATAATGCATAAACTAATATTATCATACAGAATGCTACCTTGTTTTCAGGTTAATTCTCCAGCAGACAAATTTCATCAACAAATTGTGACTATTGGGCCGTTGTTTATCTTCCCAAGAGTTATT
This sequence comes from Lathyrus aphaca, assembly GCA_963966055.1. Classification (NCBI taxonomy): domain Eukaryota; kingdom Viridiplantae; phylum Streptophyta; class Magnoliopsida; order Fabales; family Fabaceae; genus Lathyrus; species Lathyrus aphaca. The sequence goes on from OZ014519.1 coordinate 188,319,636, forward strand.
ATTACCTCAGGACTGCTTTATCCTCCTGAAAGCATATCATCACCTCAGGATTGCTTTATCCTCCTGAAAGCTTACTCCCTCAGGACTGCTTTATCCTCCTGAAAGCTTCTTATACCTCAGGACTGCTTTATCCTCCTAAAAGAATATTATTACCTCATGACTGCTTTATCCTCCTGAAAGCTTCTTATACCTCAGGACTGCTTTATCCTCCTGAAAGCATATTATTATCTCAGGACTGCTTTATCCTCCTGATAGCTTCTTATACCTCAGGACGTTGTTATCCTCCTGAAAGCATATTATCTCCTCGGAACGTTGTCTATCTTCCTGAAAGCTATCACCCCTACCTCAGGACTGCTTTATCCTCCTGAAAGCATATTCATACCTCAGAACGTTGTTCATCTTTCTGAAAGCTATCACCCCTACCTCAGGACTGCTTTATCCTCCTGAAAGCATATTATTACCTCAGGACTGCTTTATCCTCCTGAAAGCATATCACTACCTCAGGATTGCTTTATCCTCCTGAAAGCTATCATTATATCTTCATATTTTGGACTGCTTTATCCTCCAAGAAATGTATTTGAAGAACTTTTCTCCAAGTGGAATCTTTAAGCCCACTCAAGCATATACAAACCAAACATCAGTATCACTCTACGCACCGGTGAGTGCAAATTTTTGGGCTTTTGTGTTCAATCCCCTTCAACCTTCCAGGTCACGATTGGCAAATATACCAATCTAACCCCTTAGGTTTCAGAAAATTGAACAGGGGCAGCTGTTGCACCCCAAAATTTGCCCTCACAATACAGGACTTTGTGTGCTAAGAAGGTTCACAAGGTTCACAAGATTCACAATACTTACAAGACCTTTCATGAGGTTCATGAAGTCTACAAGCCACTTTATGAGGTTCACAAGGTTCACAAGATTCACAATACTTACAAGACCTTTCATGAGGTTCATGAAGTCTACAAGATACTTTATGAGGTTCACAAGGTTCACAAGGTTCACAAGACCTCCCATGAGGTTCACAAAACATTTTATGATGGTTCACAAGGTTCACAAAGTTCACAATTGGTCAGAAGAGTTGACAATTCCCTCAGACAATGCACCTCCTAAGCAGTGCATCCAAAACTAGGGTTTTGACTTTAATCAGGCTAAATGGACTTCCAAGACTTCAAGGGAGCTTCATAACATCTTATATGTGTGTAAGAACCCCCATGACAAGTTTCAAGACTTTTCTCAAAAGTTTGCTCAGTCAGATGATCAGATAAGTCAAAATCAATCAAAGCAGTTGAAAAGTCAAACTGAAGTCAACTGTGGTCAAACCAAAGTCAAACTTCATGATTTTTTGCCAACATCAAGTATATGAAGTAAAATTCATCATTTGATCAAGGGTTGATCATGATTCATCAAGGAGATTTCAGATCATCAAGAATCAGAGGTTTCTAAATTAGGGTTTCCTCAAGAAAAGTCAACTGAACTTTGACCAGCCATAACTTTCACATGCTTCATCACCAAGTCTCCATCCAAAGCTCATTTTGAAGGAAATTGAATTCTCTACAACTTTGTGTCTCACAAGCAAAACCCAAAAATGCTTCATTTGGAAGGTATGAGCTAAGACATTATAGGTCCTTTTGAAAGTCAACAAAAAGTCAACAACTTCAAAAGGGCATAACTTGAGAATGGTGAATGATATGAACATGAAACCAGTGGGGTTAGTTATAGGACTCTTCAAGCTTTCCAAAATGTCCAATAACACCCTAATACCATTAAAATTGAAGGATATGTGCCTTTGCAAAGTTGGGAAATTTTTGGTTGATTTAAGAAGAAAATGGAGGTCTAAAACCAATTTCTTCTAAATGGGCTTGCCATATGATGACCCAATCCATACTATGACTTCATGCATGACCCAAGTCAACAAAAATCAGATTTTTTATCATTTTATTTTTATTTATTTTGATTTAATTCATTAAAAATCATTTTAAATTAAAATAAAATATAAAAGTCTAAGATTTAAAAAAGATCAAGCTTCTAGAAATTCATAAATTTGATTGGAATTGAAGTGGAAAGAAGATCATGATGATTGGCCTAAAATAGCAAGTGTTTATGCAAAATTATTTGATTTTTAAAGCCTATCTTTTTGAATCTTTTTGGATCAAATTTCTCACACAAGTATCCAATTTTTCTGACCTAATGCATTGCTCTATAAGTACACTACATAACCCTAATCACAAGCCACAAATTTTTCCAGCCCCAAGTGTAAGTTTCATAATTTCAAAAACCTCTCCAAACTCAAATTCGGATTTGGACAAACAAGGCATTAGAAGGTAATTTGAGGACATAGCAATGATCTTTGGACATCATTGAGTCGAAATCAACCCTCAAACACATCCAATTCATGCACATATGGTTAACCCGAAAGCATATAGTTCATGTTTTATCTTTTTTCGATTTGAATCATTTATGCATTGATAATGAAAACTAACTATGGATTTGTGTTTGTTATGATGTTTAGAAGCTTTCTGGATGGTTTAATTTGACTCTTATGGACTGTATCAAAATCCACCATTGTTAGGGTTTGGAGTTCAAATTCGGGAACTTAGTATTTAGGGCACCTAAATGAATTCTAAGAACATGGGCGTGACCTATAAGCTTCATATAATTGATCTGGGCTTCAAATTTGTATTGATATTATGATTTGCTTGATGATTGAAAAACGTAGGTTTCTGGTTTAAGAACTTGCAGGAAAATTCGCAGGAATATTCGAAGAAGAATTCGCAGGAAATTTGAATGAGGAAGATGAAGTCTGGCGCCAAAATCCAATTTGAAACTCTAACATATATTTTATTTTATTATTGCTGTATATATTTCAGAAGCGCAGGTTGGTTCAGTTGGTAGTACGCATGTGTGAAAGATGGATGGTCCTGGGTTCAAACCTCCCCCAGGCCATTTTGTTTTTTTATTTTCATTAATGTTTGCAGGTTAAAAATAAAAAGAATACAACCTATTTTACTATCACCAGCGCGCGGCTGGTCCAGTGGTTAGCTTGTTGGTACAAGGAGAATGAGGCCTAGGGCGTGGGTTCGATCCTTGCCCCAGGTAAGTTTCAGCTTTTTTTTCTTTCTGTTTTATTTTGATTTGTTTAAATTACTTTCTTATTAATATAATCATGTATACACACATATTTAAATAATTCTAAAAAAAAACACATACATATCTTATATTTTCTAAATTCTAAAATTATTTTCTTAATTCTAAAATTAGTTTCTTTTTATTTTTATGTATTGAAATTATAATATGTATATATTTATTAAATTAATATTGTATATTAAGTTAGAACCCTAATATTTTATATATAAAACCCTAAAAATATATTTTTTACAAACCTTAATTTAATCATAATAATGTCTAAAAAACCTAATTTCTTTTTCTTCTATTTTTTGTTTAATATTATTATTTATAGTTAATCTAATTTTTATTAAATACATAAATTGTTTATAATTTAAAATTTTGTACATAAATAGATGTAAAAATTAAAATGCTTAATTTATTTTTTATGAAAATATTCACTAATTGTTTATAATTTAATTATGCATGTAAATAATTTCTAAAAATTGCAAATTTAATAATTATAATTTATTTCTCATAATATGTTCATAATTGATTTAATTTTTAATATGATTTGTATTTTCTTATTAACTGTTAAATTTTGTTTATTATGCTATTTTTGCTTATTATTATTATTATTAATTATGATTATTACTAACCCCATTTATTTTTAAATTATTATTATTATTTTCTACTAACCCTATTATAATTATATATTTATTTTGCTTACTTATTTATTTTGTTTATTTATTCATTTTGCTTATTTATTTATTTTGCTTAAATTGCTTTTATTATTATTATTATGTAATTGCTCCTGGATGTAATATTTTTATAATGTTTAAATTATTTATTTTATGCCATGGTTAGTAAAAATAGGGAGTGTAACATGTATGTTTGTTTAAAATTAATTTAGGTCATTTAAATTAAAAGATAAATATTAAATTGAACACTCACACACGTAAGTCGATCTTTGATCGCCATCTCACTTTCTAGGGTTACCTCTCATTGCTGCCTAATCAAAAGGTCAAGTAGGGTGTATAAAGCAAAAGTCCCTCAAAGTAAAGTCATCTAGTCCCTTAAACAATAAAAGATCAAGTCCCTTTCGAATGTTTCCTTCGTAATGATCTTGTCCCTTTCGAATAAAGATGATAGTCCCTCCAAGAATTGCTTATACACCCCACAGTTGCCTATGTTAAACAGATGACCCTTACTTGTCCCACACATCCAAGGTAATGACTACCTATTCCTTAATAATAGGGATAGTCTTACCATTTAAAGGATTCAAGAACAGAAAGACTTAAACTTTAGGGTAGGTTCCTCATAGTTACTTGCTCACTATTCAAAAACTTTTCAAACACTTCACAATTTCAAACAATTTTCAAACACAAGTTTTTTACGCATCCGTACATGGATCATTATCAAACTCTTATGAAAATTTCTATTCACACACTTCACATTTTTAAAAACATTTTAAAGTGAGCTAAGTAACTAAGAGCCCATGGATAACCATGGATGTGAAGGGTGCTAACACCTTCCCTTTACATAACCTACCCCCCGAACCCAAAAATCTTTTAAAAGGTCTTTCCTGTTCTTTTATGCCTTTCCTTTGGATAAAATAAAAGTCGGTGGCGACTCTTGCTATCTGCAACATAACTAAAGTCAGTTCTCCCACCGTGTTACAGAAGGCAACTGATGAAAGCTGATGATGATAACTGGAGAAGGTACTGAAGAAGAATCTCTGATGAAGATAACTGATGAAGATAGCTTATGCAGATAGCTGAAGGAATCTGAGCAGCAGAATAGGTCAAAACCAAACCAAAGATGATATGTGGATACCCTGTTAAACAAATAGACAAATGTTAAATGATGCAAAATGATGTACGCAGAATGATATGCAAAGGGTTTGTGATCAAGTGATGGATCTGTTATCTGCCTTGATAGGGTCCATGTGTGTTCATAAGTCCGGATGGAGGCTTAGAAAACCAGTAACCAGGTGGGGGACTCAAATAAAGAGTCACAAATCTAGGGTTTCACAAGAACAGTCCAAAATGATGCACTCTTAAAACAAAACTGGTAACAAGGGTATGATGAGGCCAAGGGTTCCTGCAAACCTGTAAACATCCCAACCCCCTCACATGTATTGTTCTAGAACAAGGATCCTCAGACTTGGATCAGTTATGAGAAGTGTAAACACTTCTAACCCGGAGGTACAGTGTTTACAATAATCATAAAGGTTCCTCCTCTAATTCACCTCAGATGCTGAAGGTCATAAAAGGTCATCCAGACTTAGCAGGCTTCCCAGATAGCCCTAGTACTACAAGAAATCCGTAACACAGAGTTCTCAAGAAGAAACCCATGTCCGAATTGTGTTTCATATTCCCGCACCAGACCGAAATGGAATGGGAAAGAATATGAAGCCACTCTATCCTATGTGTCACTCAGGTCCCTGGTATGGAACCTTACTCACTCAATAACCCTCCCACCAAAACAGACAGAAGATCAGCACACATGATATGATGATAACAATATGAAATGCATATAAACAGTAAATGAAAGCAATAAATAAAGTTGTACAGAAAGCAATAAATAAAGCAATAAACAACAAGCACAAGTAGCACATAACCCCACCGTAAACACAAATCAAACAAGCGCTAGGAGAAACCCACAAAAAGAACCAGAAGCCCTGGTTGCAAGATATACTTCCCCAGCAGAGTCGCCAAGTTGTCGCTCCCCCGAAAAGACACCATGGTCCCAGGGTGCAGACACAAACGGTCGGGGAAGAGAGAAGATGAAAGTGAAGTGAATAGAGTCGCCATCTAGGCATTTTTATCCCGAAGGAAAGGTAATGCTGCATAAACCTAGAAAAGGATGGATAAGACGGTTGCGAACCAGAGAAACTGAGAATGGGGTTGGTTACAACCTGGGAAGGTATTAGCACCCAGATTTTCCGTTGTACTCGACGGGATCCACGCTTAAATGATTGTGTTTAAAAGGGGTAAGTGTATGTGTTATTTGTGTGCAAGAGCTAAGAAAAGAATGTACAGGTGTCAGTGCAACGGGGTGAAATGCTCAGAAGCTGAGGCCTTTAAAGAATGCTGAAAGAGGGGGATGACAAAGAGACTTTTGTTCGATAATAGTTAAGTTATGCCTACGTATCCTCGCGCGCAATGAGGAAGTCAGAACATCGTAGTTCGACTCAAAGAGACAGAAAGATGAATTGACAATGAACTTCTTACTTGTCTATGCTCAAGTGTATGACTCGTCTGGCTCGAGTGCTAACTATCTTGTATTAGACAGAAGAAGCAAATTCTTGTTTATAGAATGAGTGTGATGAGAAAAGAATCCTGGAGGAGACGTTTATTGTTTGTTTTTGTGTTTTCATTCTTTTATTGCTTTTGGTGTTTTGCATAGGATAATGAGCTTAAGCCTAAATCAAGGGGTTGTAAACTCATTACATCCTCCCTGATTAGGGATAATGAGTCCACTTAAGTATGAGATAAGCACCTCAACTTAATTACCATGATGATGTAGGATTAAGACCATTAACCTACTTGTGATTATTCAGATGTTTTTGGATTTTTGTTTAGTGTTTAAGTAATGAGTTTAATTTCTAATCACAGATTAGTGAACTCATTACACCATCCTAATAGAAGGATAATAAATGAGAACACTTAAGCTGAGGAAGATACCTCAACTTAATCCATGGTTAGGGATTAAATTCATTATATAACAAGCCTTTATTAAGTTTATTTTAATTAAGGGATAAGATTAAGAAATGGATTTTATGGTTTGTAAGACAACTTGAGGAGGACTTGTCCATTAAACACTAGGGTTAGTCCTTCTTAACCATAAGGAAGAATTAGAACCCTAATGTAAGGCCCAAGTTACAAGATAAAGTCTTGGTGATTATTAATGTGATTTGATTAAGAGGTTTAAACAAATTAAATGTTTAACACTTAGGATTAAAGTTATACACTCCATCCTAAGAGAAGGATGCATGCATAACCCTAATTCCAATATCCTAAAACTTTAAGAGTTTAGTCTCTGATTATGAGATGAGAAGAGAGACTCAAAGGTAAAAACTAAGGGGGACTAATTACAACCCTAATTATTATCATGCTTGGATATCCTATGGTTTGTGAGGCTTAAGAAATATCTTCAAGGAAGCCACCAATGGAAGAAGCAGATGAAAGAAGGAGGAAGCAGAAGAATAAGTTACTTACTTCCTAAGAAGATAAGTAACTTAAAGGAAGAAAGTGAGATATAGAACATAAGTGAATCAAATTCACTTCAAGGACAATTTAAAATGCATATGAAAGAGATAATAAGAAGTGAGAGGTGAAGACAAATCCACCTCCCAAAATAACTTACCAAACCTGAAAAGTGTTAGCATGAATGCATAAAGTATAAAGCATAAAGAAGTGAAGTGAAATGAGATGAAATGAGATGCAATGATCAAAGTCATAAGTATTTATGTTGTGCAAATATCATGTGAGATTATGATATGTCATACAAAATACATATGTGTGATCATACAAAGATGAGATGCAAAGGAAGCATGCTTTGAAGTTTGAAAACACATGAAAGTTTATGAAATGAAATGAATGCTAAACATGGAAAATGGATGAATAAATGATCAAGCAAGATTATAACATGTCCTAAGAGGTCTAATATGACATATGAATGCATGAAATGACATGACAAGTTCATGTGATGATGCATATGCAAGGTGAATGCAAATGAACATGAGAAATTAAGGTTTTATGGACATGTAAGATGCAAATGGATAAAATAGAAGCAGATGACATGATAAAAATTTGAAATCAAGCTAAAACAAACCCTAATCCCATATTAGGTCACACCCCAAAGAAGAAGGTCAGAAGCCTATCCTATCAAAAGTTATGATTTTCCTAAGTTCTCTAGGGTTTTTGGGTGGTTCAAAGGGGAAAATGCAAATCAAATTGAAAATGCAAGATAAATTTATAAGGAAAATGACCTATAAACTACATGCAATATGTAACACAATTCAAAAATAATCAAGTTCAAACTCTTCTTGGTTAGGCAGAAATGATTTTTTAAAGTTAGGGTTCAAAAATGTGATTTTTATAACCCTTAATTCAAAGAAAATTGGCAAACTATGATCAAACCTAAAAATAAATTTGTGTGAAGAGTTTGAAAAATTTTCTAAATGCATTAGAATTATTCATGATTTTTTTGGTGATTTTTAGAAACCTAAATGTATTTTTAACTAATTAAAATACTTTAATTAATTAAAAATAACATTTAAATATTTTAAAAATATTTTTTTAATGCAAAAAATAAAATACAAATTGTGTTTAGATTGAGAAAAATATTTGAAATCAGAATGTAAAGTTTCATATTTTTTTAATGCGTTTTGATATTTTAAATAAAATGAACAAAAGAAATGAAAGTAAAATGAAAATAAAATGAAATAAAAGAAAGTATGAGGATCCGAGGGCTGGGATTTGAACTGGGGAGGGAAACGTTGACTACGCGCGTGAATCAATGCTCCATATTCAAACTGGCTAAATAATTTTAATTAATTTAATTAATTATACTTAGGGTTTAATGACCTAATCCTAGCCATCCACGCACGCTGTAAACACCCCAAATTTGCCCTCACCCATTCACACCATGGCTTGTGATTATTTCATATACATAAGTTCAATCATAGCATCTCATATCACATTTTTAATACATTGCATTGGTTCAAAGTCATCTGCATCTAGGGTTTGTGATCTGGGCAATCCAAGAGCTTCTTGAGCCACTCCAAAGGTCATCAATCACTTCAAAGGGGTCCATGAATGTTCAAGCATCATATTATATCCTCTCAAAGTCAAGAATGTCAAAAAATCACAAGAACTGAGATTGGTATGGAAGCAGAGCCAAGCTTGACTGCACAGATGACCTAGAATTAGGGTTTTGGTTTCAGAGGCCACAACTCCAAATTTTTTGGTCATTCTTGTTTCTATTGGTCTCTATATGGTATAGGGAGTATGCATATCAATTTTCATGAAGAAATTCCTTGGGGAAGTCATCTGATCAAGAGTTGACTTTTCAAGCAAGTCAGTGCAAAATCAGGGCATCTGAGGCCCCCAATGACCCAACCAAAGGGTGTTCTTCATCATTTTGATTGTATATGACCTTTATTTGATCATAGAAGAAGTTGGAAGTTCACAAAATTGAAGAATCTCAAGTCATTTGCAAAGTTGACTTTTTGGGAAAGTTTGACTTTTAATGAAATTGCCATTTTAGGAAACTTTTTCAACCTTTACTTTTGGATTCAAAAATGCTTCAAATGGAAAAACTTTGGTCATGAAAGTTGTAGAATGGATCATTCCCTTTTCAAAAAGTACAATAACATGACCTAGTTCATTTTGGATCAAAAGTTATGGATTGTCAAAGTTGGCTAAAATCACAAAATTGGAAGTTTTCTACCAAGGGGACATTTTGCAAAATGGTTTGTTCAAGTGTTCTAAAGGCCTCAAATGTGTATCATTTCCACACAACATGATCATGTGACCTCTAAATTTCAGAATGGGCCAAGGGATCACTCATTTTTATGGCCTATGAAGCAAGAAATCTCATAAGAAGCAAAAGTGAGGCAAGTTGCAAAAACTCACTCAAGTGTGAATCCACTTGCTGGCTGACTTCACAAACAATCCAAGGGTTCTCCACACATCTTGCTGCGCAGGACACCCCATCTGTCCTTGGCTAGCAAGTAGCCCATGCCTCTCTTACACAACTTTGACATTTTGACAACTTGAGCCATACCAATCACTAAAGCACACATCAACTCATCTGACCAATCCCATTAGTTTATGCAAACAAAAAGCAAGCCAAAGCACATACAACACAAGCCTGAAAGCATCCAGAACTCAGCATTCTCATTTTCCACCCCATTTGCAAAAGCTTTCGAAACACTCAGCACAGCTAGCAAACACACAAACCAACTTCACAAATCAACTCAGCACACTTCCCTGGTCACAAACCACCCCTCACCATAGCCTAAAACTCCCTGAATCAGAAACACGATTTTCATCCCACCTTGAACAGAACTTCTGCCATCTCTCAAACCATCCATTATAAACCCCAAACAAGCATTGAAAGCTTCTCAGGGGGTCCAGTGGAGTTGATTGCAAGCAAGAAACCAGTCAGAAAGTACCAGAAACCAAAGCTTCAGTTCAGGTAGCCATCTCAAACTTTTTTTCCAGAAACTCCATTTTAAGTTCTTAAATGCTTCTATGCACTCCCCTGATCATGGGGATATGATTATTTTTGAAAATGGTTGAGAAACCAGGATGTATGGATGCTCTGAAACTTTTTTGCCCTAGAACTGTTTTGCTTCGATTTGGCTGATTGATGAATGAAAAATGATTTTTGTTTGGGGGTTTTGGTTTAGTTTCGAATGGGGATGATTTCTGGGCTTTTAGTTTTCATTTTCATGAAGTTTTGGGGATTTTAGCAACTTTCAGGTGAGGGTCTTGCCGGAGAAGACGACCGGAAGTCTTCTCCGGCCACCTGAAAGTAATTAGGGCTAATCCCTGTAATTAATTGCAGTTTGAATTTGATACGTAGGATAGGCTGACTTAGTCAACTCCCGCGCGTGCTCAATGGCCCAGATCCATTCACTTAACCCTAATCCACGTCATTATCCATTTAATTAGGTTTTATAAATTAATCTGGCCAGTTTGAATTCCAGCCTTTGGATCTGGCGCCAGTCAACTTCCGCGCGTATCATTTGAATGCTGGCCATTGATCTGGTTGACTTCTCATTTTATTTCATTTTATTTTCTTTTATTTCATTTGTTTTCTACATTTTATTTAAAATAGTAAAAATCATTAAAAAATTCTGAAAATTTTTACACAAACTTTTATTAATTTTCAGAAACCAAAAACATTTTTATTTTTATTTTTTGCATTAAAAAATATTTTTAAATCATTTAAAAGTTTATTTTTAATTAATTAATGAGAATTAATTAATTAAAAATACTTTTAGGTATTTAAAAATCACCAAAAAATTCATGAAACCTTTAAAACCATTTAGAAACATTGTCCAACCCTCAAACCAAATTTTTTTTTTGATCTTGATGTCTTTTGACAATTTTTCATGGAATTAATTTCATTTCAAGGCAATATTTTGTTCCAACACTGACACTTCACTTTTCTTTTACACAGACACTTGTACATCCTTTTCCAGCTCTTTTATACACAAATTGCACTGACACTACCCCTTTTAAAACACAAATCTTTTAAGCATGGATCCCGTCGAGTACGGCGGACAATCTGGGTGCTAATACCTTCCCAGGTTGTAACCAACCCCCTTTCTCAGTCTCTCTGGTTCGCAACCGTCTTATCCATATCTTTCTAGGTCTATGCAGCATTACCTTTCCTCCGGGATAAAAATGCCTAGCTGGCGACTCTATTCATTCCCTGTGAGTTCACTCCTGTGTGTTCTCACATCCTCCTTTCGCCGACCGTTCGCGTCTGTACCTTTATTTGGGCCTTTCCCATTTATCGGGAGCGACAGCTTGGCGACTCTGCTGGGGAATCTTATACTGTAACCAGGGCTTCTGGTTCTTTTTGTGGGTTCCTCCTAGCGCTTGTTTGATTTGTGTTTACTGGGGTGTTATGTGCTATTTGTGTTTGTATATTTATTTTGTTTATTTCTTTATGCATAGTGGTTTTATTGCTTTCTTTATAGCTTTATATTATCATACTGTCATACTGTTCTGGCTGGATCTGGTTTTGTTGCTTTGATGGGTGGGTGGTTCTATTGAGAGTTTAAGGTCCTATACCTGGGACCTGAGTGACACCTAGGCTAGAGTGGTTCATGTTCTTTCCCATTCCATTTCAGTCTGGTGCGGGAATATGAAACACGGTTCAGATATGGGTTTCTTCTTGAGAACTCTGTGCTACAGATTTCGTGTAGTGCTAGGGCTATCTGGGAAGCCTGCTAAGTCTGAATGACCTTTATTATGACCTTCAGAAACTGAGGTGAATTAGAGGAGGATCTTTTATGGTTATTGTAAACACTGTACCTCCGGGTTAGAAGTGTTTACACTTCTCATAACTGATCCAAGTCTACGGATCCTTGTTTTAGAACATCACCTGTGAGGGGGGTTGGGCTGTTTACAGGTTTGCAGGTACCCTTGACCTCAACATACCCTGTTACTTTGATTAAGAGTACTCCATTTTGGAACAGTTCTTGTGATTTTAACCCTGGACATGTGACTCTTTATTTGAGTCCCCCACCTTGGTTACTGGACTTATGAACCTCCATCTGGATTTCTTGAACATACATGGACCTATATCAAGGCAGTAATCAGATCCAGCTTGATCACAAACCCTTGCATATCATTTGCATACATCATCATTGCATCATTTAACATTTGCTTATTTGTTTTTCAGGGTATCCATATTACTTTTGGCTTGGTTTTGACCCCTTCATCTGCATAGGCCCTTTATTCACCAGCTATCTGCTTCAGCTATCTTCATCAGCTACCTGCTTCAGTCACCTGCATCACCAGTATCAGCCTGTCAGTGGCCCATCTCCAGTGTCAGTCTCCATCATCAGCATCTGTCTCAGCTCTTCATCTCCAGACATGGCCCCTAAGAAGAGCAACATCTCTTACCATTTCTTTGAGCCTGAGCTAGCTGGCATCAGGAAGGTCCAAGCCCTGATTACTCCAGACCATATACCACTATTCAGAGAACATTATGGAGGCATCCTTGATGTGGTTATGGATTTGGACCCTTCCCAAAGGAGCTTGATTCATACTTGCCTGCAGTTCTATGATCCCCCTCTGAGGTGCTTCACCTTCCAGAATTTTCAGTTGGGACCCTTGTTGGAGGAGTATTCATCACTGATTGGTGTACCTATCAGGGGTGGAGTCCCCTTCAACCCTGAGATGGCTTTCCCTAGTAATGAAGAGGTGGCAAAGGCATTGTATTTGGAACCAGTTCTGATTGAGCAGAACATGACAGCAAAGGCTGGAATCTCTGGTCTACACTTGGATTTCTTGACCTCTCAGGCTATTCTGAAGGCCTCCTTGGGAGAGTGGAAGGCAGTCTGTGCATTATTAGCCCTAAGCATATATGGGGTTATATTGTTTGCAGATGAGCCTAAGTTTATTAGCAAGAATGCAATCCATCTTTTCATTCTGAGGAACCCAGTGCCCACCTTACTGGGAGATTTCTACTACTCTGTCCACCAAAGGAATGAAAAGCAAAGGGGAAGATTGGTGAGATGCTGTGCTCCTTTATTCCATACCTGGTTACTCAAACACCTGCCCAAGACTGATGCATTCTTGAACCCTCACCAGCAGAAGAATTGGGCTAGGAGGCTTGTTGCTTTAACCTCAGATGATATCAGGTGGTGCACTCAGAGCACTAAGGGCAGGGACATCATTACTAGTTGTGGGCAGTTCCCTAATGTACCCCTGATAGGAGTGAAGGGTTGCATCAACTACAACCCTCTGCTATTCAAAAGACAACTGGGCTATGCATTGGTCCACCCTCCTAGAATGCAAGGTCTAGCTGAGACCCTTTATTGTGAGATCAAGCCTAATCTGGCTATTGTCAGGCAAGCATCCTGGGCTTGGGACAATGTCCAGACTAAAGGGGTAACCATTCTTGGGAGATGCAACAATGTGGCCTCAGCTCAGTATTATGAGTGGTCTCATGCCAGGGCTCAAATTTCTGGGATGCCCTTCACCATTGAGGATGTACCTGGACCTTCCACAGCACCACCTCCAGCCACTGTCAGCCTGGGGGAGTTTGAGAAGCTAAAAGAGAGGAATGAGAATTTGTCTGAAGCCTTGAAAAGAACCCTCTGGGAGAGGAGTGATGGTCGTCTGGACATTGAAAGGTTAGAAAAGCTTAAGGTGGAGCATCTAGCCAGGATTGAAAAGTCAGAAGACTACATCAAGAAGTCGAGGGCTGGAGAACAGATTTTGAAGAATGCCTGCAAAGAGGCCCAGTTCCAAAGAGCTAGGATTGATCTTTATCTGAAGGAGAGCCAAGCTAGGTGGGTCAGGATCACTGAAGCTCGCACTCAGGAGGATAAGAGAACCCAGGACAAGATTGAGCAGTTGGAGGCTAATGCAAAGGAGCAACAGGAAGCCCTGGTAGCAGCCCAGAGGGAGATCTCAGAATTGAAACTCAGAACTGGTGTGAAGAGGTCAAAGGACCAAAGCAGACACAAGAAGCTAACTGCAGCTATTGCCACCAGGAATCTTCTCATCAGGAACCTCACAGAGCATCCAGCTAATCCTTTGACTGAAGCACTTTTGAAGGAAGTTCAGGAGGATGAGTTTGGTCTTGGTGTCTGACTTTTGCTTGTTGTTGTTTTCATTTCATGTACTTTTCTTTTATGTTGTATTTTTGACCCCTCAGAGGGCATGTATTGTAAAAAACAAACTATGTATGATTTTCCATTTGTAATATATTCATTAGTTTGTTTTATCTAAGTTCTTTTTTCTCTCAAGCAACATCAGAGCATCCTCTTCAGGGGTCTGGAAAGGTCAAAACCAAACGCCAAGCCGGATACCTTGGAAACAAATAAGCATACTGCATTGCATACTAACTTTTGTTTTGTTTTGTAGGTTTTTGTTTTGTTGTTACTAACTCTGTTGTGATTCAGGAACTATTGCTCGACGACGGGTGTTCCCACTCAACCGTCCACACAGATATCCCACCCGCAACAACCTTCCGGGCATACAAATGGACCAAGTACAGCAGGACCTTACAGAGGTCAGGACTCAAATGGCCAATGAGAGACTGGAAATGAGAAATCAGATGACCCAGTTTATGGAGGTGATTAATGGATTGGCACAGAGCCAAGAGAGATTAAGGGCCTTAGTAGAAAGGCAGACCCAGGAGGAACCCCATCTAGGGACTGGGGGAACGAGCAACAATGAGAGAGTTCAGCCTCATGTTAATCCTCCAGTGTATGGACCCCACCTTCATCCAGAGATCAACATCCCTGCTAATGTGCAAGGGAATGCCACTGCAGGCAGAGTATTACAGGAAGACCCCCAGGAAGATCAATTCACTGTGATGGGAGCTGGGGATGAAGCCTATGACAGAAGGCTAGATGAAATTGCTGAGAAATTGAGATCCCTGGAGTCTCAGAATTCCTTGAGCTTTGATGTTATGGACATGGGCCTGGTGGACGGGGTAAGGATTCCCCACAAGTTTAAACCTCCGTGCTTTGAGAAGTACAACGGAACTTCATGTCCCCGAACCCATTTACAATCCTTTCTGGGGAGGCTGAAGGCATATACCATGGATGAAAAGCTATGGATGTTTTATTTTGAAGATAGCTTAACAGGAGCTTCAAGGGAATGGTACTCTCACTTGACCAGAGCAACCATTAGATGCTGGAAGGACCTGGCTGAGGCCTTTATCATACAATACCAGTACAACTTGGATATGGCTCCTAACAGGACCCTCCTGATGGGAATGTCTCAATCATCCAGGGAAAGCTTCCGGGAGTACGCCCAGAGGTGGAGACAGCTTGCTGCTGCTGTCCAACCACCCATGTCGGAAAGGGAAATGGCCGACATGTTTATGAACACCCTCCAAGGGACATACATTGACAGGCTAGCTGCCTTTTCTTCCACTAGCTTTGCTGATGTAGTCATAGCCGGGGAAAGAATTGAGAGCCTATTAAAGATGGGCAAGATTTCTGACAACGGTGCAAGCTCGTCCAGCAACCCCAGAAAACCTTTTGTAGGTCCAAGAAGAACTGGTGAGACTAATGCTATTCAGACCAGCAGGGGCAGACCACAATATGTTCATAGGTCAGTGGCAGCAGTCACCATTCCCTTTTCACTTCCTCAGCAACCAGCATATCAACCACAGCAACAAACCCATTACCAGCAACAAACTCAGTATCCTCCTCAGAGAAACTACAGCAACAATAATCAGCAAAGACCATTTCAACAGAGACCGTCTCAGGCCAATAGGGTGATTGATCCAATCCCTATGCCTTATGCCGCTTTACTGCCGCAGCTCCTGAAGCTCAACCTGGTTGAGTTAAGGACGTTGGCACCACCAGATCCTTCCAGTTTACCAAGAAATTACGACGCCAACGCCAGATGCGCCTTTCACTCCAACGCACCTGGCCACAGTACAGAGAAGTGCAGAGCTTTACAGATGAAGGTGCAAGACCTGGTAGATTCTAAAGCTCTAAACTTTGCACCCCCGCCAAATGTTAACAAAAACCCCATGCCCAACCATGGAGGGCCCAGAATTAATGCTATTGAGGAAGATATGTCGTCTTTCTTAATAACCGGTGTTGGGCAGATCCGGACACCCCTGGTAGAGATTAAAGCTCAACTCCTTGAATGCCAGATATTCCCTGGGTGTGAACTTGGGTGCGGTTATTGCAACATTTCGGTAAATGGATGTGACAATTTGAGAAGCGGCATAGACAGTCTTATCCAGAATGGTCTACTTCAAATCACAACGTCAATACCTTCAAATCTAGCAATCTCTCTGATAACAGTTCCAGAGTCTCCTACAACTGCAACAACAATTATCCCAAACAATTCTTCAGTTTCATCAACAAATGCTTCAGATATCACTTCAACAAGCCACCTATCAACAAACATTACTTCTACAACGTCAGCACCCCTCTATTCAGAATCTTCTCCTACAACACCAGCAAACATCTCAGCAGTCACTATTTATTATGATCCGTCAAGTATTCCTCCGAACAACAATTTTCAACAACAAGCAGTGGCATCTCCTGCCATATCACCGGTCACTATCTACTATGATCCACATACTATTGCAACACCCTCCTCTGCTGCAGTCAGCCCGGTTACCATCACGGTACCTGGGCCTGTTCCATATGAAAGCAGTAATGCCATCCCTTGGCATTACGGCTCAGATCTATACTGCGAAGGGCAGAAAATCACTCTTGAATCATCAACTTCTTCACCACAAATAGACAATGTGGGAGGAGGCGGAGGCTTCACTCAAAGCGGACGTCTTTTTGCCCCACAAATTCCAAGACCCATTGCTGAAGCGGAAGCTGCTGCCAAGGCAAAAGGGAAGAGCGTGGTGCAAGAAGAACAAGTTACTAAAGAAGCTTTAAAGACCCCTTTTGATCAAGAGGTTGATGAATTCATGAGAATCATCAAGAAAAGTGATTACAAGATAGTGGACCAGCTTCACCACACACCTTCCAAGATCTCCATTTTATCATTGCTAATGTGCTCCGAGGCTCATCGGAACGCACTATTAAAAGTCTTGCACGCAGCCTATGTGCCAGAGGAGATTACCGTCAATCAGTTGGAAGCTGTAGTAGGAAAAGTTAACGCTAGTCATGGACTAGGATTTACCAACACTGATTTGACAACGGAAGGCCGCAATCACAACAAAGCTTTGCACATTACCTTGGAGTGTAAGGGTGCAGTTCTTTCTCATGTATTAGTGGACACAGGGTCATCCCTCAACGTCCTACCTAAGAAAGCCCTTGTGAAGCTGGAGTATGAAGGATTGGCATTACGCCCCAGCAACTTGGTAGTAAGAGCCTTTGACGGTTCTAAGAGATCAGTTCTGGGAGAAATTGAGTTGCCTATAACGATTGGCCCACAGACTTTCAAAATGACCTTCTTCGTGATGGATATACAGCCTGCCTACAGCTGTCTATTGGGTAGACCATGGATACACGCCGCTGGCGCCGTGACATCAACCCTTCACCAAAAGTTAAAATTCGAGTGGGAGGGCCAAGTCGTTACTATTTGTGGAGAGGAAGATATTTTTGTCAGCCACCTGGCTACATACAAATACATTGAGATGGATGGGGAGATCCATGAAACCATGAGTCAGGGATTTGAAGCCCTGAACATTAATGAAACATCTGCTGTATTTGGGACTTCCATGACATCTTACCAGCAAGCCAGGAAGGTTGTTGAAGAAGGAAATGCTAAAGGTTGGGGCAAGTTGTTGCCTGTGGAGAAGAAAGAGGACAGATTTGGGTTGGGTTACAAACCAACTCAACAAGATCAAGCAGAGGCTGCTAAGAAGCCCAACTTTGTCAGTGGGGGGATGCTCACCCCCGATGCAGTAAACAACTTGGAAGATGAGTCAGAAGATGAGTGCAACCTGGAGAGCTGGATACGTCCAAGGACCCCGGGAAGCCGTATCTCAAACTGGTCTTCCCAGGAAATTATAAGGGTTACTCCCGCAGAGTAATTATTATTTCCTGTATATTTTAAGCATGCATCAAGTCTTGCATCTTGCCCAAGATGACAAGACTCATTTTGTAATCGGGCCATCTGTAATTTTGTGCAAACAGATCAATCAATGATAATCAGACATCTTTTGCAAATGAGTCTTTTTCTTTTCCGCTCACTGTTTTTCCATTTTTCTTTTTGTACAAAAATAAATGGCAATGTTTTCAAAATGATAACTTCATTTCACTTTTTCTAAACAAGATTAAAATCAATCACTAAAAAGAACAATCTAAACCCTTGCAGAGAGTGCCTTTCAGACCGCACCGACAACAGCACGGCTATGACTTCGTATGACTTTGACAATCCAATCAATCAAGCCGATGAATGGGTTGAAGAAGATTACGAGCTTCCTGAAGAGCTAGCCAGGTTGTTAAGGCAATAGGAGAAGGTTATCACTCCTCATCAGGAGGAGATTGAAACAGTTAATCTTGGCACGGATGAAGACGTAAAAGAAGTTAAAATCGGGGTCTGCTTATAAGACTCAGTAAAGAAACAACTGACTGATCTGCTTCGAGAGTATGCGGATGTGTTTGCTTGGTCTTACCAGGATATGCCAGGGTTGGACACCGATATCGTCATGCACAAGCTGCCATTAAAAGAAGACTGCCCACCAGTTAAACAGAAGTTGCGTCGTACTCGCCCAGATATGGAAATGAAGATAAAGGAAGAGGTACAAAAGCAGTGGGACGTCGGGTTCCTTGCTGTAACTAGCTATCCGCCGTGGGTTGCTAATATAGTACCTGTGCCTAAGAAAGACGGCAAAGTAAGGATGTGTGTTGACTACCGGGACCTGAACAGAGCCAGCCCGAAAGATGATTTCCCATTACCTCACATTGATGTATTGGTAGATAATACGGCTCAGTTCTCGGTATTCTCCTTCATGGACGGATTTTCAGGATACAATCAGATCAAAATGTCACCTGAAGACATGGAGAAGACAACTTTCATCACACCCTGGGGCACGTTCTGTTACAAGGTGATGCCATTCGGACTGAAGAATGCTGGTGCAACATATCAACGGGCTATGGTAACATTATTCCACGATATGATCCATAAGGAAATCGAGTGTTATGTGGATGACATGATTGCCAAGTCCCTCACAGAAGAAGACCACCTGGTAAACCTGTTGAAACTGTTCAAGCGCCTGAGGAAGTACCAACTGAAGTTGAACCCTAACAAGTGCACATTCGGGGTGCGATCTGGTAAGCTGCTGGGATTTATTGTAAGCGAGAAAGGGATTGAAGTTGACCCTGATAAAGTCAAAGCCATTCAAGAAATGCCTGCACCAAAGTCTGAAAAAGAAGTTCGAGGGTTTCTAGGTAGATTGAACTACATTTCAAGGTTCATATCTCACCTTACTGCAACCTGTGAACCCTTGTTCAAACTGTTAAGAAAAGAACAGACGGTCAGGTGGAACGAAGACTGCCAGAGGGCTTTCGACAAAATCAAGGAATACCTGCAAGAACCACCAATCCTTATGCCTCCAGTTGAAGGAAGACCTCTGATAATGTACTTGACAGTATTAGAAGAATCAATGGGGTGTGTGCTGGGCCAGCATGACGAGTCTGGTCGAAAAGAGTACGCAATTTACTACCTAAGCAAAAAGTTTACCGACTGTGAACAGCGTTATTCACTGCTCGAGAAAACTTGTTGTGCTTTAGCGTGGGCTGCTCGCCGACTAAGGCAGTATATGTTGACCCACACCACTTTATTGATATCAAAAATGGACCCAGTCAAGTACATTTTCGAGAAGCCAGCTCTTACCGGACGGGTTGCAAGATGGCAAATGATCCTCACCGAATATGACATCCTGTACACATCTCAGAAAGCCATCAAGGGCAGTGTATTGTCTGATTATCTTGCTGAGCAACCTATTGATGATTACCAGCCTATGAGATTTGACTTCCCTGATGAAGACATCATGTTCATAAAAGCGAAAGATCATGAAGATCCTGTTCACACTGAAGGGCCTGACCCGGAAGAAGAATGGACTATGATGTTTGATGGGGCTGTTAATATGAATGGTCGTGGTGTTGGTGCAGTACTCATTACACCTAAGGGAGTTCACATGCCTTTCTCGGCAAAGCTCACCTTCAACTGCACTAACAACGAAGCTGAATACGAAGCTTGCATCATGGGTCTTGAGGAAGCCATTGACCTCAGGATCAAAACATTGACTGTATTCGGAGATTCAGCTCTGGTAGTTAATCAAACCAACGGCAAATGGTACACCCACCAGGATCATCTGATACCTTACAGGGATTATACAAAAAGGTTATTGACTTTCTTCACAACGGTCAAGCTTGAGTATATCCCTCGGGACGAGAATCAGTTTGCAGATGCTCTGGCTACCATTTCGTCAATGATCAAAGTTCAAGCCGCCAACTTTGTGCCTCGGATTTCAGTGTCCAGACTCGATAGACCAGCATATGTATTTGCAGCAGACGTTGTCAAAGATGATAAACCTTGGTTCCATGACATCAAGTGCTTCTTGGAGGATCAAACATACCCGCATGGGGCATCTTCCAATGATAAGAAGACTCTAAGAAGGCTTGCTGGTAGTTTCTTTCTGAACACTGATGGTTCCCTGTACAAGAGAAACTTTGATATGGTACTCCTCAGGTGCGTTGATAGAACAGAAACAGACTTGTTGATGCACGAAGTGCACGAAGGATCCTTTGGTACCCATGCAGGAGGGCATGCCATGGCTAAGAAATTGCTAAGATCAGGTTATTACTAGATCACGATGGATGCCGACTGTTGTGCTTATGCCAGAAAATGCCATAAATGCCAGATTTATGCGGATAAGGTGCATGTGCCTCCCAACCCTCTGAATGTGATGTCTTCACCCTGGCCCTTTGCTATGTGGGGCATTGATATGATTGGCAAGATTGAGCCGACTGCTTCGAACGACCATAAATTCATCCTGGTAGCCATTGACTATTTTACCAAGTGGGTTGAAGCAGCTTCCTATGCCAATGTTACAAGGCAAGTGGTAGCCAGATTTCTGAAGAGAGACATCATCTGTCGATACGGAGTTCCCGAGCGAATCATTACTGACAATGGTTCCAACTTGAACAACAAGATGATGGCAGAACTATGCCGGGACTTCAAGATCCAACACCACAATTCTTCTCCTTACAGGCCAAAGATGAACGGCGCTGTCGAGGCAGCTAACAAGAATATCAAGAAGATTGTGCAGAAGATGGTAGTCACCTACAAAGACTAGCATGAAATGCTGCCGTTTGCCTTGCATGGGTACCGCACGTCAATCAGAACATCCACTGGGGCAACACCGTATCAGCTTGTATATGGTATGGAAGCAGTCTTACCAGTGGAAGTTGAGTTACCCTCCCTACGGGTACTGATGGATGTTAAGCTAAATGAAGCAGAATGGGTCCGGTCCCGATACGAACAATTGAGTCTGATCGAAGAGAAAAGATTGGCTGCAATCTGTCATGGGCAGTTGTATCAGAAAAGAATGAAGAAAGCCTTCGATCAGAAAGTCAGGCACCGAGAGTACCAAGTAGGAGATCTTGTGCTGAAAAGAATCCTCCCTCCTCATACAGACCACAGGGGCAAATGGACTCCAAACTATGAAGGACCATTCGTAGTAAAGAAAGTTTTCTCCGGTGGAGCACTGATGCTTAGCACCATGGATGGTGAAGACTTCCCGTCCCCTATGAATTCAGATACAGTTAAAAAATACTTCGCATAAAGATGACCCGCTGGACATAAAAACAGAATGTAAGTCCAGGCAAAAATAGGGCATCCCGGCGAGTCAAAAACAGAATAAAAGACTCGGGCAAAAATAAGGGAAATAAACAAAAGATGTACACCCGCTGAGTTGAAAAGCCGCATTGGACAACTCAGGCAAAAATGGGTATCCCGATGGATTGAAAACCCGAAAGGGCGATCCATGCAAAATAAGGGAATAAGCGAACAACTGCACTCTGAATTCGTCTGTATCACTTACAACTTGGTAGGCTTCGAAAGGATCAAGCCTCTTTCAGAATCAACCTTCTTCAGAAAGCAAGACGAGAAGAGCGTCAAATGTCATACGAGTCATAGCAAAAGGGGAGCTCCTTGAAGCGTCGTCAACATTGCCAACATTTTGTTTCTCAATTTGTAACAATCTCCTCGTTTCAGGGGATATGTTTCTTTGACTGTATCTCGCCAATTCAGGGCATACGAATTAATAAAATCAGATTTTCAATCATGTCTCGTCTCACACATTTTATTTTCATTTGCAAAATGTCTGATGTCTATAAGATACTGATTACATAAATACAGATGCTTCTTTTAAATACGTGCTTGCAGGAAATATGTTTACTCCCGGGAGTGTCTAGACTCCTATGATGGAATCCAGTAAGGGATACCTCGGGATTACTTGTACGTTTCTCTATCTTTTCAGGATCGCAGGCATTCAAAACACAACATGAGGCTGAAATTTTCATCCCAGCAAGCTGGCAAATCAATACTCAGTCTTAGCACCCAAAGTGTTTTCTCCCCAGCTGAGTTGCCACTTGCTATTTTCTCCCCCAGCCGAGGTGCCAATAATTCTTCCTCAGCTAAGCACAAAATCCAGGGAACCACTTCCCCACAGAGTCTCAGCCTCTATCCAGAAGAGCAACACACGAAGGAATCACAACAGAGTGACGAAAGCTTCTACAAACCCCAGCTGGGTCCTTCATTTACGGGAATAGGTCTATCATTGACCCATTTCCCCAAGCAGAATCATCTCATCAGATCTACCAATGATCTTATCCCCAGCTAGGACGTCCATTTCAAGCAGATCGACCAGAGATCTTCACAACAACAGGATCCGAATCCCGGATTGGTATCTTTGCATAATCATAGCATTCACATCATATTCACCCCACAAAGCGTAGCATTCCGTCTAATATGGAGCATTACGGCAAAAATCAAACATGTTGCATAATCATAAGCCATTTTCTGAATCAAACACTTGTGAATATCAACAATCCATCAATAATTTACAGAAATGCTCCCCAGATTCCCCAGCGGAGAGTTAAAGCTAAAGCAGTTGCCTTACACCCACAAACACCAGTACATACTCCTTGTGACGCCCGTCCGTGTCACATCCCCAGCAGAAAGCCAAAGCGTCCCCTTTGCACTCACAAGATACATATATATATAATTTTCTTGACATCCGTCCGTGTCACCTTCCCCAGCATAATTACCTAAACACTTTGTAAAGCATATACTTGTTTATAATATACCTCTTGACACGCGTCCGTGTCACTCTCTCCAGCAGGTTGAACACTCAAATATACACTACTCATAGTTGTTTTACTTATACAGATACTTGTCTGTATCCTGTATACACCATTTGTATCCCCGCAGATTCGACACTCGTCCGTGTTCTTTGTTAACCAGTTGGTACTCGTCTGTACCATCATCTCAGAACATGCGTCTAGCGTTTGTTTCTACCTGATACTCGTCTGTGTCATAGTCTTAAGGATGCTCGTCCGCATCTTTAATCCATACACTGTGTCAAACACTCATGTCTTCTTGTATTTAGACACTCGCCTGTGTCTACTTTTCCCCAGAAGAGTCCCCTCAGAATCAACACTCGTCCGTGTTCTTTGTTAACCAGTTGATACTCGTCCGTATCATCATCATCTCTGAACAGGTGTCAGTTTGTTGTTTCTACCCGTTACTCATCCGTATCGTAGTCTTAGGGATGCTCGTCCGTATCTTTAATCTATACACAACGTCAAAACACTTATACCTTTTATTTCTTGGATATAAACACTCGTCCGTGTTTACTATTCCCCAGTAGATCACCCACAAAGCAAAATTTCTTTTATCTGACATTCGTCCTGTGTCATGATAAACCCTGAGAGCAGCCGTACCCTGCTAGGTGATCGTCCTTCACCTCTTGATGAACGTCCTTCGTCATGCTCATCCGATGGTCGTCCCCATCGTTGATCTTTTATCCGGCATTCGTCCTATGTCGTGATATTTAGCAGCCGTCCCCTGCTAGGTGATCGTCCTTCACCTTTTGATGATCGTTCTTCATCATTTTATCCGATGGCCGTCCCCATCGTTGATTTTGTTACCTGACATTCGTCCTATGTCATGGTAAACCTTGAGAGCAGCCGTCCCCTGCTAGGTGATCGTCCTTCACCTCTTGATGATCGTCCTTCATCATGTTCGTCCGATGGCCGTCCCCATCATTGACCTTCTACCCGGCATTCGTCCTATGTCGCGATACTTTTGGCAGCCGTACCCTGCCAGGTGATCGTCCTTAACCTTAGATGACCGTCCCGCATCTTATCCCCAACAGAGCAGCCGTCCCTTGCTAGGTGATCGTCCTTCACCTTTGATGACCGTCCCTCATCATTATTTCATTTATTCTTTAACCCGATGGCCTTCCCCGTCGTGGCCCCCTTTTTCTTTTTCAGTTTAGCCCGATGGCCGTCCCCATCGTTGGTTGCATTACTTTATGAACCTGATGGCCGTCCCCATCATTTGTTCATTAATCCTCAGAGAATTTTATAGTTTTACTTGGTGGCCGTCCCCATCATAATCTTCTGTATCCCCAGCATGATGGTCGTCCCCGTCATTGCTTTACTTCGCACATTCTCCCCAGCATGTCGGCCGTCCCCGTCATTGCTTTATCCCCAGCAGTCGTCCTATGCTCGACGGTCGTCCTCCGTCGCTCGCATTTTATAATTATACTTTATTTTTCTTTTACAATCTAAATCCCTTTTCTTCTTCATTCTGTGAGTGCAAATTTTGGACTGTCTTTGGTATTCAACCACAAGTTATCTTGTTAGCCTGTTAAGCCGCTGCTTACATCCTGCACAGCTAACTCATGTTTGAATAGGGGCAGCTGTAAACACCCCAAATTTGCCCTCACACATTTACACCATGGCTTGTGATTATTTCATATACATAAGTTCAATCATAGCATCTCATATCACATTTTTAATACATTGCATTGGTTCAAAGTCATCTGCATCTAGGGTTTGTGATCTGGGCAATCCAAGAGCTTCTTGAGCCACTCCAAAGGTCATAAATCACTTCAAAGGGGTCCATGAATGTTCAAGCATCATATTATATCCTCTCAAAGTCAAGAATGTCAAAAAATCACAAGAACTGGGATTGGTATGGAAGCAGAGCCAGGCTTGACTACACAGATGACCTAGAATTAGGGTTTTGGTTTCAGAGGCCACAACTCCAAATTTTTTGGTCATTCTTGTTTCTATTGGTCTCTATATGGTATAGGGAGTATGCATATCAATTTTCATGAAGAAATTCCTTGGGGAAGTCATCTGATCAAGAGTTGACTTTTCAAGCAAGTCAGTGCAAAATCAGGGCATCTGAGGCCCCCAATGACCCAACCAAAGGGTGTTCTTCATCATTTTGATTGTATATGACCTTTATTTGATCATAGAAGAATTTGGAAGTTCACAAAATTGAAGAATCTCAAGTCATTTGCAAAGTTGACTTTTTGGGAAAGTTTGACTTTTAATGAAATTGCCATTTTAGGAAACTTTTTCAACCTTTACTTTTGGATTCAAAAATGCTTCAAATGGAAAAACTTTGGTCATGAAAGTTGTAGAATGGATCATTCCCTTTTCAAAAAGTACAATAACATGACCTAGTTCATTTTGGATCAAAAGTTATGGATTGTCAAAGTTGGCTAAAATCACAAAATTGGAAGTTTTCTACCAAGGGGACATTTTGCAAAATGGTTTGTTCAAGTGTTCTAAAGGCCTCAAATGTGTATCATTTCCACACAACATGATCATGTGACCTCTAAATTTCAGAATGGGCCAAGGGATCACTCATTTTTATGGCCTATGAAGCAAGAAATCTCATAAGAAGCAAAAGTGAGGCAAGTTGCAAAAACTCACTCAAGTGTGAATCCACTTGCTGGCTGACTTCACAAACAATCCAAGGGTTCTCCACACATCTTGCTACGCAGGACACCCCATCTGTCCTTGGCTAGCAAGTAGCCCATGCCTCTCTTACACAACTTTGACATTTTGGCAACTTGAGCCATACCAATCACTAAAGCACACATCAACTCATCTGACCAATCCCATTAGTTTATGCAAACAAAAAGCAAGCCAAAGCACATACAACACAAGCCTGAAAGCATCCAGAACTCAGCATTCTCATTTTCCACCCCATTTGCAAAAGCTTTCGAAACACTCAGAACAGCTAGCAAACACACAAACCAACTTCACAAATCAACTCAGCACACTTCCCTGGTCACAAACCACCCCTCACCATAGCCTAAAACTCCCTGAATCAGAAACACGATTTTCATCCCACCTTGAATAGAACTTCTGCCATCTCTCAAACCATCCATTATAAACCCCAAACAAGCATTGAAAGCTTCTCAGGGGGTCCAGTGGAGTTGATTGCAAGCAAGAAACCAGCCAGAAAGTACCAGAAACCAAAGCTTCAGTTCAGGTAGCCATCTCAAACTTTTTTTCCAGAAACTCCATTTTAAGTTCTTAAATGCTTCTATGCACTCCCCTGATCATGGGGATATGATTATTTTTGAAAATGGTTGAGAAACCAGGATGTATGGATGCTCTGAAACTTTTTTGCCCTAGAACTGTTTTGCTTCGATTTGGCTGATTGATGAATGAAAAATGATTTTTGTTTGGGGGTTTTGGTTTAGTTTCGAATGGGGATGATTTCTGGGCTTTTAGTTTTCATTTTCATGAAGTTTTGGGGATTTTAGCAACTTTCAGGTGAGGGTCTTGCCGGAGAAGACGACCGGAAGTCTTCTCCGGCCACCTGAAAGTAATTAGGGCTAATCCCTGTAATTAATTGCAGTTTGAATTTGGTACGTAGGATAGGCAGACTTAGTCAACTCCCGCGCGTGCTCAATGGCCCAGATCCATTCACTTAACCCTAATCCACGTCATTATCCATTTAATTAGGTTTTATAAATTAATCTGGCCAGTTTGAATTCCAGCCTTTGGATCTGGCGCCAGTCAACTTCCGCGCGTATCATTTGAATGCTGGCCATTGATCTGGTTGACTTCTCATTTTATTTCATTTTATTTTCTTTTATTTCATTTGTTTTCTACATTTTATTTAAAATAGTAAAAATCATTAAAAAATTCTGAAAATTTTTACACAAACTTTTATTAATTTTCAGAAACCAAAAACATTTTTATTTTTATTTTTTGCATTAAAAAATATTTTTAAATCATTTAAAAGTTTATTTTTAATTAATTAATGAGAATTAATTAATTAAAAATACTTTTAGGTATTTAAAAATCACCAAAAAATTCATGAAACCTTTAAAACCATTTAGAAACATTGTCCAACCCTCAAACCAAATTTTTTTTTGATCTTGATGTCTTTTGACAATTTTTCATGGAATTAATTTCATTTCAAGGCAATATTTTGTTCCAAACTTCCAAAATTCATTTCTGCCTAACCATTGAGAATTGGACTTTGATTCTTTTTGCATTGTGTCTTGCATATCATGTAGTTCATGGGATTAAATTGGCATGATTTGATTTTGCATTTTCAATTTGTTTGACATTTTTTCTTGGCAAGGTACCTTAAAACCCTAGCATTCTTAAGAAATTCATAACCCTCATTAGGTTAAGAGTTAGAACCCCTCCTTTGGGCAGTGAGTTTGTATAGGTTTAGGGTTCCTTTGAATGCATTTTCAATTTTTTATCATGATGTTTGCTTCTGGTTTTGATTTTTGTTTGGTGCATTGATCATAAACCCTAATTTGGGCTTCCTTTTGCATTCATCTTGCATTTGCTTGCATACCATGACTTGCCATGACATTTTGTACATTCATTTGATTCATATTACATCTTAAGACATATTAGAATCATGTTTGATCATTACATCTTGCATTTGCCATGTTGTATGTCATTTGCATTTCATAACTTTTCATGTATGATCATGGTTCTAAGCATGCTTCTCTTGCATCCATATGTTCATATGATCATCCCCATGCCTTGATTCATGTTTGCATAATCTCATAGCATCATTAGCATCATGTGTATGCTTATGGTTTTGATTTACATCATGTCATTTTGCATTGCATTGCATTTCTTTCACTAACTTTTCAGGTGGTAAGTCACTTTGAGAAGTGAATTTGCCTTCACTTCTCACAATTTCTTTTCATCTCTCTTATGCATCATTGCTGCATTCTATCTTGTGTTTGAGATTAAGCTTGCTCTTTCTTCTTCTTCTTACCTTCTTCCTTCAAGTGACTTGTCTTCTTAAATGAAGCAAGTTACTTTGCTTCTCTTTGCTCCTTTCATCTGCTTCCTGGTGGTTCCTCTGAAGATCTTTCTTGTAAACCTCACAAACCTTAGGAACAACCAAGCATGACAATAATTAGGGTTTTGATTAGTCCCCCATTTAGAGTTTACCTTTGTGTCTCATTGAGTCTTCTCTTCTCATCTCTTAATAAAGGACTAAACCCTAAAGGCTTTAAGGCTTTGTGATTAAGTTTATGCCTGCATCCTTCTATTAGGATGGAGTGTATAACTTTAATCCTAAGTGTTAAACCCTTAATGTGTTTAAATCCTTTCAATCAATCCACTTAATAATCATCAAGACATCAAGCTTGTAACTTGGGCCTTGCATTAGGTTCTAATTCTTCTATTAATTGGTTAAGAAGGACTAACCCTAGTGTTAATGGACAAGTCCCCCTCAAGTTGTCTTACAAACCCTAAAACTCACTTCATCATCTTATCATTAACTAAAATCCACTTAATAAAGGCTTTGTTTTGTCATGGGTTTAATCCCTAATCATAGATTAAGTTGAGGAGCTTTCCTCAGCTTAAACATTCTCATCTATTATCCTTCTATTGGGATGGTGTAATGAGTCTGTTTAATCCCTGATTATGGCTTAATCTCATTACTTAACACTAAACAAAAACCACAAAAACATCTAAATAATCACAAGTAGGTTAATGATCTTAACCCTACATCATGGTGATTAAGTGTGAGAAGCTGACTTCACACTTAAGGTATTCTCATTACCCCTAATCAGAGGGAAGATGTGATGAGTCTACTAAATCCATTGGTTTAGGCTTAAGCTCGTTAACTTATGACAAACTTTCAAAAGCAATAAAAGACTGAAAAGCTCAAAAACAAACAATAATCGTCTCCTCCGGGATTCTTTTCTCATCATCTTCACTCACAAACGAGAACTTGCTTCTTCCGTCTAATGCAAGACAGTTTGCACCTGAGCCAGACAGGTCATACACTTGAGCATAGGCAAGTAAGCAGTTCACAAGTCAATTTATCTTTCAGTCTCTTTGGGTCGAACTACGGTGTTCTGACTTCCTCATTGCACGAGAGGATACGTAGGCATAACTTAACAGTTATCGAACAAAAGTCTCTGTATGTTCCCCCTCCTTCCAATTTCATTCTTTTAAGCCTCATGATCTTGAGCATTTCACTCCTGTTCCTACACTGACACTTCACTTATACACTTCACTTTTCTTTTACACAGACACTTGTACATCCTTTTCCAGCTCTTTTATACACAAATTGCACTAACACTACCCCTTTTAAAACACAAATCTTTTAAGCGTGGATCCCGTCGAGTACGGCGGACAATCTGGGTGCTAATACCTTCCCAGGTTGTAACCAACCCCCTTTCTCAGTCTCTCTGGTTCGCAACCGTCTTATCCATATCTTTCTAGGTCTATGCAGCATTACCTTTCCTCCGGGATAAAAATGCCTAGCTGGCGACTCTATTCATTCCCTGTGAGTTCACTCCTGTGTGTTCTCACATCCTCCTTTCGCCGACCGTTCGCGTCTGTACCTTTATTTGGGCCTTTCCCATTTATCGGGAGCGACACACGCGGGCAAAATAGATCCAAGGGCCACCATTCAAACTGGCAACTAAACCCTAATTAGAACCCTAATTACTCTCAGGTGACCGGAGCAAGCTCCGATCATTTTCTCCGGCCACACCAAAACCTCAACTTTTTCTCTAAGCCACCCAAGCCCTAAAAACTGCCCAGAATCAATCCCCAAACACCATGGAACATGAGTCATCAAACAAACAACATTTATTTTACATGAACCATGTGATACGAATCATAACGGAAAACACGGAAAATTTTCAAAAGTCAAATACATCCTATATACTCAACCATTTTCAATGATTCAAAGCTCAAAATGATCAACACATCACATAGAATCAATTTATAACTTAAAACGCAAGTTCTGGAAAAAATGTTCTTGGATGATACCTGAAATGGAGCTTTGTGTTCTTGAGCTTTCTGACCCTTTCTTTGGTGCAAATCCACCCCCTTTGACCTCCTGAAGTTATTGGCACGCTTGAATGAAGCTTAGAGTGGCTATTTCGAGTGTTTTGTTTCTGAAGTTGCATAAATCGTGTTTGCGTTGTGGGGTGTTTCAGGTCATTCCAATGGTTGGGAAATGATCCTTGGATGTTTTTGAGTTGATTGGTGGAAGAGTTTGTGATTTTTGTTGGCTGTGTTATGAAATTCGATAAAGGGAAGGTTTCTTGAGGTTTTTGTGATTCTTAGTGTATTCAGGGATTCAGGCTTCAATATTGTGTGTTATGATTTGCATAAGGTTTGTGTAAGCCAATGGGATTGATCAGAAAGTTGTTGTGGCACAGGCTGATTGGTATGGTGTGTTTTGCAAAAAAGTCAATATTGTATACTTGGAGGTATGGGCCATGGCAGAAGCTGTTCAATAGGGTGTCTGGCCTCAGCAAGATTCATGGAGAGCCTTTGCATCATTAGAATGCAGCTAGAAGGCTTGGATGAAGAGTTCTCACATGTTTTGCAAATTTCCCTCTTTGTGTTTCTTGGATTACAAGTCATGAAAACCCTAGGTTCAATGCACAATTCTGATCTTTTGAAGTGTATTTGACATGTTGTGAAGTGTTTGTGCACATTAGAGGTCATTAAAAAGCTTGGCAAGTGAAATTGCAAAATTCCCTCTTTGGCATGAACTTGAAAATTATGTGATTTTTGCCAACTTTGAAAGGCCATATCTTGAGTTCTAGGATGAATCAAAGCATGTTCTTGTACTTTTTTAAAAGGGAAAGACCTAATCTACAACTTTCATGACCAAGAATTTTCCATTTGAAGCATTTTTGGTTATGAAAGAGGAGGTTGGAAAACTTTCCCAAAATGGAAAGTTTGCATTTCAAGTCATTTCCAAAAATGGCAAGTTTGCAATTGGCTCAAAATTATTCAATATTTTAAACTTCCAACCACTTATAAGATCAAATAAAGATCATACAACTTCAATTTGATGAAAATACCTCTTTGGTTCCATTGTTGGGGGCCTCAGATGCCCTGATTTTGGCTTAACTTGCTCAGGAAGTTACCCAGTGAACAAATGACTTCCACAATGGATTTATTCATCAAACTTGGTACACATGATCCTTATAATATATCAAAAACATTAGAAACAATAATGACCCAAAAATTTGGAGTTAATACCTCTGAAACCAAAACCCTAATTTTGGTCATCTGTGTAGTGAAAACCCTAGCTCTGCTTCCATGCCTTTGCCAGTTCTTGTGATATCTTGACTTCTATGAACTTTGAGGAGCATAATATGATGATAGAACACACATGGACCCTCTTGGGAAGCTTTGACACCTTTAGGATGGCTCAAATGCTTTCTTGGATTGCTCAGATCACAAACCCTAGATTCAGATGAATTTGAACTATGTAGTGAAACAAAAATGCAATATGAGATGGTATGCTTATGCTAATGCAAAAATGAAAGATTACAAGCCATGGTGTGATAAAGAGTGAGGTAAAATTTGGGGTGTTTATAGCTGGCATTGGAATATTAATTATTTATCCTGACAAAATTCCAACAAAATTCAAGTACAGGGTCGAAAGCTTATGTTCAAATAATGAGGTAGAATATGAGGCCCTGATAGATGGACTTGAAATATTGGATTTGGGGGCAACAAGAGTCAAAATAATGGGTGACTCTGAATTGGTAATAAAACAATTAACCAAAGAATATAAATGTGTCAAAGAAAATCTGATTATGTACTTTGTAATAGCCAACAGACTCCTCAAAGCATTCGACAATGTAACCCTTCAACATATTCCTAGGATAAAAAATCAGGAAGCCAATGACCTAGCCCAAATTGCATCAGGCTACAAAGTGTCGAAGGAAAATTTGGAGAACGCTATTGAAGTAAGGGGAAGGGTTGTATCCACCAAATTAGCCCCCATCAGATTTAGAGACAATAAAATTAGGTTATGGGGATGAGGAAAATTTTGAAATTTTCAACATAGATAGTCCAAAATTTAAGGATTGGAGAAAACCTATTAAGGATTATCTACAAGACCCAAACTAGAAAGTGGAAAGAAAGGTGAAGTACAGATCCCTAAGCTACATACTCTTTGGAAATGAGTTATTTAAAAAGACTGCAGAAGGAGTTCTATTAAAATGCTTAGGCGAAGGGGATGCTTACATAGCTTTGTCGAATATGCACAGTGGTGCGTGTGGCGCACACCAAGCAGGGCATAAGATGAAATGGTTATTATTTCGACAAGGTTTGTATTGGCCAACCATGTTGAAGGACTGTTTCGAATTTGCAAAAGGGTGCCAGGAATGCCAAGTACATGCAGGTATACCACATGTCCCTGCAAGTGAGTTGCATTCAATTATAAAGCCTTGTCCCTTCAGAGGTTGGGCTTTAGACTTAATTGGAGAAACTCGACCAGCCTCGTCTAAATGGCAGAAATACATTTTGGTTGGGGTAGATTACTTCACTAAATGGAATGAAGTCATACCTCTGGTAAACATGGACCAAGAATCAATCATAGAGTTTATCTAAAAATATATAATTTATAAATTTGGAATACCAGAAACAATAACCACCGATCAAGGATCTGTGTTTACTGGAAGAAACATGCAAACATTTGCAAAGGAGACAGGTTTTAAGCTTTTGACTTCTACACCTTATTACGCCCAAGCAAATGGACAAGTCGAAGCAGCAAACAAGGTTGTGATAAATTTGATCAAAAAACACGTGGGTAAAAAAACCCAGAAATTGACACAAGACTTTGGACCAGATTTTGTGGGCTTGTCCAACGTCTCCTAAAGAAGCTACAAACTCCACTCCTTTTAAATTAACTTTTGGACATGATGCAGTGTTACCAGTCAAAATTTATTTACAATCTATACAAGTTCAAAGGCATCATGAAATTCCATCAAAAACATATTGGAGCATGATGATGGATGAATTAGTTGATTTAGATGAAGAAAGGTTACAAGCGTTAGAGTTGATAAAAAGACAAGAAGAAAGAGTTGAAAAGTTTTACAACAAAAAAGTAAAACACAAGAACCTTTGTATGGGTGATCTTGTATGGAAAGTAATTCTTCCCATGGATCGAAAAGATAGATTAATGGGAAAGTGATCCCCTAAGTGGGAAGGACCTTTCAAAATCCTATAAGTTTTTTCAAATGGCGCATATGAAGTTGAAGAAATAGGTAAAGATGAAAGGATACTAAAAATAAATGGAAAGTATTTAAAGAAATATAAGCCAACTTTGCAAGAAGTGAAAATAAAAACAGAGTGATTATATAAAACAAATAAGATAATTCTCCAAATAAATGGCATTAAAGTCATTACAAAGGAAATGTCTCAAAGGCTGCTAAGAAAACTATTTCTATTACAATCTATTCCTTAAGGAAAGACTCTCTCAGTTCCTCGAATTTCCTCTTTTGAACATTAATTCGACAGTTACATAGGCTTTTGTTGTAAGAAATATTGTCAATTTCCTGACGTAATTGTTGGGCCTTGTCTGCATGATGAAGTCCCACTTTGATCTCTTCGTCAATCTCCTCATCCTCGGGTTGCTGAAGTTTTGCTTTGCGCTGCTTTTCTTGGGTAATTTTGAGTTGAAGTTAAGTTATTTGTTCTTCAAAGCTTCGAATGTTGTTATCACATTCAACAACATTTGTGGAATAAGTCTCAGAAAACCTTTGCAACTCTGAAACTTTGTCAGTCGAAACAGCTACAACATCTCATTCAGCAGTTTGAGTTTCAGTCTTGTTAGAAATCTGTTAATAAAACTCTTTTCGATGATTGAGGTCTGCACTCACTGTATCAATTATTTGGGCCAAATCCATCACCAAATGAGTTTTGTCAGCAGAAGCCTCCAAGACATTAACTTGTTTGAGGAGTTTCTTCAGTTCAAACTGAGCAGTAGGACTCTCTTCCAGAATTTTGAATAGATCCACACTAAGTATTTTGGTTTTTACTTCAGTTATGATAGAGTTTAGGGATCTAACTTCAGAGGTGGCTCCAGAGGTAGTCGAACTACTATAAGAAGAATCTTGGAAGTTGTAGCGGTTACTGAGCATGGCTTTCAAGTAATCTAGAGGTTTCCTCACTTTCAAGCTTTCAAGCTCCTCACGTGAAAATGTAGTCGAACCAGTGGATGGAGGAGTGCTTTGAGGTTGAGAAGAAATTGGTTGAAAACAAGGCCCAACAGATGATCCAGTTTCTTTCTTTGATTGATCTTTGGCCTCAACAGTTTCTGCTTTAGTGTTTCCCTTAATTTCAGCATCTTGTGCCTTCTCCTGTTCCTTTTCTTCGATGGTTGGTTTGCCATCATCTTTTTCACCTTTACCATCTTTGACAGAACCTTCATCTTCGCCAATATCTGATTTTGGGTGAAGAGGAGAATTGTCACCAGATGGATCATCCATATTGGTGTCGAATTCAGCTACAGTTTGGCGCTCAGGTTCATCATCTGTGGGAGCTTCTTCTTCTTGAACTCCCTCCATCAGATTGGTCTTACCAAGAGTTTGGGTTTTGTCAAGGTCCTTTGTTGTGCTTGATTCCTTAGTCAAATCCTTTGGAGAATGAGGAGTAGAACTGGTAGGACGTTCTTCAACAATGACTTGAACCTGGAAATGAAAAAGGGTAAGAAAAAGAAAGTGCAAGAAAATGGACATTAGTCGAAATATAACTTACTTGAGGAATCTCAGTATGGAGGCTGGAGTCTCCACTTTCTGCATCCTGTGCAACTTTGACTATTGGACTGGCAGGAGGAGTTCTCTTCACAAATTGGACAAAAGATCTTTGAGAAGCAACTGTTTTAATTTTCAAAGCTTTCTTTCGTTTAAGGGGTTGTAGGTCTGGAGATTCATCCCCAGATTCATCAGGAATCACTTGTGACTCCTCTTGTTTTCTTTTTTGAGGGGTTGGTGGTTTTTGACTTGCCTAAAATACCAAAGAATGAGTTTGACAAGTATAAGTAATAAGTTTATATTGTAAATAAAATAACCAAAGGTGGACGTTTGTTGAAACCTTTTTCACAATAGAAGCAGACTTTTCGACTGCCTTTCCAGGTTTGCTGACAGTGGCCTTTTTGGCAGTTATCTTGACAGCTGGAAAGAAAAAGTAAGAAAGTAAGTCAGGGAAAACATGAGCATAAAAATGAAATGAAAGAAAATTGTTTTTCTTTAGCACCTTCAAGAATAGGAGATTCCACGCGTACGTGTTATATTCCAACATGAAGGTGCCCTGGGTAATTATCCAAATGATATCTGGTCGGAACCACACGCTCAACAAGTTTTTTACGAGACTCCTGAAGCAACTTCAAATCAGATCCACAAACAAACATATTTGGAAATGGAGGGCTCAAGGCCACGCCAAATTCAGTAGATGGTAGAGGGGGAAATTTTGGTGGATAATAACTATACGACAAGTCATAACGCACGTCTGGTCGAGCATAAGAAGGCAGTGTTAATTTCCCCAATTTTCTGTGAATTTTTGCTTCAGAGTCACCACTACATCGACTATGGTTCGCCTAGTATCATCTGGCCTATAAATATTTTCAAAATATTTTTGAAATTTTTGGATCTCCTTAATATGCTGTTGAGTATCTTTTTTGGTTCGATCCTGCACAAAAGCAAAAACGTTCGTCAGGAGAGTTTGAAAGGTCGTTACATCATAAAATTTGGTAAGATATTAGTCCCTACACCAAACATCGAATTCTTGAGTGCAAAGAAAGGTGGGTCGAAAGACCACTAGTCGAATATCCAAGGTCGCATCATTCAATTTCTCTGATACCTCCAGGCTTTTTGATGCATTGAGAAAAGAGTTGTAAAAGAGGATGGAGCCTTTCTTTGGATAAATGGGTTTGGGTTTTATTTGGATCAACCCAAATTGTTGAGTGAAAAGGTTGGGTTGATAAACAATTAAGGAAAATTTGGTATTGGCCATGTTTTGATGGGAAAATAGAAGCATTGGTGTCAAAAATGATTCCCGAAGGTCCAAAAAAGTGTCCTCATCTTTTTGTAGTTCAAAGGGAGGTTGTTTGGTAAACCATTTAGGCCCAACATTTCTGTTGGAAAAGGGTGCCATGTTGGGGGTGAAATTGTACCTTTTGGAAAACATTGTCACGTAGCTGGTAAAAGATCGTCGAAAGCCAATTCCTTCCTCAGAGGGGGTTAACTACGCTAACCGAGACCATTCGACAGTTCTGGTTTTGACACCCTTTTCGTCCACTGTGTTCTTGGTAGGAAGTGAGGCTTCAAAAGTGGCATTAAGCCACAATTGCAGGAGCCAGAAAGGGCCTGCTAAGCTTAACTTGCCTTTCTCCTTGATCAACTTTAAATATTCGACACTCTCGCTGATTGATTCGTAGATATTCGCCAAAATCATTTCCCTTAGGAAGAGTTTATTACCAGCGTGAAGTTGGTTGGCTATGGTGAGATTTTTTTTAGCCACCTGAAGGGATCTTGAGCAGAACACGGACTTTGATAGCTAAAGGGTTAAAAAGGCTATATGTTCTACGTCGAGTACTTCAGAGGAGCTTTTTTCATGGTAATGGGTGATGAACAAAGAGTAGGAGGCAAAACTGGTTTCAAAAGCTATTGAGTTTTCATCCAAAACAGTTGGGTCGAAATCTACTCCTATCGGACTAAGGCTAACTATGACAGCTATGTCAAAAAGGGTAGGAGTCACCATTCCATAGGGAAGATGAAAAGTGTTATAAGTGTTATCCCAGAAATAGAGGGAAGCCAGAATCATGTTGTTGCATTAACTAGGACCCACTTTCGACAGTTGTATTATGTTGAAGATACCGGTTTGTTTCCAAAACTTACCTTTAGCCTTTTCGACCTTGGCTAGCCAGTCTAGGTAATCAGAAGGGTCTTTTGTTAATGGACAACTCCTAAAAATCCTAGGTTGATTCAAATAAGTTAAGTCTAGTTCTGCAGGACTATATGGATTTTCAGTTTGGCCTATGGGTTCTCCATTAGGGTTAAGATTCAGGCCATCACCTATGGGTTTAGAACGAGAGTAAACAGGAAAAAAACTCTTTTAATCTAGCCTGATCAATGTTTGGGTTAGGCAATGGACCTAAGATGGCATGACAAGTCCCATAAATAAGAACTGGAATAAGTACCTGGGATTGATAAATGTTGGCATTCTCTCTTTCATTTGGAGGCTCTGGCACGTACTACTGATTACCCACAATCTCTGGTCCAGGAAGTCTGTGTGTGTATGAGAGAGACGTTCTGTCTTTGGCCTTCTGGTTGCTTGAAGACGCCATTGTTAACGGAGGGAGTTGGAGTGAGAGAAGAAGGTTTGAGATTAAGCTATGAAGAGTAAGTTCAAGAGTGTAGAAAAGTTTTTCAGAAAGGGAAACTGAGTATTTATATGGGAAGGAAAGTAAGAAACATTTTAGTTTTTGAAACGGTTATGGCACATGTAAAAACTTCATTGGTAGTAAAGAAAAGTAATGGAAATTGAAAAGAATGTGACAGACTTAGGTGACTAGGGTGATGGAGGTTATGTCCAAACGTGGGTTAGACATGATGTTTTAGGAAAAGTGTGATGATTATTTTTCCTTGTGATCTGACAAAAAGATTTTGGGAATCAACACATTTAATGTGAATAGTATAGAGTCGAAACATGACTCAACAACAAATGATGGTTTCGCCAAAAGAAAGTCGAAACATCTTTGCTAGGGGGCAATTTATATGCATGTATTTTCGACACCAAGTTTTTTGGAGATCATCTCACATTCTTAAATGTATGCTGTTTACGAGTAAAACAATGAGGATGCATTTTAGTGCTACACCAAACTTTGTCAATAGCAGATCACTAAGATCAGTTGATAATGTTCGACAGTAGTTAATGCGTATCATGGTTTGTTTTAACTTGAAATTATGTGGTGCTATTTTAGACAGTTCTAACTATCACATCAACATTAGAAAGTCAATGATAGCAAGATATTTCAGGACATGACAACTTGCATCCATCAAATTGTCTGGACTACATGCCAAAATGGTTTATATATAATGAATATGTTCTTACTAGTTGGAATTTTATATGCATTATGACGAAGGATTAGTGGTGAAATGATACTTTCAACAAGATCTACAAAAGAAGGAAAATAAAGACAAAGCATTCGATAATTCGACAAGTAATGTTGGGATATTCGACAGTTTGATAGAGGAGATGGTATTTTGTTGTTTCGACATGGGGAAGAGGTGTGTTGTTTCAGCCTTAAGGAGAAGTTCAAATTTGAACCTTGGTTTCGTTTGGCAAAGGAATACGTGGATGTTTCAGGAACATGCAGAAAGCCAAGTGTCAAGTTTTAGAGTTTTTCCGCTAGTTAGCAGTTATTTTATTTTTGTATAAATAAGGTAGCATTTGTTAAGTTTTGGTGTGTGAAAACTTGTACACAAAATTCCAGTGAAAATACTCTGAATACTCGTGCGTAAGAGAAAAGGAGATTTGTTTGGAAATGTATGTATAAACACCATATTTTATTCCAGTTTATGAAAGTTTTACAATTTCTTTATTTCTTATTATATTTACTAGTTCAATTTATCTTTCAGCCTTTACTCTCATAAACACTTTTAAGCCTTTTTGTTTATCTTGTTAAATTTAGGACATTAACTTAACCATATAATTACAAATCAGTCTTAATAAAAAGGAATCAAGACACTATATAGAAGAGTCAAAGAACGTTTTTCTTAAGAGTTTAGAAAATACATTCAAATCTTAGCACATGTGTCCTAGGACTTGTTTGGTTGGTCCTACAAGTTATCCAAATTCAGTAACATTGGAAAACCAGAGATTGTTCGTTAAAATCTACTGCGAACAGTTGGTCGCTTAGCAAATGGGCCAGCTCTCTTAGCGATACCTGACATGTTTTGAAAAATTATTTAATTCTAAAAAATTATATAATTGATGTGCTTTGTTGTTTTAAGATGTTATGATGTTTTATGATGAGTTTAGAGGCTACATGAGTAGGAATTAGTGATAAAGATGAGGTATGATGAAAGAAGGTGTTTTAAGAGTTTATGAGTTATGATGACATGGTTTAAAACAAGAGGTTAAATGAGTGTGTAATATGACAATTGATAATGAATGCAGATGTAATGCTTATGATGTTTTGATGAGGTGTGTATATTGTATCTTGCATTCATGGCATGATTTACTAGGGGACTTCTATCCATTGGTAGCTTCAATCCCATTGTGCAGATTGAAGTGATATGATGTTATGATGTGCTCCCTTGTGGAGGGTTGATGGCCCAGTGTCCATCCATGAGGATGTTTTGGTACCACATGCATAACAAGAGGTTGCATATCATTCTAAATGAAATAGCATGGTTTGCATTGAATTTGTGTGATGATGTGATGTATTTGATGTTGTGTATAAATGATCTTTGTGATGATTGAAGTTGATTTGAAGTCTATGTTTATGAACCCATATTTTTATATTACTTTATGGAATATGAATTTAGTCACCTCCTCTGCCTTTTGTGATGATCTATTATACCACCCTGCAGATACTTAAGGTTAACTCAGTGCGTGTTTCGCTTGGAGTTAGCGTATCATCGTTGTTAGTTAGAAGTGGAGTCCTGCTCCGTGTCCAGTAACATCGGAAATGGGTTTTTGCTTTGAGACTTGAGTTTATTTGGTTTAACTGGTTAAAATGTTGTTCTTTTGATTATTTGAGATTTAAATGATATTTTGGATTAGATTATGAAACTTTCTTTTAATTAAAGACAAAAGTAAGTGTTTTGTTTTTTTTCCGCTGCGTAATTATTGAAAAGTAGTTTTGATGTTCATGATTTTATAAACCGATGACTAATATGATGTTTATGATGTTTGTGTTATGAAGCATGTGATGCCATTTCATGGGGGGGGGGGGAACTCTGATTATTTGATTAAATTATATTATATTTGTGATGAGGTAGAAAAGGTGTTACATATACTCCCTACCATCTTTGGCCTTGGGTGTTACAACCACTCTCCGCCCTCTTCAACCTTGAGTATTACACTGATAGCCAGTGTTGTTATCTCCGATACGATGGACCTAAGGAGGGGTACCAACATGGTTAACACTCAAACACCCAAGTCAGTTAGGGTTTAAGACATGTGATAATGAAAGTGGAAATTCGAGATTTTGTGTACCTTAAAACCCTTTATGAATGTATTTATACATTGGGTCTAGCAGAGTGGACTAGATAATGGGCCTCATGCCATTAGAACTTTGACCGATGAGGAGGAATGGAACTCAAATCTTTGATCAGTGTGGACCAGAGAGTCCCAGATCTTGTTTGGTACCGACTAATAGGTTCTAGGTCTTTTACTGGCACAAAACACTAATATTTCATAACACTTATGCAACGTCGTTGCTAATAATTCATTTGAACCATTTTTAGGCATGTATCAAACAACATTTTCCACGTCTATCCGGTTAGGCATATGTGGAAGACTACGACGAGGTTTTGCCACGTGTTTGCTCCTTCATCCCACTTAGAGGGAATCATGCGACCAAGACGTTCTGAGTTTTTCTTGACTGCATCACGACAAATGATATAAACTTCACATCGTACGACGATCACCGAGAGACACACCCCTTTGATGAAATATCCTTCTACTTTAGATGGCTAACTTGTGAACTAGGATTGATGTATCCACATCTACCAGAGTGTGTCATTCTCTAGTTCGAGTATCTACAGGATTCCTAAAGCCCCAACCATTGTTGTTCCTCCTAAACTCTATAACTAAGATGCTGATAATATATTTATAGAGTACCATGATCATCTGATCCTAGAGGATGTATGTTGCGTGTCAGCTATTCAACCACGAAGTACTTCATACAACTACATCCAATGGTTTTTTAGAGCGTCACATCATCCTTACATGGCATCACATGTAGATGTATAGCCACCTAGAACAACTCATCGGGAGATATTAGAAAAGGAGTAAGTCAGGGCAAACCATGCGTTGATGTGTTACCGATCTGTCAGTGTATTGTGACTATTGTGAGAGCGGACATAAAAAGATGAAAGTTTTAGGAATGCACTCTTGGGAGAGCCACTATATAGGCCATGATTGTCAAGACATGACATGCCTTACAGTACAAGAGGAATAGGAGGAACAGAGGAGTCAAATATATCTGGTAGTTGACTTCTTTCTTTGTATCACGATAGTTTGTATTTTGGATTGTATTTTGTGAACATTGTATGGTTTGCATTTTGATTTTTGACTTAACATATGATATTTTGCTTGAATTCCATCACTGTGTGGTTTAATTGAATTACAATTATATATACTTTACATAAATCACTTAAAGTATAAGGTTTATTAAAAATGTCAAATTTATAACAAAATTATGGAGAGAAATTTCATATCCTGAGAATTAGTAGTATAAAAGTTAACTTCCGTATTATCCACTGATAGTTGTGAAATAAACACATTATCATAAATTTAAAATGTCTCTTAAGATTTATTTGAAATTAAACATAAAACTCACCATTCCATAAATACAGAAATTAATTTCTATACTAGTTTTTGACAAAATAGATATGATATATTTACAAAACATTTTAGCATATACAAGGGTGTCTGAAGTCTGAAGATTAACTTTCGCACTATTCTAAAGATATTCTTAAATTTTTTAATAGTTGCTCTTCACTATTAAAAGGGGTGGAAATAGCAATCCTCCAAAGAATCCCAAGACAAATATTTACGTAAAACTCAAAGGGAGAAATAAGGGAAATTAAATTTTGCGGTCAGTATCTCACAAGAAAAACTAAACCCTTCAACTCAATTACGTGACTAATTCAATTAAAGTAAAGTGCCTCGGGCCAACCCGTGTAACCCAACAACAACGAAGACATTAGTGCAAAGTGTTGCCACATTACAATTTTTTTTTACAAGGTTGACACATTACATTATTACAACACACATACATAAACCACACACCAACTTCACACTCCTAAAACATACACCAATCCTTTCTCACCCAACCCAAACAAACACCACATCAAAAATTCAAAACCCTCTCACCTCATCAACTCTCAAGATTTTCTTAACCCAATCGACCAAATAAGTATTATTACATGTTAGATTTAACTCTATAATTACCATCCTTTTAAATTAAAAAAATCCTATTGGTCCGTTATTATTTTTATTTATTTCTTTTTTGAAAATAAAATAAAATAAAGATATTGGTTTTGAAGAGGTGTGAGAAAAGGAGGCAAGAAGGTCCTCATAGGAGAAGCAGTTTATGGTTAAATAAAAACCATCCTCTTATTATTTCATTTTTTTCTCATATGATATGGAAAACCACCAAAACAAAAACCTAAACCAAGACCACCAACAACAACACCATGCTTGGGGCACGTGGGAAGAGCTTTTACTAGCGTGCGCCGTCAACCGCCATGGCTTCAAAGACTGGGACACCGTCGCCATGGAGGTTCAGTCAAGAACCAACCGCCCCACGCTCCTCGCCACCGCACACCACTGTGAACAAAAATTTCACGATCTAAGCCGTCGATTTACAGATGACGTTCCTCCGCCGCAACAGAATGGGGACGCCGCCGCTGTCGATTCCGATCATGTCCCCTGGCTTGACAAATTGCGGAAACAACGTGTTGCTGAGCTCCGGCGTGATGTCCAACGCAGCGACGTCTCCATTTTGTAAATCTCTCTGTTTCTCTCTCTATCTATCTCTATGTACATAAAGATTTTCTCTCTCTAAGAAATTTATAATACTTTATTTTAGTTTATTTATTTATTTATTTTAGATCTAATTTTAGTTCTTTTATCTTTTTCAAGGTCGTTGCAGTTGCAGGTGAAGAAGTTGGAGGAAGAGAAAGCGAATGAAAATGACGGAAAAGAAGATAAAAAACCAGATCTGGCGGTTACAGGCGAGGAAGAGCGGCCGGAAAAAGAAAAAGACGGTGGAGAAATGAAAGAGGCTAAACCAGAGATTTCTGAACCGGATATTCGTCGGCTTGAAGAAAGCACAACTAATACTGATAAGGTGTTACCAACAACAGGGGACGAATCGGACCGAGACAATCAATCGGTTAATGAGTCGAACTCAACCGGTTCGAGGTTTGATGCAGCGAAAACCGGTGAGGTCAATGTTAAAACAGAACCCGGTCCGGTTCTAGTTCATTCTGGTCTGAAAGAACCGGATCAGACCGGGAGAAAGAAAAAATCGGTTGAAGAGGAATCGAATAACGGAAGCTATGATAACGAGGCTAAAGTTCCTACGTGTGAGTCGGTTCCTCCGAGTGAAGAGAGGAAGGTGGAGGGTGACTCGTCCGAGTTGCATGACTCGGTGACTCACTCGGAGGAAGGAGGGACGAGGGAAAGCAGCGAGGTGCAGAGTTCTTCGAGTTTGACGAAAACGAGAAAGTCACGGCGGAAGAAGGAGGTTTCGGGCGGAGAAGTTTTGCCAGAGAACGAGGACGTAGTAGCGATGGTGAAATCTGAACCGTTGGTTGATGT